>VHKM01000542.1:0-725000 GCA_007210695.1 Neogobius melanostomus | reverse complement strand
TGGTAGTGTGCTCATTATCCTCTTTGAATAGTGGGCGTCACTTCTGCTTCCTGCTCGCAGCCATGTGGAGTGGAAAGCCTCGTGAATGAGAGCGTCACATGACCTTCTCCTTTGCACTGACAAGCTGCTGCTCCTCCAATACAGCTGTGCAGAGGGACAGACGGCCAAAGAAAGCTAATGATATTTGCATCAGTCTTATTTCAAATCTGAGGAAGGAAAATTAGGTGGATGTACCATATTGTCCAGATTAGCACAAAGCAGCACAACAAACTTTGATGAGCTTTCAATATTGCGATGTATTTAAACGCCAAACTACTAATTTAGCCCACTGTGAGTTAAAACTGTTCTGAGAGAAAGATCATATAGTTCGATGGTCTCGGTGTAGCGCCGGTATCATTGCACTGGCCTCTCCATGCTTTAGAACAGTGGTTCTCATCTGGTGGGTCGGGACACAAAAGTGGGTCGCAGGACCATTATCAGTGGGTTTTTGTTTCAGGTCACAGCTCGTCATTCTATGGTGATGGCGGGTCCCGACACCATACCAGTTCATAAATAAATAATAAAGCTGTAGAACAAGCATTAAAATGACCTGAGAGAAAAATAAACTGGATATTTTAGGTAAAAAGATGATTATATTTATAATTTATATATATGTATTATATTTGATTGCAACGGACATTAAATCTCGATTTCTTCAGTGCCGTAGATCAACTTTTTCACACCAAAACTTAATCAAAAATCAAATATAATACCCTTTAATTACATGTAAGGCCTTGATTTTAGATCAGTCATTTAGATCTTTTTTACCTAACATACTGTATCTTCTTTATTTTTTCTCTTAAGTCATTTTACTGCATGACCTACAGCGTTATTCTTTATATATTTGTTTATTACTAGTTTATGTATCAAGTCGAACAATTGCACCTAAATAAATCCTATAGTTTATCTCTGTTCAGAGGAGAGGAAATGCTTGAATGAAACTACACTTGTACTTTAAAGGTTGAGTCAACTTTACAACTTCGAGCCGTTTTCTGGTTTTCTGCCACGTACCGTCCAGTGGAGACTTCTCCTCAGCGATCTCGTCCTCCTCCTCCAGCAACACCTCCTCTGCAATGACACGGCATTCAACAGTCAGTCTGCCAGCATCACAACAGACCCGTGGGTTATAGAGACAACGACAAGGCAAGTGGCATTCAAATGCAGAAACACAACATTTTTAATGCCACAAATGCATTTATAGCATATACATCGCAGATACATTTGAGTAAAAGTGTGTGTGAAACTGACATAAAATGTTGGTATATTTTCAGTAAAACGTGCATGAATGTACTTTGGGCCTTTTTTTCTTTCTTTCTGACCATGGCGTTAAAATGCCAAACTGTGGACTTTGGACTAACAGTAACTGTTTTTTCTATTAAATCCTGCATGAATGCAGCATGAGAAACCTGCTTTGGGCACCGCAGCACAGATATTGTATCATTTAATTAATGTTTTTGGTGTGTGTGTGTGTGCATGGAAAGACGGTTGATGAGTGAGGAGGACTGTTCTTTTAAATGAAATATACCTTTTTGTCTGACTAAAACGTTATTTCAACAAAATTCTGACAAAATAGGTATTTTTACAGTCATAGTCATCCTCCATCCAAACCTGACAAAAAGGGGAAACCCCTGTCCCATATTGACATTTTGGGTTGACCATACACCAAACATACAGTGGGAACCAGATGTTTATATACATTATATAAAAGGCACACACACATTTTTTCTCACTGTCTGACATGAAACAAGAATTAACTTTTACTTTTTAGGTCATTTAGAATTTTAAAATTTCTATTTGCTAAATGCCAGAAGAATGAAAGATATAATTTTCTACACGGTTTTGTATTACTTTATACAAAGTTTACATACATTTGTGACGCGTCGTGGAGAGAGAGCGAGAGAGAGAGAAGAGGGCTCGGCCTGCTAATTAGGAAATCTGTCGGGCCCGGCCGGGCTCTGTGTTACTACTATGTACTTCTGCAAAGTGGATTTATTAATCACGGATTATGTGGCGCCGCTTCCTCATGAAGAGCCTTAGCAAGCAGCGCAGCGGACAGAGACGCTGCTTTGCTTCCCAGACAGGACAGCACTTTGGCCACGCAGCTTCAGCGTTAAAAAAGCTTCCCGCAAAAGCATCAAACTGTAAGTAGTATCTTTTATAATGCTGGATTTTGCATTTGAGTCGATCTCTGATGTCCCGCCTCTCACACTCAGCCCCGGGCTGACGCTCCATCCTCCCGGCCGCCTCCCTCTCTGCCCGGGCCTGACTGCGTATATCGCCAGCCTGTTCTGTGCTCCTTCAGCCCTCTGTGTCATTTTTCAGCTTGCTTCTTTCTCTTGTGATGTGGTGCGCGTTCGTAAAGTGCTTTCTTTTCCCCACGGACTTTAAATCCGTCCAAAAATGAACAGACTGGTGTGTACACCCTCGCGCTCTCTTGAGGACGTAAAGCAAACTCACACAGAGACACACATATGTGGAAAATAGGAGGCATTGGATCACAAGCAACACTGCTTGTTTGTGAAAATCCAATGCATATTTATGTCAAAAACCCGCTGTAAAGATAATAAGTTGTGGCTGTATACAATGAATGCGCGTACGGTGGCCCACGGAGACCACGTGTGAACCTGCGCATCACTAGTGTGTATGTGTGTGTGTGTGTTGTGTGTGTGTGTGTGTGTTTGTGATATACAGCAAATTCTGCAATCTGGCAAATGTGAGAGGAGTTTGTCTGCGTGTGTTTGAGAGAGGAATATCCACTTTCCAACCAACTTCATTTGTGCAAGACAAGAGACATTTACTTACGGGGTATGGCTTATCTAAATGAGATGTAAATGAGCCTATTGTCACCCCAGCTGCAGAGAGAGGTGAGAACTGCTCATTCTTTGAAAGCCGTTTACTCAAATTCAAGTGTCTACAAAATGGTCCAAATATAATTAGATTTCCATGTGTTACAGATTGTTGGAAAGCTTGGAGACTACACTAACAATCTGTGAAAATCTCAAAATGCCCCAGAACCGACTTGTGTCCCTGGTTCTAATGACCGGTCACATTTCATTAATATTTGGTAGCATTGCCTTTAAACTGTATAACTCGGGTCAAACATTTTGGATTTCCTTCCACAAGCTTCTCACAATAGTTGGATGAATTTTGGTCCATTCCTCCAAACAGAACTGGTGTAACTGAGACACATTTGTAGGCCACCTTCCGTGCACATGCCTTTTCAGCTCTGCCCATACATTTTCAACTGGATTGAGATCAGGACTTTGTGATGACCACTTCAAAACATTGACTTTATTATCCTTAAAGGGACTAGATGCAAGTTGGTCATTATATACTCGCTACTGCCACCTCAGGTCTTACGCGTAACTGCAGTCACTATATCAAGCTCGTGCATGACGGCACTTCGGACCCGAATTAACACCTTTTTGAGAGACAGCTCAGTGCAGGATTTTAGAGGCAGTTGTGGTGAATAGGTCTGGGCTCTGGGCTTGCTGAAACATGTAGGAGGAGGAAAATACATAATTTGAACATTTTGAAACTTTGTATAGTCCATTTAAGCCACTTTGTAACCAGTTTGGCAGTTTGCTTTGAGAATTGTCCATTTGGAAGACCCATCTGTGCCCAAGCTTTAACTTCCTGGCTGATGTCTTGAGATGTTGCTCCAATAATTCCACATAGTGTTCTTTCTTCATGATGTCATCTATTTAGTGAAGTGCACCAGTCCCTCCCGCAGCAAAACAACCCCACAGCATGATGCTGCCACCCCCCCGTATTTCACAGTTGGGATGGTGTTCTCAGGCTGCAAGATTCACCCTTTTCCTCCATGGTCATTCTGGCCAAACAAAATGTTTGTTTAATGTTTGTTTAATGTTTCTTTAGGAGTAAGAGCTTCTTACCCTCTCAGCCCATGTCGATACAGTACTTGTTTCTCTCTGGATAATGACAAACTCTTACCAGTTTCAGTCAGACGACAGTTTTGTTTGACAGGGGGAAGGGAGAATGTCATCAACATAGTTACGGATAAAGGGGAGACAGCAAATGGAGGAACAGATTGGATGAGCATTCTTATAACCACTTTGAAAGTCTATGATTGAATTGAATATACTGCATCATAGGTCTGTCTGACCTGCTTTACAGATCCATTCTAAGTAGCCAGTGAGCTCCCTCTCGATTTGCTGCTGCCGGCGGAGCTTCAGAAACACCTGCCGCTTCTCCACACGCTCCCTCTCCTTTGCAAACTCCCTGGAAGCACAAAACACATCATTTTTATGTACACACATTAACGACCTGTAGGGAAAGACAGATAAGACGCTGCCACATCATATTGCTGCCTCACCTCTGGTCCCTGACCCAGATTGGGAACCGTTGATTTAAAACTAACTGAAACCTGCACCTGATGTTATTTCTATCTTACCACTGAGAATTAGCCTGACGGTAATTCTCATTGTAGACCATTCGTTTTAGACCGTGCACATTCAGAGAACTGAGGTGCAATTACTGACAGTAAAATGTAATTTAAAATTTAAATTCAGTCTTCATAACTTCAGACATATTCGCTCATCAGTGACACTTCAGGCAGCTAGGATGTTTCTGCTGCTATGGTGTTCTCGCACATCGAATATTGTTTTACAAACTGGTCTCTTACAAATGAAAGCACTTTTAGACAAATAGAATCCTTTTATAAAAATGCTTTAAAAAATGTTGCCAGAAAACCTGTTTCATACCACCACTGTCGCATGCTTGAGACGTACTCAATGGACTTGCACCACCGCCATTAAAGGAATTCATAAAACTGAAATCCTCTTCTGGCAGA
Source organism: Neogobius melanostomus (assembly GCA_007210695.1). NCBI lineage: Eukaryota > Metazoa > Chordata > Actinopteri > Gobiiformes > Gobiidae > Neogobius > Neogobius melanostomus. The sequence continues at coordinate 720,148 of VHKM01000542.1, read as the reverse complement.
GCCTCTCGATCTACAGTTAGAGACTATGAAATGCCCTTCAGACGGACCACCTTTGGCCAGACTGTTCTTTCAGTCAGAGGCTGTAACATCTGGAACAGCAGCCCTCTCACTATAAGAGAATGTCCCACGTTTAACACACTCAGGACTCAATTAAAAAACTGGTTGAAATCTAATCAACGATGTGCTCATTAGACCCTACAGATCCCCTGGTGCAGGACTGAGCCAAGTGTCAGGATCCTCTGCACAGGTGTTGCTTTGTAAATAATAACTGTATATTTATTCTCATAATGTCCACTGTTTGAACTGTATGAGCTGCCCTTGCACCTAAATCTACATTGTATTGTGCAAGTCACAGAACGAACATTCAGATGTTATTAATGTATGACTTGTATCTGTTAAGGAATTCTGTATTTGATGTTAACATGAGAATATTACACTGATTTGTTTACTGTTGTTAAATGAATTTGTGTTGGTTGAAATGTCTTCAGCAGATGGGGGTGCGGGGTTTCCTGTCTGTTGTAGAGTCGTAAAGTCATAAAACCCCCATAAAAGGGAACTTTTTGACCAGTGACCCTTGACTTCATGTCAACACAGAGCCAGGGGCCTCCAGAGAAAGGGGGGTTTACGACGGCCGAGTGGAAAAGTATTGACCAACAGCTCCCCCCATCCTGACTCAGGGTCTAGGAGGAGGAGGAGGCGTTTTACGTTGGAGCGGAAAAGTACTGGCTTGTAGGAAGGAAAGTGGGTGTGGTGTATTGTTCATATAGTCTGTATGAATCTTTGTATGTTGTGTGTTTGAGCTGAGGCTGGCATGGCGCCAGATGGCCCAGTCTCTCCACCCGGTATCCGAGATAAAGAATAAACTCAATGTTTGACCTTGTGTTTAAATCTGTTTAATTTCTGGGGCAGAAATTAACGGGGCGTTTCTAAAGACTGTTGTGCAAAAATTCCCAACAGTATCAAAATCTGTTATGTAAGTATGTAGCCTCAACTGTTAAATTGTTTTATGTTTGTAATTGTTATTGGCATTATACACCTGCAGGGACAACAGTTGAAAACTAGCTTTGCCGCTAATACTGACATATTTACAGAAATGTTCATTAAAGCAGTATTAAGTAACTCATGCCCTAGAGGCCATAAGCGCCACTGCAGGTGTTGTAGCATGTTGTGTTTTTTACTCATTAATTGTCCGTGAGAGTAAATACTACGCTGACAGAAAGACAAAGGGAGAGAGGGATATTGTTCATCCAATTACACAATGGAGATCATTTTTTTCACTCAAACCTGGCTGTAAATACTATTTTAGTGGCGCTAGCCCACAGTTAGCTTTGCCCGTTAGCCTGTTAGCTTCTTCTTTGTGATTCCATTAGTGTGTATTGGTGACTCCAACCCGATGGCAGTCAAGTTGCAATTGTGGTTTTCTGTCCAGAGACACCAGGGGGAGATGAAAGACCCCCCAATCATCCCATTAACACTTGTATTACCCCCAGAGGGACTACGGAAAGGATTTATTAAGGCAAACAAGTAGTACTGCTTTAATGTGTACTGTTCCTGTCAAATAAACTAATAAATAAATGGTGCACCCATGAGCGCCAACTCCCCTTTGAGACAAATACAACAGCTCTGCTCTCTTCTATTCCTACAAATTCCTATAAACCTACAAAACAATTGGTCCTGGAGCATTGGAGAGGCGACCGAGATGGAAATGAATTGCGCCGTGCCAACCACCCATACTGCCATTGGGTCACAAAAGGTCAATTACGCACAAATAAATGTGTATTTGTTTAGTTTCTTTCGCATAAGAAGTTGCATAATGCACCTTTAAACAAAAGTATAAGAAAGAAAAATACTACTAATGAAAAGACTGATATAAAAAGCCCTACAATACTATTAGCAACTTTAGCCAAGAAGTTATGCGACAGGAAATCAAATTGGGTTTTGTTGCAGCAGTAAAAAAAATAAAACATTTAAAAAAGAAGTACAAGTGGGAAGCGGGAACTACAAGTACCATGGTCCTTTGCTCTGATTCAGTGCTCTGTTAGTTTAGCATTTTTACAATAACACGCATCTCCCCACAGCATCTCAATAGCCATCATTAGGCTGACACTGTGATAATATGCTACAGTGAGTTTTGAATAGGCTTACATCACTAATCACATTCATAAACACAAACGTACATAGAATCAACAGATCGAAAGAGACATCCCCTAAATGCGAGCGCTTGTGTGTCTGCAGTGACTAAGTTCCAGCACATGTTTGTGGAGGCACAGTGTGACCAGGGGGCAGTGAGTCAGTGAGGTGAGAGCGACTTCGATTCAACACACAAACGGCACACAGCGGTCACTTCAGGAGAGCCCCAGCTCACAGACCAGGCTCGACCTGTTGTGCAATTTCATTTAAAACACGGTCACTGCAAGCCGAGCTGCGGAATATTCTGCTCAGGGCACCAAAATGGCTTGCAGCGCTGTCTGCTGTGAACTGTGAACAGGAGCAGCACATCACATGACGCACGTGTGTTTGCAGGACCCGTGGCGTAAGGAGTTTTGAAATATTTATTTGTGTTTTGGGAGGAATGACAGACCATGAAAAGTGGGGAGTTACAAAGCAAACATTTCCCTGGTCGTTTGGATCTTTTCTTTATTAATAATGTTGTGGAATATGAAGCTGAAATATAATGAATGAGTACTGCAATGTATTATTTTATTAGAGAACTAACTGTAAACTAAATACCTTCATAAAAGAGAAACAGTATTGAAATACAGTTTGCAGAAAAAAATAACCATGTAATAACAACAACGGAGTGGACTCTCACAGTTGTGCTATGCCAGGCCTGAAAGCTTTAACTGGGCTGTAGCAGCAGGAGCCTGGGCTGCCGTTTCAGACGTAAATAAAGTTACACAAACGTTTTTTGCGATGTCAATCTATAACTGAGATAAGAAATATTGAAATCCCCCCAAAATCCTTTGCTTTTAATTCATAGAGGCATTCTTTTAATGTCTGCGAAACCATTTTATGTAACATTAACAATAGTTTAGTTTAGTTTAGTTTATTGATGGAATGCCCTTGAGATGTGCCATCTCGTTTTCGAGGGGTCCATAAACAAAACACAAATTACAATTAACAAGACACAGTACAAGACAGGATACAGACACGACAAAATACACATTAAGACAGTCACACAAACAAACAAACTTGCTCCAGAGCCCAAACACCCCCAAGATACCCAGACAAGATTTACAAAAAATATATATATATATAGTCAAAAAACAGAAAACTTTGAGACAACAAAACAAAGTTAAACATATTCCAAAAATGAACTAAAAGTACAAATTACAGATCCACTTAAAAACATAAACAAGGAGTTTTAAGGTGTGAAAATAAGTAGGATCTAAATAAACCAAACAATGTTAAAGAACGAATGGATAAAGGTAAACTGTTCCAATCAGAGGGGGCTTTAAACTGAAAAGCTCTGCGTCCTATTTCTTTATTAGTACGTGGGACAGTAAAAGTAAGAGAGTGAGTGCTTCTAAGTGAATATGTGGATGTAAATGGAATAAGAAAATGCTCAAGATACTGCGGACAGCTAAAGTAAATACATTTAAAAATAAACATAATCCAGTGATAATGGCGTCTATTGTTTGGTTGCAGCCAGTTGAGTTTTTCAAACAAAATGCAATGATGGGTTCTGTATGGACATTTCAAAATAAATCTGCACAGGGTGTTAAAAAGAATATTAAGTGGCTTAAGGTACAGATCAAATGTATTTTGATAAATGGTGTCAGCATAATCAATGATGGGCAAAACTAGCTGAGTAATTACTCTTTTTCTGACTTCCTGCGTGAAGCAATTTGCAGAACGAAAATAGGATTTAAAGTGGCATACGTCCGCTTCAATACCATTAAAGAAAGCCTTTTGACATTTTCCTTCATTTGCTGGTTTAATGGGTTGTCAGTGAAACATTGTAAAAATTTGCTTTAAAATTATTGGAGTCCAGTGGAAGGACTTGAGTACGCTCGAGCACATTCTGCCCTCAGAGTTTCTGTTGAGCAACAAAGAATCCTTATTTGTTGTCTTTCATAGAATGAATCCCATTTCTAATCAGGAATGTGTCCTCATCAGATCGATTATGGCTCCAGGTTTTTCTAATGCTGTTGACTTATTTTATTTGTATCTATTATTTACTACTGTACTGTACTTATGAGATGGATGAATGTGTGGCTGGGAACCCGCAAATGAATTGCACCCTTGGGGATAAATAAGGTTTTTGGAATCTGAATCAAGGATGTTCCAGTGGAAAAGCCCTGAGTTGATTCAAGTTCGTGCCTTCCAATCCAGCGGAAGTGGAAGTGTAAGCCCGAATAAAAAGCAGACAGAAAAGGCATTAGCGACCAATGTGTAAAAAGTAGATGGAAAATATATTTTTAATTTGCATAAGTCTGCTGAATGTGGAGATCCATCAGGCCCAGATTATGTGTGAAAAGAGAAAGTGTCAAGGTGAGCTAAAACCTGGAGCAAGTGGCCAATCTAATATCCTAAAACTCCTGAGCCAAAATGAGGTCCTAGCATGCCCCTGCAGAGATGGCATGGCCATAGGGCACAGGTCACTAAACGGTGGTCCTCGGTCTGGATCCGGACCCATGTGCCAACCCGTCTGGACCATAACCTTGGATCCGAACTTTAGACCTGACCCTGAATCCCCTCAGACGCACGGCTGCGTGTGCTCTCCCCCCTCTCTGACTGCAGAGTGGTACACTACAGCTCAGGTGAACAGTAAGAGGAAGTCCTACATCTGAGCTCCATCACACTTTATACATTTTTAGTGTGGCGGTTTCCCGATCAGCAGCGAGCAGGTCTGAACCAGCCAGGACTAAACCAGGACTAACCAGGACTAAACCAGGACTAACCAGGACTAAACCAGGACTAAACCAGGACTTAACCAGGACTAAACCAGTGATTTAATAAAGGGTTAAAAATTAAAAATGCTTGACAATTTTTTTGCCTGTGGTAATTGAAGTAGTGTTTTAAATGTTCTAACACCTGTCATTATTGGCCAGTGTCAATGCACAGTGTACTATCATAGAGATCCACTATGTCACATAGTACTATTTGTAATGTTTGTTAAGCTTGTTATGTAAAACAATGAGACATAACATCATCTGAAAGTGTTTGCTGTGCATACTGACCCAGAGAGGACTCCCAGAACCAGGTTGAGCATGAAGAAGGAGCCTATGATGATGAGGGGGATGAAGTACAGCCAGTTCCACATGTTCCCCGCCACATCGTTGGTCTGAAAAGTTAGATAAAAAATACAGTATGTAAACAAGACTAACCCAAACATATGTGACCATCAAGACTATGTCAAGCAGACGTGTGGAGGTTTTCCACCAATGAGAAGTCACACCACAGCCCAGACAGTTAGTGTGACTTTTTTAGACTCTGCACTGAATGAGAAGTGCGATGTGAGAGGAGTCACTACTTCAGCGACCCAGGCGCGAAAATGGGATAAATAAACAAGACAGCAGCGTCAGCAGACACCTCTGGTCCTTTGGGAATAAAGCATTGTGGGATGCAAACCTTAAAGGTCCATTATGCAACTTTTTATTTGCATATTTGACTCAGCGGCTGAGTCACTACAAGGTCAAATATCAACTTTTTTATTTTTAAATAAAAAGTTTAGCTCCGCCCATGCTCAGAGTAGAGATTTTGGGCGTGGTCAAGACTTAAAGGAACAGGCCACTGTTTTTCCATACTGAGATTATGTTGTTACCTGAGCTTTTTGCGTGCCCTCAGTCACGCAAAAAGACCAAAGATGGAAAATGGAAGGAGTTGACAACATGTTCAGAACCAGCTGGTTTTACGTCACAGACCTTTAAGTAAAAGGCTGTGAACTTCCTGTTGAATGAGTCACTTCAACACAAACCCAACCACGATGGCAGCTGGAGAGAGACGGCACTGACGGGACAGGCGGGGAGAGCAGCATGAGAGGATGTTCTGGGACTCGTCAGGGATGAATGAGCCTGATTGATCTGCCTGGTGCGCCATGTGCATCACAGCATCTAAAAGTTAAGACGAGATACACTGGCCTTGTAAACTTTTTTTCAGGCTGCATTCTGGTAGTGTTTGGATTTTTTTGATTTACAAATTGAGCCCTGGTCCCAGTTTCCTCCTTGTTAATTCCTAAAGTCAACCCCTCTTGTTGATGCTGTAGATCTAGGATACTTGGAAAGCCAAAGAATGACAGGCCCTAAAACTTCATGAAGAAACCGAACATTTGTGATGGAAGTGGGGGTAGAATGCAGACTCACGGCTCTGTGATAACAAAACAAAAACTTGTCCCAACTTGCCTCATTAGACAGAAAGTGATTAGTAAAGTTTGAATCTCTGGAAAACAAAGCACAGCGCATATCGTGCTGAAGCAGCTGTTCACGTCAACAACAGATACATAAACAGACAAGCTTTTTTACTGCTTTACCGCTAAAAACAAGTCAAACACCCGCACATATAGACAAAAGGAAAGGGAAATGTTGCTATTTAGGCACTGGGAGTGCTAAGAAATATTCCAATATATTGAAAGCACAAAGGGTAGACTGACATGGTGTGGGTAGATATTAAGGTCATGTTACTGTGCCTTTCTGTAAACTAAAGTCATGTTATTTTCTCAAAAACATACATGTCATGACAACAATTGACTAATATGGCTTTGATTTTAATTTCTGGATATTTGGGAGCCGAGCCAGAACGGATTGAAGAGCTTCCATTACTTTCGTATCCGCCGCCATTGCCGAACTACAACCAGCAAATGCGTAATGTCACCTACAACACCCGCCTGCCCCGCTCGCTGAACGGTAGGTTGAAATTCAACCGATGAAACGCGGCCACTGAGATCAAGCCCAGACGTACATGTAGGGAAAGATAATAGACGGGAGTTTACGGATGGCTAAGGCCAGGCTAGATCAGGCCCAACCTGCTTAGCCTCTTAATTTTGTCAACTAAAATATTTAGTCATAATTTTAGCCAAAGTGATATTTTTGCCGACTAAAACTGGACTAAACTAAAAATAAAGTTTTTCACGAGACTAAAACTATGAGTAAAATGTCCAGATATTTTAGTCGACTAAAATCTGACTAAATAAAAAATGAAAAGAAGAGAAATCATCCAAAGTGCCACTGACAGTCTGAAAGAGCCTCATATCGTTTAAATTCTCTGCCAAAGGAACAGCTCTGAGCTTAGTTCATGTGGGAGAAGCTCCATGAAGCAGAGGACCGCCATTAAATATCATTATAATAAATATTATAAATACAAAGTCGACTAAATTTACATGTGATTTTAGACGACTAAAACTAGATTCAAATTTAAGAGAATTTTTTGACTAACCTCGACTAAAATCAAATTACATTTTCATCAAAAGACTAAAACTAAAACTAAATTAAAATATGTCAAAATGAACTTTGCTGTTGAGCTCAGTACTCACAGGCGGACGGCACTGTGACGCTTTGCATTCTCATGGCAAGAAGGTCGCAGGTTCAATCCCATACTCTGTATGCCTTTTTATGTGGCGTTTGCATATTGTCTCCGTGTCTGGATAGGTTTTATCAACCCTAAACATGCACAATAGGTTGACACTCCAGCCACATCTGATCATTAGTCTAGCACTGCACTGAGGTCAGCCACAGCTCCTGACAGGTCCCCCAGTGGTATTAAAGGATAAAGGCTCAGGACCACTCCTAACCCTTCTCACATGGGTTCTCTGAGTCGATAATAATAGTAATAGTAATTGCCTTTTTGAACCAAAACAAAAATATGTAGTGGAGATTTTCAAAAACACAATCGACAGTATATGAAAATCTTCACAACAAGGGAAATATCCCTGGACGCCTGAGAGCCTATACAAACAAAAACAAATTTGAAAACATGAACAAATTTCATCATGTAAAATGTTTTCAAAACAGTCAACCGATATTGGACTAGATATGTTTCCTTCTTATCTGGGACGTGGATCGAGAATGTGACGATAAAAAAAAAAACTTCTTTTAAGTCTGCAAGATTAAAGGGAAATACATTATTTTATTTTATAGTCCACTGTGCCGAAATCTGAATTTCACAAAGATTCTGTTTTTAAAATACATGCAGCCCTTGTGAATGTATTAATAAATTATTCATAAAATGGTCACCCGATTTGAAAACTAGTTCTGGGCCATTGCTGCGAGCGTTCATTTTTTTAGTTCTATCTTGACAACGCAGCCCTCCTACTGCTTAGTATTTTCCATCTCCTGCCAGCGAGCGCATGTAACTGCTGGCAACGACAAATGTCAAGCACCAAAATGTGTCTAATAACTGTAAAAGATTTCTGCACGGCTGTAGCATTAGTGCGAGGTGACAGCTTGCCCTGACTGTAGACGCCTGTGCAAGCGCTGATGTGCCACTATCGGCTCCTGATGTATTCTGTTCGGCCCCTCGGGGGAATAGCGGGGGCCCGGGCGCAGCTCTGATGAAGGGCCTGACAATGTGCAGACGGGGTGCGGTGGAAGACGATGTAGCCGGCGTTGGATATAATTATGATAAGATCTTTTGGGGGAGGCTGATTCAGCGATGGAGCTCCGGATTAGGCTGCTCCATGCACAGAGCCATCAGCCCCTCCACGCTGGCACACGACGGGGAGCGCCCGTACCCTGCCCCGGACAGAATCAACCCACCGCGGCTCAGCTCATGGTCAGAATGGAGATAACACATGATTTCTACAACAGGGGCTGATGAAAACTGGCTTCAGATCATCAAAAGCCAGGCATAAATAAACCAGGAAAGGTTTGATTGGAAAAGGGTTTACAAAAGCAGCAGCAAGTCCAGTTTAATGCTATTTAATGCCAAGTTAATGCCTATACTATAACTACTATATTTTTACTGCCATAAATGTAAAATCGGTGCATATTTCTTCTCTAAACATTAGCAAACATGTGTCTGTGTAAACTCTCAGTCGTACAGGAGTTGTCCATCTTCATTGAAGGTTCTCGAGTCATCTCCTGTACTCACCTCTCATCCAAAAGGCTTCATCAGCGACACTAAAGTCGGACCGCAGACTATATCACTGGGAGGTTTAGCGTGGCCATGTCCCTCCCCTCTATTAGCGGCTCACCTGTGTGTAAACACCTTTGTAGTTCTAAGTCTAAAAACGTGCTCACTTTTTTCAGGCGTTAAACACTGTTGCGTTGTTTATTGTTGTGTCAACTTGTTTCTTACGCTTTTACTGTACATTTTACTGTACATTTTATGTATGTTTTGTGTACGGCACTTTGGCCAACTGTATATTAAAGGGATACTTCGGGATTTTTGACACAGGGCCTCATTTCCTAGTTATCCAGAGTGTTGTTGATGTCTGGAGATATTTTTTTCTTAAATTCATGCAGTTCTTATATTTGAAGAGTCTAGTGGCGCTAGGCTAATGCTAGGCTAAAGCATTTCTATGGTATCAGTTAGCCTGCATTAAAAAACAGTCTGGCCCACTCCACAGTGCACCTGAGGTAAATCACTTATAACACCAGACTAACCATATAAATGTCTGTGTTAATAGAATAATTTTTGAAATATAACTGACCTTGTATCACATGAATTACCGCATTTTGAGGGACTATTTTCTCGCAGATCACTCTGCCGCTGCGTTAGCTTACAGCCACGAAGCTGATGCTGCTCAAATATAAGTTATTTTAAATGCAAAATGGTTAAAATTAACCTATCGACACAGACATTTATATGGTTAGTCTGGTGTTATAAGTGATTTACCTCAGGTGCACTGTGGAGTGCGCCAGACTGTTTTTTAATGCAGGCTAGACTTTACCATAGAAATGCTTTAGCCTTGCTCTAGCCTAGCGCAACTAGACTCTTCAAATATAAGAACTGCATGAATTTAAGAAAAAAATATCTCCAGACATCAACAACACTCTGGATAACTAGGAAATGAGGCCCTATGTCAAAAATCCCGAAGTATCCCTTTAAAGTGCTTTAGAAATAAAGTTGGTACAAGCGACTTTGTGCCAAAATGCTGCCGCCATCAGCATCAGCATCATAGTGGACTAGCATTAGTGTTCTATGGCAGTGGTTCACAGTCTTTTTGTCTCGTGTACCCCGTGGACCTTTCTTTTATAATTCAAGTGTTTGGAGAGATTGGTAGATCTCTGCTAAATAATTGGCAGCAAAGTTCTGATTTCTTGTAAATAGACAATGTGTTCTGTTTTTAAGTAAGTAAGCGCTTTATTTGTCATCGTACAAGCAGGTGTCAGTCCTGAGCCGCACCGCCACTGTGGGCCAACCTGAGCAGCATGTTTTAGGAGGTCGGGGAAACCGTGGCACCCAGAGGAAGCCTGGCTGGCTGCCTTCAGTGCTCCGCTGATCCTCTGAAACAGTGCACCGCCTCCTGGGTTTGTCCCTGTTTCAGAGCGTGGTGTCCTGCACTGGTCAGCTCCACCTCCTCCTGCAGCTCCCTCCGCCCCACAACAGTCTTCCACCTTCTGGGACGAGCTTAGCAGTTAATCTGTTTTATTCTCCAGTGAACGTCCATTAGCCAGAACAATAGAAGGCATGTGTGGCTTAGCTGTGAGTCTCGCCCGGATACCTCCTCATTTGTCCCGGCTGTTAAACGGCTTTCTTATGAAAATAATATTTAATTAGTATTCAGATTCAACTTTTTAAATCTGAAATGATTCCAACTACCACCGGCCCCGGCTAAGTGCTTGCGTAACCAGGGGTCCCCATATAACTGATTGGGAAACACTGTGGTACAAACATAATCGCAGCAGCAGAACCATCAACCCTCTGGTCCACTCCTCCACTTTTATATTACATAAACATCACCAATGTTTACGTCCACTGTATTTCATCACAATTAAAAAGTCCCCAAATGGTTCCTCGGCTGATAGTGCTGAATGTACGTGTAAGGGGAGGAGGACTGAAAAGCAGCAGAGGTGACCTGTGCGTGGCCCCTGGCTGCCTGTCTCCTCCTGATTGTATGTTATTTCTGTTTCCAGGGTGTGATCTGTGAGTCTATAGAATAACAGCCCCGGGGCAGTTCCTCTGTCTCCGACACATCTGAGCCCTGCAGAGCCTCAACTCATTAAAGACTTACATCCAGGAAGGTTCAGTGCTCCTCATGTCGGGTCATTTAAAAATCATTCAGTGGCCCATCTCAAGAAGGTAGGGGCGAAATGACAAAACAGATTGTCACCATTTTCGAATTAAAGAATACAATGATTTATTTTTAATTTAAAAGAATTTGTTTGGTAAAGATAGACAGCGCATGTGTGATCACGGCCCACGATTTGAGTTAGACAAATGAGATGGATGCGAGATTTTACACACAAAAAATTACCCAGTGTTCATTAGTTTGACATTTTTTCTGATGTTTATTGTTTCACTTCCTTATTAGACACCGACAGGAAGTGACATGGATAGAGGTAAACCATTTCGAACTGTTGCCGTGCCAACCATGTTATATCAATGAGAAATGTCAGAAAATTGAACTATCCATAGAAATACAAAGTAGAAGCGGCGTTCGATTCTAACGTTAGCAAGTAGGCTAGTCCGGGACAGTTAGGCTGCCTATTGTTCCTATAGCTGTTACCTATAGGATTATAGTATTATTCCTATAGCCGTTATGAACGTCTTATTCCTGAGTCGTTAGCATTAGCCACCAAATACCGCAAATTACTATGATTGATTAAACTCAAAAAAGGGGATAAATCAACACAACTGGACTTACTTTTAAAAAGAGCTGACAGTTTCACTGTCCATCCAGACCATACACGAGAGAGCCATGCGCCCGGCCATCAACAGACGAGGGGGACTTAGGTTCCAGCTGTCCAACACCTGGGACCGAGCCATCCGGAGGATGCCCCAGACACGGCTTGGACCTGGGCCATGTCTGGGGCCCCCACCAGTGACTTCTTTAGCCGTCACTGGGTATTCACCATCCACGCCCACCACATCTATATCTGGTGGGTGTGGTCACCACGGACAACAGCTCTGAGGAAGCTGTCTGGATGGACAGTGAAACTGTCAGCTCTTTTTAAAAGTAAGTCCAGTTGTGTTGATTTATCCCCTTTTTTGAGTTTAATTAATTACCTGGATGACTGAGAAACTACATTGTTTTACTATGATTGATCCAGATGTTTTCAGCTGTTGTCGACCCACTGACCACATTTAAGCCAAAGCCTCGTTAAAAATCATTAATGAATGTACAGACCGTTTGAGGGTCTACTTTAGATACAAATGAGCGTATAAGAGTGCCCCCGAGCTAAATGCTAACTTAAATTCAGTTAAATTTCTGCTTTTTGTGGAGTCAGCTACACATCCAATGGCCACTAAACTTCATCTTTATAATATGTTAATGATAAATAAACCACAGAAATTATATAAATGCCATGAAAAAGGACAAAACATACCTCACTATACTTTTGTATTGCGTCTTTTTCCCTGTTCGTTTGTATGGGGATAGAATTTTTGATCGGGTCCGAGATTCGATGGCTAACAAAATGTGCGCATATTTAGGAAAAGGCATTTCTATGATTTCTATGGAACTATCCCTCGACCATTAACTGTCATTAACCTTAAAGATTAAATTAAATTAAATAACTTTTCTTTATTAGATTGCTTCTTCACTGAAATACATTTTTCATTATTACTTACAACAGTTATCTCTCTCAGTCACAATTACAAAAGCATTGCCATATGCACTTCAAGGTGGCAACTTCTAACTCACACTGTGGAACAGTCCACGCTATGTGCTGCTACGTTACAAGAACAGCACAGCAAAAGCACAAAATATGTGCCTAATGATGAGCAAGACCCTGGCAATGCTATTTTTGCAGTTTGGCTGCCTGTGGTCAAAATAAAAAAGCGACATCTCCATGGAGACAAGCTGTCGATGTCTCGCTCACAGCAAAGTCAGGTCTGAGGAATGAATACATGAATGAATCTTTATTAAAGGCACAATGAGACTCATACTGTAGAGACAGAGATGTACTGCACCAGATTATACATGTGTTTCAGTCACGTGACTTCTGTAGTTCTATCAGCCATTTTGAACACCGCTGGCTAGTGCAACAGTGTATCTACCTGCGTTTCAACTATTGAATTCAAGATGCTACATCAAATATTTGCACACTTGACAGCAGATGAGCTGAACAGATACACAAAGAAGATCGAAACCTTGGGATTTGATCCTTATCAACTGTCTGGACATTTTTTAACGCCACTTAAAACCAGTGACAGTTTACCGCATCTAACTTTTGCGGACATCTATTTGGTCCATAATCCCTCTCCATACACCGGTGAAGCCCTAAATAGCTACTTTCCATCCGTAGTCCCTGGAGGAGAGACGAGTCCACTCAAAGTAACTTAGTAGAAGACTTGTGTTTTTTCAGACATTGTACACCGACAAAAACTAATTTCACAATGCCCGTATTTTCTTCAATATGTGTATATGTTACATGTTAAAGCTGTGGTCATCTAATGGTTTCCTTGTTGTAGAGAAAACCTCTTTTGGCACCATCTATATTGTAAACACGACATTTGTGAAAGAAAACAGGCCATGTGCGCTGTTGTGTGTCAGTCAGAGGCTAAATTAGCACAGCGTTAGCATTGGCGGTCCGCCATGTTCACATGTCTGTCTCACTATGAACTCCGGCTGAGACCAGATTCTATTTATCTCAAGTGAACAACCGGGATGTGTGGACACTAAAAAACAACAACTAACAACTGAAGCAGGAGCGTAAAGGTAAACTCTAGAAAGCTTTTGTAACATATATCAACGTATTGAAATAGATTTCCCTGCGGACTTTTACAGATTGTATCTCAAATCTTCTCTCTGAAACTGCGTCTTTTAAATATGAGTTCCTTTTTCATGCAGTCTGAAAGATAAATATAAAATCATATTCTAATTTTTGTTAGTTTCTGTCAGTGGTTCCCCTATAATGCACCTGTATGTTTGGATTCGCTCCGCTCAAAGTAGATTCCGCACAGACTTCAGTCCCGCTGTCACTGGGCTCTGTATGGCTGCGGAATATAACTACTAAATGCTGTAACTTTCATGTTAATGCTTTAAAACACTGAACTGCCCCCTCCAGTTCTTACCGCCTCATAGTTCTTGAGGCTGCCAGTCTGCGCCGTAGCTTCGGCCCATTGTTTCGAACGTTTCCCTGTCCTTGATAAATGTCTATAAATCTTCACATCTTCACTCACTGTAGAATATTTTAATGCTTCCAAAGAAAGACACATTTCCTCCTTTTCGCGCTGTATTGATTAGACCCTTGTGTTGGCAAATTGAAAAAGCATGTGGCTAATTACCATATTATTACATATTATGTAAACATAGATGTGCTGGTTTTACACAATGAATCCTTTTGTCTTTCAACAGTTACACTCAAATCAATAATAGGCCTAAATGTAATGTCACAGCAAGTCATTGAGAGTCATTGACGTTCAGTCTGAAGTCACAAACAGCAAGTCCTAAGTCAAGTCGAGTCTTTTTGGAGCTTTGGTCAAGTGTCAAGTCCCAAAAATTGTGATTCGAGTCTGACTTGAGTCTATTCATTTGACTCGAATCTCCCACCTCTGCAAAAGACCATGATTCAGTATAAAACAAGACCGAAAAGGCATAGGCTGAAGCTTTGCTTATTTTGCCAAAACTTTTCACAAGTAATAATTTACACACTCAGACAAACCAAGTGAGTTTATAGAATATCAATAAAAGAATGTACATTTCCCAAGAAACGAGAAGAATACAATTGTAAGCGAGTAACGTAGCCTAGTGCGCATGGGCCGCTCATTGTATATCATTTTATTTGAATGCTGTTCCCGCGCTCTCGCTTTCTGTTTGCTTCTCAATAAATGGAGGGGACCGGCTTGTCCCTGCTCCGAAAGACTGCTTCTCTTTTCCTCTTGACCACTTGGGACATTACACAATTTCAAAATGATACGTTACAATTTCTCTTCTGTATAAGAGTTCATTAGCTTTAAGTTTCTTCACAAATAATAATGAAAAGGACTTAAGCTCATCCTCTAACAGTTCATCCTCTAACAGTTCATCCTCTAAAAGTTGTTGTTGATGATGATTGGCTGTATGGTCGTTTTATAGGTTTTCCTCCATGTCTCGGCGCAGTATGTATGTCATATGGCAGTATCACTGTATTAATTACAACATGCAAGGACTTAGGGCATAAGATGTGCTTTACTTTCTGTAAAATGACTTGATTTGACGTGGGCCACATGAAGTTGCCAAAGTGGTTTATGATCAATAATTACGCCCAAGATTGAAGACTGAGCCTATTCCACTGTGATTTTTCACTGTAGTCTTGTGCTTCCGCTCCTTACGAGACTTCAGTTTGTCTCACTCCACTTTACAGCAGAGGCCCATATGGGGTCATTAAGAGTACCTTCCCGCGGGCATCGTGGCGGCAGCTTCAGTCGTGTTCTAATGAAGTTGGAGTAGCCAGCGGCCGAGCGTGCCATATGCCCTGCTCTCTCCTGCTGAGGCCCCACGTCCCCAAGCCTAAGGTGCTACGGATAAAACATGGCTTCTTATAGTGAAGTGCAAAAGACACGCTCGGGGAAAATCGTCTTCATCTCAACTTAGTTCATTTATTTATTTGTTCATGTTATGACTCACAGACTTGAACAAAGTCTACTGTTTTGGCTCACATTGAACAACAACAAACTACTGGAAGGAAAACCGAGAAACCGAGTGATTAGTTACAGAATCCTGAATCCTTGCCTTAAAATGTATTTTGTAACGTGTTCCGTTACTGTATTCTGAATACTTTAAAGAGGGGGTATTATGCTTTTTTTCAATCACATAGCACCAGTCTATAGCATACTACAATGATGACGTAACCTTCTGTTGGTCTGTATATGCAGTAAATTAAAATAACTTCCTTGAATAAAATTGCTCTCTCAAAATGGCTGTACTGAACGTCTTGAAATAGGCCTCTGTCTCTTTAAGAAGCTTTCCGACACGCCCCCTTCAGCACACTGCTGTGGCATCTAAACAACACTACTGTGCGGGGAGGGGGCTCTGCTGAGCTGAGGAGCAGTGGTTGGTGGCTTGGCTGGTGACGAAAGGTCCAGAGGCGTCTCCAGGAGGTGGGGGCGTTCCTAGGAGGACTGAGGCATAGCTACACCTAAAATGGCTGCCGTCTAAGTTTTTACTCATTACTCAAAAATATGTGAATGAGCCAAGGCAACACTCCAGGCATGTGTTTAATGAGGGAATGACATAATAACATGATATAAAGCTTGAAAAAGTCGATTTTACATAATACCCCCCTTTAAATGCTTTCACTTAAACACACAATATATTGTCATGTATACACTTGATGTTGGTTTAAAAACATGTGTAAGTTTATTGCACTGCTGTTTATTAATGTGTAATTTGACTATTTACCACGAATTAGACAAGAAAAAAGACCTTAACGCTCACCGGGAGAACAGGTTGTATGTGCAGACTCTACCACGCACAGGGAGTTTGTTTGAATGCACCATGGATAAGTTTTAAATATTTTGTTTTATATTGGGAGGACAGTCTTTCTGATTAACCATTGGGATAATCGCTGCATTACTTTGCATCCCACTGTGCGTGTCTCCCTGATGTGTGCGGCCTAGTATCATGTCGTCATTGTGCGCCTGTACTTTATTTCGACTAATTCCATATAATATTCTCTTTGTTATTAATTACGTACGGTATGAAGCCAAAATAAAACAATGTGTACCACGATGTAACTGTACCAGAATAGAGTTACTCATAATGTGTATTCTAAATGCGTAACGGCAGCACATGTCCGTTACTCCCCAACACTGGATATAATACTAAAACAAGCTGTCAGAAGTGCCCCTATGGCTGTAAAGTGGCCTCCTACATCAGAGGATCTAAATGTTTCTAAACGTGTGACAAGGAAACCACCACTCAGGGTAGATACTCCTGTCTAAATGCAAAAGTCTCCTGTTCTTTCTCCAAACAGTAGCTCTACTTTGGTGAGCTCTTCTTGGTAGCTCACCAAAGTTTTTCCCACATTTGGACACACACTTCATAAGTCACATTTTAGAGGCATTTTCTGTTTGTTTTGAACATTTTGAACAAAATCTGCTATTTGTGTACATTAAGTATGAAGTAGGAGCTCGGAGTAGAGTCGCTGCTCCTTCACGTCAAAAGGAGCCAGTGATAAAGCGGAAGAAACTGGAGGGATGGATGGAAGTATGAAGATAAATTCAATGTGTTTTCTTTATTTATGTTAAACTATCATCTTGGCTATTACTGTTTTTGTTTGTTTTTTTAATAGTGTATTTATTGGTTTATGTAACGCCTCCTAAGTGCCATAGTTACACAATTATCTTCGAAACATAAGTAGCTCCCTGATGTTTTTGTTACATAAAAGTAGCTCGCCAGGTAAAAGAGCCCCTGGTGTAGACTGTGTGAACTGTGCTGCTTCCAGACTTCAGATAAACGGATGAAAGTGATGTCTATTATTGAATGTTGTTAAATAAAAGCTTTATATCAAATTCACTTGATGTTTCTGTCGCGGCCCAGGGTCGTGTTGGTGTTTTGTGGAGGGACCTTTCTGCTCTGGCAGCCGCTGCAGAGAGAGGAGCGGCCGCCAGAGCAGACAGGTCCCTCCACAAAACCCCAACGCGTGACAGATTCTTAGTTTTCAGTGTCTCAGTTGCTTACATATGCTTATATATGACGTCTTTTTAGTGAATGCTCTTTTAGAATCTATCAAAATGTCCCATAGAACTGCATAGACATTGAAATCTTCAAAATATGAGAGTTGGATAGAAAAGCAAAGAAAAAAGTATACGTTTGCTACGTTCACTTGTGGAGTGATGCATAGTGTGTTCTTTCACAAAGTACTATTTTCAATTTAACATAATTAAGTAATTGATCAGTTAAAAGTATGTATGATCTCTCTATCTGCTGTCAGTAGTAATGTCTGCTGGAATCCAAAAATATGTTTGTACCTCAAAAATAAATAAAACATTACAGGGGTGCAAAAAGTGCTAAAAGTGCACAACCGTTTGCCTCAGAGGGCCAACTTCTGTCCTTGATTTCTTGAAAACTAGCATGATTCAAGTGGAGAACTTTTTCCCATAGTTCTGAAGATCTTTCAGATTAGAAAACCACAATGACCAAGTAGTTCCAAGGTGGGGGAACTCACTTTTCTAGGCTGAATTTGGGCTTCAGCCTATGGCCTAGCAGAGGCTTAGCCCACTGAGCCCACTGATACCAGCCGGCCCTGGTGCTGGGCTACCTACAAGTATGCAGAATAAATGTCCACTTTACAAAGAAAGGTCGCAGTGGGCCCCCGAATATCTGATGCCAGAACAACGCATTTTTGAACAAGGACGTTCAAAAATGAAATAATAATACCAAGAAGAAACCATGCAGTATAAAGCAACGGTAGAAACAACTTCATCACAGCAGTAGAGAGGATAATGAGCTAAACCAAAGGACCTTGACAGAAGAGAAGTGTGTTGATATCACACTGCCTGCTGTGCGGCTTACAACACAGACGAAAGAGGGAAAGTGAAGTTCAACAAGGGCACCAGCAACAATACTGCATCTCAGAGTGATTCAGTATGAAAACGACGTACTTTAAACGAAGCGTATGGAGGATTTGATCAGAATCAGAATTGGTTTTATTGCCATGGTTGCAATGGCAGTGGGATAACACCTGATAGCCTACGTTTACGATCCTGTGTGAGAGGCCACAAGCGGGGGGAGATACTAAAGCGGGCGGAAAGAGCCTTGTTGAATGAGCGTATCAGGCAAACAGTGTTCACCATTGAAAACCTACAAAACACAGCAACGTAGGCTGGAGACACAGCTGTCAGAAGTGCTCCCGGAAGCTACATTCAGCCGGGTTCAATGGTTCTTAGACGGCAGCCATTTTAGGTGTAGCTATGCCTCAGTCCTCCTAGGAACACCCCCACCTCCTGGAGACGCCTCTGGACCTTTCGTCACCAGCCAAGCCACCAACCACTGCTCCTCAGCTCAGCAGAGCCCCCTCCCCGCACAGTAGTGTGTTTAGATGCCACAGCAGTGTGCTGAAGGGGGCGTGTCGGAAAGCTTCTTAAAGAGACAGAGGCCTATTTCAAGACGTTCAGTACAGCCATTTTGAGAGAGCAATTTTATTCAAGGCAGTTATTTTAATTTACTGCATATACAGACCAACAGAAGGTTACGTCATCATTGTAGTATGCTATAGACTGGTGCTATGTGATTGAAAAAAGCATAATACCCCCCCTTTAAGGATAAACAAATAGAAAAGTTTTCAAAATGGCAGAATACGAATAACAGAGGGGGGAAGCAAGGATCACAACTTCAATCGGAAAGCATAGACAATAACTGGGTTAAGAATATTAGTAGCCATAACCTCACGGATGACGAGCTACATGTACTCTCCAAGGGGCTCAACTTTGCGGCAACTTCTGACCGGATACCCGTAGCTTATCACAACAACAGAAAGTGCCATTAAACAAGCCGCCCTTAAACCAGCAGAAGCAAATGAGAATGCTATTTTGAACAGTATTTACCGCCAAAACCGCCAAAACCTAACATCTCAATGGGGGAAGAATCAGCGTTGAGGAGCCTCGGTAAGAACAGGGACGTGACCATATTGCCAGCGGATAAAGGTCGGTGCACTGTGATTATGGACATTTTGGACTATGACGCAAAAATGCAGAAGTTATTATGTGATACAGAAACATATGAACTGCTCAACGCGACCCTACATCTAAATATAGAACGGAATTGGCGGCGTTTTTAAAATCTCTAGAAACATCAGGCGCTATTGATAGACAGCTCTATTTGCGGCTGTACCCTACATCTTCAACACCGCCCACCTTCTATGGACTCCCCAAGATCCACAAGGAGGATACCCCCCTTCGTCCTATTACCGGCAGCATTGGATCTGTCACGTATAACATTGCAAAACATCTCGTCTCCCTGTTGTCGCCACTGAGGGGCAACTCAAAACACAACGTGAGAAACAGTCAGGACTTTGTTAAAAAGATCTGACACATTAGACTCCAATGATGTCATGTCATTATTCACTTCCATTCCACCTGATGGGGCTGTGACAGCGGTCAGGAGGAGCTTAGAGAAGGAGCCCCACCTACAGGAACAGACTAGACTCACCATTGATCAGATCTGAGAACTGTTGAGTCTTTGCCTTAGAACCACCCGGCCATCAACATCGTCTGTTGATGGCCGGGCATGCGCCCGGCCATCAACAGACGAGGGGACTTAGGTTCCAGCTGTCCAACACCTGGAACAGAGCCATCCGGAGGCACGGCTTGGACCCGGCCCATGTCTGGGGCCCCTGCCAGTGACGTCATCTGCCATCACTGGGTATTCACCGTCCACGCCACCACATCTATATCTGGTGGGTGTGGTCACGGACAACAGCTCTGAGGAAGCTGTCTGGATGGACAGCAAAACTATCAGCTCTTTTTAAAAGTAAGTCCAGTCATGATGATTTATCCCTTTTTGAGTTTAATTAATTACCTGGATGTCTGAGAAACTACATTGTTTTATTGCCATGGTTATGAACAGGTTCACAACTGGATGTTTGTAAAGCGGACGATGAAGCTGATGGTGCGTGAGTTTTGGAAAACTGCTCTGCACCGGCAGTGCTCGTGTTCAACCAGTCAACACGCTAAACCTCGCTATCTGGGCTCTAACTTAGCCAAATAACATCTGAATCATTAATCTGACAGGTGCATTTTTCTTCCTTTCTGCTCTGACTTCATTCAATATGTCTTTGTGGGAAATGTACAAGCGCAGAGATGCTCTTTGCGAAGTTAACAGGTAAAAGAGGCTGAAGCTGAATATGTGGATGAGCACTTCATTCACTGAGGTTTTTCATGAACGCGAGGTCTGGACAGAACAGTGGCTCAGATGTTTGGTCAGCCCTTATTTATTATTTTCTATGGTCAGCCCTCTGTCTGGTCAGCGCTGGCCTTTGGCCTGGTTTAGATGTGATTTAGTCCTGATATTGCATGTTTTTGACCTGTCGTAATCCTGGTAGTCCTAGTTTATTATTAGGCTCTTATTATTAGGCTCTTTTTATTAGGCTCTTATTATTAGGCTCTTTATTATTCTGTATTAATCTATTGCTGTGTTTTTTATGTTATTTTTCCCCAAAGCCTTAAACTGCTGGAATATAATATAACTTTTATGTTTAGGCCCGATTCTATTCTTTTCAAGCAGTGATGATAATGAAATTTTCTGTTATTTATCCTAAAAATATGAATACGTTTGGTGGTGGGAGGCTGACCCCTGACCGGCCCAGTGGCCAATGAGAAACGACAAATCTCCCCAGTGAAAAAGTAATGCAAGAGCCCTGCTGTAAGCAATGCTGACTGTGAAAAAGGATTTTCTTAAATGAACAACATAATAACATGCCAAAATGGTTAATAAGTAATGTTACAGCACTCATGTTCATTTCTTTGGTTGAGCCTCCTTTAAATAAGTGGATCCTGACAAATATGTAAAGAAATGAGCACCATGCCTGCCCAGAGAGGAGCTTAGTAGATTATAGAAACAAATAAAATGAGTGGATCTGGCAAAAGCAGAATTTGTTCATTTAGTAAATCACACAGACCTGCTAAAGGATATCTAAAAATAATTCAAGTTCTTAAAAAATATTGGAAAATAAAATAATTACAGTATCAAATAACATTGATACTGGTCAGTAACATTGATACTGGTCAGTAACATTGGAAACCATTAGGATCATCAAGGTCACAATTTTGTATGTATGTATAAAACTGACTTTTTTTCCCCAATGCGCCGCCTTCACAAACAGCGAGAGAACTTTGTACCGCAGAAGCAGACAAACGCTTCACAGGACACCCCGATCCATGGACGCCCCCCAGCACACTCCTCACCCCCACCTGGCCCTGCCGCACCACGTGTAAACCAACACGTGCAGGGATCTCAAATCTCAAAACATCTGACCGACCTCTGATGCAGCTGAAATCCTCATGAAATGTCCATGTCGTTTGTTTAATAATCCAGTATCTACAGGCAGTCGTCTGGTCTTTTTCCCTCCTCGTGATTAAAAAGCAGGCACCAGGAGGCTATGAGGCATTCAGGGGTTGCGGGAAAAAAACTCTGTAAACTTAGTTCTAAATGGAAGCAGGTCTATTATGTACTAATGCCAAAAAGTTTAGCAAATAATAATAAGTCTTGATTTTTCTTACTTTGCCACATTTCTTATTTATGCTGATAAATGTATCAGCATAAATGATTAATGACATTTCCGTATCTCATTGAATGCAATCAGAGCAGCGTGTGGTCTATGGTGGAGGGAGTGAGGGGTGTGGGTGAGGGGGGAAAGCCAGGTGAGGAGGGAGGAGGGGGGTAGAGCCGGGTTCACTACTAACACCTACAGACAAAAACAATTCAAAAAAGACATAGCTGAGGGCATCTGTTTCCAAAGCCTACTGGGCGCCTCTGGGAAGGTGTTCCAGGCTTGTCCCATTAGGAAGAAGGCCCCCTCCATGGAGCGGGGAAGTGTGAGGTTTATGATCATTCTGTGCAGTTCTGTGTGTTACCCCTAATCCCAAACAGCTACAACAGTGACTCACGTTGTAGAGGATGTCCGTCCAGCCCTCCATGGTGATGCACTGGAACACGGTGAGCACGGCGAACAGGATGTTGTCAAAGTTGGTGATGCCAAAGTTGGGTCCGGTCCAGTAGGCTCTGCACACAGTTCCGTTTGGGCAGAGGCGGGCCGGAGGCTCTACACCGCACGGCCAGTCCGCTGCACGCTCGCCTGGGAACACAAAAACACTATCATTTTACCGGCTAATAGGCCAATTCGAAAGTTTACTTTTACAAAAGGGAATTAGTGTGTTTGGCTAGGCTCTCACTTGTATAGGAATTTTCCATTGTATATTTTTTTCAGTTACTCCATTTTGCCAGCCCGGAAGTGTTGCATTCCCCCATTGCTCCACACCTCCCTCACCTCTCACAGCCATCCCCAACCCCCCCATCTGCCCCTGCATCATGTCAACACAAACACGTGTAGGGGTCACAAATGTAAGCAGCAGACACAGCAACAGTTAGCCGCTAACACAGGGGCCCGATCTTGTGTTACAAAACGCAGACTATACCGTACCATTTTGCACTTATTAGGAGCGCACTTTGTGATCTTGCCACTCCAGGCTTAGCGCATTTAAGTGGAAAATGTGGGTGGAGACACACTTTTTCCTCCAACCAGATCGACTCCATGGCCGGGAAGTGGTGAGGGAGAGGGGTTGTGGGGAGTGGGGGGTGAACATGTGCATTTGTTTTGTTTCGCATTTACAGCCAAGCGAGGGCTGTAGCTCTTTCTTTCTCAAGACACAAACATTGTTTAGCTCACGATGAGTTAGTAAGTTTTTTGTTTGACCTGTGAGAGCCTATCATGCTTAAGGAAGAACACAAGGAAGCGCGATATAAACAAAGAAATGAATGTCACCTCCTCTTGCGACGCCCTCTCCCAATGCACAAAACACATAGCTCCGCCACTCGGACAATCTCAATTCACTAGAAGCCTGCAAAGATCTGGCCCTCAGAGTTTAGCATTATAACAGAAGTTTACAAAAGATCGGAAACTGATAAACAGCTGAGTTTGTTTAATGATCCAATATCGACATGGAGTTGTCAGGTCGTTTTCCTCCTTATGGTTACGTGCGGAAGACTGTGAGTGTTTTATATCCTCAAGGGTTGCAGGAAATAAAACATCTGCACTGTAAACTTAGTTCAAAATGGAAGTATTATGTTCTAAATGCCAAAAAACACAGACTTACTTGAAAGTTGCAGTTTAGCAAATAAATATAATTATCAAAATGTTTACTTACTGGGAGCTACATATCTTATTTATGCTGCTGATAAATGTGTGTTGCACACAAGATTAATGAGTTGCCCGTTTCTCATTGAATCCATCATAAAGACAGCGTGTGGAGGGAGTGAGAGGTGTGGGTGAGGGGAGGGGAGTGCAGAGCAGGGTTCACTACTGACATAATACAAAAACAATAGCTGAGGGCAGCAACGCTATTTTACGTGGATTTTAGTGACTGTTAGTCTTATGGACATTGTTTGTGAGTCACCTAGGAAACAAATGTTAAATTTGATATGAATTGAACTGATTTATTATAGTGGAGGAGGAGGAGGAGGAGGAGGAGGAGGAGGAGGAGGAGGAGAAGGAGAAGAAGAAGAAGAAGAAGAAGAAGAAGAAGAGATCAAAACCGTAATAAGGGGAGTTTCCCATTTGATTACATTGCAGTGGGTTAGAAGGGCCAGTCACAAGATGGCCACCATAACTGCCATTCGCTCCAGCGTATAGGGAGGATCGCTGTTATTGTTTATTACCGCGATTTTCACCAGATGTTTTGCTGATTGGTGGGCAAACAGCTGAGCTTGAAGAGCTGTTTATTTAAATCACATCTTTTGCGGCACCGATCTTTTCACAGAAGCAATGCTCTGTTTGTGAACGATGTTTTGACCCATCATAGAACTATTATTATCTATTTAATGCATTTGCGTTGCCCACCAGTGCCTCGGACATGACGACACGGTGATCCCCCTAATTACTATGGCCATGTCCTATCAAGAGTTGTATTAACGATTAACTTGTTGGCTATATCGGATAAATCTTTCCTTTACAGCCCGAATGTTGTTCCTCTGTTGAAATTGCAACTGTACACTTATGATTGTTAGTTTTAGTTCAATCTTCTTTCCACTCATTACTTCCTGCCTCAAGCTGATGTCACTGATGATGTTGGCAGGAAAAGGGCCTGAACTAAAACAAAGCAGTTCTATCCAAGGACTAAAGCAGGCCTAAACTATCCTCAAGACAAATGCAGCTCACAACATCCTTATTATGTCCTTGTTACTCCCTCTGTGACTTGTGCTTCGTCAGTTGCTCGGTGGACACATGTTTGACGCAGCAACTGCCTGTCAGCGATCGGCCAAGTCGCGGTTGGCCCCGGCTTTCTCATCTCCTCCCTGACACCGATCCACAGGCCGACAGCGGGAGAGCCAACGCGTTTAAAAAAAAGAAGAAGAAAAAACCTCCTGCCTGCTGCTGACAACACAACCTTCCCCGTACTGGTGCCACCGGAAGCGTCCTGCGGCATATGACGGGCCTCAGCAGTGTCATCCTCTCACATCAGAGGTCCAGGCCTGAAGCCAAGGGATGACCAAAGGATTTACAAGTCTGAATGTCCGCCACAGTACAGATGAGTTGGCGCAGCATTCGCCATGTCAAGTGCTAGTTGTGGATACCTCATACGGCATTTTAGTAGAACATTTTGCATATTACAGTGACTTGGAAAAAATATCCACCCCCCTTTAACTTTTTGACATTTTGCCACGCAATGGACCACAAACATAAGTATATTGAGTTGAAATTTTACGTGAAGACACACACTAAGTGAATCACATGGGGGGTCATTTACCAAGCGTTTTAACACGTACAAAAGGTAGAGTACTAAAATGGAGAAAAAAGCAAGCGCAGTTGATAAAAAACTTAGCGCATATGACGGATAAATGATAGATGTTCCCTCAAAGGCTCAGACTGTGTTCGCGCAGTTAAGTCATTTGCGGCACTAATAATATGCACAGTTTCTAATAGTAAATCAGGAGCAACACGCCCACTCGCTAATTATAAGTACTACTAGCAATGTAGCTCCAGGCTTAGTAAATGACCCCTTAGTGTGTCATCATTTTAGTCTCATCTGACCAAAGCATCTTCTTCCACATGTTTGCTGTATCCCTCGTGTGGCTTCTGGCAAACCGCAAACGGTCATAAAGGCCAGTTTTGTGCAGTGTACGACTAATAGTTGTCCTGTGTACAGTTTCCCCCACCTGAGCTGTAGCTCTCTGCAGTTCATCCAGGGTCATCATAGGCTTCTTGGTAACAGCTGTGGTCAGTGCGGTCCTTGTTCGGTCAGTAAGTTTAGGAGGACGGCCGAATCTTGGTAGGTTTGCAGTGATGCCACACTCTTTCCATTCCTGGATGATGTATTTAACTGTACTTTGAGAGATGTTCAAAGCTTTGGAAATGTTTTTATAACCTAACCCAGCTTTATACTTCTCAATAACTTCATCTCGGACCTGTCTGGTGTGTTTTGGACTTCATGATGCTGTCTGCTCCCCAATAGTCTCTTAACAGACCTCTGAGACCATCACAGAGCAGATGTATTAGAACTGACATTAGATTACACACAGGTAGACTCTATTTAGTCACTGGGTCAACATGTGATCATTCAGAAATCATCATTCAACTTCTGAAGGCAATTGGTCCATGGTGTGGCAAAATGTCAAAGTTAAAGGGGGACACTTTTTCAACCCATTGTATTTACTAGGGCCGGGACTTTTTTCAATTAATTCAAATTAATTAATTTCATATTAAGGTTTAGTGCGATTAAAACATGAATCAAAATGAATCACACTTCACTTTATCGGTACAGACACTTTTCCAGTTTCCTTTTTTCTGCAAGACGTTGCTTAAGCCTGGTTCACACGGGAAGATTTACAAATTGTCGGCAGATTTTCCAAACCTGAGAAGCCCCACACATGGCGATAAATAAAATCCCGGGTTTTACCGTTTTGGTCGTACACAGTGTTGGCAAAACCAACACATCACACACGAAACGATTTTACTTCACTCACGAACATTCCCAGGTCAGAGGGGTAATCTCGCAAAACCTCTCGAGATCAAACGTGACTTCAGAGTAAGCAAACATGGAGGACAAAGGTGATGCAGCGGCGATAAGTTGTAGTTTGTTTTTCATCTCCGATGTCCACTGGACTTTCTGGTGCGCCATGACACCATAATACAACAACTGTACAACGAAGTTTGTCCTCCGCATTTGACCCATCCCTCGACACCACTGGGACGACCCGTAAGGAGCAGTGGGTAGCGGCTACACCAGACCCATCTCCAGATGTGGAGCCAGGCTGATACATACAGTATAGTATGGGTTCATGTCAACCTTTATCACAGCAGTTGATAGACAGTATATACAGTGAGAACCACATGTTTACACACACTTTATAAAAATACAAATTTTCATTGTTTCAATTCATTCATTTTTTTTTATTACAACTTTTATGTAGAAACGTCGTTCCCGAAGGCATTGACGGCTGAGTTCTTGAATATTAAAACATAGTATCAAAAATCAGCCTATGCTTAATGTCCCATAATTTGTTTTTAAAATGGTCCAACGTAGGACAGTCCCACAGTTCTGGAGTTTTGTTTAATAAAGTTGTTGCAAATAGGAATGGAGACCGGTCCAAAGCTGTTGATCGAGCCGGGTTTCATAAGGCTAATAACTTGCGTGGTACTTGAGTTTTCAGTCGTGATTTCTGTTTCAATAGAATCAATGCTATATTCTGCAGGGATACTGCGGATCAATACTGACTCATTGCGTGATGAACGTTCAGCTGTCATATGTCTCATAGTTGCATTTTCCCCAGATACAGTGTGTAGGATACCTACAGTAGGATAGATAATGTCTCGAGCTGAAGCATCAATAGCCTCTAACAGTGTCTTACCACTGCTGATGACTTTAGCGCTTGAGATGTCAGCTGTAATTGAGTCATTTGCGTTCTCCAATGCCTTTTTGAGCTCCAATGTATTTGTATATTCTGTAGGATTTATCACATGATGATAACTGGAGGAGGGAGCTGCAGGAGGAAGAGGAAGGAGGAGGAGGAACTGACCAGAGCAGGACACCACGCTCTGAAACAGGGATAAACCCAGGAGGCGGTGCACCGTTTCAGAGGATCAGAGGAGACAGAGGGCAGCCAGCCAGGTTTCTTCTGAGTGCTACAGTTTCCCCGACCTCCAAGGTCAGCGGCTCAGCCGCAGCAGCTCAGGACTAACACCTGAACACTATTTCGTTGTACGCTTGTACAATGACAATAAATCACTTACTTACTTACTTACTTATAACAATTGTGTGGTCAGGATTCACAAGGCGCTGGGGGCGTGGCGAACTCCGAGGTAATTGAAGTTTTTCCATAGATCCATTCATAGTGTGTCGCTTCGCTATTTCCAAATAGGATGCCTTCGTAACAAGTTCAACAGTGTGTTTTTGTTCCAAAGAGTTAACTTTCTGTACCCCCTATGGCTCCTCTGCAGGTGGTGGGTCCACAGAAGGACGGCCTCATGGTTCTAACCGGGCCTGTTGGTCTCTCATAAGGGGCTTCTGAACCGCTCTTTGTCTGACCCCTCACCTAGGACCTGTTTGCCATGGGAGACCCTACCAGGGCACGAAGCCCCCGACAACAGAGCTCCAGGATCATTCGGACGCTCAAACCCCTCCACCACGTTAAGGTGGTGGTTCTAGGAGGGGTTGGCACATTTACAGATATGTAATTAATATGCGCTGTCCCTGAATAAATAAACAGCAGGCGTCTAACATACATTTGTTTGCGTTAGAGACAACATGGCAGTGGGTGTTTACTGTCATGTTGACTGGTAAAAACAGATGGTTTCAAGAGCTTTCCTCTTGTGTCCCGATCGCCTGGTGGATTAGGCTCCTGTACATTGTTCTGGCCTCAGCCATAGGTTCTAGTACCAAGAATGCCACCAAATGACTGTATGTTTCCCTGTGTCTTTTGAATAAAACGTGCGGGCCAAAAATTCTTAAAATTAAAGCAATTGAATCACTTACTTGTTTTCAGGCATTATTTCTAGGTTTGAAAAATAAAATACCAATCCTAAAATGTTCAATGCGATCTTCAAAAGCCTTAATAACATATCGGACCACTAACACGGTGCCCATCTGTGTCAGTCAAACCTTCTCTTACATTACGTCATCTATCACGGTTATAGACCTGCTGCAGGAGCCCATTCACCTCTCGCCCAGTGCTGCGGTCAGGGCTGATTGCTCCAATATCCTCCTGAGCACGGAACAGACGCGTCAAAACGTGGAAAGGAACACGCTTCTTAACATCATTTGCAGCCACCTGCCATCGATCTGTGGATTATACCAGCAGTGGGCTGTCAGAGCCTGGCAGACAAAACCCAGGGAATACTGGTCTTTACCGTACGCTGTGAGAGGCTGTCAAAGGCGCACATATGGTGGAGCTGATAATACAGACTCTTTTTTTTTTTATGTGCGCAAGAACAATGATTAAAGAAAAGTGATGAATGACAAATTCATCATCAAAAGTATGCTTCGACCATTAGATATAGAGGGGAATAGATGTTTTCTACATTTGGTTCATTCGAAACACTGTCAAATTTGTCCGGCAGATTTGTTTACAATCACTCGAGACAACATAATGTGTTCTTCTTACGTTCACAAAGTTTGACATGAAGAGACAGAGTACAATTCCTAACTCATTTTTGTTCACGATTATTGGCCCCGCAAAAGACTACATTAAAAATGACTCTGATCCTAGCATTCTAAAGGCATTTTCTTTTACCGAGTAGTGAAATAAAATGTGTTTTGTCCTTCTTCAGTATATGAACTATTGAATTGAATTTCATTTATTTGGAACTTAAAAGAACACTGTCTTTACCATAGACTGTAAAAACAACAATGTGCTTATTGTGGCTTCTGAAACTGTAAGGAAATGGCGGCTGGATCCGGAAGTCTTCCGCTTCTTCCCATTGAACCTTTTTTGCCCTTCTTTAAGTCAGTATCAAAACAGGCTTGTCATTCTTACCTGCACATGTTTGTCTTGACATGTGCAACATCGTCATAATTTCTATTATTTATTTTGGCCCTAGAGGGGAAGCTTTGCTCCGTCAGTCCCTCTGCCTTCTTCAACACGTACATTCCATTTTTGACTGTTCTTTGCATCTGTTTTTTAAACTGGTGTAGTCTGGTGTAGTTTGACATTGTTTGAGTCCTTGAGCCAATTTATTCCTTTTTTTTTTTTTTTTACCTCACTAACAGTTATACATAAGCTTTTTAATGCTGTGCTTATATTTTTAATTTGGAAACAATACAAGTGCCTTATTGAGTTTCCCTATCGTTAAACTGACTCTGAATGTCTGCTGGCAAGTGTTTGGTTCTGGCTTTGAACAGCATTTGAAGTATTTGAAAATCAAACAAATCGTGATATATAGATATATATATATATATTTATTTATTTATTTATTTTTTGACTGAATAAATAATGGGTTAGCATGATCTCTATAACCAGCGTTATTTATTATTCTTACTGCCCATTTCTGAAGAGTGACTAAATGATTTGGAGCCGTTTTGAAAGTATCGCCCCAGATCTCAGCACAATAATGAAAATATGGTCATATTTTATGCTGTGGTTTGTGAATAAAGACCGTCTATGTAATTATGAAGCATTGTGAGCTTGCAGGCTAGTTATTGTTAGCATTGCTTTGACGGTGATCATGACAAATGACCTTGGAAGTTGTGAAACATGCTCATAAACTTATCCCTGTGAAGAAATGTTAGAAATGACTTTCATTGTTGTAAACAAAACAAAAATCAGGGCCTGAAATGTTGCTTTTTTTTAAATGAGAAATATTCCTATCTCCTGAATTTGTTAAATCTAGATCTAGACCAAATGCGCTCCCACGTTGTCATGACAACGGTAGCGCCAGCTCCAGGGAAAGTCAGATAAATTGTTTTATAAGCTCTACGTCTGGACGTTGGTGAAGACTGTCAGGTGTGAAATGCCGTTACTGTCAGGGGATAACAGGCAGGAAACGACCATTAAGGCCATAATCTGCCATGTTTGCTGTGAGCAGTGAGCACCAGCCATATCAGTGGGACAAGATAAAAACTGCTGTGTCACAACCGGTGAATATCAGGGACACTGCAGAGTTCAAATGCTTTTACAGAAAATGTCACTAATCCCAGACTATTTAATATTTTTTGGCAACAAAATCCCATGGCAATAATATACAGAACAGTTTGTTTAACTATATACTGTTTGTTTTTTTTAACTTGTGGTTTATTTTATTTTTATTGGCTTATGTAGTCGGGACAGTGCATGTTAATGAACATGCCACACAGGATTGAGCCTGTGTGGCATGTGGGCTAATTTGCATGCGTTGTACCCCAAACACACTCTGATTCATCCTGGCCTATTGTACATGTTTTAGAGGAAGGGGAAACCGGAGTACGCGGAGGAAACCTACGCAGCTGTGAAGCACGAGCGCTAACCAACCACTGCACAAACCCATGGTGATTATCAAAAATGGTTAAAATAAATATAACTTGAACCTAATCGTTTTCAAAGCCTTTGGTCCGGAGAAGGTTTAGTATGAGATATCAGACTTGGACTCACCGGTGAGTGTCTTGAAGCAGGTGTAATGAAACTTTCCGATGTAGAACTCCACGCCGATGATGGCGAACATGACGATGGCGAAGAAGAGCAGCAGGCCGATCTGAAGCAGAGGCACCATGGCCTTCATGATGGACTTCAGCACCACCTGCAGGCCTGGAGGAAAACACAGGAGGTGGTAATATCAGCTCCTAAGACATACAGTATGTAGCCTTTTTCCACTGGTACAACCCGCACAGTGCTCATTATACCCTTGTTACGCTTTATTTTGGATTGTCTTTCCCCTGGGCCAAAGCGAGCGATACTGATGTGAACAGACTGAGGCCTCTGATTTGCCAAAGGAAGGAGAAGACAACCCTCTGAAACTGGCCTGTCGTACGTGATTTAATAGCAAGAGGTGATTGTGCCAGGTGCATTAGCCGCTACTAGCATACAGTTAGCCTTTTAGTTTACCTTCATATTTGTCTTTTAGCTGCGTCTTTCCTCTAGTTTTTTGCATGACTCTTCTGAATAATTTTATGAACTCCATCAAAAAGCAGTATTTGGCCAAATGTGTATTGCAGAGGCGCGTGCATAGTGTTTCCTATCTAGGACAATAGTAATCACAGAAATGCCTTTAGCTATCAGCAACAGAAGCCACGTGTCCCAACATTAATTCATCTTCCATTATTCGTACGGGCTTGCCGATAATTTACCCCCAGCAGACGTCTATATTTTTCATTTGTATTTTCGCCTTTTGCGGCGAAGAGAGGACCTCATGCAGGGTGGAGGAGGTGGAGCCAGTGCTTTAAGTGGTCAAAAACCTGTGTGACTTCAATGACCGGTGCTGCTTGCATCTGACTGACCTGCAGCGACATCATTCTGGCTTGGTGGGGTGTCAGCCAGTGAGTCCTCTGATTCTGGCTTTGTTCTTTTACTACTCTGAAGCCAGGAGAACATGGTCAAGTGTTCATTGTATTTTAACTGAGCAGCTATGGTTGCGTTTCACACACCCTCTCTGGAATCCACTTGTTTGTGTGAACGAGCACCATGTTGTGTTGTTGACAACGGCTACAGCGACACCTGGCACTTATCACTCCGAAAACTCAAGGGTGTATATAGTCTCTGCTCATGGTGGGATGAAGTAGGAAGAGAGCATTGTGAAGGGAGCTCTGAAAAGCGGCGGAGCAGCCAAAGGATTAAAACAGATGCAGCAAATGACCGTACAGGTACGCTATAAGCACGTTCGTGGCGCACAGAGAGGTGGCGCTACACTCAAGAGCTATTTGTGGAATTGGCTGTACTGAGTACCGGCGCATACTGGCCCACTTAAAGCACCAGGTGGGGCGACTCACGAGGTGGAGACAGGTGTCGGCGGTCACATCAAAGGTCACATTTATATAGCGCCTTTCTACCTGCTTTAGGCAGTCAAAGCGCTTTACATCAAGGAACCAGTCACTCTCTCATTCATACACCAGTGTACGCAGACACCAGTATCCATACTTTTGATGACATCATGCATATTAATAACCAATAATGATCAAGAATTCAGTCAGAACAGTAGAGGGCGGCACTACGATTTTAAGCACTTGGACCAAATATATTACTTTTAATGATAGTTCTAATAATTATGATTAATTTGTACCCCTTCTGGAACCGCCACCTTAACGTGGTAGAGGGGTTTGAATGATCCTGGAGCTCTGTTGTCGGGGGCTTTGTGTCCCTGGTAGGGTCTCCCATGGCAAACAGGTCCTAGGTGCCTTGGTCTTTTTTGTACAATATACCAATCGCAGTATCGTCACATTGTAAGGTTATCATGGGCCATGTATTGTGTTTCGTTTCGAATCCTGAGGTACCCAGAGGCTCCCACCCCTAGGAGCAAACCCCTCCCATACACGAAAACCCCCACCCAGCTGCGATATCTAAACCACAACCTTCTGCAATTCATTTGTCTCCCATTCATGCTTAGTCCCTGCCATCCCGCTGCATTTCACTTCCCATAATGCCCTGGGGTGCTGTCCGCTCCGCTCTGTTCTGATTGGTAGCTCCACTCCTGTGTGTTTTGGCCTTTCGTGTTCAGATCCAGGTCAGTGAGCCGGACCTTCTGAACAGGCCTCGGGCGCACCATTTTAAAGTCTGTTCCAAACAGGCAAAAGTGATTCCATTGCTTGAGTCAGTCAGCTCTGTTACCTCATACAGTGTGTGAGGAGTGGCGAGGAAAGTGGAAAAACAAAAGGCCCTGTAGGAACCGATAACGTAATAATAAACACTGTGGAGCCAATAAACGATTTTCCGGCCAATAATGTAATGAGTGATTACGTGATTGGCCTGACAAGACGAAAATCATTCACAAATGTAATATGTGCTTTCAGCCTATTGGCTGTAATAAACATCAATCAATTTTCAAAAACAGTTTTCTCTAAAATTACCTGTT
Organism: Neogobius melanostomus; assembly: GCA_007210695.1. Classification (NCBI taxonomy): domain Eukaryota; kingdom Metazoa; phylum Chordata; class Actinopteri; order Gobiiformes; family Gobiidae; genus Neogobius; species Neogobius melanostomus. Next base: position 686,435 of record VHKM01000542.1, on the reverse strand, counting down.
ATTATGTGTGTTTTTCATCAACTTTTTTTTTTAATCTCAAATGTCAATCTCTTAGCTCATATGCATTTACCTTCCTGCTTTATGTGATGATACACCAGGTCATCTTTTGATCGAATGGTTGGTGGTTCTAATCCCTGCTCCCATGGGTTCCCACATTGCATTACGCATTCAATATATAGTTTACTATTGTATCCACAGCTGCCCTGGGGTAGACCGACGGAAGCAAAGATATCGAACTGTGCCATCGGTGTCTCTGACCACCAACACTCATGCACTCCATTCATACTTAGACAAGGTAGGTGAAGTGCAAAATATCGGTCATGAGATGATAATTGAGACAGAATCGTTCAGTGTAGATGGTGGGAAATGGAGCAATCAAGCATCACTTCTGAATTGGCAGTGTCGGAGTGATGAGCGGTCCGCAGATTGCCAAAACCAGGGCCCTTTCTGAAACCGCTTCCTACAGAGACCACCGTCTGGAGAGGGAGCGAAAACGCAACCATCACTGAAAAAGCCTTATGCAGGTGCAGTAAAGACGCAAATCCATCACAACTTGGAGAGGGGGCACCAACACTGCCTACACCACCATGGGCACATGCTAACATAGGTAGCAGCATTGCCACAGAAAAACACATAGGCCAGGACTGGGAGAGGATGCAAAAACTGCTGTACTGTTGTAAGTTGTTAAAAAAGGATAGGCAATATAAGCATTAGCTTCAGCCTATACCCTTTCAGTCAGTTCGTAGGTTATGTTGAAGAAGTATACTTAAAAATGGCGTATTATGCTTTTTTCAATCACATAGCACCAGTCTATAGCATACTACAATGATGACGTAACCTTCTGTTGGTCTGTATATGCAGTAAATTAAAATAACTGCCTTGAATAAAATTGCTCTCTCAAAATGGCTGTACTGAACGTCTTGAAATAGGCCTCTGTCTCTTTAAGAAGCTTTCCGACACGCCCCCTTCAGCACACTGCTGTGGCATCTAAACAACAACACTGTGCGGGGAGGGGGCTCTGCTGAGCTGAGGAGCAGTGGTTGGTGGCTTGGCTGGTGACGAAAGGTCAGAGGCGTCTCCAGGAGGTGGGGGCGTTCCTAGGAGGACTGAGGCATAGCTACACCTAAAATGGCTGCCGTCTAAGTTTTTACTGATTACGCAAAAATATGTGAATGAGCCAAGGCAACACTCCAGGCATGTGTTTAATGAGGGAATGACATAATAACATGATATAAAGCTTGAAAAAGTCGATTTTACATAATACCCCCTCTTTAACTGAATGTAAAAAATGTGTGCATACTTTTGACCGAATAAACTGTGTCACCAAAACCTACGCACAGCTAGCAGCATTGCAGTGCAAAGGCACATACGCCACAGCTGGGAAAGGGGGCACTAACGCAACCTTCCCCAGCGTGGGCACCAGCCAACACAGTTAGAAGCAGTGCAATGGAAATGCACACAGGCCATAGCTGGGAGAGGGGGTGAAAACACTGCCTTCACCAGCATGGGCACAAGCTATCACAGTACACAGATCACAGTGGTAATGCATATGCCAGTCAGGAGAGGGGGCGCTAACGAAATCTTCACCAGCATGAGCACAAACTAACACAGAAGCAATGCAGTGGAAATGCATAGAGGCCGCAGTCAGGAGAGGGGGTGAAAACACTGCCTACACCAACATGGGCACATGCCATCACAGTACACGCACCACAATGGCAATGCATAGGCCACAGTCAGAAGAGATGGCGTGAACGCAGCCTTCACCAACACGGGCACATGCCAGCGCCTACTGAGCAAACAACCAGCCAGCAGCAGTACAAGTAATTGTGCAAAGGCTCTATCCAGGAGAAGGAGCAAACACACAGCCATCCCCAATAGACAATTGCTATCAGTCGGTAATGAACCAAAAAAACAATAGCCAATGTAGTAGATGTGTAAATGTGTCAATGTGTCGTGGGAGAGTGCGCGCAAACGCTGAGCCAAGTAACAACTGTAGACTCAACAAAACTACCCAACAATGTCACAGTTGGGCATTGATCCACAATCTGAACCACGAGACCCAAAACATCCCAGGCCACTTATATAGAATAGTTGGCGTAACATCCATGTGACAAAAGCATACTTATGTATTAACCAAAAACAAACTGAGGTTACTCCATTCAGTATTACATTGCACAAATAAGACTACTCGCATACAAATATACAAATATACATTTCGTCAAATGCTGCATGTTGAAGACACCTGTTTAACCAGAACTTGCGTGTGCTCTACCATAACACCGAGCAGGCCACCGTTTTTACATACTGAGATATGTTCTTACCTTAGCTTAGATGAGTTGATGCCTAACTGTCTGGTCTTTGCGTGTAAAAAGGGGCAGTATATTGTAAGGTGTAATACCATAGGAGCACTTCGACGAGTACTGCGTGGACGTCGAAGTGCTCCTAAGGTATTATGACGCCTTACCTATATAGTTCCCCTGTTTATCAGCTTGGAAAATCGACATGTTTGATTTTGTGTAACTAGATTTTGATCGTGTAACTTTTCACGTAACTGTATTTAAAAAGGGAAAACGCAAGCTGAAGATTACTAAGGCATCGTGGGACAAAAGCAGAATAACCAGCCACTGAAGTATGGTGATGCAACTGTGATGATCTTTCAAGATTTCTCGGCGGCTGTCGTCCGTAAGCAGAAAAGCTTCAACGAGGTGAAGAAGCGCCTCAAGTCCGTGGGCGCTGTTTACAAGATGTTGTACCCCGCTTTGCTTCAAGTCACTCACCGCGGCACCACAAAGGTGTACTCCGATCCCTGAGATGTGGATGATTACTTGAAGAGATCGGAAGAGACTGTTGTTGATAAGTCAATATGGTCGGACTAAAACCTTTCCATTGATATGCCTGTGGTCTTCTAATTATTTTAAACTTTTTCTTCTTTTCTTTATTTTTCCAATTTAAAATAATAGGATAAATGTCAGTAGTTACTCTTCAGTGGGTCGCTCATTTTAGTGTTGCTACTCCCTAGGTTTTTGTTTTCTGTTTTTCTCTTAGAGCAAGAGTTTGCTCTTGCTGTAAGGAAACCGTTGCCAATGTTAGGCAGTTTTTGTTTTAATTATGTGTGTTCCTGCAGTTGTAGTTTGTTCTTCCGGCATTTTCGATTTATGAATATTGCTCTAATACACTTGTGGAAATACTGTATATGCTCACTGTTCAGAGAATGCTTTGCCTATAAGTAAGCATAGCACCATGTCAGTGCTTAATATCTGCACTTGGAATGTAAATGGTATTCATACGCCTGTCAAACGGAGAAAGGTCTTGACTTATCTTCAGAGGGAACAGATTCATGAAGCCTTATTACAAGAAACTCATTTAGATGCCAAAGAACATGCTACATTGCAACAGGGTGTTTTAGCAATGTTTATTCTTCCTCTTTCTCATCCAGGAGTAGGGGTGTGGCTATTTTAATCAGGAAAACATTACCTTTCAAATTTGTACACTATGTAAGGGACACGGGGGGCGCTATGTGATTGTGAGAGGTGTCTTATATGGGGAAGAAATGAGTTTATATTGCCCTCCTGGCTAGACGGGGGATTACTTGGTTTCTGCTTTTACTAATTTAGTTAATCTTAACATTCGAAATTCAATTGTTGGGGGGATTTTAATTGTCACTTAAACCCACTCATGGACAAATCCCCAGCAGGTAAACAATCCTTATTACCTCAAGCTAGGATCATTACAACATTATGTGAAGAACTGTCATATTAGATGTGTGGAGAGCACAACACATGATGGATAAAGAATTCACTTTTTTTTCAAAGTACATACATGTTATACACGGATAGACTATTTCTTTGTTCCAAAAATTCTATTACCGTCCATTGTGTCCAGTTCTATAGGTAATATAGTCATATCAGAACACGCAGCTGTTTTTATCCAATGCAATGTTGGAAGTATGGCTAAACAGACCAAAAGGTGACATTTCGATTCATCTATAATGTATGATCATACTTTGCAGAAGAGTTTAAACAGTTCTTATCCATCAATGCAGCTTCTACTGATGACCCATCATTATTATGGGAGACATCTAAAGCCTACTCCAGGGGTCTAATTACCTCTTTTACAAAAGTAAAAGAAGAAGACAAGCCGAACAGAGAGTGATATTAGAATCCAAATTGAAAAAGGCGGAGCAAGACTACCTCACTAAATCTTCGAATGGTCAGCTTAAGGAAATGTCTGCTCTCCGATCAGCATTGGACTGCTTGCAAGTGAAGCAGGACGTAAATTTGCTAAACAAAAATTATACGAACATGGCGATAAACCTGGAAAATATCTCTCATATCTAACAAAAAAGAAGTCAGATTCACAACAATGTCCTCAATCAAATATACAAATGGCAGACATGTAGAATGGCATTTAGAAGTTTTTATGAGAATCTATATGATTCACAGATGCATGTCGATACGCCAGATTTCATGGATGACTTTTTTCCCCATTTAAATCTGCCTAGCTTAACAGTTGATCAGAGGTCGACTTTAAACTCCCCAATATCTAGGAATGAAGTGTTGGGTGTTATTAGGGAGTTGCGTTTGTAAAAGTAGCAGGACCCGATTGAATTAGTTCTGAATTTTACAAAGAATTTCAGGAAATATTGGTCGACCCTCTTCTAAACATGTATAATGACATCATACTTGAAAGGTCTTTTGCGTATGTCTTTAAGGGAAGCCAACATTTCATTGATACTAAAAAAAAGGGAAACCACCTGAAGACTGTGCCTCATACCGACCAATTTCCTTATTGGAAATGTGGATTTTAAAATTCTCTCTAAAGTGCTAGCTAAACGTCTGGAGAGGCTACTTCCATTGCTTATTAGTCATGATCAAACTGGCTTTATTAAGGGCCGCAACTCTTACAAGGCTACTAAATGTGATTCAAATTTTTCAGCAACAGTCTATGCAGGGTCTGGTAGCCTCTCTTGATGCCGAAAAGGCGTTCGACCGTGGCGAGTGGCCTTTTCTTTTCCACACTACATAGATTTGGTTTGGGTGACAATTTTATAAGTTGGATTAAGCTCCTTTACAGCGACCCCTGTTCATCAGTTCTAACAAATGGCTTGCGGTCGCCCAGCTTCCGGGTTCGGAATAAAAATAACACCCAATTTTATTTTATTCCACTCTTTGATTGTATCAAACTGGACTTTGAGAGATGGAAGACTTTGCCTCTCTCCTGGTTGGGCCATGTCTCGCTCCTGAAGATGAATGTCCTGCCCAGATTGCTATACCCAATTCAGAAGATCCCGAGTCTTCTTTCACATATATTAAAACTTTAAATGGCTGGATGAGTTCATTCATTTGGGCGGGGAGAAAGCCACGTTTGAAAATATCAACATTATGTCTTCCATCCTCAAAGGGTGGCCTTGACCTCCCAGATATAAGAAAATACCAACTCAGTGCCCATGTGAGCGCAATGGCCGACTGAGTTCATAATCCTGTATCTCTCTGGCTTGACATAGAGGGCTCCATGTCCAAATTCCTCTGAAAAATGTACTGTTTTGAAAAAGCGTAAACATTTAAAGTTGTCTTGCAGTTACCCGCTTTCAATGTTCACTGTTAAGGTATGGCAAATTCAAAACGGGAGGGTCGATCTCAATTAACCTCATCATTTTCACCCCTTTGTGACAATCCTCTCTTTCCACCAGGAATGACAGACTCTGGATTCCAGGCTTGGGCAACTTAAAGGCATTTCTATCCTTTCAGACTTAATGGATGGGCCCTCTATGTTGTCCTTTGAGCAAATGGTTGATATATGACTTTGAAAAGCAGCTGTATTCACCTAGGACTAAAACCTCTATAAAGTCTTCTTATAACTTACTAAAAGAATTTGCCAGTACTAACACTTCTCATTTAAAACGGCTTTGGGAACGGGAATTAGAATTGGAAATTAATGATAATGATTGGGATCTTGCATGGAAAATGTTACCTCTTTAAGTGTCTGGTCTCAAAATCTTACATCGTGTGCATACCTCCCCTTCCCAACGTCATAAATTTAATTCAGACTTTTCTCCGTTATGCCTAAAATGTAAAACCGAAGTGGCTACTCTTACTCATTGCTACTGGTTCTGCAGAAAACACAACATTTTTGGCATATTGTAAAATGTGAACTAAAATATTCTCAATTGCTATTACTAGAGAGTGCAATCCATTGACTATGTTACTTGGAGTATCACTGGGAAGTGTGGGAGGCAACTTCACAGGATGCTTACATTTTGTGCAAGGAAATGTATTCTTCTCAATTGGATTTCTGATAAAGTACCTTGCAAAAGTCAATGGCATCGTACAATACTTGAATATGTATCCTTGGATTATTTAACCAGCAAATTACACTGTAGAGACGATGTGTTTCACAAAATATGGGACCCTTTCATGCTGTACAGTACATCGGTATGGACATATCATCTATACTTCATAGAGGCATAATGTAACTCGTATGGCATTGTTAATGCACAACACTGACAGACTTTGAGCTTTCCACTTGTCTTTGAATTGAGCCAGTATGTTCTGTTTTTTGTTTTTGCTTTGCTTTTTGTAAACTAAAATCCAATAAATATATATGGAGAAAAAAGGGAAAACGTGGAACAGCTTGGAAGCTTCTTACTTCACCCCAGTTTGGCACTATACCTATGCTGGGAGAGGCTAAATGCTAACAGTATTTGCGTGACTGAGCGCACGCACAAAGACCAGACAGGTACACATCAACACGTCTAAGCTCAGGTAAGAACATATCTCAGAATGTAAAAACGGTGGCCTATTCCTTTAAACACTGCAGAATCAAAGCTCCAAGAAGAACCAGCTAACTTCAGGTGCATAATAAAAGTTCCCTCCTACACCGAAAGCCGGGGGGAAGAGGACGCGTACGCCATTAAAAGCAGTGCTTTGACAAACAAAGCAACATGCAACAACATATTACAAACCAAGCGTGAGAAGAGAAAAGGAACTATATAGGTACTACTAAATAGCCTCCTGGTTGGTCATCCGGGGTTCACAGGTGTGGCTCTGTTGGTATTACTACTTGAACGGCACATGCGTGAAGGGGATCATTCAGTGCTTAAAGCACCATGATCAGGAGGGATGAAGGGAAGAGGGGAAACCCAGGGTTAACTAAACTGACTGTAATTCCACTGATCCAAAGCTCCATGACAGGGTTTGTCGACCCGGGTAAGAGGAACTAATCCAGGACACGTTCAACCAGGGTTATAGTATATTCCTCTGGGTATTTTTTTTCCAGCTGTTTTAGATCAATATTGCCTTTCTAACCATTTTCTAAACTTTGACCAAATGCTTGCAAACAGCAATACCCCTTTTTAAAGCCTGTAGTTCAGGAACTATAAACTCTACAACCCTTTCCAAGTTGCGCCTCAAGGGCTTCCCCATATTTGCACACGCTTGCTGGGTCAGATGTAGTCACTGTATGCAAATATAAAGCATCATGTCATATATAGTTGAGCAGGGCAATATAAGAAATAAAATGTCCTCTGTCACTAATTTCAAAAGTAATGAAAGTGTTTCTTTCTTATATGGTTTGTGAGACAGAAAACTCTGCCTGACACCGGGGGCCACTGCTGGTACTTTTGATTGGCCATTGGAGACGTTAATGAATCACCTGATCATTTCTTTCCTTTGTAATATGAAGCGTCAAATAAAGCTGGACAAAATATGTACTTGAAATAAAGAAAAGATTTAGAGAAGAAAATATACAACCCTAAATGCTCCAGAACACAGAAATGGGACAGCTGTTTGTGTCCAATTTACAGGCAGGGCGGGTACTCACTGGGTATTCCTGAGACGAGCTTGAGTGGCCGCAGCACCCGGACAGCTCTTAGAGTACGCAGGTCGAAGTCTGAGCCCACTTTGGCCAAGATTCTGGAGGGGAAAAAACAACAAAAGATGAGTAACAGAAAGTGTAACCATACATCCCGCAAAAATTGGGACAATCCCAAAATCAAGGCTTTTGCCACAGATCCTGAATGTAGCCTAAACTGCCCGAAAACTACCCTATTCCCGGATGAGCAACCTGCACCTCGCACCCTAAGGTCTGCAAACCTGTCCTATTGCAGGGACACCGGTAACACACTACTTAGTCACACGCTTCTCTAATCTCACACATTACTATTTGCAAACCAGTAATCAGATCAGGTTACTTATATCCAAGTCACTGTGCGTATTTTGTACAAGTCACACGTTTTCAGCCTGAGGACGACTCGGGCACAAACGTAAACAAGAGGAGGAGAGAGAGATGCTGAATAGTCACTATTCTGAGTTTGTGTCAGCTAAAGATGACAATATCAAAGGCCCTATACCAGATTTGTCTTTCTTTTTGTAGGGTATTTTTGCCCGATAAAAGTATGTTGTAAAACAAAAAGTGGGAAAAAAGCCTGACGTGTGAAGTTTGCATTGTATTATGCTTTGTTGATGTTGTATATGGTCGACCCAAATAGTCTATATGTGATAAAAAGGGGTACACTTTTATCATCACATATCGACTCCTAAGGATGGGCGTGTCGGTAACCTGTCTATAATTACTAAACAATTAGGTATAGTGCCGTTAAGATTCGTTGTACAAGCTGTGCTGGCAACAAAGCGTTATCTTCAGAAACACAACACTACATAAAATTTGAAGAACTATTTGGAATTGCAGCACGGCACAGTCAAACTTACAGAGAAAGCCCCACCAGGAGGGGGCAGCAGAGCGATAATGCGGGAGGAGGATGTGAGGGTCGTAATCTTGTACAGTCCCTGCTTTGATTTAGCCACAGCACGAGGTGAACGTGAGCGGCGCACTGAACTAAATCAGATTCAATCAATAGCAGCAATGTAGCGCCCTCTAGTGGTCACACCGTCTCTGGACTGAAATAGTAATCTCCCTATAGCCAGGAGCTGCTGACTGTAACAAATAAAGTAATCTAACTGTAGCAAAAGCAGCATTCGGCATCCGCACAGTAAAGTGAAGATATCACTGCGCGGATGCACAATTACTCCTGGTATTATTACGCCTTACAATATAGTTCCCCTTTTTATCCGCTTAGAAAATCCATTGTTTAATTTTGTGTAATTATACTTTATAGTGTAACACTTCACGTAACCATATTTAAATAGGGAAAACGTGGAAGAGTTTGGTAGCTTCTATCTTCACCTCGTTTGGAGCTATAGAGGAGAAGAGAGAGGCTAAATGCTAACGCCGTCTGTGCTGTGTTTACGTTAGGGAAGGCACACGTGAAGAGCAGACAGGTACAGATGAACTCGTCTAAGCTAAGGTAAGAACATATCTCAGTATGTAAAACGGTGGCCTATTCCTTTAAAGGGGGGGTATTATGTAAAATCGACTTTTCAAGCTTTATATCATGTTATTATGTCATTCCCTCATTAAACACATGCCTGGAGTGTTGCCTTGGCTCATTCACATATTTTTGAGTAATCAGTAAAAACTTAGACGGCAGCCATTTTAGGTGTAGCTATGCCTCAGTCCTCCTAGGAACGCCCCCACCTCCTGGAGACGCCTCTGGACCTTTTGTCACCAGCCAAGCCACCAACCACTGCTCCTCAGCTCAGCAGAGCCCCCTCCCCGCACAGTAGTGTTGTTTAGATGCCACAGCAGTGTGCTGAAGGGGGTGTGTCGGAAAGCTTCTTAAAGAGACAGAGGCCTATTTCAAGACGTTCAGTACAGCCATTTTGAGAGAGCAATTTTATTCAAGGCAGTTATTTTAATTTACTGCATATACAGACCAACAGAAGGTTACGTCATCATTGTAGTATGCTATAGACTGGTGCTATGTGATTGAAAAAAGCATAATACCCCCCCTTTAAAGAACTTCTGTACACCTTCTACCCATAGTGGCTATAAGCACAGGGCTATTTACAGTATCCACTACAAGGATAAAGCACACTAAAACTTAAACCCACTAATTCCACAGCACAATAAGCTCTAAGCCTATTAATTCCATTCAGAATATTCTCTTACATAGCCCAATTACAAATGAATACTGACTAAGGTAACTCTTTTGTGTCCCATTATTCAATACTTTATGGTCGCCACATATTATTGTAGATGACAGCGAACCTTTAGCATCTTATTAAAGTGCCACCCAAGTAATATAACTGGACCCCCTTGGCCCCCCCCCCTGTAAGAAATTCCTGGCTACGCCCCTGATTATAAGGGGATGTTTTATAAGCAACCAAACAAAATTATGAACCAGGCGAGACAAACTGTTGAAAAATACCCTTGGACCCACAAGAAAACTCCACAGGAATACGGGCTCCAGACGCCATGTGAGAGATAAAGGGACACCAGCACGTTCCCAAATCCGCCAACAGCCGTGAGAACGCGGGAGTCCCATACCAAACATGTCAATTAACCAACATGCCCCCCTTCCAGAGCCCTCCCTCTGCCCTCGATGACATCAGCCTGTACTCTCACCTACTACTGTGAAGCTTATGAGGCCAGAAGTCGCAGCTGGCAGCCCCCGCACACATTCACGGAACAGGCCTGGCTTAAGTGGTCCTCAGAAAACAAGATGCTCCGGGCCATGGTGCACTCTGCCGCCCAGTAAGGTCAGCGCGCAAGAAAGGGAGAAGAATTCACAGCGAAGACGCGAGGGAGGGAGCAGGGAAGCAAAAAACGAAAAAAAAAAAGAAGCACCGTGGGATAAAATAATCAGCATCCAAACACCAGGGAGGTTTAAAAAGGCTTAACGTGTTGATAGAAAAGCAGAAAATGGGTTTGCGCGCCAGACGTGTTTTGTGATTTTTTTGAGGGAACATTATACAGTAGGTGGTCCATAGTCATTACATAAGGAACGCGGTTATTTATAGCTTGTGTGCATATTGTTTGTAAAGGTTACGCAAGTCATTTTCCAGATTCAACCGACTTTTCTGCACAACACAATAACACAATAAACTCTCCACGTGGCAATGTGCAGAGATGCGATTATTCTGGCAAAGGCAAATGATTCAAAAATACTGAGAGTTCACTTTAACTACAAGAGGCGACACCCGCACTAATTAGGACTTGACTGGGGACAGGAGCTTGTGGAAGTGAGAGAGAGAGAGAGAGAGAGAGACACTTTCTGTTCATTTCCCAAACTGTAAAAGTAAGGTTTATGAAATATCTACAAAAAATGCTATCCATCCACTACCTGTAATTAAAGGAACAGGCCACTGTTTTTCCATACTGAGATTATGTTCTTACCTGAGCTTAGACAAGTTGATGCGTACCTGTCTGGTCTCTGTGCGTGTGCTCAGTCACGCAAAACGACCAAAGATGTTGTTAGCATTTAGCCGTATATTCCTATGGCTCCAAACGGGGGTGAAGTTAGAAGCGACCAAGCTCTTCCACGGGCACAGAGACCAGACAGGTACGCATCAACTCGTCTAAGCTCAGGTAAGAACATATCTCAGTATGGAAAAAATGGTGGCTTGCTCCTTTAAGTGTACCATTAGCAAACAAAAATAGGACATGTTGGTTTATATCATCCATCCATCCATCCATTTTCTTCCACTTGTCCATTGCCGGGTCGTGGGGGCAGCCGTTGGAGCTGCCCAGGTCACATAGCACCGGCCCCCATGGCTCCTTCTGCAGGTGGTGGGTCCACGGAAGGACGGCCTCACGGTTCAAACCGGGCCTGTTGGTCTCTCCTAGGGGCTACCAGTGTACGCAGACACTGGAGGCAATGTGGGTGAAGTGTCTTGCCCAAGGACACAACGACGATGTGCACCTTCAGGAGACGGGATTCGAACCCCTGACCTTCCGATCATGAGACGACCCGCTCTACCATCTGCGCCATTGTCGCCATTGTCGGTTTATATCATAACAAATATTAATTCAAATGCAGTCGATGAAGTCCTCATTTCCCTGTATCATAATATCATCATAATATACCAGACCAGGGCAACCCCCACTGCTCATTTTCCATAAAAGTATCACTTTTTGGCAATTCACAGTAACGCCAATTTCACGGCAAAATTTCCGCCCCTTTGAGTTGGCGCCGTGACCACGTGGCTCTGCGTCTGTCAAATGGAGAACCGGGCTAAACTAAGAAAACAGGAGTCGTATCACAAAACAGAAGGGCCACGTGCATCATGTTTTTAAGTCTGCGCAGACGGACTCCTCACGAGACACGGCGGTGAACAGCACATCTCTCTGCCAGTTTAAATGGCGCGACTTCAAGGTAAGAGAGAGACAGCTGTAGCGGATGCAATAATATCTTACTAATTAAGTGCATCGCTTCCTTTCCCCTCTTTTGCATGCAAAGAGAAGTGCGGAGGAGCTTTTGGTGTGATGGTAGAAGCCACCATTGGCCCCATTGCTGTAGTACCTCCTTATAGCGACGGCAGCGCTAGTTTTACATTGCATAGCATTGGACTTTAGACACATTCTAAACAACTGTAAAGCCTGGTCCCTATTTTAAATTTTTTTTCTACAGCTAGATATTGCTCCTGTGATAACGCTGAGTTAGGCAGAATTAAAGAGACCAGGCTGGTTTTCGTAAGAAACATTTTAGAAATCTTATATACTAATGAGGGCCGGACTGTTAGCATTGGAGCTGCGCTGCTATGCCCGAGCTACACGTCACACAAGGGCCGAGTCTACAGTGAAGATCCCGCCCTTATGCCCTTTTTAGGAACAAGCTTCGTCAGAACTGGGGAGTAGGAGTCTGTACATCCACCATGATTACCCACTAGAAATTATGGTAAACGGGGAGGAGTGAGAAATGACGGTCTATTACCATATTTTCCGGACTATAAGTCGCACTTTTTTTCATAGTTTGGCGTTTTATACTCCGGAGCGACTTATATGTGATTTTTCTTTCTTTTTTTAATTCAAATATATACTTTCACACGCCACTAGAGGGCACTGCAGGCTAATCAAGCAGCAGAAAGAAAGTTTAGAGTGAGCGAGAGAGCGGAGGTTACTGCAATGAAGTAAACAAAACAAGCTAATCACGGGCTAAAAGCTAGATGGCCACAGCTAGAGGACCAAAATCACAGATGAGAGCTTGAAAACATGCTGTTGGGAGAGGATTGTTAGCGTTGAAGTTACATCTCCGTGCCCAGGTAGTTGCCAAGGCGATTGATTTGGAGTAAGATGGCGAGTTTGGTATGTTCTTTATGCTATAGTTATCTGAACTGTTTATGTGACCTTAACATATCAGACACCTGTTTAGTTTGTTGTTTACGCTTCATGTAGCTAACCATCAATGTGTTACGTTAGCATACTGTACGCCTATTCAGCTTATTTTTTCTTCATTAAGCAATGTTTGACTAGTGCGTCTTATACTCCGGAGCGACGTATAGTCCGAAGAATACGGTAATATGTCTATGGTCTGGACACAGACAGGTGCCTGCCCAGCATCTGTCCGCACAGCTGTAAGACTGAGGCTCGTGGCGTGTTGTTTGAGGATCACTGGGGTCTTGGTGAAGACCTTAATTCCTCCTCTGTAGCCTTTGTCTAATTTTCTTAATTCTAGTTTTGTAGTAGACTGTTGGTCTACATGGTTTAGACCTGAGATACCTCTACATGGTTACTTGGCTTGATTTGGCTAAATATTTACAGAAAATGATTGTCCTACTAAATACCAGTATCAGCTTTCCTATTCAAACTACACATTTTAGTGCAATGTACAATAGGATAAAGTTAAGCAGAATAAGTTTGAGTTGAGTTGACGCAATTAGTAAAAACCTGAACCTGAACTGCAACATAAAAACATGCAACTTTATCTGAATCTCCTGCTGAAATAACAACAGATAAAAGGCCAAAAAATATGTTCTCACCATTTCTCCTGGAAAAATGAAGATAGTTTTATAATTAAAATAAGCCTTAACTGTGCATGGAAGAAAAAACAAAACAAAAGATAATTAATGCCAGAAAAGCATTACTCAAGAAAATCCAAAGTAAATGTAATATTTCTGTGTGATCAGATGTTTAGAAATAGAGACAAAAATCCAAATAATCAACAAGACCGTGCTATTTTTAGGCTATTTTTTGGGTCTGATGGGGGTTGACCGATAGCCAATATGGTAAAATACCTCATATCAGCCCAATATATCGGCCGGGTCGGGTCCTAATAATAAATACCCATAGCCTACATAAATAAATGCTTGTATTTGTTTTTATTCATTGTAAGAAATGTCACACGCTGGTTTTAAAATGCTTCACTACAATCACACAGGGACCAGTTGAAATTGCGGGCCGTTGGCGTGATCCACATGGGAACAATGGCTTTTAGTGATGGAAGAAAACCCACTGGAAAGAGGAGGCGACAATGGCTGTTCCGTCGTCATGGAAACGGGGCAAAGCACATGCGGGTTTATAGAAGTATGACCCATAGCAACATTTAGAGCTGTAGTCAGTGATATTTTTCTCTGGGCTTTCCCCTCGTTCATCAGCATCACCTAAATGTGAGGGTTTGATGTGCTGGTGTTCATTTAGAACATTTAACATAATTCAATTTTATATTTGGTCTTTTTCCAAAATGTTTTAAAGTTTTTAACTGTTTTAGTTGACCAAAAAAAATCTAAACTATTTTAACCAACCTCATTCATAATATTGTATTCAGACATAATTCATCAGCATTTGAATTAAGCTTTACTTGGTAAAGAGTTGATTATTCCTATTCTGTGAATGGGCCTGTGAGACCCATATTTGTTCTTTTATGTCTGTATCCCCAATGGAATGATTTATCAAGCTTTCACTTGGACACAAAGAATAGTTTACCAACTACACATTAAGCTCTTTATTATTTCACTAAATAACTTCACACTCTGGACAACATCTCCACTAGTATCAGAAGATTGGCCAAAATCGTACAGGCAGCATTTGTAATGTTTATAATTTGGTTTGATGTTTTATTTTTTTGTTATGACTTCATTGCAAGCCCACTGCAGTCATGACGCAGTGAAAGTTTCTGTCACTAGGCAACAGCATAAATATTGTAGAGGTTTTTTAAGTACTTTCACATTTGCTTTAAAATGGGAAGATGTTCTAATTTTAGAGCCTAAAGTTGACACTGGCACTAAATAAAGCCGGTGACTCAGAGCAGAGCCAGCAGTGTCAATCCAAAAGAGCACACAGGAGAGCTCTGAATCATTCAGCTCCAGGCTGCTCCCTGTCCATCCAGTCAAAAGACAATGGAAGGAATGTTTTAGGCCTAACTCTGACGTGTGCGACTTGAGGTGACTTGCCAACTATAATGTGACTTGACTTCACCCCATGACCAATTGACTTGCACTTGTGACTTACATGTACGCCTCATTTATTGCCTGGCTGGCCAGATGCTCCTCATTTCTGTTCAAAAGAAGAACCGCCCGGGCGGCTGCTCACAGCCTATCATTTCACAAGAGACGGAACCGTCACCCGTCCACACTTTGTCTGCTTCTTAATTGCCAGGACCCTTCCTCTGTTTGTCCACTTCATTGAGGTCCTCGGTGGTGAGCTCCTCCATAACGGTGCCGAGTGTCCTCTTATCGCCGCTTTTGAGCTCAGTGGGAACGGCCTCCGGAGCGAGCGGCTGCGTCAGGTCACGTGTCTAGTTTAGTTTAGTTTAGTTTAGTTTATTTATTTGTTTGAGCAGTTAACCTGCTCAAAGGGAGTGTCAAATCATAAATATTAAAATATACTTACAAAAACAACCATTTTATGAATAAAACCTGTTTATAAACTGGTTTTGGTTGAATGTCTCACTGTTTTATATATGCTAAATATATATATACAGTATATATATACTGTATATATATATATATATATTTAGCAGGTCCAGTTTATTGCTAATCGCCTATAATTGCATACTTGTATTTCTCAATAAATATAGGCCTATTTATTAGGCCTTTCATTAAGATTAACTTTATATAAACCTCATTTTACAAAACTTCTACCATGATTCTATTCTTACAATTTTTATTTTTGTACAAACATGGAACAAAACGTTTTATAGTGAGTACAAACAAATACAGTTTTGGGAGGAAACGGAAGGGAAAAAACATGGTTGCAGTGCATTCTGGGTGATATTCAGCTCTCTGAGCCAGCTGTTCAGCCAAACAGAGGATTCGAGCTGCGAGTGTGCGAGGGGTCCAAGTGAATTGGAACAGCACTTGGGCGGCACGCCCTAAATTATGATTTCATTATTTAACCGTTAGCGCTTGTGCTTCACAGCTGGTCACCAGGCCATTGAGACAGGCCCTTTAAGGTGTTGCTCCCACCTCTGACCAGTAAGCAAGTTATTTTTAAAACAGAAATATAGACATAAGGAAACAAAGAAGGAACTTTGAGACAGTATAAAATAGAATATCCAGACAGATAAATAATAATCAAGGAAGATATTTTAGATTTCTTTCCAACGTGTCTCTCCCATTGAGCTGTGTAATAAAAGAATGTGTCAGCCCCTGTTCCAACTAAAATGATGACATGACATTGGAGAATGAGTAAATTGGTAAACTGAAAAAAAGAAGAAAAATGGACTGGGAACAGAAGACGATACTCTCAGACTGTCGTAATTTAGGATGCTTTAGGATCATTTGATAAATATGATCCATCGTTTCAATACGATCCACGTGAGTGAAACTGAAATGGCTGGGAAAGCATTACGATTCATCAAAACATTACTTTTAATTCTTCGGAAGCACAAAGCGGATGTGGATGTAATCAATATTGTGACCCAGGTATCGAGATGCGTATTGAAAAGTGCGATAAAAAGAACAAAGATGTGCCCATAAAGTCACGCGAATGCAACGCACTTCCAAGCTGTCTCCCATAAATACCACAGACCTCTGACCCGCTGGAGTGTTCCAATGCTGGTGCGTTGATAATTAACCAACTATGCCCATCTGTTATTCGCCCAGACTCCAGAGCTCATAGTTTTAATATCCTGTTATCAGAGCGGAACCGCAGACTGCACAGGAAATATGGAGCGATGCCATCAGCCACACACACACACACACACACACACACACACTCACTCTCACGTGCACACACCTGACAATAAGCGCTAATGCTGGTCTGAATGGAGATAATTCACAATGCACTCTGGCAATTGAGAAATACTTAGGCGTTTGTAGAACACTGCTTTGTTTAGTTTTTTTATCAGAGGGCATCTATATCTTTTGCATTGTGTCCACTCTCCTTTGCCTCTTGTCTACTGGAGGATTCGTGATGAAGTCGCAGGTTTCAGGCTTCACATACAGTATCTATATTCAGTCCAATAACGGTCTTTAACGTGTTACTTTGCCGCCCACTCTGATCAGAGTGATAGGTTCAGGGACGGCAAATGTGATGTAAGATGTTACACACATTTTTAGAAACGTCTCGGCTTTCAAATGAGGTACCACGCTGGCATAATAGGCTGTGAGCTCTCCTGTCAATACGCTTTGAGATTTGTTTATGCATAATTGGAGAAATAACTCTCGACCTAAGATGGCAGAGAACGTCTTCAACGTTTTAGACCCATAAACCAAACCCTCGTACTCAAACACGTCTACGTTTTTCAATTGTTGTTGAATTGTTGCCTTGTTTTGCTTTTTTCGTTTTTTTAATCCCAGTGCCCCTAAAGTTATACCGGCTCTCTCAATGTTCAAACATCTTCTGGTGGAAGATTATGATTATGTGCTTTACACATCACAGCTAGTGTGTTAAGGTCAACAATATCATGTCATTTTTAATGTTTTTATACGTGATCAAGAAGGGATTTGTTGGTGAATATAGTGAGCTTTTCTTAACGAGTCTGTAAAAAATAGGATTAGTATTTGCTTTATAGTTATTTCCACATATTTCCGCACCATAGCTCAAATATAGAAGAATGAGGGAATGATATAACACGTTAAGTGAGTTATGATCTAATACTGATCTCTCATTTTCAATCAAGTAACAGTCTTTATTTAGTTTGTTGTCTTCTACGCCAGCCTGACGACTGCAGCACAGAGATGTTTGTTACTTAAAGGTGCATTATGCAACTTCTTATGTGGGGAAAAAAGTTATTCTTTGTGCCTTTGATCTTTCAGTGACCCAGTGGTCAGCATGACGCCTTTATTATCCATCACAGAGGCTTCTATGATTCTCCAGGATCGACTGTTTCCACTAACCCACCGTGATGGAAAGTGAAGGCGCCATGCTGACCACCCATGCAGCCGTTGGGTCACAAAAGGTAAAGTACGCACAGATATCTTTTTTCTTTTCGAACAAAAAGTTGCATAACACACCTTTAACCTGTTACTTGCCGTCCCCTTGATCCGGGCTGTTAGGGTTAGGTTTAGGTTTAGGGGTTAGGGTTACGATTAGGGTTAGGAACTAGACCGTCTTGGCTTTCAAATGAGGTATCACACTGGGATATAGGCTGCAAGCTCTCCAGTCAATACTCTTTGAGATTCAAATATGCATAATTGCTAACCCTAGCTTTAACCCTAAGCTGGCAGATAACAGGTTTGTAAACAAGTAGCCAAAAAAAACCCCACAAAAACAAGAGACACGGATCTCTTTGTTGTTTACGAGAGACCCATCACTAAAACCTATTACCTGCCTTCTCCCCTGATCACGGGGCTAGGGTTAGGGTTAGTTAATGGCAAATGTAAAGTAAGTTGTGTTTCACTCAAACAGATCTTAGACATATTTATATAAATGAGGTATCACACTGGCATATAGACTGTAAGCTCTCCAGTCAGTACACTTTGAGATTTGGATATAAATCAGAGTAAACCCTAACCCTAAGGTGACAGTTAACAGGTTAAAAGAAAATAGACTCGGTATGTCTTTCTTTAGTAACATAATGCTATTGTTCAGTCACATGACTTTCAAAAGACAGAACAACCATGTTTCAGATTATTTATTGTTCTAGCTGTGACCCTACTTTATACTTTTACATGACTTGAGGCCCATGGATGGGACCAAATCTCGTTACATCGCCTGGTGAGCCACTCCCTTTTGCACAAATACAGAAACGTTTCAGGTTTTTTTTGCAGCACATCACTCAAATACAGAGGATGTTTCCTTTCAAATACCTCAGAGCCAAATGTATGACTTCTTGCGCCTCAGCATTTAGAGCTTCGGTTGTAGAATAGGAAAGAGACACTCGTTTGGCACACTTTGACCAGTAGACATGGCTTTGATTTATTTCAAATGAACGTCATGTCAAAAGAAGAAGAAGCAAACATTGACTTGAAATCTTGGCAGGCTGGTCCAAAATGTCCGCCTTTGGTTTCTCGACCTCTTTAACAGTAACACGGTGTGCCTGTGTGGCCGAGCACGCTTTTTCACCATGACAGAGGCATGAGAGCAGCGCCGCAAACCGCTCTGACAGGCGTGTTAAACAGTAATTACGGATGTGCGCGACCATTGTACGTCACTCAAGTGGAGGTCATACATGCAGCCGGCAATATGTACACGCTCCGTGTCAGCGCCGCAGCCTCGAGCCATGGTTCTCAAGCTGACCCCCATAAAATATTCATTCAATCCATAAAACACTTTTCACTTTGCATACTGTATTTCTGTTCATTGCGATAAAGCAGAGAGGAGCACACTTGTGTTTTGTCGGCATCCTGAGCCAGTTGTGGCTGCTATTTCTGCACATTCGGACAACTTAATTGTGAATTGTGCAATTTGTTATCTTGACTTGCACATACTTCATATTCGACGTATTGGCGCCTTTTGCTTTAAAGAGGGGGTATTATGTAAAATCGACTTTTTCAAGCTTTATATCATGTTATTATGTCATTCCCTCATTAAACACATGCCTGGAGTGTTGCCTTGGCTCATTCACATATTTTTGAGTAATCAGTAAAAACTTAGACGGCAGCCATTTTAGGTGTAGCTATGCCTCAGTCCTCCTAGGAACGCCCCCACCTCCTAGAGACGCCTCTGGACCTTTCGTCACCAGCCAAGCCACCAACCACTGCTCCTCAGCTCAGCAGAGCCCCCTCTCCGCACAGTAGTGTTGTTTAGATGCACAGCAGTGTGCTGAAGGGGGCGTGTCTGAAAGCTTCTTAAAGAGACAGAGGCCTATTTCAAGACGTTCAGTACAGCCATTTTGAGAGAGCAATTTTATTCAAGGCAGTTATTTTAATTTACTGCATATACAGACCAACAGAAGGTTACGTCATCATTGTAGTATGCTATAGACTGGTGCTATGTGATTGAAAAAGCATAATACCCCCTCTTTAACTTTCCAACGAGAGGCTTTGTAAGTAGGATGTCCGTCAGCGACAGCAACACCATGTCATCTTTCAATACCCGAAGAGGTCCCACACTGCTGACTTTAATCGTTTTTGGGTGGATGCAGCTCTGGAGTAGAGCGTCCGTCTGCCTTGCATTTGTCTCCAGCAGGTTAGACTACTGTAACGGCTGCTCACTGGCCTTTCTAAACGAGCTGTTAGAGCTGCAGAACATCCAGAACGCTGCTGCTCGAGTCCTGACAAGAACCAGGAAATACGACCATATTAGTCCAGTGCTCCGGTATCTGCACTGGCTTCCTGTCACTCAGAGAATAGAATTTAAAGCAGCTCTGCTTGTGTACAAGTCTTTCATGGTTTAGCACCAAAGTACATCTCTGACATGTTAGAGCCGTATGAACCATCTCGGGCCCCGAGAACTTCAGGGAGGGGTCTCCTGGTGGTTCCCAGAGTCAATAATAAACACGGTGAGGCTGCGTTTCAGTTTCATGCAGCTAAAATCTGGAACAGTCTTCATGAGGATGTGAGACAGGCCTCAACTCTGACAATGTTCAAATCCAGGCTGAAAACAGCTCTTTTTACCCGTGTATATGAAAACTGAAAGTATTTTATCTGCACTCTTGCCTTTTACTGTAACTGATTAACTTTATGTTGATGTTTTATTGATTGATTTTATCTGTTTTCTTGTAATTTTATGCAACTGTGAAGCACTTTGAATTGCCTTGTGTATGAATTGTGCTCTACAAATAAACTTGCCTTGCCTTGCTCAATCACCGGTGAGTTTATGCACTGCTTGTGTCAGACAGCGGCCCGTACCTCACATACCACCTCACACGAGAGATTTTAGCGGTAAACCATGGCTTTAAATTCTTACGGTTAACCTACCATGTTTATTTTATTTGTTTATTTGAGCAGTATATATTCTGCTCAAAAGAAGTGGCTGAAGCAAGAAGCTGATGAGCTGATTTCACAATAGTACAATGTAAAAAGGAAAACAACTAAAATGGATCATATGCACAATCTGGTCATAGTATACTGTAAATGTCACAATGGCTTTTACATGAAGGAAAATGACATGCCTGAACTCATGCACTATACATACCCCAGGAGTAATACTAATTACAGTAATAACAGTGATAAAGCTGCGTAATGAATCCGTAATCAGTCGCATGTACGAGCCCTGCAGCATGTCTGTTTCCACAGCAATAAGAGAATACGTTTATGTGTTCACTTTTCCAAACCCAGGCACACACACGTCAAAATCTACATAATAAACATTTAATTACACATAATAGAATACACATCGTACATGCACATGTTTATGAATTACATTTATCCTGTTGCAATTAAATTATCACCCATACATATAGCAGCATTATTTCGTTTTCTGCTTCGCAGCTAGGAGGTTTCCTCCGGGCTCTCCGGTTTCCCCTGCCTCTAAAACACATACAATAGGCCAAGATGGATGAGAGTGTGTGAGAGTGCGAGTGGGGGACAGTTAGCCCAAGCCTGTACAACCTGGTGTGGTATGTTTACATGCATGTTTCCGCACAGTCCGCACTAAATAGACCAATAGATAAATAAACAGCCTTGTTTCTGTAAGATGTCTATGAAAGCAGGTAACATATTGAATATATTTCCTTTCAGATAGTCACTAGCTTCAAAATATAAGGAGCCAACATAATGTAAGGCACATGAATACTGTATACATATTCACATATTAATCACATGATCTACTTCCCTGCAGTTTACCATCCTCAATACAATATTCATTTGTATACATGTTTTGTTTTATTTATGTATGCCCTACGTAATGTCCTTTTATAACCTATATACTTATAAATATATACTTCTTTAGTAAAAGAAGCTATTTTTGTCAGAAAGAAATCCCTCCATGAATCGAAATGGTGGACTCAGATTTAATCTTTCTGCTTTTTACTCCAATCTGCTTCGGGAAAACAGACAGGACACTGCCAGTCCAAGAAGACGATACCTCAGCTAACAAAAGAACAATAGGCAGGTAATTAGCAGTGATCATCTATGAATAGGACAGGACTGACCGATACTGGGGGGAGCAGGTCGTTACAGACGCTCTACTTCAAAGGTGTTTACCCGCAGGTGAGAGTAGCTGTGATTAGAGGGGAGGAGCCGGGCCAACCCCAACTCCTCCCAACTGGTGTTTATCTACGCTGTGTGCTGAGTGTAATCTTGTTCACTGACGAAGCCTTTTGGATGAGAGGCGAAACGTTTGGAGACCTCAACTACCAAGTACAGAAGATGACTCAAGTACCTTCTTTGAACGTGTTAATCGTAATAAACGCTTCATCTTATTAGTCACAAAGATTTGTTCAGAGCAGATCTTGGCTCTTGTGTCACTTTTGAATAAGACAAAAGGCGTCGTTCCACATAGCGCGAACCGGCCGCGCACGCCTCGATCTACGTGCACGTATCGACACTAGCCCGCAGACCTTTCTGTTTCCACCACACACACACATGCATTTGTTGTGGGCGGAGCCGCACAGAGGCGCACGCTGTAGAGATCATCATTAAAAGTTTTTAGAGCCACGATGAGAACAAATGTGGACAAATGCTGTCATCTGGTGGGAGTTATGGAATCATTCAGAGGAGACAAGCTGTATTAAAACAAAAATAAACTGCTAAACTACGAACTATGAAGGTAAGCTACAGGTAAATGTTATGCTAACACCAGCTAAAGCTGCGCTAACAGCGGCTAAATGCTATTAAATTAAATTGCCCTTTTAGTACAGCGGTATGATGTTGTGAAATATTAAATCCGTACGACCTGCGTGTCAATAGTGAGGGCTGTCCACTCTCTCGTTGCCAATCAGAGGCCAGAGTCTGTTCATGTCACATCAGACACGGGTTAGCGCTTTGGCCACAGCCAGAGGTCGGTCCCAAAACCTATAGCTGGTCAGGCCGGTTTGGCCCTGGCCTTTGTTATGGAAAAGCTCGACAAAGCGGGTGAAAGAACCATTCGGCTGACACGCGCCTGCATGTGGAAAAGAGCCTTAAGAGAGAAACCCGCTTGTACGGGTAGAAAACTGCAGTGTGTCGCCTTAAATATTGCTACGCACAATAGCCGCCACCTTTCAGACATAAAGGCTTCGTAGTGAAGGCAGCGCGAGTGCTGAAATGATCCAATCTCTTCAGGTGAAGTGGTCTGGACTTTACCCGTCTGCTTCTTGCTGTACAGTATAGGTGTCACTGGTCAGCGATAGCGCAGGTGTCGATTGTGCAGTTGAGCGGGAGTCGCGGGTCACAGCGGAGGTTGGGCGCCGAGGTCTAATTGCGACGCCTGCCTCAGCTGGGGGCCGCGGGCTGCGATGGATCCTGCTCGCACGTCGCTCGAGGGCCGTGGCGGAGAACGAGGGCCCGCTGATGACCTGCCAGTGGGCACCGCCAGCTGCGCCCGCTCACACATGTCCCGCTCCTTCATCCTCACTCTGTTGCTAATGCTGTTTCCATCTCAACCGATCCATCTTTATTTATAACGCGCTCTTCATACGTTTCATGCAGAGGTGGGTGGAGTCGCTTAGAATGAACTCCAGTAAGAGTGACGTTACTTTACTCGAGAAGAAGTGAAAAGTAGTGACCCAAAAAAAAATGTTCCGAGCAAATAAACCAATAATAAATAAAAAGAGCGACAATAAAAACTAAAATGTGAAGATGTATGATTCTGTAGTGACATGAATTATGAGAAACAAGACATGAAATGGTGTAAAGATCCCAGTACTGTCAAAGGAAATTACAGAAAAATATATACAAAACGTAAAATCACCAACAGGTACTGCCCTCACTCCAATCTCAAATGTTGCTCTATTTTACTCTTTGGTGTATGAAGGAGAGTGTGAATAGGTACTTCCAATACTGTATTTTAATGCCCCAAACACACACAAAAAAAAAAAAAAATGCTATTTGTAATAATTTCATCAAACTGAGGAAAGCGCAAAAGAGCAAAAAAAAATTATGAATATGTTTTATACCATCATTTTGGCATTTTCAATGGACTTATACAGTAAAAATGTTGAGCAAAGTCCTAATTTTCCAGGAAATTTAGATTTAATGCCAGTTTGAATCCATTTAGTGCTTTTTAATGACATTTAAGGCCTCATTTAACCTCTTACCACTCGCCTTAACTGAGCGCATTTCCTCCCGTTTGGCTTTACCAAATCCAAGCTTCTCTTTTTTTAAGTAAGTTAGTGCTTTATTTGTCATTGTACAAGCGTACAACAAAATAGTGTTCAGGTGTTAGTCCTGAGCCGCTCTGCCTTTGTGGGTCAACCTGACCCGGAGGAGCCTGGCTAACTGCCTTCAGTGCTAATCTGATCCTCTGAAACGGTGCAGCGCCTCTTGGGTCTGTCCCTGTTTCAGAGCGTGGTGTCCTGCACTGGTCAGCTCCACCTCCTCCTTTCTCTTCCTCCTGCACAGCTCCTCCACTCCACAACAGTCTTTCACCATCTTCTGGAAGAGCTTAGCAGTTCATCTGTTTTATTCTCCAGTGAACGTCCATTAGCCAGAACAATAGAAGGGACAGAAGGTTAGCTTAGCTAGCTTGGATACCTTAGGAGGTATCCAAGTCTTGCCTGGATACCTCCTCGTTTGTCCCTTCCTTGTTTCCTGTAGCTCCTCTTGTGACGCCTCCGCTGTGCTGCAGGTGTGAGGACTCTTGGTGCCAGTCTCACATGGGTTTAGCTGATAAGCTAGCTTTTTGTTTACTTTTAAAAAGCTGCTTTCTTCAGAACCATTATGGACTCTTTGCAGTAAAGAAGTCCACCGAACCCCACAAAACACAGCAAAAACGTACAAAGTATCCAGTGAAACAATGTGGGACATAGAAACCACAAATGCAGCTCGGCACATTTTTGTCATCCTTTTGTTGTTTCTTTGTTGCTATTTTTGTCAGGTTTTTGTCGGGTTTTCATCCTTTTTTATCGCCGTTTCATCGCTCATCACTCGCATTTTTGTCGCTTTTTCATTGTCTTATCGTTGCTTTTGCAGCACATTTTCGTCTCTATGTTGACGCTTTTTTCAAGAAGCTTTTAGATTTGTGTAAAGCCAAACTGGAGAAAATGTGCTCGGTTCAGGTGGGGTTTAAGAGGTTAATACCAAACCCTGCTATAGAGTACACGCACTAGAGTGAATGTAACAGAGTACTGCTCGCCTCTGATTTCATGTGACACAAAGTGCTTTACAGATTTAAAAATACCCCTCCCTCACACATAAACAATGCCACACTCACCCCCTGCTCCCCAGAGGCACACCACACCAGCACACGCACACACACTAGCATCATGGGCATAATGAACATGAGGCTGAGCACAGATGAGGAAACACCATGCATGGAGCCGTCTGCCCTCTAGCCTGGCGAGACCAGAATGACACCTCTCTGTATTCTTTATTATACTTTATATCTTTTATATATACAGAGGGATAATAACGCTTATAACACCGCATCATCGCTGATTCGCTGTTTGCTCGCGTATGTACCACTGTGGAAATTGCTGGTGAGTCTGCTCCGGGAGCAGTGTAAAGTCCAGAAAGTAAAAACCAATCAAGAAAGCTAAAAATATATGACATAACATCAATAATTATCAACAATGATTAAGATCAGTAAATACTGTATATGAATAAATAGAACTACATAAATAGATATTAGTTAAAAGCTAAGCTCTGGTTTGGTTCCTTTAGTCATGGTGGATTCCTAAAGTTCAGACAACGACCCTCACGAAGCTGGATAAGAGGATCCCGGATTTATTTGTTACAAACCACTTCTATTGGGGTAGATTATAATAATCCAGCCGCCCTACAATACATTTATTTGAGTTAAAGGAACAGGCCACCGTTTCTCCATACTGAGATATGTTCTCACCTGAGCTTAGACGAGTTGATACGTACCTATCTGCTCTTTGTGCGTGCGCTCAGTCACACAAAAAGATCAAAGATGTCGTTAGCATTTGGCCTCTCCCAGTATATTCCTATAGCTGCAAACGGGGTGAAATTAGAAGCGACCAAGCTCTTCCACGAGCACAGAGACCAGACAGGTAAACATCAACTTGACTAAGCTCAGGTAAGAACATATCTCAGTATGGAAAAACAGTGAGCTGTTCCTTTAATAACAATGCAATCTGTTCCATGATGATGCTTCGTATTATGACCATAAATTAACAGTGACGTGATTTTCCATCATTTCTGCTCATAAGTGTCAGTGCACAGACGCAGGACGCAGAAGAAAACACCCGGGTTATCAGACACGCTCTCATTATAGCCCATTGTTTAGTGATTCACATCTTGTGGGTTCAGTGGGTTCCAAGCTCTGCCTGGGAACAATATATTTACTGAACAAGTGCAGACCAGAGTCTGTTAATAAGAGTTGTGTTGTTTTTAAGAATGATTTCCGCTTTATTGAATTAATAAATGTTTAAATTAGGAAAGGAAAAATTCACCTGATTGCTCCTCCCTCTGGGTGCAGATACCAGAAAGGCAAAGCACAGAAGGTCAAAACATTGATTTTTTCCATGCAGGTGTCAATGTTAAGATTGGTTTTAATGTCAGAGTAAAAAAATAAACCAAATTCAACCTTAACGATGCTTCTTGATGATGTTTTGTCAGCTCGAGACCCGGAGATATCCCGGAAAGCACAGCTCTCGTCTTTCCCGCGGGTATACATTCGCAAACACTGACATAATTTGGTGTCCACGTGTTGTAAGTAAGGCGCCCGAGATGACTATGTAATCCAAATATGGTCATTTCCTTTCTGGGAGGCGGCCATGGCAACAACAAAAAAGTCAGAGAGACACACATGCACAGACTTTAGGTTTTTTCTTACACTCCTACGTCTCCTACAGACTCCAGATCTCCAGTCTGTTTGAAGATTTTTTCAGTGGGATTTGTTAATTCCTACCCTGATTTATAGAAGTTTACATATTTTCTCACTAATAATTATTCCAAAACTAACAAGATATCCAACATCTTTGTAACTAATATAACAAAATTAAACCATAAATTCAAACCTTTGTAGATCTCTATCCATTTTTTATATTTGTTGCAGAAAATGGAGGCAATTTTGGCCATTTTTATGACAGAAAACGAATTTTTTCCCCTCATATCAGCAAAAGTTTCAAATTTAACTCTAAATCTATTTTTTTCCTCTTGTCTTGTAAAAAGGGGGGAATTGTGCAAAAGATTTTAGAGCTGTTTGTAATGTTACATGTTCCTTTGACCAAGGAGAAGAAAGGAGACGAAGGGAGAGGAAAGTAGTAGCAGGCAGGAGCAGAGCTGAGTTAACAGAGGTTAGAAGATTAGAACGAGACGGGAACATTTCACAGAAAATAAAAAGCTAAATCATGACATAGACTGTGCAAACGAAGTCAAACATTATCATTGGCAACACAACTGTTACGCACAAGCACTTAAAACGCAAACACACCAGAGCTGCTGTATCTACACTAAAAAAAACAAAACAGATTTAGCATGTTAACGCGAAGGCTAAAGTCTTTTACACACAAGAGGATTTAAAAATCTTTTGCTATTCTATAACGAGCACAGACCACACACATAAGGACCATCAAACAAGACACAAATAAACATGGACACATCAGCAGCCAGCGCTTTCATCAATCATATCTGCAGCGACAGTCACTGTGGTTACATGTCGAAGGGAAAGTCAAATCTCTCACCTATTCAGACCAGAAAAGGATCGCCCGAACCCATGCAAACCCGACAGATTAGGTTGCAATCTGACTGAGCCGGTTGCAGTCAGATTGGAGCTGCATGTAACTGCTGAGTCTAATCAAATTGGATTGGGTTTAAGTAACTGTGCATGCTGTCCCTACACCCCGGAAAAAACGAACTGTCAGGCAACATATCGTCAGAAAGCATCATGTTAGCTGCTTCTAATGGACTACTGCCGTTGTTCAACAAAGCCACGCTCTACTATTGCAACGAGGATGACAGGAGAGCAAACTGTTGCGCGGTGCGGAGAATGAGACACTTAGCCACAGCTAAGATTAGCTCTGATCAATCGCATGAAAAAAAAAGTAAATAAAGTCACTAAAACCACCAGCTATTCTGTATAAGCAGCCTTTTAAGCTTGCTTGTTGAATTGATAGTTTATTAAACAATTCCAAAGAGCCGTAGCCTATCGTCATAGTGTCATATAACGTTAGCTAATCAGCATCTTTATTTGTGTTTTAGGTGGATTTGAGCTCAATCACTGGTGGAAAACCTGGTGGAAACTGTGGGTGTTTAATCTAAGATCTGTAGGACATGACAGTTAACCCCTCAACAGCAACAGGACATTCGGATTGGTGTCATTTGACTGGGAAAGAGACTGGTTTGACAGGTTTTGGGGGAAACGGATAGGAGTCGAATCTTTAGCTTAGTCAGAATCATTCGATACGTCCTCTTCGATCCAATACACATTATGTTCGATAGGAATCGCAGAAATATTGTAGATGTGCCGCGGCGGCCCGCTAGCTACTATCAGCCATTTCCCTGTGCACTCTCACGGAGTTAGCACTGTGTTAGCACAGCAGCCCTGTGTTAGCGAGCTGGTGTTTGTAGCATTATTAGCTTCGCGCACCGGGACACAGAGAGAAACAACAACCACCTTTGCACAGATCAGCTGTGGTCTACGGCGTCATGCCTCTAGTACAGCTGTCAGGGAGCAGGACAGAAAAGGTAAAAAGAAAAAAGAAAAAGCTTTGCCTCCTATAAACATAAGAAAAATCTACTCCTGTTGTTGTTGTCAAAGCGCTGAAGTCTGTGGTTGCGAATGACGGCTTTTGTGACTTAACAGTGTTATATAAAAGTATAATTTTGAACACTTTATCTGGTAAACTCAGGAGGAAATGTCAAAGTAATGTCAATTGTATGTGAGACGCTGACATGTTATTATTAGGAGAGCTCCTTCTGGGGAAAGCAGCAGCTTTCATGTGTTACTATTAAATGCACTATGTTACTATTAAATGAGTCGTGTATAAGCCTATTAAAGTCAGTGCACACTGGCTTTCTTGCTTTAACCTAGTCCTTTTGAGCTGCCATTACTGTGTAATGATGTAAATAAGAATGTAAGCATCTCAACATAAACTAAACAAAAAACTAAACTTTAATTCAGTATTTTTAAAGCACTAAAGAGCTTAGCATTTGAATATTTTGCACTAGAACCTATTTTGATACATTGTGTAATTGGGTTTTGAGGAATTTTTGCTTGTCAGCATAATCTTATTGTAAAAAAAAATAGGACTTGCATTAGCTTTTGAGCGCATTAAATGTATCTTGTCGAATCGAAATCATATCGAAATACATATTGAATCTTTGCATCCCTAATGTAAACGTAGTGCCTGACATGGACAAACATACACAGGTGAAATCAGTGGCGCCGCTGGACCCGCTCTTATCTCATCGATCACTGCCCTATCGGCTGTGCGGCTCTGGACCGGGACCACTGGGCTGTGGGGAGAGGACCTACAGACTTTGTGAAGTTTGGGACAGTTACATGACTGGACCGTTGAACCGTGTCAAAGTGGAATCTGATCTGACCGGCCCAAAGTACGACAGCCTCCTGGAAACTCCCGTTTTTGAGGCTCCAACTCGTCAAATAGTCGTAACACGGTCACACTGACACCACGCACATGAGGAGCGCCACTCTGGGAGAACCAAGTCGGGTTACAGAGCACAGTTTGGGTTTCTAATGTTTGTTTAGTGGTCAGAAAATGTATTTCGACAAAATAGGTTCAATTACTTTTTGTTAATGAAGGTCTGGGTGATTTTTGGAAAAAATAAATCACGACTATTTTCCCCATATTGATCTATCTCGCATTTTTCGACTAAACATAGAGATGAGAGAAGAGAGAGAAGAAACTAATAGAGCACAAATGACGTGAATTGTATTTTTGATGAAAACCTACTTTATTTATAGTTAGTGTCTGTAGTATTTTGTACATTGTAAATTTCATAAAATATATGTCTGTGTCTCACCCAATCAGAAAGCAGAATTAGCACCAAGAGCCTCCAACTAACACTTACTTAAGCTTACTCCATCAAACGGCCTCAACCGGCGCCACTTTAGCTTTATGTGATTTTTTTATATACAATTTTCCTACACCATCACAGCCAAGCGATTAATCGATTAATTGTAAAAATAATCAATAGATTAATCTATTACAAAATAGTCGTTAGTTTCAGCCCTAATTATCACCTATATTTATTTTTCATTGCTCTATCCAATTTATTTCCTATGTGTGCATACATTTATTATATGGGAGGTAAATATAAATAGAAACCATTATGTATAATAAATATTTTTAAAATGATCTACTAAATCTTCACTCAGGTCTACCAAATACTTTCAAAAACAGGAGTTTTACTAATGGATACTTTTGTACAGCTGTGGGTTTTGTGAGGTTCAGTGGATTTTTTTTTACTGCAGAGAGTCCGTATTAGCCACGAGGGACTCAGAAGCTTTTTAAAAGTAACAAACAGCTGGACATTTGAGACCTACAAATTTCTACTTCTGAAACACTAAAGAGGCACCAAGATCCCCACACACCTGCAGCACAGTGGAAGCGTCACAGAGGAAACCAAAAAGGACAAACAAGGAGGTATCCGGGCAAGACTCGCAGCTAAGCCACACACTAGCTGTGTTTACTGCCTTCTTTAGGACCATTATGGACTCTTTGCAGTGAAAAAAATCCACATAAACACGGCTGTCTAAAGTTGATTTGCCGTCTGCTGCACCACTTTTTGTGACTGTTTATTGTGCTGCCTGTTTTCTTCTGTATGTCTTGGTGTGAAGTGCCAATGTGACATGAAACAAACGTTCTTTCGTTGGACATTTTGAACGACATTTCGCGATTGTTCTATAAAGAAAAACCCATTCCGTGTGAAACTCATTTCACATCTCCACGGCGTGCCTTTTATCGTTCTCATACTATTAACCCCGAGTTTCTTGGTGACATTGCACTGCAGGAGGCACATAATGCTGTTTTTATTGAACATGTGCTGGATACTGGACCAGACGGGAGAAGATTATTAGAAGGCACAGTAATGAAAGACAGACGCGGCGGTGTACGCTCAGCTCTGTTTCTCTGTTTGCAAGAGCCCAGTGTAGTCTGGTCCAGGCAGCAGACGGTCCACTCCAGAGGCACCAAGGCAGTGCAGTACAATCACAATTAGGTTTGCTGTGCACATTTTAAAACACACGCTCAGGGCATTAACATTTATTTTGAAGGATTTTTTTGGCTGACTAGCACAAGGTGAAAAGCGGAGAGAGAGGTGAGCAATTCGTCAGGGCCACGACTGAAACCCACAAAGCCATGTGTGCCGAAACCTTAACCATCTGCTGCACAGGACGATTAACATTTGAGACTGAAAGACCGAAAAATCAACGACTGATACAAGAATCAGCGGCATTTCAGAGCATGTTTGTTTGTCTAGCTCTAAACTACAGGGTTGTGCGGTCCTCTGACTTGTGACATATAGACAGGGATTGATGAGCATCTGCGAGCTCTGGCCTCTCCTCCACCAATGGGGAAATCAAATGATCACCGACGTCATCTGGCCATATGGAAAAACAAGATCCGGCACAAAGCAACACTGCTCCTTGCTGGCTCTTCAATACAGACACACAGTAAAGGGCCGAGCATGCTTCTTATGATTTCAGCGTTTGACT
Source organism: Neogobius melanostomus (assembly GCA_007210695.1). Taxonomy (NCBI): domain Eukaryota; kingdom Metazoa; phylum Chordata; class Actinopteri; order Gobiiformes; family Gobiidae; genus Neogobius; species Neogobius melanostomus. Next base: position 654,551 of record VHKM01000542.1, on the reverse strand, counting down.
AAAAAGCAGCTAAAAAGCTCAAGAAGTCATGGAAACAGAATACAGTAAAAGTTGGGAAACGTTATGGCTGGATTTTAACTTTAACATCAACATAGCCATCTTTAGGGTGTCCGCTGCTTGACTCTTGACACACAAAAACAACACTTTTATCGCAAAACTCATGAGGCCAATGTCAGTTTTTTGTTGTTGGTTAAGGTCATCAAGTTAGCTCGCTATTAATGCAGGTGTAGTGTCGTTTAATCTTACAACACAAGCAATGCCAAACTGTCCATCGATTCAAATTGTTGTATAAACATTGCATTTGGTCAAAATATAGTGAAGAGGGTCTTTAATTTAACTTGCTGTTGTCTCATAGTGTTAATAAGTGCTCAATGTTTCCCTACCATCATTGGTTTATTTTGTTTTTTACCATTATTGGTATATTGTCCATTACCATTGTTGGTATTGTTATTTTTTCTTAATTTTTCCTTATATTGTTTGTATACAGTTATTTGCAATTTTTGTTACCTATGGTAATGCCCCCACGATATATTATTTGTAAAGTAATCCTTGAGCAATGCAACAGTGAAGTTGAATGTGGTGAGCTCTGAATGGGGAATTGGGGGTGGGATTTAATAAGTTATCTTCTTCCCACTCCCTTTCGGGTGGAAATGGATCGTTTTATTTGTATGCTGTATGTTTTTGTTTTTTGTTGTTGCCATGTCTGCCCGGAATGAATAAATAAATGAAAAAAAAAAAAATGAAATCTTCTTTATACCATGGTCTTGGTGAATACTCGATTCTGATTGGCTGGAAGGTGTCCATTAAAAAGTGATAATGTACACCAGTTTAAAAAAACAGTTAAATCACATTCTATATCACTCCACTGCAGCTGTTTCCATAGTAACAGTAAACAATTGAGATGGAACTAGTTTCAGGTAAAACTGATTAAAAAGGGAAATAACTCCTGCCCAGGACTTAAAAAAATAAGTAAACAGGTCCCAATGAACAGTTTCAGTTTGCCGGACCATGGTATAAGTGGGATAATGCACGACGAGGTGTCCATTATCAGAAATAACTGGACTCCGTGTCGTCCAGTTATTTCTGATAATGGACACCTCGGAGTGCATTATCCCTTACTTAATCTTCATTTTCTAATACCTGACACAGTTTGTTTACAGGTCATTTCAGGGTACCGGTTTTTGTTTTGATGTCCTTTACCTCCAGGTTGTGTTTGCAGGACTCGACCTAAGATCCATGAGTTCCTCGGAGTGGTGTTATCAACGGTTACTACAACACCTCCTGATTGTAAATCTCTTTTGACTTTGTTCCAATCGTTTCTTTGTTGGCATGATTGGGAGATATTCTCTGACCCATCTTCTCCAGAACAGTGTCATTTTTATCATTGGACATTGTTGTGATGGGGCTGTCATTCATTATTGCTTCCACTTCGCCGAGTACTGTTTGCAAAGCCTCATCATCCATAATTTGTTCTTTTGTGACAGAGCACAGGATCATTTTCAAAGTCCTTATTAGTCTCTCTCACACTCTCTGCTGCAGGGCTGAATGTCCATTGTATGCCTTTGTACAGAAGTGTTTTGCTGATCTTCTCATGATTCAACTCTTCCAATTACTTTTTAAGTTCCTGTCTGCACCCACCGGATTTGTGCCTTGGTCTGATTAAATGCTAACCACAGTTCCTCTGCGACATATGAATCTTCTGATCGCATTTATTCATCCTGCCCCCAACTCTTAGCAAACCTGCTTCAAACAAAATAGGGTCATCTCGTAGATTGGACTGTTCTTTTGGCAGTACTTTTCTTGTTTCATGAGGTCAGCAGCCGCTTTTTGCTGATTACTGCTTTGCACTTTTGACTCAATGAGCTTCTCGATGTTGTCACAACAATTGTTTTCACTTCACTGGACTGTTTTTGGACCATTTCATCCTTTTTTGTTTCCCACATAGTCCCATGTGTTCATTCAAATCATACAATGTAAAAAAAGAAAGAAAAATATTCCAATAAAAATAAGGAAAATTATTAGAATGTTAATTATAATAGCAAAAAAAATGATTACAGTCTGCTGGCTTGAAGCACAACCACCTCGTGCAAAGCAATGGTGGGATAGAATGAAAGATGTGTTAAATATGGAAAAAGTAACTGCAAGGTTAAAGAACAAAATGAAAGAATTTGAGGACCTGTGGCGACCCTCAATGTTAGAGCAATGGAAATTTAACCACCCACAAAAGTTTTTATTTTCTTTTTTCTTTTGTGGTTGTTTTTGTTTATGATTTAACTACGTTCGTGTTTTATCTTATTTTTCTTTTCTTTTTCTTTTTTACTGGGTGTAGGTACACATGGGGGGGGGAAAATAAGAGTGATAAAAACGAGATGAAAAAGTGACAAAAATGTGGCCATAGGGTGACAAAATGTGATGACAATGTGACCATGATTTGACAAATGTGACAAAAATGTGAAAAAATGTGACGACAATGTGACAAAAATGTGACGAAAATGTGACGACAATGTGACAAAAATGTGACCATAATAAAAATAAAAAATGGCACACAAAAAAAGACAAGACATAAAAAGTGTTTTTAAACTTTTGACCGCTACTGTCTGCTCAGATCTACAAAAATAAAATAAAACATCACAAGGCAGAGTTCCAAAACGTGCACACACACCCAGAACCTGCAACCTTTCGGAGTCACGTGGCTGGGATAAGTCACACAGAGCAGCCCGGCCAAGGTCACATGAGCGTGGTTCGACTACGAGCTTCCCCGACAGGTTTGTGTTTCCTTGATTTTAAAATATACTGGTCCAGACCACTATGGGAGTGACCTGCGGGTGGCGCTGTAGGGATAAGCTCAAGCTGATAAACGGGAAAGTACATCCTGTTTACTGACAACTTTTGATTTTGATTTCAACTCTCTGCCCCACTGTATTACACTGAATGAATGAAGGTTTGTATTTGTTACAAAGATGCAACCAATTATATACAGCATATTAATTGCAAACAACAACTCACAACGCGATGTCATGGATTTAGCTTGTGTAATATCTCTCATTGTTTCTGTTCTCGAAGCGAGCGCCCAAATGGAAACAGCTGTTGCCAATAGGCCAGGTTTGTTTCACCAAACATTTTAGCTCAATAATAAAGGTGCATTATGGAATTTTTTATGTGCGAAAATGCCAACAACTTGATATTAGTGTGTCGGGATCTTTTAGGGTTTCTGGCAGCAGCATGAATGTATTAAAGGGGGGGTATTATGTAAAATCGACTTTTTCAAGCTTTATATCATGTTATTATACGGCCCTTCACAATGCAAGTAGAACGCTCCATTGATTTGAATGTGATTTCCCAACGTTCTACCGGTCATTATTTTTTGATAGAAGACCTCTGAAAAAATAATGACCGCTGCCAATGGCAACGGAGTTCGTGCTTGTAATACAGGTCTTTCATATCACTCCGCAAGTTGTAGTAGCGGACAGGCGGACACTATCTCTGTCCCCGTCCCTGCGAGAGAAGTTGGGGGAATCGCTCGTGAAGTTAACGGGAGTCCGACTTTCAACTTACCCAGAGATTCACCACCATTCCTCCTCTCCAACTGCACCTTCAACTAAGTAGCTAGGCTAACAATAAGTAGCTAGCCGTGCTGCTACCAGCCTCGCCACACTGCCTGGAATCAACAAACGTTGCCAAGCAACGCGCAAACTTTTGGGAACTATTTGCCGCGGAAATCATTAAATAAACCTTTCTGCCTTCATAAAAAGTGTATGAAGTTTATTTGTGTGTGTACAGTTGGCAAACAGCCGTATAATAAGCGGATAATGTATAGAACGCCGGTCATTATCGGGAAAATAAGTACCTTCAGGGCGAAACAAGACCAGTTCGCCCTGTCGGTACTTATTTTCCCGATAATGACCGGCGTTCTATACATTATCCCTTACTTATTATGTCATTCCCTCATTAAACACATGCCTGGAGTGTTGCCTTGGCTCATTCACATACTTTTGAGTAATCAGTAAAAACTTAGACGGCAGCCATTTTAGGTGTAGCTATGCCTCAGTCCTCCTAGGAACGCCCCCACCTCCTGGAGACGCCTCTGGACCTTTCGTCACCAGCCAAGCCACCAACCACTGCTCCTCAGCTCAGCAGAGCCCCCTCCCCGCACAGTAGTGTTGTTTAGATGCCACAGCAGTGTGCTGAAGGGGGCGTGTCGGAAAGCTTCTTAAAGAGACAGAGGCCTATTTCAAGACGTTCAGTACAGCCATTTTGAGAGAGCAATTTTATTCAAGGCAGTTATTTTAATTTACTGCATATACAGACCAACAGAAGGTTACGTCATCATTGTAGTATGCTATAGACTGGTGCTATGTGATTGACAAAAGCATAATACCCCCTCTTTAATTTTAGTGCTGTCAAAAACATTGCGTTATTAATGCGTTATGGCAAATACATTTTAATGGCGTCTTTTTTAATAATTGCGCGATTAATGTTGTTTGTGACCGAGTGAACTTGTAGGTCTTTATAAGCTGTGGCCACTGTTAGGCTGAGCACAGACTACACAATTTTTTCAGTCTTAAAAGATTTCTGGAGGAGAAAAACGGACTCCAGATCAGCAAAGATCGTCGGCACAACACAGTTCAATACTGCAGGGTCTTCCTGAACTTGTTTATAGTTATGTCAAATGAAAATGAGAGTCGGCAACAAGAATTTGGACATATTTCCAGTGGATTTAAAAAGAAAAAGAGATGGAGATGGCCCCATGACGGAGGAGAGAAGTATCTGAATAGAAGTGCGACTCCAAACACAGTAAGTGCTGCTAAACTCTGTGGTTGAAATGTAGCTGGTAAAAGGTGGTTCTTGTGAACTTTTACTGATATTATGTTGTGCTGTTTTGCGTGGTCTGCGTGGGGCTGTTTGTGCCGCTGTTATGACAGAGAAATGAAGCGGGAGGTAGCTAAGGTATTTTGTTTTGCCGTCTGTATATCACTCTGTCCTTGGCCACTGGACTCTGTGTGGCACTTATTTTGGACGGTAAAATCCCATATGCTTCTCCTGTGCGTCCAAAATCGGGCTTAAAAATCAAACATGTTGGATTTCCTGTGGTTTAGTCGCGTCTTTCTGCCGCCCACATGTCATGATTCGAACACAAGTCCAGTCGTGAGCCCTCCCACACTACGAAACATGACTCTCTCTGAGGCTGCCTTCAACTCGTCATGACTCGGGATAAGCCACCGCGACTGAGAGTAAGAGCAAAATCGGCCTATCCACTTTTCCATGTTGAAAAGAGCATTACAGTGATCATTCAAGGGACATTAAGAATAGATAAAATGTGCGATTGAGTAGCGATTAATTGCAAGTTAATAATAATAATAATAATGCATTGGTTTTATATAGTTCTTTTCTGGACACTCATAGATGCTTCACATTGCATTATTTATTCACTCCATACTAGAGACGCCATCACAAGAGACGCTACAGGAAACAAACAAAAAGGATAAACGAGGAGGTATCCGGGCAAGGCTTGCAGCTAAGTTTGTTCAGGATAATGTATATTCTGTAATAATTCACTGTTGATATAGACCCTTTAATTGTTTATAAACATTCCGGGCTTAGCTGGAGGCGGGAAGCTCGATTCCTATCTATTTCCATTGTAGCTGTTGTCATAGTAACGATAAACAAATGTGTAACTGTTTTTGGAAATATCAGATAAACCTTATTTTATCGTCTCAAATGTCATTCCTCTTGTTCTGGCACCTTAAGCCACAACAGGACCACATTTTTCAGGTGTAGTTTTACACTTAAAATTGCTAGTTTTAGTTCAATCTTATTTCTCTTGATCACTTCCTGCCTCCAGCTGATGTCACTGATGATGTCAGCAGTTAAAGGGTCTATAAGACAGATTATATTTGTTTGCTACGCTCTACCCCAAAGATGGTGAAAGACGGTTGTGTTTTTATTTTCACTGCGTCTTGGCTCAACTGTAAGGCGGAGTTTCACAGGTGACCTTCAGGTGAAGAATGGTGTCAGAGCCAGGGGGAGGGAGGAGGACTAAGATGAAAATGTGAATGAGCGAAAGGAGGCGGGGCGGGAGGGAGCTGCGCAGGAGGAAGAGGAAGGAGGAAATGGAGGAGCTGACCAGCGCAGGGACAAACCCAGGAGGCACCGTTTCAGAGGAGCACTGAAAGCAGTGTTCCAGTTTCCCCAACCTCCAAAAACATGCTGGTCAGCTTGGCCCACAATGGCGGCGCGCTCAGTCGCAGCGGCTCAGGACCAACTTATTTCACAATGACAAATAAAACACTCGCTTTCTTACTTACTTCTCCTCCTACAAATCCTCTAAATATCCAAAGACCCATTAGAGCAGGTCCAGAGAGTCATGTGCGTCCTCAACACACTACCAGACCCCGTTCACTTTCACACTATTTCACCAGCGGGGCTCAATATGCCAGCAGCAGCAGCAGTGTTTGGCTGTGACGGCCCAATTAAAGCATTTTACACACGAGAGAGCGAGAGAGAGAGAGAGTGCAACAAAGCTGCACCCGCTAATAGCACGACAGCTAATCAATGCACAGAATAAAGCTGCGCGGCCACTTGTGGACACCATTACCCATAAATCCCCCTTTCTGTGCCGGCCCATTACCGATGGCTATTAACTACGGTGATCAGGCCTCAGCTCATTAGCAGCGGGAGATCAATCCACTCCCGGGCTGCTGCTGTTTGCTGCTGACGACAGGTGCATCTTGGGAAATTGATTTTAAACGAGAATAACATGGAGTAAATGTATCCAAAGACCCACAGCATCAGCGACTGGTAATTTCATAACAAATATCCGCCAAGAGATTATATATGTGTTTAGGGCAGGGGTGGCTCTCTTGGCCAATCAGAGTGCGGCTCTTTGCATGACTGGATATGTTTAATACAAGGCGGGTCTTTTATATATTTTTACATATTTCCAGTCTTTAAGAATCTTTACCAAAAATCCAACCATAGTCCTACAGACCCTGTTTCCCACCTGTTTCCCTGTCTCTCTCCTTTTCGAGGCGGCGTGTAAAAGGCGCCCGTGCAGCAGCTTCACTCAAAGCGGGATGTAGGTTTAACAACAGTCAGGGAGATCGTGGCACTGGGATCAGCTTCTGTGCATTTCAAGTTTCTGATTAGCCTACTCTTGATTTGATGAAAGTTGGCCTCATATTCACAGAAAAAGATCAAAATTAGGAAATGGAAAAAAGCCGAGCTCTAATGAAGCATATGATGCGAAGCGCGACATCGTAACGTGGAAATATGCAAATTCATTGACCTTTCTTTCACATGTGCTGTAACTGTAACAAATGCAACATAAAACAGAATCTCAGACGTCCTCCAGAGGCTCCTGATTAAAGTTTATGAGCTTTGTGCAGCCTAGAGTGCGTTCTCTGCACAGTCCGGTCAGGACCAGGCTGCAGACACTGAGCGCACAGGCCAGGGGCGAATCAGAGGAGGGGGCTCAGTGGGCAGGGCCCCTCACACTAACACACTCAGGCATTAAAAATCTAAAAATCTAATTCTGTCCCAGTCAGAGCAGAAGAGCACAAAATGTCAGTTTATTTAAAGGGGGGGTATTATGTAAAATCGACTTTTTCAAGCTTTATATCATGTTATTATGTCATTCCCTCATTAAACACATGCCTGGAGTGTTGCCTTGGCTCATTCACATATTTTTGAGTAATCAGTAAAAACTCTGACGGCAGCCATTTTAGGTGTAGCTATGCCTCAGTCCTCCTAGGAACGCCCCCACCTCCTGGAGACGCCTCTGGACCTTTTGTCACCAGCCAAGCCACCAACCACTGCTCCTCAGCTCAGCAGAGCCCCCTCCCCGCACAGTAGTGTTGTTTAGATGCCACAGCAGTGTGCTGAAGGGGGCGTGTCGGAAAGCTTCTTAAAGAGACAGAGGCCTATTTCAAGACGTTCAGTACAGCCATTTTGAGAGAGCAATTTTATTCAAGGCAGTTATTTTAATTTACTGCATATACAGACCAACAGAAGGTTACGTCATCATTGTAGTATGCTATAGACTGGTGCTATGTGATTGAAAAAAGCATAATACCCCCTCTTTAATATAAATTTATTTCAATCTTGGCAGGAGTAAAACCATTAAATCTAATACAATTATTGAAAATAAAATAATAAGGCCAGGCATAAAGTTATAGTTTATTGTGATTAAATATAACGGTCACATTACATTTAATCAGTTTAAACTACCACCCCTGGATCTCCCGAATGATCGGTGCCTTTGTGGCTCTTCAAAGGACCAAGGTTGAAAATTTCAGCTCTTGGTCTCTGACTAGTTGGCCATCCCTGGTTTAGGGCATTCATCCATGAGCCAGTTCTATTCCAGTACATTCTGTCGTCGTGTTGTCATGATCATTGCACTAGTTTTTGAGATATTGATGATTCTTTTTAGCATAGTGTATTTCTGTTGACGACTCAAGGCTTTAAAATGTTTCATATTTTCTGATTGTGTAACATTAATCTTTACGGCACAAACGTTTGACACTGTGTTTAGCAGTTTTGGAGCATTGAAATGAGGAGGGTGACTTCAGATTAGGGATGTCACGATTCAAATTTTTTTGTCACGATAACTGAGAAAATGTTGTGAGGATATTATTCATGATGATAAAAATTAAGGAAGAAAATACTAAGAAATTCTCAAACCTTTACAGCACTGTCTAAATGTTCACAAGACATTATATGTACATTTTTATTTACTGTATTAAAGATCTGTTAAAGTTTCAACCTGTGTTATCCTTTATCTTTATGCTTTTACCCTGGCAAAAAAAAAACATTTAAATTATGATTTGAAAATAATTAACCGGCAAAAGTATATTAATATCAGCCCTATATAAACAAAGCAAATTGGTGTGGATGTTTTCAAAATATATTCTATAAGATGTTCTTTCTCTAATCCATTGGCGTAGCCACGGGTGTGCCAGTGCCACCCACAGAGCCAGCTGGCACACCCAAAAAAACTGAATGCATTTTTTTTTTTTACATATAACCTAACGGAGGCAAATAAAAGCCGGTCTCTAAAACAGGCCGGGGCTGTTATTAGAAACTATAGCGTTAGAATTTCCCATGTTCGGAATTTGTCTCATACTCGTGTAAACGATAACTCACGTGCAGGATGTAAACAAACGGGAACCCAGGCCGAGAGAGGGAACGCTGCTGCGGAGCGGAGCTGATCCAAGCGTAACTTTGAGACAGATTTAGCCACTTTTCAAACCTTCTGTGACTATAAACAGGGCAAGCAACAAATGTTGTGTGACCCTCCAGGGTTTTAATAAAGTCCTCAAAGCTCATCCAGCGGCTCCGTGTGCAGGTAAGTTCCACACCTCAAAGTAACTCCTCCGATCGGCCGCGAGCGTCTCGTCTTCTCTCGGGTCTGTTTTATGATCGATCACAAACACAAACACCGTCTAAACTCGCCTTTACACCAGATAACAACAAATAATCCGGTCCGTGGTAAAAAAAAAAAAAAAGAAGAAAAAAGAGAAACCTGCAGTGACATTGATGTCAATGTTCCGCTAACAGCAGCGAAACGCTTCCTGTTGTCCCTACAAATAAAAAGTGTCAATGTTCCGCTGGGAGAGTGTTTGCAATGTAATAATAATGAACCTAATATTTTAGGTTCAATGGACACAAACTCGTTTTTCTTCATTCTACTGGTCGTCCGTTTTGCTCAAATAAAAATAAAAGCTGTCTCTAATTTTGGCCTGGTTCCAATAAAGGCCTGGTCCTCCATGTGCTTGAGTAAATAAAGGCCCCGGCCTATATTAGAGGATTTACGGTATGTAGCTTTTCCTAACATGTTTGATAACCAGTCGATCAATTTGTAAAAATTGCCACCAGGCGATGCGTTGCGACACTGCACTGGGCATGTTAACTCGATCAATCAATAAAAAGTGTTATCAGGCGAAGGGGGTTGTGACACCTGCACCTGGCAACCAACCTAATGACCTGACTGTGACCCTCCGCACAGCGAGCACTGCAGGAGCCATAAAAGTGTTAGTAGTCTAGCTACTACTGCAGACAAACTGGACTCTGACGAAATAATAAACCTATTCAAGGCCAAGCCACGCCGCCTTGCCTTGTGAAGCTGCAATAAGAAGGTGGGAAGTTCAGATGCTTAAATAATACATGTGAAGTGTGAGTAAGAAATAAACAGGATAAGATAAACAGGTTTACTTATAAATATGACAGGAAATACATGTGAAAAGTGTTAACTCATTTAAATCGCGTTAAAACATGTGTTTAAAGGTTGAAAAGTTATTATGATGTATTTCAGAAGTTGAGAATGTGTTTGATTATACAAGTTAATGCCAGCCAGTGATTTTGAATAATTATGTAAGTCGGAATTTATTAGTTTTGCCTGCAGGCCTGTAGGGGGAGCCCTTGCCACTCTGCTTCAAGCAAATTATGAAACTGGCAACATTTTCCCCCGTCAGAGGGGCATTACATGTACACAGTAAGAAAAAAAAGTTCAAAGCACACCCAGTGTTTGCTGGTGCACACCCAGTGTCTTTTTTCTGGCTACGCCACTGCTCTAATCTGTGTCTCATAAATTCACTCTAATTACAAAATAGACACATATGAAGCTGTCAGTTGATGTGCACGTGCTCCTCGCACAGTTTCCCTTTTGTTTTTTACTGCAACACAAACGCGGCTGCACATGCTTCTTTGGGACTCTTCCTTTGATCAGATTTGCTCTCTGCACATTGGATTATTGAAGCTGCCGCTGACTTCACGTGCTTTGAGGTGGATTTAATGCTGGACGCTGTTTCCTCAGCCAGGCCAGCTCAGGTGCACTGTAAATTCTAATTGCGGTCATTACATGAAATTAAGTGTAATAATTACTAGGGACCATAAATCTTCTGCAATTACCCTCTATACGATGTAAGAACTTCTTACATCCTTCTTACTAAGAAGTACATTTTCAAGAGAATATTGTGATTAATTGCTTTTCCATTTTACAGCAAAATGTTTCGGTTCCAAAACAGGGTTTTTCCAGTATTAATAACTTAAATGATGCCAGTAATGATTATTTGTAATCCTGTTATGCTTACACTCTTCCTAATGTATCCATTACAGGACTCTGTCCCATTTACTAGGATTTGCCAGTAATGAATAATAGGCTTAACTTTGGCTTTACTTGCTTTTCTCTTTATCCAGTACATTGTTTTAGTAACTCTCACTAACCTCCCAGTGTCCTCTACTGAGCCCTTGTAACGAGAACTTGACTGAACTTATGTTGCCTGGGATGGTTCAGGTCATAAGTCACATGTGCAGAATAAGCCAATCAGATTTCTCTGAACTGTTTTGAATCAAAAGAGAAATGTTCAACAGCCCTCAGTGTATCATGAGCAGAAACAGCAGAAACAGACCTTTCCTTTTTTATTTCTCATTAATCAACTTAAGGTAAGTGTGTCTTTTGATATATTTGTGATTGCTTAAAAGTTTGATACATTGTTACTATTTCCAGTCTTTTTTATATTTGAAAAGTCTTGCTCTACTGTATAACAGATTTGCTATTTAATTTGGTGACCGCACAGTGGTATATGAACCATTGTAAGGACCCCAAGTGAGAAAAAGCTTCTACGATAAGTGAACTTTTTCATAGTAAATTTGTGGCACCTGCTGTGAACATCAGTGTGATTATCAACAGAATGCTTTTACTTGGAAGAAGCTATAGGAGCCTGCAAAGGTCAAGCTCATTTTGGCTCAAGAATAGACTTAAATACAGTCGTCCAGACCGGGAGATTGGCAGTAAAAATGGGAGGCTAATTATTATGAAAAAATTGCCTTGCATTTTATGCTTCTAAGGTGCACAGTGTATCATGGCACAGCAGCATGTTTGTGTCTCTTTAATCCCAGCATGTGCAATAGACTACTGCTGGCCACTTCATGAAGACACAATGCCAACAGTGCAGCATTTACATATTAGCTTTGCGGCCCTATTACGGTAATACTCATCATTTCAAATGTGCAGGTGCAGCACGCTCACAAATTAGCATATTTAATTTTTCAGTTTGCACTCACCAATTAACAACTCAAAACAGTGACTGCTGTAAAGATTTAGAGACTGACTCAGCATCAAGGCTCAAGGTAAGACTGCACTCATCAGTTGTTGTAAACAACATGTCCTTTAGTAAAATAATCTTTTAAATGGTTTGTGTGTGTCCATTGTCAGACTGAGGAGTCCAGCTGTGGAAAGACCTGATGAGACTGGAGATACTACACACTGAGGTGAGACAGGACTCAGAAATATTTACCTGTGGTCTGGACTTTAGTGTTAGTACAGAAGTGTTTAGTCTTGAACTATTAGTCCTGATTTTTATATGATGTAGTTTATCTTACTTGTCATAAAATTCTGAGGACGTCCATAATCTTTTACTTGAGGTCATCAGGTAATTATGTGGATGTGCCTGTAGTGTGCTTACTAATTGTAATTTTTGTTTTACAGAAATCTGAACTGCTGTGAAAGAACATATTTAGCATCCAGGCCGAAGGTAAGCCTCACTTATCATTACATTCAGACACACTGGCCTTAAGTTGGATGTGAAATAACATTTGTGAATGGTTTTGTGTGTGTTCAGTGTCAGACTGCAGCTGTGGAAGGATCTGCTGAGACTGGAGCTGAACACACTGAGGTGAGACAGAGTCAGAGCTGAGATGTTTGGATGAGAGGAAGCAACATTTATCTGTAGGTTTTGGTTTGGTGTTGCATACGGACTCACGACTAAAATAGGTTTGTTCTTTAAAATCTGACCACGCTGATGAAGACTTTGAGGACGGTGATTTACAAAGATCCCCTTTCCTCCTGCTGTGAGTCTGCAGCTCCTGCTGCATGTACAGAGTCTGTGGAACCTTCTGAGACACTTAAACTCCTCATCTTCATCAGCTCAGTACAGACTAATCCACCTGTTTGGACTGATTTAAACTATAACTGGAGAAATGGAAATGTTCTATCATTAATTGCACCTAAAATGTAGTGTTTTACACTGTTCAATGTTTAATAAATTGACTTTATAACTATACTTTGTTTTGCTTGTTTACAACATTTATATCTTGGACTAAATTTGTAAAACTTAATTTATGGGAATAACAAATAAACCATAAACGGAACAGAAATATTCCAGTAACCATTACTAAGAATAATAGTACAGAAAGTACTATTATTCAAAAGTAATCAGTACTAGGAATTCCCAGTTGCCTGTACTTACATGTATAGATGTATAGTAATCAGAACTTGTATCATAAGTAATGAACACTGTGAAATCCCTCTGAATCATACTAGTGTTACTATCTTCAATGAAGGTACTTGAGTCATTTTCTGTACTAGGTGGTTGAAGTCTCCAAACGTTTCGCCTCTCATCCAAAAGGCTTCGTCAGTGGACAAAATCTTGCTCATTACGCTGAAGAATGCAAAGAACATTATATTGGAGAAACCAAGCAAGTTTTACAGAAGAGACTTTATCAACACCGAAGAGAAAGCACAAGCGGCCCTCAGTCTGCGTGCACCTCCACCTCAAAGCCTCCAACCACTCCTTTGAGGACGGGGAAGTCAACATTTTAGCTAAAGAAGAACGTTGGTTTGAAAGAGGAGTAAAGAAGCTATTTTTGTCAAGAAAGAAACCCTCCATGAACCGGAATGGTGGGCTCAGATTCATCTCTCGTCACTTACTCCAATCTCCTTCGGGGAAAACCTCGGCCAACAAAAGAACAATAGGCAGGTGATTAGCAGTGATCAGCCATGAATAGGACAGGACTGACGATACTGGGGTAAGCAGGTCGTTAGAGACGCTCTACTTCAAAGGTTGTTTACCCAAGTTGAGAGTAGCTGTGATTAGAGGGGAGGAGCCGGGCCAACCCCAACTCCTCCTCGTGGTCTTTATCTACGCTGCGGGCTGAGCGAGATTTTGTCCACTGATGAAGCCTTTTGGATGAGAGGCGAAACGTTTGGAGACCTCAACACCTAGTACAGAAGATGACTCAGTACCTTCATTGAAGATGGACAACTCCTGTACGACTGGGAACTTACACAGACACTAGTGTTACTAGTAAAAATGGCTTAACATTGGGCTTAATAATTATGCATCAGGTTTACAACTTATTCCAAGTAAGCGCAATGAGTTTGAATTTACAGTGTGAGTGTGCACTGTTGGCACACAGAAACACACGCGCTGCAGCTCAGGAATCAGAAGAATCAAGTGTCTGTGCTGCAATCGCTATCAACAAACTCCACATGTGCCTCGCGCTGCGCAAACTACTCTCACCGCTAGCAACAACGAGTGTCCCGCAACGAGTCGGATTAGGTCGCAGATTTATCATTTCATCGTGGGGCGGGTTGAGGGGGTCAAAAAAGGCCTCCGCTCATCTTTGCAGCAGGTTTTAGACGTAAATGTGAGACAGATTCACCACATTTATTAGAGAACATTATGTTTTCTGACAACTCCATAAAATGCCTCTTTGCCTCGTGCAGATTTGTATCTTGATGCATGAAGCTGATGGAATAACTGAGTGCCATGATGTTCAACAGCAGTTTTAGAAGTTTATGTGGAGCTCAATGCTCATTGCATGAAAAATTTAACATATGGTATATACTGTATATATAATATTCAAATGGTGCCGCCCTAAAAGACAATGCATTTTCGGGCCTAATTTTTTATTGTTTGTACATTGATTTGCAATTTCCCCCCCCATATTTATCTTGTAACACTTTATTGTTTAACGGACATAAAGAGGGTTTGAATTGTCAACATGATAAACAATGGTTATTGTTAGTTTTATGCTTGGGATCCTGTTGATTACAATATTTTCCTGCCTTATGCTCCAACACAGGAAGGCAAGCCACAGTGGCCTTCGAACGGTCACGTAACACATTATGTTGTCGACTCTGACTTGACAAACGGAGTGGCTTGTGCGCACACCGACCCCAGCCCTGTTCTGATAAATCACATCCAATACCCTCCCATTCTCTCCGCCGCCGTGCAGCTCACGCGGGCGCAGCGCTGAGGCGGACTGGCAGCATTAAAGCACCGCTGACTGACTGTGTCTTTTCCCCCCACCCCCCTCTCACTTGATTACAGTGCCGCGCTTCTCCAAACGTGCCACTATAATGAAGACTTTTGTGGCGGTGAAGTGGAGCTGAAGGAACGGGAGCTACAGCATTGAGCAAAGGAGACAGAATATGCACATTTTTGAGCAGTTAGAGGGACAGTAGCCTATGACATTTTAATAAACAAGTGCTGCACATGAAAATATTAAATCTACATTCTGGAGAAGTTGCAGAGTTATGCAGTAGTTGCAAGGAAATTATAGCTTATTGGAACAGTTGCACTACACTTGCAGGATTCGTGGAGGGGCTGAATGAATGAAAGTTTGCTTTGCGCCCTGTTTGTGAAATGCAATTGCTGTCATGGCGACGTGTAAACAAGATGGGAACCTCCCTCTCTCCTGGTACAGCTGTATTTTTACCTTTGCCTGTTTTTGTGGGGATCGGCAGATTTTGTTTACTGCAAAGAGTCGATAATAGTCCTGAAGAATGCAGTTTTTTAAAGTAAGCAAACAGCTAGCGTATGAGCTGAAGACTTTCGAGATCTTTAAATGTCTTCTTCTAAAACACTGAAGAGGCACCAAGAGCCCCCACAGCTGCAGCACAGTGGAGGCGTCACAAGAGGCGCTACAGGAAACAAAAAAGGGACAATGGGGAAGGTAAGACTGGCAGCCAACCTTCTGTCCCTACTACATTGTTCTGGCTAATGGACGTTCACTAGAGAATAAAACAGATGAACTGCTAAGCTCTTCCCAAAGATGGTGAAAGACTGTTGTGGAGCGGAGGGAGCTGTGCAGGAGGAAGAGGAAGGAGGAGGTGGAACTGACCAGTGCAGGACACCACGCTCTGAAACAGCAGTGTTGTTTTCGTCAACGAAGACGATAACGATATCATTTCGTTGACTCCCCTTTTTTTAATGACGATAACGTAACGATGACGAGCTAAAAATAGCTCTTTGTGGACTAAAACCTGACGAGACGTTTATGAGTTTACGTCGACGAGACTAAAATGGGAGAAAGTGATTCGTCAGATCGTTCACAAACAGAGTTTATACGCGGAGCGGGAGAACACACCGGTAGCGTACATCCTCCACGGAGCGCATCTGACATCGATGTCACAGGGACATCGATGTCAGGACAGTTTTAAATACCGTAGCGTATGAACGCAGAAGCATGTTGAGGCTACGTATGTATGTGCAGACAGCGCTGTTGATCTGAGGACGAGGAGAGCTGGCGCTTTTGGGGAAAGTCCTGTTCACAAAGACACTTCTACTAGTGCCTATTGTGGTGTAATCTGTTTGTCAAAAGCTATAAAGCCAATAGATAACTATTATTTATCTCAATTTCCAATAGTTATCTAAATTAATTATAACTTTTTATAATGAAACTGACAAAACGTGACTAAAACTATCACATTTAGAAATGACTAAAATGTGACTAAATCTATAAGCATTTTCGTCCAAAAGACTAAGACTAAAACTAAAACTAAAAGGGCTGCCAAAAACAACACTGTGAAACAGGGACAAACCCAGGAGGTGCTTCACCGTTTCAGAGGATCAGAGGAGACTGAAGGCAGCCAGCCAGTTTTCCTCCGGGTGCTACGGTTTGCCCGACCTCCTGCTGGTCAGGTTGACCCACAGTGGCGGTGCGGCTCAGGACACCTGAATACTATATTGTTGTACTATTGTACAATGACAAATAAAACACTTACTTACTTACTGCTATTGCTGCTAATCTGTCATTTCCGTTCCACTGTTGTACTTGTTTTCCACCCCATATAATACTTTGGGTTATGGATTGTGAAATACAATTACAAAGGGGTCCAGAGGCATAACTAAATCCACAATGGTGCACAACATGACCTTTAACGTCAGATCAGGGCTAAAAATACAGAGACGAGCAGCGAGCATCAAATCAGCGGTGACTCACAAGTTTAAAGATGCATATTCCAAAGCACAGATGTTGAAGAATCACTGGCAGCATTAAAAGCAGCAACACAACAGCACAAATTTGTTTACAGAGACACCTCCTACGACAGAAAGACTGGAACTAAATACAGTAGAACTATTTCATGCATTTGAGGAACATGCACTTTATATTGTGTAAATAATAAAAATGTTCCCGTAGACAATTTGAAAAAAATACGATAAAAAATGATGGCGGCTATGTGGCAACTTGTGGACATAAAAAACATAACTTTAATTGAAGACTGTATGAATACTGTATGTCTTGACTGTATTTTTGTTTGCTGTTGTTTTCATTCTTTATTTTTTATTTTTTGTCTTCTTTATTCTTATTAATCATAGCTATTTAAAATGTATTGTGTCATATTAGCATAAGAATTGATTAGGAAGGGTAATTGTAATTGTTATTGCCATTGTATATTACTATTGCTGTTGTGTTATCAGCATTATTTTAACAGCCCAGGATAAATACCTAACAATTTATATATTATTCTTAGAATCAAATTTAATCGAACAGACAGCGGTATTGCTATTGATGGTAATATAAAGGAATTAAATTCTTACAAGTAAAACATGCACATATCCTCGTACTCTGCATTCAACATAACTCGTAGTACAGGGCAGACATGTGGGGGCCGGCAGCTCGAGGAAAGCCTCTTCTGGCAGCAGACTCCTAAATCTTGTCTCTTTTAATGCACAGCATAGGACACCTCACGAATGATGGTCCTGTTGCTCGGGGGCTGCTCCCCTCTGGCAGCAGGTCCAGACACAGGAAAGAAAAAGAAAAGCCCCGAATCCTTTTTAACACACATTAATAAGACTACTCTTGTTATCATGAGCATCAATCAGTCTGCGATTATTGTACCTTTCATGAATAAATGTGGAGTATATTATGTATCATTCAATCACTTTGATCTTATGTGGGCTGTAATGTAATGATGATGGTGAATAACAGTAATACCAACGTGGCAATAAAATAGGTATAGGGAACACAATTATACACTTGTTATAAAGTGTAACATACTATGAATGTGACTTAATATAATACATTGTTGCGTCTGTAAATATGTAACCAACTTAACTGTTAATTGTTCTGTAGGATAATAAGTACTAAGCAATGTTATTGTTGCAACCACATTATTATTTAAGTTTATGAACAGGGGTGGGAGTCAATAAGCCTGTCTTCTTCCCACTCCTTTTCGAGCTTGAATGTAATTATTTATTTATTTTTTTTATTTTTTCTTGTGTTGTGTTTTTTTCTGGCTTTGTGCCTGTATTGTGTAGCTCGAAATAAATCAATAAAAAAAAAGACTAACGCCTCAGCAATGAAATTTTGCTGGACCAGAATGGTTGCATTCCCACATTGCATCGCTAAATGTGCCACCTTCGAAACAGCGAGCTAACTCTGTCCCACAGATGAGCGCCACACCCCCCTTGCTCTGTGGTGGAGCTGTGAGGCGGCAGAGGAGCCAGCTGTGCGCACCACTGGCACCAAGAAATCTCTGGTTGCACACTTCGCCCACCACCCACGCACGCACACGTCTGGCACTCAATGCAAATGAAACTAATATGTTGCTGCATTAGTTCAGTGTTTAAAAAAAAAGGTTTAATTAAAATCTTTGGCTATTGGTTAGAACGCAATCTGAAACGGCTTATTCAGTGTTGCACATGCAGAACGTCAGAGGAGGAGGCTCGGAAGGAAAAGCTGCGAGATGATAACTACATTTTTGTTGGTGGAAGGGACAACATTGTAACATCTAAGAAAAGCTCCAGAAAGGTTGTGTTTACTTCGAGAAATATCCCCTCGGCGCTACCACCATCCCTCACCCCACTCTGAAACAATCTGCTGAAAATGTCAAATTTGCATATGATATATTACGTTCACCTAATAACCAGGTGCAGTGTAAACACAAGACATTTGAGGGGCTGTTGTTTTGCCTCGCTGCTCCGAGCTGAGATAAACGGAGATTATCTGCACAGGGACATGTTTCTCCAAATCAACTGCATGACGGAGACTGACACAAAGAGTGCAGAACAATATGTTTTTCTGCAACAAAAAACAATAAATATAACATAAAGCTACAGGCATTTGAAGATTCGTCTGCCTGGAAAGATCCAAAGTCCAATACAAGAACATGAGATATTTACTCTGACTTTAGTTCCTTCATGCAAGCTGGGGTAATCTATTGTACAAAGTCTGTCCAGCAGTTCAGGGCGCACTCACACCTGACATCCAAGACTGGACTACAGTTTTCAACTAGTTCAAAATGCAGCTGCAAGATTGCGATTTTGATGTAATTTCAATTAATTGCCCAGCCCTAGGACCACGTCAATTTGACCATATCACTCCCATTCTCCAATCCCTGTGCTCTTTTATTTGCTTTTGAATGTCTTCATGGTTTGGCCCCTCAGATCAGGCTCCAGTTGTTTGGAAAAACGATAACGAAGCTGAGAGGTGATAGTGGAATGATCTTCCTCTGTATATCAAGCCAATTCACTTCCAGTCTTTAAATCTTCTCTGTATTTATTTTCTTTTTGGCATTCAACTCTCATTACTGCTGTAATTTTCAGCCGCGGTGACTCTTCCCGAGTCGTGTCTCGTAGGGTGGATGCCGGTCAACGACTGGGCTTGCGTTCAAATCGTGTAATGTGGGCGGCAGAAAGACGCGACTAACCCTCAGTCGCAGAAAATCCAACACGTTGGAACATGTTGGATTTTACCAATCCAAAAGTGACGGCCGATAACAGAGAAGAATACACACAGAACAATGAAAAGGGAGGGAGCTATGGTATTCTTCAGTAAGTATGTAAATACGTGATCAGGTGTTGGGTTAGTCCTGAGCTGCTGCGACTGAGTGCGCCGTCATTGCTGGCCAAATTTGAACAACATGTTTTTGGAGGTAGGGGAAACCGGAGCACCCGAAAGAAACCTCGCTCCTCTGAAACGGTGCACCGCCTCCTTGTTTGTCCCTCTTCCAGAGCGTGGTGTCCTGCACTGGTTAGCTCTTCCACCTCCTCCTTCCTCTACCTCCTGCTGTTGTGTAGCTCCCTCCGCTTCACAACAGTCTTTCACCATCTTCTGGTTTGTCCCTTTTTTGTTTCCTCTAGCGCCTCTTGTGACGCCTCCACTGTGCTGCAGGTGGGGGGGGGGGCTCATGGTGCCTCTTCAGTGTCTCAGAAGAATAAATGTGTAGCTCTCAAATCTCTTTAGCTCATATAAGCTAGCTTTTTGTTTACAAAAACCTGGGTCCTTCATGGCTAGTACAGACTTTCTGCAGTAAAAAAACTGAACCTCACAAAAAACACAACAAAGATGTACAAAAGTATCCAGTAAAACAATGTGGAACACAGAAACTACAAATGCAGTTCCAAGAAAAAGGCAAAAAAGTCAGTTGTACCAAGACAGAGGGAAGTTGCCCTTGTTTATGCACCTGTACTTCTATCATAAGAGTGGCACAACAACTAATGAATGGTCACAGCGAGTCGCACAAAGACCACACCAAACATCATAATACCAAAAGTTCACAATAACAACTTTTTTCAGCCACATTTCAACCGCAAATAGTTTAGTTTAGTTTATTTGTTTATTTGAGCAGTTGAAGTTCTGTTCAAAAGGAAACGGAGTGGGCCGAAGCAAAAGCTTATGAGCGCCCACCCCCCGAAATCATTACAATAAAAACAACATCACAATAGTACAAAGGAACATATTACAAGGAACAAAGTACAAGAGCATAGAACACAGCATGCACACAAACACACAACGTACCCGTTTGTGATTTAACTTTACACATTATCAGTGATACATTTAGCACATCATATTTTGATTTTGATTTGCCTCGTTAGCAAAAGAGAACCTGTTACACTTCAAAGCGTCTGTTTTAACACGGACCACACTTACAAAGCACTGTTTTGAGATGTTCATATAATTAACAAAAATGAACAGAAACAGAAGCGAAGCACAACAACAACAACGCTCTCATTTCATGTACGATGTCTGGTACAAAACAAGTGACAAAAGGCGATCATTACTTACAGATGGTTATCAATGCCAAACACAGTTAACATTCCTGAAAGTCACATTAATATACATATTATCCGTGAGCTTGCTACTTCCCAGTTGTCATTTCCATCCTTGATATAGTATTAATTTGTGTACAATTTTGCTTGCTTGCTTCCTTCCTTTTTTTTTTTAAATTGTATTTTTTTGATGTACAATGAATGATGTAATATGTAAGCCCTGCATAGTGTAGTGCGTTAAAAAGCCAAGGTGTAGAGCGGGTCCATTGAAGAGGGCAGTAGCTCCTCATTAACAAACCCCCACCAGCTGCCCTAACTAGCTGATTTGGTAGATGATGTTCCTATACTGTGTGGTGCATTAAAGACGAGGTATACAAGCTCATTGGGAGGGTCCCTCTCAACAGATTCATAGCTTACCTACTCTAATTCTCTATTTGCGATTTTGAGCAATAGAATGACAACCGTTCAGAGCAACAACACTCTTCCTTATTAATTGAATGCAAATTAATCCTGCTGTTCCCCCTAGTGACAACGCGTTTCTTCTTCTCTGTACTTTTGTTTGTATTTATATTTGAACAGGTTGATGTTTGGACATTGTTTCAACTCCATTTCCAAATAATTCCACAATTGTACCTGTCGGGCTAAAACTTTTCAAAGTTGAGCTTTGTTTCTGAATCCTAAAGTTTAATTCGTCACGTAATTCATAACAACCAGTACGTTCTTGGAACCTTCTTTGTATTTGGCCTGGTAACAGTTTGTATCTTGCTTTGTATAACATCTGTATAGTTTGGAACTCAACAATGTCACAAAACTTCATGATATTTGATAATAATGAGTTTGTGTGGTCCAAAAACCCAACTTTATGAATTACTCGAACAGCTCTTTTTTGCAGCATTACTATTGGTTTTAATGTGTTTTTATAAGTACTACCCCAAACCACAGTGCAATAATTTAAATAGTGCAGTATAAGAGAACAGTATAAGGTATGTAGAGCTTTGATATTTAAAATGTGCTTTGCTCTTGCTATTACTGCAATGCTTCTAGACATTTTAGTAGTTATATATTTAATGTGAGATTTCCAAGTAATTCTATCATCTATAATAACACCAAGGAATTTAATTTCATGCACCTTCATGCTCTATAACAACACCCTCTATCTGAATTGCTTCCTGAGCATTGGAATTACAGTTGCCAAATATCATCATTTTGCTTTTACTCAGATTTAAAGATAGTTTGTTTTGTTTGAACCACTTATTGACACTCTTGAGTTCCAAGTTAACAATCTGACACAGTTGTTGTAAATCGTCTCCTGAAGCAAAAATAAGATGAATGAAACAAGATGAATCTAAGTATTTGAGAAGTTTTACAAATGTCGTAGTTTTACAAATGTCGTTATACAAATGTACATATTAAACAATATCGGGCCCAGAATGGACCCTTGAGGTAAACCACACACAATTTATTGACAACTCAACTGATAATCACCGATTTTCACACATTGTTTTCTATTTTTTTTTAAATAACTGGTAACCCATTGTAGTGCTACCCCCTAATCCCATAATGTTCTAGCTTATTAATTAATATGTCATAATTTATTGTGTCAAATGTTTTACTCAGGTCAATAAATATCCCGATTGCATATTTCTTATCTACAGCATTAGTTATTTCATCAATTATATCAAAGAGCGCGTGTGAAGTTGAGTGATTGTTCCTAAAACCAAACGGATTATCAGAGAGTAAGTTATTTCTTTCATAAAGCTCTCAAGTCTAGAGTTAAAACCTTCTCTAAGATTTTTGAGAATTGCGGTAAAAGGGAGACAGGCCTGTAGTTTGTAAAAAGATGTTTATCTCCTGCTCCTCCTCTTTTTCGTATTAAATCCACTGGAGATATGTGCCGCTTCTTCTGCCTACTTTTATATCCATTTGCGAGAATTAAAAACAAGTTCAGGACTCGTGCCTGCAACACTGAACTGTGTTGTGTCGATATTATTGACCAACTCGGACGCTCACAAACAGAAGCCTATCTTTGCTGATCTGGGGTCAGTAAAAAAAAGCTGCTGATGTCACGGCTGTTTAAACCTAATAGCTTCACGTTTCTTCATCTGCCTCAAAGCCAAACCGGGCGAGAGGCGCACCCCCGTCGCCATGGTAACAGCGCGGCGACACGGTAACGGCGCCGGCGGGCAATGGAGGGCCAGAGAGACAGACGGAGAGAGAGAGTGTGTTTGTTTTGGTAATGGGGCCCTTCGCTGGAGGAGAGCCATATGGTGCAGCCGGTCACAATGTGAAAGGTGAACCCGCTCCTCTGTGTTTACTCTGCACTGATACGGGACAGGTGCGCGGGTGGGACAATAGCCCTCCACGTACACCGCCGAGGCCTGACTGCTGTTTAATTTGTTTGTTTTGGATTCGGGTTTGATTAAAAAGTCTGGACGAAAATAACGGTCTAAATGTGGGATAAGCTCAAAGCTAGGCTGATATGAACGCTTCAAGTATTTAAAGCAGTACTAAGTAACTCTTGCCCCTAGAGACTATAAGCGCAACTGCAGGTGTCATAGCAAGTTACGATTTTTTAACTTATTAAATGTCTTGGAGAGTAAATACTACGCTGACAGAAAAGGTGAAGGAGAGAGAGGTGTTGTACATCCAGTTATACAATGGGAATATTTTTTTCACTCAAACTTGGCTGTAAATACTGTTTAAAGTGGTGCTAGCCCACAGTTAGCTTTGCCCGTTAGCCTGTTAGCTTCGTCTCCGTGATTACATTAGTGTGTATTGGTTGCTTCGACCCGGTGGCAGTCAAGTTGCAAGCATGGTTTTCTGGCCAGAGACACCGGGGGAGATGAAAGACCCCCCAATCATCCCATTAACACTTGTATTACCCCAGAGGGACTACGGAAAGGATTTATTAAGGTAAACACGTTACTTAGTACTGCTTTAATCTGCGCTCTTCGCTTTTGATTTCATTTTATGAGGATTTTTTGTTTCCCAGTCAAACTGAATGCCTGTTAAAGTCATTTAATGCCACAATTGCAAAAGATCTATGCATTTGTGCCCCATGATTTGTAATAGATCCAGTTCAGTTTTACCCAAAACCTAAAGGTTACAGCCTGTAGGCCAGAGTAACGGCTCATTTGAAAGCTAAGACCGACAAAACTCATCGCCATATCAACTCACTGCCACTTTCTGTTGCTCTTTTGTGGCTTTTTTGTTGCGTTTTTGTCACGTAGATGAATAGGTCACTAATAGGTGTCTGGTATGTTAACGTCACATACAGTTCAGATAACTATAAACATAGCAAACTCTCGATCTCGCTGAGAATCACTAAATCCATTGAAATCTTCATCCTCGGTTTCACTTTTGAACAATCGCCTTGGCAACGACCTGGGCACAGAGGCGTAACTGCACCATTGACAAGCCTCTCCCGGCAGCACTCTCTGTGGCCATCGAGTTTTTAGCCCGTGATTAGCTTTTTTTTGTTTTCTTCATTGGTAAGAGTAACCTCTGCTTCTCGCTCACTTTCTTTCTGCTGCTCAATTAGCCTGCAGTGCCCTCTAGAGGCATGTGAAATTTATATGAATTAAAAATAAAAAAGCCAAACTATGAAAAATACGTTTTTTTGTTTGTTTGTTTTTTCGAAAATGTTCAAATTGTGCTCTACAAATAAACTTGTGATGATGCGGGGGCAGGGGAGGGGTATGTGCATTGTAATGATTGTTTTTGAAGCATGCATCTGGGCAAAGTCCCATTTGTCAATATGCAGAGGCCAAAACCTTGCTGAAATTATGATGATAGAACCCTTTTTCAAATGTAATAGCGGCGCATCATTCATGAACAGTCACAGTAAACGGGTAATTGTTCCTATCTGTCAATGTCACATGTAGCAATTACCTAAACAGTGATTTATGCTTCAAATCATGCACAATGGAGTTCTTTGTTTGGCCCGAAAGCACTTCTGTTAGCCTTCGCGATCTGTAATTAGTTCAAACCTAATTCAAATGCTAAAGCTAATCTTAAATATGAACCAGAAACAGAAGCCAACGTGGGGAGAAAATGGTATGGTCGACCGCAAGCATGAGAATGCCAGAGGAGTCGGTAAGAGTCCCCAAAGCAAAAAAAGAAAAGCAACTTTGATCTGATGACTGGCTCGGAAATAGCGTTAAATTACACGTTGTCAGATTAAAGGGTATTGCATCACTGGTCACAGCACACAGACTTTCTCTCAGGACACAACATTGAATTCACAACTAAATACAGCAATTTGATGTGCGGTATGAGCCCAAAAAGGAAAGAGCGTGTAGACGGAACGCGGAAGCTCTACAACAGGGGTAGGCAACGTCAGGCCCGGGGGCAAAGATCGGCCCTCCATCATAGAACCTCTGGCCGTCAAGAGGATTTGGGGAAATATTATTGCACAAATCTAGGACTGGGCAATAAGTAAGGATAATGCACGACGAGGTGTCCATTATCAGAAATAACTGGACTCCGCGGAGGCGTGAACCGTCCGACGCGAAGCGGAGGACGGTTGCTTCCGCGGAGTCCAGTTATTTCTGATAATGGACACCTCGGAGTGCATTATCCCGCTTATACCATGGTCCGACAAACTGAAACTGTTCATTGGGACCTGTTTGCTTATTTTTTTAAGTCCTGGGCAGGAGTTATTTCACTTTTTAATCAGTTTTACCTGAAACTAGTTCCATCTCAATTGTTTACCGTTACTATGGAAACAACTGCAGTGATATAGAACGTGATTTAACTGTTTTTTTTAACTGGTGTACATTATCACTTTTTAATGGACACCTTCCAGCCAATCAGAATCGAGTATTCACCCAGACCATGGTATAAATAGAATTTTAATGTAATCACAACTTTAATAAAGGTCTACCTCAATGATCGCGTGGTGCGTTTTAATCGACCGGATTATTGGTCAATCCTGTCCAGTGTTAATTTTGACAACATATTTTAATTTAGTTTTAGTCTTAGTCTTTTGACGAAAATGTAATTCAATTTTAGTCGAGATTTAGTAAAAAAAATCTTAAATTTTAGTCTAGTTTTAGTCGACTAAAATTGCAAGTCAATTTAGTCGACTAAATTTAAGACAAATTTAGTCGACTTCGCATTTATAATATTCATTATAATCATATTTAATCAGGTCCTCTGCTTCATGGAGCTGCTCCACATGAACAAAGCTCAGAGCTGTTCCTTTGACAGTGAATTTACATGATATGAGGCTTTTCAGACGGTCAATAGAAGTTTAAATGATTTTAGTCTCTCCTTTTCGTTTTTATTTAGTCTTATTTTAGTCGACTAAAATATCTGGTCTCATGAAAATCTTTTAATGTAGTTTTAGTCCAATTTTAGTCAGCAAAAATATCACTTTGACTAAAATTAAGACAAAATATTTTAGCCGACGAAATTAACACTGATCCTGTCACAGACAAAACCCATGGAACAGAGGAGCAGGAAGCGCCCACTTGTTTACAAAGGGAAAGCCTGTAACAACTGCCAGTGGATCGTTTATAACAAAACTGGGTAATACCACAAACTTATTTAATCATCTCAAGAACCATCGTCCCTCTGAACACGAACAAAGCTTGCAAAAACGGCTCGGACTATCTGCGGAGAGAGTAAAAGAATCCGGATGGCTGGCAGCGCCTTTTTCCGATCAAACCCACGGAATCACTCGACAAAAAACATGAGGCCGACACACGAGAGCAAGAGAACGAGAATCCGTGAATAGGGCTGTATCCTCGCCTTATATCAACTTATCGTTCAATAAATAACAGATAAAAACTATAGTATTTTGGGCTCGATATTTTATCGTACATCTATAAAGCATTTCCCCTATTTTTTCTTGTAAAAACTTTTTAAACTGGAGGCAAATTGCATTACATTATATTTCAAGTTATTGCAGCTGTGTGGTATTTAGGATATTATGATCAGCTTTTAGAACAAGGGTTACCTGTCATTTTTTATGTCTAGAGTTGACAGCATCCAGTATCGTTAAAGCAATAATATCTTATCGGATACTTTCCCTGCCTCGATTATATCGAACACAATTTTTTTGCTAAAACACAGTTAACACGATTATATTTAAGATTCTGCTAAAGATTATACCCAGTTTTTTTAGTTTGACCATTTTTGTGATGTTTATGTTTTCACTTCCTTATTGGACACTGACAGGAAGTGACATCGAAGAAGGTAAACAATTTTAAACTGTTGCCGTGCAACCATGTTAAGTCAATGGGAAATGAGTGAGTCAAACTGCTATGGAATGTTACCTTCTTTTATGTCACTTCCTGTCAACAGCTTAAAAAATTCAAATAAAAATAACTTTTCTACCCAATATTTCTTCATTAAAATTGCTGCTTCACTGAAAAAATATAATTATGCAACTGATGAACTTGCAACTGATGTAATCCATCTAAATAAGTCATATTTTCAAGACCATTAAAATCTGTCATATGTACTTTAAGGCTCTTTTCCACATGCAGGCGCGTGTCAGCCGAATGGCTCTTTCACCCGCTTTGTCGAGCTTTTCCATAACAAAGGCCAGGGCCAAACTGGTCTGATCAGGTATAGGTTTTGGGACCGACCTCTGGCTGTGGCCAAAGCGCTGACCCGTGTCTGATGTGACGTGAACAGACTGCTGGCCTCTGATTGGCAACGAGAGAGTGGACAGCCCTCACTATTGACACGCAGGTCATATGGATTTAATATTTCACAACGTCATACCGCTGTGCTAAAAGCGATTTTTGCCGATATTAGCATTTAGCCGCTGTTAGCGCAGCTTTAGCAGGTGTTAGCATAACATTTGCATGTAGCTTACCTTCATACTTGTATTTAGTGGTTTATTTTCTGTTTTAATACAGCTTGGCTCCTCTGAATGATTCCCTAACTCCCACCTGATGACAGCATTTGTCCACATTTGTTCTCATCGCGGCTAAAACTTTTAATGACGATCTCTACAGCGTGCGGCTCTATGCGGCTCCGCCCACAACAAATGCATGTGTGTGTGTGGTGGAAACAGGAAGGTCTGTGGGCTAGTGTCGATACGTGCACGTAGATCGTGGCGTGCGCGGCCGGTTCGCGCTATGTGGAACAACAGCTTTAGAGGTGCGGAGCTTGTCTTTGCCTCTGCAGCAGGACAGCGCTTACTGTTTACTTACTGGTGCAAGAAAGGCCACATTTATTGTTTTTATTACCAAAACAAAAACAAATCTAATAGAAAATGGAGATTGATCGATATAGGGAACATGATCGTGATTGTTTTGTTCCCCAGAATCGCCCAGCCCTACACAAATCAGAGTGAGTCAAATGCCTGTTAAAGTACTCTAGCATTGTGAATAATGTCCTTTCCAAGTCAAAGGAATGTATCTATCTGACTAAACCAAGACTCAACTCAAGAAGTGATTCCGCCCCCGAAGCATCAAAGAAGAAAGTGCTTTCACGGTTAGACAAATGATCCAAATGCGCACAAACGGTGCACGTGCAGAAATACGCGCTGCTGAGCCTATACTTGGTGCCGGGGAATAGAATGTCAGTAGAAGGCATCTTTGCCGAAAGCAGCTTAGCGAGAGGGATATGTGAGCGCCAGCTAAGTCTGAAATCGTCTTAGCATTCATCTTCATATTAAATTAGCACGTGTCCAACTCTCAAGTGAATATTTCAAATCAGCAAGCTTTCCTGAGAGGGGGAGGGGTGTGCAGGTATTTGGTAATAATCTCAAGCACATCTTCATCATTAGCAAAACACATCAGTGGTCAGTGTCGACATTCATGCAAGTTTTCTCTCTTAGTAGCTCCTACAGACTCCAAACTTTACAGTCATGGACAATATTTTTGAAGTTTTTTTTTTCCTGAAGCATTTTTGAATATCTAATTTTTTTCACAATATCTAATTTTTTTCCAGAAACTAAAGATATTCCAAATCCTCTGTAATATTCTCCGTTTGCTTGAAATGCCTTATTGTTACATGATTTTTTTGATTGATCTTTGCTTTCGTGCAGAGGACACTTCCATGTTAATTACGCAACAAAATCAGCAGCAGTGAACGACGAAAATACCAAAATAAACACAAAGACTGAAACCTGCACAAACTAAGCCAAATATTTCTTTTCATTTTTAAAGAACATCGGAAAAGAACCTAATCAGATCGATCCTTCAGACTTGGCCGGTGCATCTACAGACGGAGCTGACGCCGGAGTATGGAGCCAGAGTGGACAGACGGTGGCTGAGAAAGGACATTTGGAGATGTTTATTCGGATGAGCGGGGTTAGCCTCACTTGATGAGCTGTTAGATGCGCAGAGAGGAGAGGACCAAGCACCAGGGACGGCCCCAGGGGGATAGGGGGCACCCCCAAAGATTTTGGCCACTAAATCAAAGGAGCACTAGTTCTCTAGAGACGTTTAACATGAAAAGGAGTGAGTAGGACAGTTTAATTCCAACTAAAGGACAGGGCTTTGTCCGAGGCTCAGTGTGATGTTAATGCGGCCGTGCGTTAGAGGCTCAGCCCGACTCCACAGTTATTATTACAGTTGTTCACTGAATTTGATCAAAGAGCTGAAGTTAGACTGATGTAATAAAGTCAGACTCTGCTCCTCTGGCTCTGAACACAAATCAGAGGTTATTATTGTGCACTTTTGATACAGCGACGTGAGCCCGGCTGAATCTAAAGCACAAGAACAGAGCGAGTCCTCCAGCAGCGAGACAAAGTCTGGATGAGGAAATTACGCACAACAGCGGAAAAAGAGTTCATTTAAGTCATGAGCGCGTTGCCCTTCTCTCAAGTCGTGAGCATCCGCCTGATAATCAGCTCAACTTTAACATTAACTGTGTAATAGCGTTCGAGATAAACGCGGCCCTAGGATGCAGAGGGTGAGGGGAGCGTGAGGGGAGTGTGAGGGGAGATTACGACGTGAGAGCAGAGCCACACATTGACGAGGACCTGCTCCTCTGGCCTCACGTCCATGTTGACATAAAACCGTCTCACGGAGGCTCCTCAGTGCCGCTGGAGTTAAAGGCAGGTCCAGAGCGTCCTCCTCCTCCTCCACACAGCACTTTTACCGCTCACGACACCTTTGCAGCCCAAACACTGCTGTTCCGTTCGCTCGGACGCAGTTGTGAACAGAAAATTGTCTAATTGCCCAAAAATGTCATGTTTTGTGAGCCCCCCTAAGCTCCCCCTGGGACAAATGTCTGGCGCCGCCGCTGCCAGGCACGGACATGATGTAGAGAAGGCAGAGATTTAGATTGATGAAATAGCCACGTACACACGATTGGAGGGGGCGGACATTAATGCGGACTTCAGAGTCTTCGTCCACGAGCAGCTTTTCTGTGAGGTTCACAGTCTGTTCAACTCTCTCAGCAGTTGGTTTCCAGACGATATCATTTACTTTGTCAGTGGGCTCGGCAAACATTAATATGTACGGTCATTTTACTGACAGGCTGAGCACAAACAAAAGACCTTATCTACAGCACGGTCAGCTTTCGATTACCCGATATGGTCAAACATGCACTGCTGCCAAAACAAGAGGAAAACATACTTAAAGAGGTCATCTGATACGCACAAAAGTATCCAGTAAATTCCTCTGTGTGCTCCCAATATGGTCACAAATCACTGACGTTGGAGAAGACTGGGGGAATAGGGGGAAACAACTACATCAATTTGATATAAATATGAGAAAAAAATGTAAGAGTTTATGCATAAAAGACAGACCCAGAATTAAATGTATGGTTTTATTTTGTAGATTATTAGTAACAAATTTTATTCAGAGGGGATTTTGGATCTTGAATAAGTGAAACAAGCTGTAAAAACTTGTTTATTAGGGTTCAAAGCTGAATAAATCAGGATATGAAAAAAAAATCCCTCTGAAAAAAACTTACAAATATTATTACATCCAAGACTGGAAGTTTGTAGCTACTAAAGTAGAGAGGTTCTTGCAAGAGTAGAACGAAAACCTCATTTTGAGAAAACCGGCCCTTCAAGTGCACATGGCACCTTTTGCTAGAACAGCCATTCCCAAGTCCGGAACATTGCGGCCCCCTTGTCGATCCAAATTCTCTCGGGGGCCCCCAATAAAAATAATAAAATAATTTATCCTATTCATTGGAATTTTCTTATTGTTTTACAGCTAAAATTACATAAAGCAACATCTAGCAATGAGTGGAGTTTAAAACTGATTTCAATTAATACATTTTAGGGAATAAATGTATTTCTCCTTTTAAAATATATTTTTTTCAATGTACTTGTTTTCTAGACAAGCTTTTTGGGGCCCACCTATAGTGTCTCCAAGGCGCCCCAGGGGGCCCCGGACCCCACTTTGGGAACCACTGTGCAAGAACATAGTGAACACAATTATATTTAAGATTTTGCTAAAAAAAAAATGTTTGTACCCAGCTTTCTTTAGTTTAACCATTTTTGTGATGTTTATAGTTTCACTTCCTTATTGGACACAGACAGGAAGTGACATAGATGGAGGCAATTTTAAACTGTTACTGTGCCAACAATGTTATAGATACAGACGGCATCATGTCATAGAAGGGGGCGTGTCTTCGCCGAGGGGGAAAACAGAATCTTTTGGGAAACACAATTTTCCACTCTTTTTAGCCATTTTCTGGTGGAATATGAACTTAATTTATCACATACAAATAAAGTCAAGTCTAAATCGGGTCCATATGGAACTTTTTTCACAGCAGATTGTTCAGCAGCAGTGAAAAACAGCAGTTGTAGCTGGCGTTAGCATGTAGCATGAAGCTAACATGTAGCATGGCGTTAGCATTATCCATTATTTATGTAATTATGGGCTGTTGAACCACTTTGCTTCTCTTCATGTCTTTGTATCTTTATCAGGTAGAACAATTGATAATTCAGCATCTGTTAAAGTAGTTTTGGAGTAATTATAGAAAGTTTATTTTTTCTCCTCTTTGTTTTCCCCCTCAACTGTTTCAAACCATATATGGGCGATACCAGAGATGCCGTCTGTATCTATGTTAATGGGAAATGAGTGAGTCAAACTGCCATGGAACTTTATCTCTATCTATGTCACTTCCTGTCAATAGCTTAAAAATGTTGAATACAAAAAAACTTTTCTTCCAACATTTCTTCATTAAACTTTGCATGCTTCACTGAAATAAAATGATGATTATTACTTACAACAGATGTTATCCATCTTTCAAAACTATTAAAACCAGTCACATGCACATTTCCCTGGTCTATAGCTGCCGTCTTCCAGAAAGGAAATGACCACATTTGATTGTAGCGTCATCTCGAGCCCGATGCACGGACATGTGGATATAAAATATGTCAATATTAGCAAATGGAAACGCGTGTTGGAAAGCTACTTTGCGACGCGATGTCATAGTTTCTTCCGGGATAAACGTATGACATTAAAATAAAAGTGCCCAATCAACGTCATTTAAAGAGGGGGTATTGTGCTTTTTTCAATCACATAGCACCAGTCTATAGCATACTACAATGATGACGTAACCTTCTGTTGGTCTGTATATGCAGTAAATTAAAATAACTGCCTTGAATAAAATTGCTCTCTCAAAATGGCTGTACTGAACGTCTTGAAATAGGCCTCTGTCTCTTTAAGAAGCTTTCCGACACGCCCCCTTCAGCACACTGCTGTGGCATCTAAACAACACTACTGTGCGGGGAGGGGGCTCTGCTGAGCTGAGGAGCAGTGGTTGGTGGCTTGGCTGGTGACGAAAGGTCCAGAGGCGTCTCCAGGAGGTGGGAGCGTTCCTAGGAGGACTGAGGCATAGCTACACCTAAAATGGCTGCCATCAGAGTTTTTACTGATTACTCAAAAATATGTGAATGAGCCAAGGCAACACTCCAGGCATGTGTTTAATGAGGGAATGACATAATAACATGATATAAAGCTTGAAAAAGTCAATTTTACATCATAAAATTGATTCTTCTGATACATTTTACATAATACTCCCCTTTTAAATGAGAAGGAGCAGAAGGGAAGATCACTCTTGTGGCGTCTGCCCCTTGTTACTCCACAATCACTTCACATCAGTTCAGTTATTTTGTCTTTTTTAACAATATTTACCATTTTCGTCAAGCGAGTTCAAGACAGTTTCTCATCGTTTATGTCCAACTCTCTAAATATTTGCAGTTTTACATTATAAGTCCAAGTCAAGGTAACAAATTGCATAATCCAAGTGCGCTCCTCACTCCCGTTGCACTGTTAACGTCAATAACCGTAAAATGGCAGTATTTCCTCTCGCAATAATCGTGACTCAAACATTTGCAATCGTCACATCCCTCGAGAAGACTGCCTCTCAAGTTCAATTTCATATGAATGCACTCTCCCCTGAATTGTCCCACCGCCGATTATCCAACTATATCTTGAGTCGTCTCGAGAGGCCGGAGCCCGAGCCTCTGAGGGGACGGGGGGGGGGGGGATCTAATTCACACCCAGCCCACCGCACTGAGCCTGGGCTGGATGTCGAGCCACTCGCGGGGGTGTGTGAAATAGAAGAAAAAACACTTTCTTTACCTGCGACACTCATGTGACACCATTTCAGAAGAGGGCAGGAAGTCACGTTAAAAATACATCGTAAGAAAACCACATGCTATGGTATAAATGGTTTGGGTAAAATACCGGGTGCGTTTAAATTTAAAACTCTATGTGAGAGTAGACTTTCGCCAAACGCATAGTAAACTTTTTGCTGAACATTACTGGTATAAATATGACAAAAATATTATTGCAAGTTTTCTGTCATTTTATGTTTTCATATAAGAATAAGGCATTTTGTTCATAAAAATTGCCAAAATTGTTGATAATGTCAGCGAAGAAACAAAATAATGGACAGACCCCGGTTTAAATGTAAGGTTTAAGTTTATTGATATATTAGTAAAAATGATTTTTTTTCAGTAAAAAAAATGTAAAGGGTAGCACATCGATGTAATTCATATATCCAGACAGAGGTATTCACATAGTTCTTTATTTGGTTACAGAATTTCTTTTCAGTGTGGCGGTGGCCCATAATGTTTAATGCTTACGTTTTTTATCGGTTAAGCCCATAGTGTTGATTATCCCTTTAATCATGAGCTTCATGAATAACCAGGTAATTCCCCAATGGCACGGGCATATTCCAAGATGTTAATGCTGAGAGTGGTTCAGGGAGCATTTCCACACATCGGCTGTTTCCCAATTGCGAGGATCCGTCCTCCGTTTGTCCACTTCGTTGACGTCCTCGGTGGTGGCTCCTCCCAAACGGAGGCGAGTGTCCTCTCACCGCTGCATTTGAGCTTAATTGGAACGGCCTCCGGATCGAGCGGCTGCGTCATGTCACGTGTCAAATCATATAATAAAATGTCAATCTATGCTTACAAAATCTACTGGTTTATGAATAAAAGCTTTTTATAAACTGGTTTTGGTTGAATGTCTTACTGTTTGAACATTTGGCCTGAATAAAATAATAACATTTCTGTAAGGATTTGTAAGAAATTCAATTAAAATATCAAATATATTTAGCAGGTCCAGTTTATCACTAATTGCCTTCAATTGCAGACTTATGTTAACAATCATAGGCCTGATTTATCAATAAATAGGGTTATTTATTAGGCCTTTCATTCACTTTATATAAACCTCTTTTTTACATCTTTACTTGCTGACAACACTTCTACCAATGATTTTTTATTACAATGATTTTTTTGCACAAATGTGGAACAAAACTTCAAACTCCGAGGCAGCGGAGGATCCACCGGGGCATCCTTCGTAAATGAGCCAAACGGAGGAGTCGAGCTGCGAGGGGCGAGTGGTCTGAGTGAATTGTAACACCACTTGGCGGCGCTGTGATGACGTGAATTACATCCGAAGTGGTCGAGATGCAGAGGATCCACGCAATTGGGAAACAGCCATGGATTCTTCCCTTTAACCCCTTTGAGCGTCAGTGCTCCGCGCCGGGCTCTTTCTGCGATTCTTTAGCCGATTTCCTCTTGGTTTTTCACCATTACTTCATTACTTCTTAGCTCCTGAAATATCTTTTACATTAGGAGCTGTCATTTCTGAAATCTTCCCCTAATGTATTTGGATGAGAACACTTCATTCCCATACTTGACTGTCACTTTAATAACTTCCGATGAAGAAATAAAAGAACAAAATTTGGGCCACTGTCCAAATATTCACGGACCCGGCTCTCTTTCGATTGTTGCTAATTATTATAGCTCAGAGTCAGGATATGAGCCAATTTAGCGGGGCCCTGTTGTGGCCGATAAA
This sequence comes from Neogobius melanostomus, assembly GCA_007210695.1. Lineage (NCBI taxonomy): Eukaryota > Metazoa > Chordata > Actinopteri > Gobiiformes > Gobiidae > Neogobius > Neogobius melanostomus. Next base: position 619,255 of record VHKM01000542.1, on the reverse strand, counting down.
GCCGCTTCCCTGTTTAATTTGCCTGATAAGGGACAGGATAATCAGGGAGTTACACAACATGGAATTAGCAGCAGGAAAACATTAGGAACCAGTGATGTCTGCTGTGCTCACAACGCCCACCACAGTTACGCGGTCTGCAAACAGCATCTCTTATAAACAAGTCAACCAAGCAGCAGGACAGCATCGAATGAGGAAAGAAAATAAGTCAAACGCTGCAATAGCAACACAACCCTTTTCCCTCCAACTGTTCATCTCCATCTCCAAGTAGCTAGTCATACTTTGGACGCCTCACGCTCAAGGACCCACCGAAATCTTTGGGCAGTCAAATTAGCTCTCATTACAAAATGTTTAAATAAATTCATTCATTCATTCATTCATTCTCTTCCCGCGGGTCAGTCCTTTAAATAAATAGATGCGGCGGCATATTAACACTCTGTCCGTTTAGCTCCATGAGTAATGCACGCGCCTCGGGAACACAAGGTCGCAGGATCGAGGCCCACGTTCGTCTTTATCCAATAACGTTCATGCAGAGGATTTAATGCTGCATTATTTGTGAACGGCAGCATTCAAATGTTTTAGCAGTAATGCATTGGTACTTTACTTTACTTATATTACCAACTTATTTCTGTATAAAAGCATGTGTAATTTATTATACTTATATTTACATTCTGGAATTAATACATGATTTAATATGTACAAAATACAGGTGCTCGTCATATAATTAGAATATCATGAAAAAGTTATGTAATCAACTTAAATGTGAAACTAATATTATATACTCCTTAAAGAGGGGTATTATGCTTTTTCAATCACATAGCACCAGTCTATAGCATACTACAATGATGACGTAACCTTCTGTTGTCTGTATATGCAGTAAATTAAATAACTGCCTTGAATAAATTGCTCTCTCAAATGGCTGTACTGAACGTCTTGAAATAGGCTCTGTCTCTTAAGAAGCTTTCCGACACGCCCCTTCAGCACACTGCTGTGGCATCTAACAACACTACTGTGCGGGGAGGGGGCTCTGCTGAGCTGAGGAGCAGTGGTTGGTGGCTTGGCTGGTGACAAAAGGTCAGAGGCGTCTCCAGGAGGTGGGGCGTTCCTAGGAGGACTGAGGCATAGCTACACCTAAAATGGCTTTTTACTGATTACTCAAAAATATGTGAATGAGCCAAGGCAACACTCCAGGCATGTGTTTAATGAGGAATGACATAATAACATGATATAAAGCTTGAAAAAGTCGATTTTACATAATACCCCCCTTTAAATGAGAAGGAGCAGAAGGGAAGATCACTCTTGTGGCGTCTGCCCCTTGTTACTCCACAATCACTTCACATCAGTTCAGTTATTTTGTCTTTTTTAACAATATTTACCATTTTCGTCAAGCGAGTTCAAGACAGTTTCTCATTGTTTATGTCCAACTCTCCTTTAAGTGAGATATGTCAAGCCTTTATTTGTTATAATTTTGATGATTAACGTTTACAGTCCATTTTCAAAATATTCTAATTTTATGAGATTTTTAATTTGGGTTTTAGAAGCTGAGCCATAAATAATTAAAATTATAACAAATAAAGGCTACACATATTCACTTGCATGTAATGAGTCTATATCATATATTAGTTTCACAGTTTCAGTTGAATAACAGAAGTGAATGCACTTTTTCATGATATTGTATTATAGGACGAGCACCTGTATATGACTCAGAATGTTGGGTCCCATCAGGAGCAGGATCATAAACAGAACTGGAGATTTCTTTGAGTGTAAGAGTCCTCCAGACTGTTCTTAGGATTTGTTCTTAGAGAGGAACGTTTTCAGCAAAGAACACGTTTTGTGAATGTGTGCGTAAGAACTTATCAAAACTGATTAAAACTGCGAAATTGTATTTATCGCAGTTTAGATATAATCGCCCTCAAATAAGCACAGATGCAGCCAGGCTTTATATTCATCCGATGATATTTTCACATCTCTGTCACATAACACTGTGTTAGAGCTGCTCCAAAACCTGTATAAACAGGCTCTCAAAATATTAGATCAAAAAACATGTCTCATACCAGTGAAGAAATATAAATTATGAATGTTTGAAAATTTCGATTGTTATTTTAGTGTTACACAATTGTTCACGATTTGGCACCACAGCCCTGAAAATGTTTGTGAAATCCTGTGAAGAGGCAGGACATAAAACTGTTGAATTAAGAGAAAAGGTCTCATTGCACTTAAATTGATAACAAATATCAATAAACCTGAAAAATATTATATTATATTTTTCTCATTCACTGTGCAAACAAATTCCATTGATAGATTATCATCTCTTGCCTAACTGGGGCACTGTGTCACTATGTTACCTACATGAAAATGAAACTGGCCATACGCTTCCTGTCACTTCACATTTAACATTAACATTCAACAGAAAGGGATTACTGTTAAAGGGGGTTATTGTGAAAAAAATTAACTTTTTACCGTGTTACAATGTTCTCTCATTATAAACAGACCTGCAGCTGTGTTTCGACCCACTCACGCCCCTTTGAGAAATCATTGAACCTTCCTCACATTGAATTCACAATTTTATCATGTATCAATCCCATGGCTGCCTGTAGACGACTCTCCAGGCCAATTCGAAATCTAGACCTGGCCTGTCACTCACTCCTGTCACTCCTTCTTCAGACATTTCTTGAAATTCAAAACAATATTGAGGTAACCAAAAGGAGCCTCACTTTATGGATGTGGCTCCAGACTAAACAAAGCTTCACAACTTACAAGCAGCTACAAAATAAACTTTTGAACCAAAAATGTGTGTGCCTTATCATTCTATAATACTCTGTACTGTAGGATAATCTAACATGGTCAAAATCGTCACATACAGGATATGTCATATTTGAAGTTTTTTTAAAGGGTTAATCAACAGGGCAGCGAAGACTGTTTAATGGCCGATGGGGAATATAACTACAGGTATAATCAATCTCAAAATGCAAAACAAGTTTTTCAATAACTGCAGAAAAAGTGGATCTTGTGGACGAAACACATCGTTTCGTAAAGTGGTTACATCCAAAACTGCTGCCTCCAGATCTATTAATAGTACGGACATGGACTAAGTAGTGTTTAAGTAGTGTTTAAGTAGTGCGTCCTTCACGCGACAAACAATCTTGAAAAAAAACAAGGTTGGGTGCTGTGAACATTTGGCAGAAGCTGGCTCAATCATTCTCAGATTTTTTCTGTCTTTTTTCACTGTTACGTCCAAGCTTCAACCAGGAAGTATGTGTTACGGTGTGTATGACGTCAGTACGCTCGTGCACGTACAGTATGACGGGTGCTGGCACTGTCTGTGGCAGAGTCAGGTAAGATGTAGTTTGTGTCCTTTTGTTATTACATCCTTAACATAGTTACGTCCAAAACACATCTAGCCCAATAGCTAGTAATATTCTGTAGATATAGTCTAGAAACATTAGGACCGCCAAAGAGCTCATTTTAAATGATTGTTGTAGCATGATCTGCAGACTTCTTCTTGGCTCTCATCACACCGGAAAACAGCCTAATGGATACAAGGCACTATTCACGTCCAACAGCAGAAATCAAAGACTAGAATTTTTTTTTTTACAAAGATTAACTCGCTACTTAAAAACATGAATTGCAAATCAAATTGCAATTGCCAGAGAAAGAAAAGGCAGAATAGTCGCAATTACCGTAATTTCCGGCCAATATGCCGCTACTTTTTTCCCACGCTTCGAACCCTGCGGCCGATATGACGGTGCGGCCAATATGTCGCCGCCAACAGGCACTACAGGCGTCTCTAGCAGTAAACACAAAAGTGAACAGGACTTCTAATCTGCTCTTGATTGAGGAACGGTAGATGAGTAACTTTTAAAATGATGAAGGCTCACTTTAGCCTAAATGTGGAAGGGCTTTGCTCGACCCAACGCACCGAAACGCCTTGACACGCAGCAAAAGAGCCGCCTCCTTTATTTTCTATGAGAGAACGCACACCGAGGTTGCAGTGATGCGCTGCGATGCTGGACCCGCCACGATTCTGCTGAATCCAGACGCGGCGCCGCGGAGGAAAACACAGGCTTTTAACCTCCTGCAGAGGCACAGAGGCGGGTCTGGCCATGACAGAGAGACCGCCGTGAACTTTGTTTGGACGAGAGAAGCCGGGGAGACAGAGAAACCATCGTCAGGGCTCAGGCATCAGGGGAACATGTTAAACTCATGTCTGTCGCCAACTCGCTATTAACCTACAAAACAGAGCCAGGTTTGCTCTCTCTCTTACAACACGGACATACGTGTCTTCTTTTATTTATGATAAATGTATAAATCACGTGTGTAAAGCCCCGCACGGTTTGAGAAAAGGTTTTGGTGAGCGTTGGCCTCTACACTTCCACATTGAGGTCGGCTACACTGGCCATTTCTGCCTTTTTTACGCGTTTATCACTGCCGTCCCTGCCGTCCCTCTGCACCTGCACTTTCTCCAGGATGAGGCGTCTCTTCCTCCTCATCTGCGCACTGAGCGGATGCACGGCACTATGGAAACCAGCGGCTTGTATTCGAGTGCGGCCTGTATGTGCACATTTAGTAAGGTGCACTTAATTGTCCAAAATTTACGGTAGATATTTTTGAATTGTTCTACCCCAGTCTACTCAATGAGGAATGGCCAACATGTCTGTTCAGTAGTGATGAGCGAGTGAAGTCTTGTGACACTTCCAGGCTTCCTTCCAAAAAGTCTGATCAGGGTCCGAAGCTTCAAAGCTGCTTCATGCTGTTTGAACACTGACCTCTTGTGGACAAACTTCTCATGTGTGCAAGAGAAGTTTCAAACACACATGTGGCGTTTTCATTACTCGCACAGACAACCTGATATTGATGAACGATCATATAGGTCATAAGTCATTTTTTTGTAATCTGGGTCTGTGTTCCACGGAGCTGCAGTGGGCGGGGCTGAATCAGTCACCTGCGGCTCTGCTGCTCCAAGGCAGGACATCAATGTCTGACCTTTTAATTTATTTCATTCAGTTAGAGCTAATTTAGCCACTGTTTGCTGTAGATCGTGCTCCTTACATATGGCCAGGCGCTGAAACCTTGCACCACATGAACGTTGTAAAATAGGAAACAGGAAATGCAGCACACTTACTTCTGCTTCAGGGAGAGTGATACAAACTCCGGAGCTCTGTTTTTTTTTGCCCATCTCTACAGTTCAAACATCGGCACCTGTGTTAGCCCCGGTCTCATCCTCTCAAGTGCAGAGTCTAATGGGCAGTGAAGAGGATATGGAGGGTGAAAGGAAACACTCGGATTTGGGCAGCTCTTGTCATTTTCCTTTTTGAGTCGCGAGTTTTTTTGGTGAAGATGTTTGGAGGAGCAGAAAGTGAGCCAACATGAGGCCGAGGTCCTGTGGGATGCTACACTTTTAAACAGACTTTCAATGGCCTGCAAATGCAAAGGCACTGCTTCTCAATTTAGACCAGACAGTCCGAGGACCTCTGTGTTCTTGTAGACAGGTCCCGGTAATAATTACCGTTTTGTTCTGTCAAAGGTTTTTCAGTGGATTCTGTGACTTTCACCAGTCTAAATGAAATGTACTTTTGGGCCAGCTGCTGTAATCATAGCTAAGTGCGCTACAACGAAATATTAGAGCGTGTGACCTTTTTTGTGTTGACTTTTTTTTGGTCACGCACCTGTTTTTCAAAGAAAATATTTCATCAGAATTCTAGGGTCTGTTAAACGGCGCCTTTCAGTTTGTAATAACTGGCCTGTTATCTCGGACTCATTGCCAAATGAGTGTTTTTGTTCATGCATGTCAAAAGGCTCATATTTGGCCAATTTTCTTCCAAAGCAGCTGTACTGTATAAAGCCGAATTTATTGTTATTTCGAAACGGATACACATGTAGCCTTCTGTCCGTCTCCAGCGTGATTCTGTCCGTGCACTCAGTCAGACGCTTTGTTCAACCAGAGTCATGGCAACGGAGCAGTACATGAGCTAAACACTGGGGACACTACTGCACACAGCTCAACAGGTGACGAAGAACAAACGGCTAAACTTCTAAAACCTGATTTGAACCATTTTCAAACAAAACCAGCTGCATTACCTCATTTTCTTGACTATACTTCAGTAACTGTGGTGTAAAAAACATCGTGGGTGGCGCCATAAACACCGTTTGCACTGGCGGGCCCTAGAGTTTGGGAAAATCCACTGTTACCATGGAGATCCGTCATGTTTGTGGCTCTTGAACATTGTCTATAGACTAACATTAGCTTAGAACAGTATAAAAAAGTGGAGAAAAAAGCCGTGGAACAACTCTATTAGCTGCTGAGTCACTGCTGGTAAATACATCACATACTGTAGTGTCCAAGTGTTTTAATGTGAACAATAACTCCAGTAAACTCAAAAAAGGGGATAAATCAACACAACTGGACTTACTTTTAAAAAGAGCTGATAGTTTCGCTGTCCATCCAGACAGCTTCCTCAGAGCTGTTGTCCGTGGTGACCACACCCACCAGATATAGATGTGGTGGGCGTGGATGGTGAATACCCAGTGACGGCTAATGACATCACTGGCGAGGGCCCCAGACATGGCCCGGGTCCAAGCCGTGTCTGGGGCATCCTCCATCCTTGAGGACAGAGACACACGTCTGTTGGACAAGGAGCAGCAGTGGTTTGAGAGAGGAGTCAAGGAAGCCATATACGAGAGAGCCATGCGCCTGGCCATCAACAGACGAGGAGGACTTAGGTTCCAGCTGTCCAACACCTGGGACCGAGCCATCCGGAGGATGCCCCAGACACGGCTTGGACCTGGGCCATGTCTGGGGCCCCCGCCAGTGATGTCATTAGCCGTCACTGGGTATTCACCATCCACGCCCACCACATCTATATCTGGTGGGTGTGGTCACCACGGACAACAGCTCTGAGGAAGCTGTCTGGATGGACAGCAAAACTGTCAGCTCTTTTTAAAAGTAAGTCCAGTTGTGTTGATTTATCCCCTTTTTTGAGTTTAATTAATTACCTGGATGACTGAGAAACTACATTGTCTTAATAACTCCAGTATTTAACCTTTTGAAAATCATCATTAGTTCATTATTGATGCTGCTTAGCAATATGACATCACAGTCCTGAACTTATTATTCGCTCCTAACGTGACATGAACAGATTGCTGGCCTCGGATTGACCAGAGGAGAGAGGACAGCCCTCATTAAAACAGGTCATACAGAATATAATATTTCACAACATCAAACCGTTGTTGAAAAAGGTGCCGATGATAGATTTAGCCACTGTTAGCACAACTTTAGCTGGTGTTAGCATAACATCTGCATCTCCCGTTTGGATTCATTTTCCAGCGCCCTCTGGTGGTAACTTTCGGCAACATGTGCTGTTGTAACATTACAACCGTGTATTTACAAATGCAGTGACAGTTAAAGCGCTAGGAAAGTACAGCTCTAATTACATACATAATGGAAGCACAAATGAGCCATAAGATATCAAACTGGCATGCGCACTCTGGAAAAGTGTGTAAATATTCACCAAGAGCTTTGACATTTGAGGCGGACTGGGACACCTGGCTGTACGTGCTCCTCCTCAGCACACACAGGACGGAGCTGGAGATGGAGATAGAGCTGGGGGTATAACCGCTTCACACACCCAAACATACAAAGAGCAGTCTTATTTACAGCCTCATAAACTGGCTCCGACAGGCACTTGAGTAGCCATGTGTCTTTTTCAACAGCACACACACAATTTCAGCAAAATTGTAGTTGAACACATTTGGGACAATAGTAGTTTCTGTGAATGTATGGAGTAAAGAAAAGTCAAGGAATGTCACTATTTTTTGAAGAATTTTACATTTTATTGCCATTGGAGGATCTAATTGCATGCTTTTTTATGACAGTTAAGGCCTTAATTTTGGCACAGTTCAAGACTTGCTTTTAACGTCTGACAGAAACCCTGAAGTTAAGAAATGGCCTAGAAGAAAAATGTGTCTCTGTTGTTCTACAAACATGTTTCACGTAATTTCACAGACTAAAACATTATGTCATTTAAGTCGTCGTAATATTCGCTGACTGACATTCAGCGGGAACCATATGTTTACATACACTTCATACAGTAGAAAGACACATTTGCATTTTTTTCTCACTGTCTGACATGAAAGCAAAATTAACTTTTATTTTCTTTAGGTCAATTAGAATTTTAAAAATTATTTCTATTTGTCAAATGCCAGAAGAATGGGAGACAGAATTTCCTCCACAATATTTTATTACTTTTTACAAAACCAAAAGTTTACATACACTAAGATTACTACACCTTTAAACAGTTGGGAAAGCCCAGATGACAATGTCATGTCCTTGGAAGCACAAGTCTGGTTCATCCTTGGGTGTAATTTCAAGACACTTGAAGGTCCAGGTTCATTGGTTAAAACAATGATGGAAATGTCCAGTCATCATACAGATTAGAAAGAAGACGGGTTCTGTGTCCCAGAGATGAACGTGCTGTGTCTGAAATGTGAATTTCAACCCAAGAACAAATGTAAAAGACCTGGTGAAGATGCTGAACCTGGTTTGAGAGTTTGTCATTATCCAGAGTGAAACAAGTCCTGTACCGACATGGGCTGAGAGGGAACTCTGCCAGGAAGAGGCTCGTACTCCAAAAGAAACATGAAAAAGACAGATTGGAGTTTGCAAATATAAAAGAATAAAGACTTTATTTTTTTTGAGACATTGTGGTCTGACAAAAAACCAAAAACAAAAAAACATTGTGCCGTAATGACCATGGTCACTTTTGAAGGAAAAAGAGTGAATCTTGAAAGCCTGAGAACACCATCCCAACTGTGAAATACGGGGGTGGCAGCATCATGCTGTGGGGTTGTTTTGCTGCGGGAGGGACTGGTGCTTCACAAAATAGATGACATCATGAAGAAAGAACACTATGGGGAATTATTGGAGCAACATCTCAAGACATCAGCCAGGAAGTTAAAGCTTGGGCACAGATGGGTCTTCCAAATGGACAATTCCCAAAGCAAACTGCCAAACTGGTTACAAAGTGTCTTAAGGATAATAAAGTCAATGTTTTGAAGTGGTCATCACTAAGTCCTGATCCTCAATCCAGTTGAAAATGTATGGGCAGAGCTGAAAAGGCATGTGCACGCAAGGTGGCCTACAAATGTGTCTCAGTTACACCAGCTTTGTATGGATGAATGGACCAAAATTCATCCAACTATTGTGAGAAGCTTGTGGAAGGAAATCCAAAACGTTTGACCCGTGTTATACAGTTTAAAGGCAATTGTACCAAATATGAATGAAATGTATGTAAACGTTTGGTTTTGTAAAAAGTAATTTAAAAAAACGTGTAGAAAATTCTGTCTCTCATTCTTCTGGTATTTGACAATTTGAAATAATAAAAAATATATATAATTGAGCTAAAAGAAAGTTTCATGTCTTTTTATAAAGTGTATGTAAACATTTGGTACCCACTGTATATACTAAAACTAAATTAAAAGTAGTTCCTGATGACAAAAACTATGATTGAAACTGTGATATGATTACTATCGACACAACATTTCTAACTACGCTAATCTTGACAACAGCGAGTGACAAACTCATTTACTGCAGCCGAATCAAAACCTAAATAATCCTAATCACGTACTGTCGCATTTACCCCATTATTAACCAGCAAAATGACAAAAATGAATCGATGGCGGTTCATGGTATTTTGGTCTCGGTTTGCATGAGATTTGAGGCCATTTGCGCGGATAATTCCGAGATTGTGATGATCCGTGAAGTCGCTGTTACTCGCTCATTAGTTTGAAGTTTGCCACTTCCCGTAACACGGGGCTGACCGATAATGTGGGATTCTGTTGTCAGTGGAGCTGAACAGATGACATGGATACGGACAGCTATGCATATTGTAAAAAGTACAGTGCTTTGTTGTCACCATTATTCCGGAAAGCAGGCACAGCCCTATTGTTTTCCTGTTTCTAAACTTTAAGGCTCCAAGTTTTGTAGCGCCTGCACATGTGCGTGTATATATCTCCTGTCTTTTGCCGCTGCTGTCTCCCAGAAAGGAAATTACCATATTTGGATTATACAGCGTCATCTTGGTCGCCTTTCGCTCTAGACCTGTATACTGTTGAATATTTCTATATATGTTTTTGTCATAATAGGCTTTAAAGAGGGGGTATTGGCCGCTGTCCTGTCCCGTCCAATCAGTGACCCCAGCTGCCATCTCCACGGAAACACAGCCACTTGTTTTTTCACTTCTTTATCTGTCTCGGATTTGAACGGTCGGGATGTGCGAACATGAGTCACGCCTTAACTCGGATAAGAACCTTAGTTTGAAATTTAGCAATATCAACTTTTGCTGTGGATTACTGGAATAAATATGAGTTAAAAATATATCGTACATTTTCTGTCATTTAATGTTTTTATGTAAAAGCAACGCCTTTTAACCTCTTACCCCCCACTTTAACAAAGTGCATTTTTTCCAGTTTGGCATTACCCAAATCTAAAAGCTTCTTGGCCAGTATAACGGCTCATTTGAAAGCTAAGACCTGCAGAACTGATCGTAACTTTTCTGTCACCGTATTTTTATCACATTTTTGTCATGTTTTCATGTCTTTTTTTTACCTTTGTTGTTGTTGTGTTTTTGTAGTTTTCGGTCTAGTTTTTATCATGTTTTTGCTGCCTTTTTGTCACTTTTTTGCGGCTTTTATGTTGCTTTTTCATCACTCTTCAGTTGTTGCTGCTCTGTCGTTGCTATTTTGACACTTTTTCCAAGAAGCGTTTAGATTTGGGTAAAGCCAAACTGGAGAAAATGTGCTCAGTTCAGGGGAGGGTTAAGAGGTTAAATGTTCAAAATGTCCCATATTTTTGGCGACAAAACCTGAATAATGGTTTGAGCCAGGTTTAAATTTATAGTTTTATTTTGTAGTTGCAAAGACTTTTTTAGAGGGGTTAGATAGCCTGTTTTTTTTTTTTTAAATAAGCCGTTTATGAGTGAAAAAAATCTGTGAACACAAATTCAAAACTCATTAAATCAGGCTACGAATTGCACATAACAAAAAAAAACGGACGTGGAGATATTTGTCGCACCAATGTGAGAAAAATGCATTTTGAGTAAACGGAAATAACATATAAATCTATGGAGCGACACTGAATCAGTGCCATAATTAAACATGAACCAGGCACATTATCTCCAGTTTGGCCGTACCCAAATCTGAATGCTTCTTAGAAAAAAGTGTCAAAATAGCGACAAAAATGAGATGAAAACAAGGATGAAAATGCAACAAAAGAAAAAAAAAAAGTTGCACGGTGAAGCGTAGTAACCATTTAAATTGCAATTTTGCCACCGTTACAAGCTGGACAACTCTATTCACGGTAGATTCACCTTTTTGATGCAAGGCAGTTTTTCCATTGGTAGTTTTCCCGTCCTTTTTGACCCAAACCTACTCCTCCAGGCCTTAAATAGCCTGTGACACTTCTCGGTGTCGGAAAAGCCGCTGCCCTGCTGATGGGGATATAAAAGACTCTGATTGTCTGATTGTCAAGGGCTCCATTGATCAGAGCGAGGTCGGCGTTCCATGTTCTTCTTCGTCAGAGGTTAGTCTAGTGTAGCATTCGCTTTCAGTGGAGGAAAAAAGGCAGTACAACGACGACTCGCATTGCTCGACTGCAGACATAAGTAGGACTCATTCTTTTTATATGACACTACCAAACTGCAAACATTAGCAACTTTTACGTCACAGAAAATGTGTTTGTGATTGCATAGTGATCAACACAATCATGCTTGAATTGAGCAGGATCTCAACAGATCTGGGAACATACTGCATTGCACGGGTCTTGAATTAAAATTAATCAAGGTCCAATTTGGAAGAAAAAAAATGTCTAGCAAAGGTCCTTAAAGAGGGGGTATTATTGCTTTTTTCAATCACATAGCACCAGTCTATAGCATACTACAATGATGACGTAACCTTCTGTTGGTCTGTATATGCAGTAAATTAAAATAACTGCCTTGAATAAAATTGCTCTCTCAAAATGGCTGTACTGAACGTCTTGAAATAGGCCTCTGTCTCTTTAAGAAGCTTTCCGACACGCCCCCTTCAGCACACTGCTGTGGCATCTAAACAACACTACTGTGCGGGGAGGGGGCTCTGCTGAGCTGAGGAGCAGTGGTTGGTGGCTTGGCTGGTGACGAAAGGTCTAGAGGCTTCTCCAGGAGGTGGGGGCGTTCCTAGGAGGACTGAGGCATAGCTACACCTAAAATGGCTGCCGTCTAAGTTTTTACTGATTACTCAAAAATATGTGATGAGCCAAGGCAACACTCCAGGCATGTGTTTAATGAGGGAATGACATAATAACATGATATAAAGCTTAAAAAGTCGATTTTACATAATACCCCCCTTTAACTTAAGTTAAGTGCTTTATTTGTCATGTACAGTTATACAACAATATTACGTTCAGGTGTTGTTTAGTCCTGAGCCGCTGTGCCTTTTGCTGTCATTGTGGCCCACCTGACCAGCATGTTTTTGGAGGTTGGAGAAACTGGAGAACTGCCTTCAGTCTCCTCTGATCCTCCAGAGCGTGGTGTCCTGCACTGTGTCAGCTCCTCCTCCTCCTTCCTCTTCTCCTGTGCAGCTCCCTCCACTCCACAACAGTATTTCACCACCTTCTGGGAAGAGCTTAGCAGTTAATCTGTTTTATTCTCCAGTGTACGTCCATTAGCCAGAACATAGTAGGATAAAGGCATATGTGGCTTAGCTGGGAGTCTTGCCTGGATACCTCCTGTGTGTCCCTTTTTTGTTTCCTGCAGCTCCTCTTGTGATGCCTCCACTGTGCTGCAGGTGTGGGGGGCTCTTGGTGCCTCTTCAGTGTTTCAGGAGACATTTGAGACCTTTATATAGGGACAAATCTTTATTTAAGCCCTGTATTAAATCAAATAATAATGACTGTACTTTGAAAAGAATGCAATTAACTGAATACTATTAATGTGACAATAAAAATACATTTTGCCTCCTAAATAGCAGAATACCTATGTTCAATAAAATGTCACAATGTTGCCACTGCAGTGCTGTTTCTCCTCTTTGCTCAATACTGAGCCCTTAGACCAGGTTTACTCCACTCACTGCTCTTTTTTTTATTGTTTTATTTTTTCGAATTTGAAACAGCGGCACTATTTTCCGCTTGACGATTGCGTGTGCATTTTCAATTCAATAATTAGGGTCTTCTCGGTTTTAAAACTGTAGCATTCCCTCAGCCACGATGTGTTAGAAATGATCAAAATATCTTGGGGAAAAAGAAAAGTCTTGTGAACTCTAGCTCTGTGTCTTCTTTCCGCCACCGCAGCATTAATGTGATCATGACTAACGTGTGCTACTGTGAGCCGCGGAAACTCTAAAAGGTTAATGACGAGTTTGCCAGCATTTTCAACAAAGGACTCCGCACTCGGCCTTCTGTAATTAATCACTCTATTGTTATCGTTAAGTGCCTATTCTGAAACAAAACCTGGTTGTGATTATGGCTCACATCAGGAAGGCCCGTGTTTGACTCCTGATCCTGGACCATGTAGGGCATTGGTCATGTCAGACTCGAGGCCCGCGAGATGATTTTGTTAGCACCGTAGCAGTGATAAACATACGCCGACAGAGAAGATACAGCTCGTTTACAGGGGTTACGGCTTTATGTTTTTTTAACAAAGAAATGGACAAAGAGCCAGAGGACAGAGAGAGAGCGAAAGCCTCTGAGGCAGGTGGGACAGACTGACTGTAGTAAGTACTGTAAAACTTTCTTTGCTCAGCTGACCAAGTGCCGATAAAGTTTACAGCTGCATGGTATTGCAAAGTAAACAGCGCGAGTTCAAGCACAGTCTCTTACAATAATATCAAAATCAGGGTTTATAAGCGTCAGGTCGTAACAGTATATGGACACACCCCTCTACCTTTCCATATCACTCTCCAGAGTGTCATAAAGCGCTCATTTGCTCACAACATCGTGCACATATTGTTTCTGTTTGGGCGCACTGATGAGTCCTGTTAGCCTGGCTAACGCCAGACTAAAATCACAAGTGATATTTAGTCTGGGGACCACCAATTCATTTTCTCGTAGGAGAGGTGTGGTTTACGATTGTCCATAGCCGTTTATTGGGCGCTACGAATGTCTCTCATGCGTCTGCACGTAGCCATAGCCAATCGTATCATGGTATCAGATGACGTATGACGTACCTGCTGTAAACTTTTGAGCTAAGCTATTTAGAACACGGTCTAAAGCTTGATCGAAAGATGGCATCGCGTCTGCTGCTGTCATGTTGGATCCGTAAATATTTTTTTATTTTTTTTATCCCTAAACAAACTACAAGCTTCCGTATGTCAAATAGCGCGTCATCGTCTTACCGTCCCTCCTCGTTCTGTGATTGGTGCCCAAATCCATGGAAAAATGTCGGCCATGGTCCCCAGGCTGTTGTGAAGTTCGAAAAGATTCGAGCGCACACAGCAGTCTGGCGTTAGCCAGGCTAGAGTCCTGTGGGGCTCACACTAAACACACAAACTGTATGAGTTTGTGGCCTTTTACTTTACGAGTTACTATTTCGTACTTACAGTACAACAACAACAACAACAACAAAAACTGGAAGCTTTAAAAACGTGGTAAGGTACAGTCTATTTAAAAGTATCAAATTAATATTTAGTCTACCAAATAAGGCTTTGTTTCGGCCACCCGACCAACACTACGTTTACATCTCTGGCCCCCGCTCAATACGAGTTTGACACCTCCGATGTGAGGTTTGCATGTGAATATTACCGCTCAATCCAAAACATGCACAAATGTTATACTCCAGCTAGTTACTCCCAATCATAATAAAAATAAACATTGAAATGCTGTTAGCTATCTGAGCCTGTTCATAAATATGCGTTCTTTTGTTACCAAACGGCTTCCTGGACTTGTTTGAATTGAATATTTCGTCCACATACAGCTCAACGGTGAAGCCAGTCTCTTTATTAAAGTATGGCGAGGTATGATATGTCCATTTCATAGCATTTATATAATTTCTGTGGTTTCTCCATCATTCACATGTTATAAGATGATGTTTAGTGGCCACTATTTACTTTTTTTCTTTAAGTAAACAAATGGCTATCTTATGAGCTAAAGCGATTTGAGAGCTACATACAGTACGTCCTCTTCTGAAACACTGAAGAGGCACCAAGAGATGAAGGAGGAGGAAGTGCAGGACACCACGCTCTGAAAAAAGCCCAAGAGGTGGTTTCAGAGGAGCACTGAAGGCAGTTCTCCGGTTTCCCCGACCTCCAAAACATGCGTGTCAGGTTGGCCCACAATGTCGTAGGCGCTCAGGACTAATCTAAAAAGGTCTGCACAGTCATGAAGGATTTCTAACTAGGCTTTGACCTCACCAAAGGAAGGACCATCCCCTTTATACTGTGCCATTACACACCAGCCAAGCCTCGAAATCACAGGTACTTGACTCCATGAGACCATCTTCTTTCTGAACACCGCTGCCGGTTATACCTCCTAATCCCACTTACAGACTTACAGACCCGCCTCGCGTACACACACTCCCCCTCGTGAGCGGAGGAGCCCATGGAAAAGGAGGCACGTGTGACTGCTCGCTTGTCGGCAGCGAGCGTGCAGACACCGCTGTCTGGTTGCCTCGGTAACCGCTCGCACGCGCCCGCACAATGGATCGGAGGGATCCAGCTGTGGCGGCGGAGGGCCCCCGAAACATAGACACGCACAGGGTTTAGGATAATCTGCTAATCCAGGAATAAAATTTGAGGAAAAGCAAGGAGGAAGGTATAACATGAATTTCATAGAGCAGCATCATGTATAGATTATGCATAAAGTTAATGAATCACGCGATGTAAATGTCTGATACGATATTATTATTATCACTATTATATCAATTTGCAAAAAAAAAAAAAAAAGCTTCAAGATGAGGAAGAAACATTGATAACTATCTTGATCACTGCGATGAAATTATTGCGATATTATGCAGAACCATTTCATCGTACACCACAGAACATGAGAAAATCATGACTAAAACAGAGCCTATGCACATTTTTTAAGATACCATGCGTTTTCGTTTGAGAAAGACTGGGAGTTTGCAGCTCTACAGGTCTATTGGTTTTCATTTCAAAACTTTTACATTTCTGAGCTGTCATCTAACATCCACAAGGTTGCCATTGTGTTTTACTATGGACCTGTGAGTATTATGTCATGGCATGCCATACAAATGAATAGGAAAGCCAGGCGCAATACTAAAAGTAAGGCGATGTACATTTTGTCTTTTTATAATTTCTGTGCTTTCTTTGTCATTAACATCTTATAAGATGAAGTTAAGTGGCCATTGGGTGTGATTCCGACTCCACAAAAAGCTTAGCTGAATTTAAGTTAGCATTTAGCTCAGAGGACAATTTTAGACACTAATTTGTATCTCAAGTAAAATCTCAAAAGGAGGTACATTCATTAATGATTTCTAACTAGACTTTGACCTAAATGATGACCATATATGGGCGATCCCAGAGATGCCGTATGTATCTTTTGCCACGACATACAACATCCTGTCATTCTACTAGAACCCATGCATTTTACTAAAGCAACTGAAGCTCATTTAAAAGACCAAGCGGTGCTCTCTAGACAGCATTATGACGGCTCCCATCAATGCTTTCCGGTTACAAACTCAGCGTGCTCAGCCCACTTCTCGCAGACAAACGCACCTCACTCCAAAGTAAATTAAGGGCGTTTTCACACATGTTGGAGCGCCTTATGGGACGGCCCGAGACTGCACTAGTTTCAACTGCATTTATTCAAAGTTAGTTCAGTCCGTGTTCACACGCGCTCGCATCACGTAACAATTATCAGCTGTTCAACGAACGTATTCCCATGACAACGGCATCAACCTGTCAATACGCCAAAACACTTCCTCAATGTTGCACTATGGTCTTTTCTCTCTCTCATGGTTAAATACAGTGAGGCTGATATGCTAAGTGAGGAGAAATGCACTTAATCAGCTCATGGAGAGGAAAGCTTCCTACTGTGCAGCAGGAAAGAAAAATACGGGCAGAAGAGACACGTAGCCTACCTTGTTGATATTGGGCCCGAGGTCAGCTTCACACCACACCCGCTCCGCATCAGAGAGCGGCTCAGGCCGCTTCGAGATCACCTGTTTCAGCCACACTCGGAGCGGCTGCAGAATTTTAGGTCGACCTAACTAGAGCCTGTGTGAAAACGCCCTCAGTGCTGTGTTGTTTTCTCAGTACTTATTCGATCTCAGAATCCTAAACAAACACACTTCACAACGGCTTTGGCCCGAGTTGAGTCTTTGTCCAGAGCATGAACCGATCAAAACGTGCCCGGCTCCCTCTTATATTCCAGTCATTAAAACATTAAAATTGCAGAAATTGTTTCCATTTCAGAGCATTAAGCATCAGGAGATGGAGAAGTCATTGTAAATCTTTTACTCAAGCAAATGAACAACATTCACGACTCAAATCCTTTTACTCATGTGCTTTTACCCTTAAATCTTTGGCTGAAACAACACCTCTCTCATGTTTTTAAATCTTGTCACCGCTGAAGGACCACTTTATGAAAACATCATTTAATCTTAGTTCACAGTTTCTAACAGAAAAGACCTTTGTGACAGTTTTTGTTTCATGTGTATAGGCCCAGCCATAAATCATGCAATTTAAATCATTTTACTTTTTTCTAATATTGTCCCACATTTACTCGAGTACAGACTGAGATTCCTCCTCCACCTCATGGTCTCTCACTCACCCGGTCAGCACCACCACAAAGTCCATGACGTTCCAGCCGTTGCGGAGGTACGAGCCTTTGTGGAAGGCGAAGCCCAGGGCGATGATCTTAATGGCCGCCTCGAAACAGAAGATCCCAATGAAGTAGGGCTCCGTGTCGTCCTACAGAGAGAGAGGAGGGACAATTCACCGGCAAGCTCTTTTGTGAGGGATAAGGCAGAGGGTAATGAAGCGAAGAGAGATGAGAGAGATGGAACTCTTTTTATGTCTCAGAGTGGACAAGTACAGCGCTTACGCACGTCTAAAAACACTGGCTCTGTAGCAAAACATTTCTGAGGCATTTATGAAAACTCAGCCTTTGAGCTGGTTCCTTGATTCAGAGATAGCTTTATGGAGCACACAATGACCGCTTTACTGTAGGCCACAGCACGGCTCTGCCAACCTCACTTTCTATCTCTGACACCAAGGGCGTAGGATTGATGTCACATAGGGACACATCGAGGGATTTGTTTTAGAGGATCCAGCACACAGCTCTAAACCAGTGTGCTGGATCAACAAAACAGTGAGGAAACCATAGATCCGCACAACTGTGATGCTCGCCAATTCATTTATTGCTCTCACCAAGGGCTAAAGCCGGGGACCCCTCCTGCGGGGCCCGGCCTGGGGTTGACCACTGTGGCTATTCGATTGGTACTAGTGTGAGGAGCTCAGTCACTCGGGAACTCAAAATAGAGTCTCCTCTAGGGATGTAACGGTTCAGCTCTCTTACGGTTCAGTTCACGGTGCAGGACCCACGGTTTGGTGCATCACTAACTGTAAGTACAATATAAAAATAAGTTAGTTTTGAAATAAAATTGCCTAAATGTTCATTACACAGTATTTATAATCTCAGACTACAATTTGGCAATGCTTTCTAATTTTTCAAAGCTGGTTTATAATAAAATGTGCCCCTGGGCTCTCTCTTCAGTCACAGGA
Source organism: Neogobius melanostomus (assembly GCA_007210695.1). Taxonomy (NCBI): domain Eukaryota; kingdom Metazoa; phylum Chordata; class Actinopteri; order Gobiiformes; family Gobiidae; genus Neogobius; species Neogobius melanostomus. Next base: position 600,550 of record VHKM01000542.1, on the reverse strand, counting down.
ACCCTCTGTCCCTCTGCTCGTGTTCATACTGAACAGCAGCAGCACATGATAACCTGCCACTACTGTTAGAAAACAATCTCTTTAGTATAGTGGTGTTCAAAGTGTGGCCCAGGGGCCAAATACAGCCCTAAAACCAACTTTTGATGGACCTTAAGCTTCTTGTTGAACTGTCACTCATCGCCAGGGAGTACCGTAAATTTCAGATAATTAAGCGCACCTTACTAAAAGCCGCACCAGCTAAATATGCAGCCTTTTACACATACTCGAATACAAGCTGCAGGTTTTCATAGTGCCGTGCATCCGCTCAGAGCGGCCCATGGCGGAGATGAGGAGGAAGAGACGCCTCATCTCGGAGAAAGTGCAGTGTTTTATTTATCATAAATAAAACAAGACGCGTACGTCCGTGTTGTAAGAGAGAGAGCAAACCTGGCTCTTGTTTGTAGGTTAATAGCGAGTTGGCGACAGACATGAGTTTAACAGGCTTCCCCTGATGCCTGAGCCCTGACGATGGTTTCTCTGTCTCCGCGGCTTCTCTCGTCCAAACAAAGTTCACGGCGGTCTCTCTGTCATGGCCAGACCCACCTCTGTGCCTCTGCAGGAGGTTAAAAGCCTGGGTTTTCCTCCGCGGCGTCTGGATTCAGCAGAATCGTGGCGTGGGGTCCAGCGTGGCCTCGCGTCACTGTGACCTCGGTGTGCGTTCTCTCATAGAAAATAAAAGAGGCGGCTCTTTTGCTGCACGTGAAGGCGTTTCGGTGCGTTGGGTCGAGCAAAGCCCTTCCACATTTAGGCTAAAGTGAGCCTTCATCATTTTAAAAGTTACTCATCTACCGTTCCTCAGCCAAGAGCAGCGTTGATTAGAAGTCCCGTTCACTTTTGTGTTTACTGCTCGAGACGCCTCTAGTGCCTGTTGGCGGCGACATATTGGCCGCAGGGTTCAAAGCGTGGGGAAAAAGTAGCGGCATTTTGGCCCGGAAATGATGGTACTTTTTTACTGCAAATTTAATAATAATTCGACAAAATTATAGCCTCAAAAAGTAACATTTTTCTGTGAGTCTAGGTTAATCTTCCGAGTCTAAAGGTGTGGGGCGATGCATCCAGTGGAATGTTTCTTTGCATTGACCAACGAATTGTGGCAATTGATGCCATATAAACTTCAGTATGAATCCTGTAATTAAAAAGGTTTGGACATCCCTGCTTTAGCATGTGTCCACAGGTTCACATAATCACACTTTTCACTGTAGAAAATTGATTGACCAAGAGATACATTGTGTAATAAGGAGGCTCTGGACGATTTGGAGGGAAGTGTTTGAGGTGATGGAAGTCCGTGCTTTAACTGCTGTTGAGGAAAATCAATCGAGGGATGTTTGGCTAGTTGGAATGTCAGCTTTGTATTAGGGCTGAGCGATATGACGACATTAGACCGTCTTACGATCTCCAGAGCTGACAATCTGTCATTTTTGCCAAACGCTAATGCGAGCGTTTGGCAGTGCGAAAACCTGACCAGGCTCCTCAATCTGGAGCTTTTAAACCCAGCGTTCTGTCTCTATTTCAGTGATATTTATGTCAGTGTTTTCCCCGTAACGCCGCTGCTCTGCGTAGATCGCAGCGTGTTTATTTATTTACCTGACGACACATGTGTGAAGAAGCGAGTGTGTCCTTCGTCCTTACAGTTCAGTCAGGTGCCGCTGTTCCGGTTCTCGCCGTGACCCTGTCACGAGGTGATGTTTACATTTTGTGCGAGCTCGGCACATGGATATTTCATAAAATATCGTAGCTAGCTGTGCGCTACCATGGCCAATTAGCTGTTGTAGTCCTGCTGTCTCCCCCTGAAGTCGACAGGAACAGGAAAGGATTGCTACGAAAATTGTGTGTGATGTTCATGATAACTGTACTGACATTGAGATAAAAGGTAATACAGGTTTCCATCTTACCATATGAGTGCGTTGGCGTCTTTTACACTACATGCAATGAATAATAATTAAAAGAATAATCACTCTCTCAACCAGTCTCGAACTCACTCCACGTGTTTGAAAAAGGTGTGCTTAAGGACACCTGCGCCAACCCCTACACTACAGCACCACACCAAGTGTTGTCTCAATGCTTGTATTTATCAGATATTCTGTACCCATCACAGCAAGCCATGTCATTCCATCGGCCATGTCAAAATGTGACAGTCACCAATTGACGTGGGATGTTATTAATTGTACAACGAGGCTGCGTCCTTTCCTCATCCTGTTAATGCATATATGTGCGCCTGACATCGCTGGTGACACTGTTTGCAGCAGTTGGCTGTCGATAGAGATTTTACGAAACAAATGCCACAAAATAGCATAAACTCTAATCAACATGGTGGCCTATGCACCAATTTGACCACAGCGTGTCGCTGTTCGAATTTCGACGAAAAGATTGCGCCATAAATGCAGAGCTGAACTTTACGCCTATTCAATATTCCTCTTAATAGGTTTGATGTTAATGATGAGGAGATGATGCTTGTATGGGGCCTCTTGTTAAAAAAAAGTCATCTGCACAAATAAGCTAAATTCCATTGGCAAAAGTGTGTAGTACAACAGCGACACGCCGTGGTCAAATGGGTGCATAGCCACCATGTTGATTAGAGCTTCTGCTATTTTGTGGCTTTTGGATCGTAAAATCCCTACCGACAGCCAACTGCTGCAAACAGTGTCACCAGCGATGTCAGGCGCACATATATGCATTAACAGGATGAGGAAAGGACGCAGCCTCGTTGTACAATTAATTACATCCCACGTCAATTGGTGACTGTCACATTTTGACATGGCCGATGGAATGGCATGGCTTGCTGTGATGGGTACAGAATATCTGATAAATACAAGCATTAAGACAACACTTGGTGTGGTGCTGTAGTGTAGGGGTTAGCGCAGGTGTCCTGAAGCACACCTTTTTCAAACACGTGGAGTGAGTTCGAGACTGGTTGAGAGAGTGAATATTCTTTTAGGTCAGCTAATAAACAGCAACAATGTGTCGTACCACAACTACGCAGATGACACTCAGATCTACGTGTCACTGACGGCAGGTGAACATGGGCCTGTAGATACTCTCTGTCACTGCATCGAACAGATCAGTTTGTGGATGCAAAGCAACTTTCTCCAACTAAATTCAGACAAAACTGAGATCATTGTCTTTGGCCCACAGACACAAAGACAAAGTGTTATCAGTCACCTTGAGTCTCTCGCTCTGAAACCAAAAAATCAGGTTAGAAATCTAGGAGTAATCATGGACTCAGACCTGAACTTAAACAGCCACATCAAAGCAATAACGTCATCAGCTTTTTACCATCTGAAAAACATTGCTAAGATCAGAGGAATAGTGTCAAAACCAGACTTAGAGAGACTCATCCATGCATTTGTCTCCAGCAGGTTAGACTACTGTAACGGCTGCTCACTGGCCTTTCTAAACCAGCTGTTAGAGCTGCAGAACATCCAGAACGCTGCTGCTCGAGTCCTGACAAGAACCAGGAAATACGACCATATTAGTCCAGTGCTCTGGTCTCTGCACTGGCTTCCTGTCACTCAGAGAATAGAATATAAAACAGCTCTGCTTGTGTACAAGTCTTTTCATGGTTTAGCACCAAAGTACATCTTTGACATGTTAGAGCCGTATGAACCATCTCGGGCCCTGAGAACTTCAGGGAGGGGTCTCCTGGTGGTTCCCAGAGTCAATAATAAACACGGTGAGGCTGCGTTTCAGTTTCATGCAGCTAAAATCTGGAACAGTCTTCATGAGGATGTGAGACAGGCCTCAACTCTGACAATGTTCAAATCCAGGCTGAAAACAGCTCTTTTTACCCGTGCATATGAAAACTGAAAGTATTTTATCTGCACTCTTGCCTTTTACTGTCATTGATTAACTTTATGTTGATGTTTTATTGATTGATTTTATCTGTTTTCTTGTAATTTCTCTTTCTGCAACTGTGAAGCACTTTGAATTGCCTTGTGTATGAATTGTGCTCTACAAATAAACTTGCCTTGCCTTGCCTTTTAATTATTATTCACTGCGTGTAGTGTAAAAGACGCCAACGCACTCATATGGTAAGATGGAAACCTGTATTACCTTTTATCTCAATGTCAGTACAGTTATCATGAACATCACACACAATTTTCGTAGCAATCCTTTCCTGTTCCTGTCGACTTCAGGGGGAGACAGCAGGTCCACAACAGCTAATTAGCCATGGTGGCGCACAGCTAGCTACGATATTTTATGAAATATCCATGTGCCGAGCTCGCGCAAAATGTAAACATCACATCGTGACAGGGTCACGGCGAGAACCGGAACACCGCATCCTTCTCATTTGTTTAATCTAAATCCTGGGCCGTGTTCACAAATGCGCTGTTTATCCATGTCTTTGAAAAATATAAGACTTGTCCAACTTTGGTGAATTACTTGGTCAACTAATAACTTGTGGCAACTATCTGCTTCCGGTTAGCCTTTTACACAATAAAAGACAGTCTGTTATGGCATTAGTAAGACTCTTATTGTGAAAGGGTCAGACAACAACAGCAACTTGACGTCATGAGAGAGACGTCTCAGAAAAGATGCCAAACAGCAACAGACACGAACAACAAGCCTTTACCAAACTTAGTGTTACTATTTTACTTTTATTGTCTGGAGTTTTATTGTGTTTTTTATTGTCTGGAGTTAGTTTGCTGTAGTTCTAAGTCTAGTCTAAGTTCTAAGTCTATTTTTGCTTTGTTGATTATCACAAAATTGAATAAATTAGTATATTAATTCAATCTTTTTCTTCTTCAGTGTGTAATTTAAGTTATTTTACTTACTATAAAAAGATCGTGATAAAATCGAAATCGGGAGTTTATAATTCAAAAATCGTGATATTCTATTTTTGTCATATCGCCCACCCCTACTTTGTATCGGGACCTGACTGTGCTCACTGTTTGTCGTGACACATTATGTAGGGTTTGGCATAAAATGAAGACAATCATCATCACAGCACCAAAGCTCAACCATTTGAAAGCAAAGCTACATTTAAGGATGGGTGACCTCTGGCAGAGAGAGCACATGCACACACTAATAGTACAGACGCTGATGTTTCTCATTATAAACAGGATCCCGCTCCTCCGTCTCTGTGACTTTATTCAGTGGTTTCCGCCTGGGGCGACGAGGACACTCCGCTATAACCTCCCCTACATTAACATCGAACTCACCCAGAGACTGACAGCCCAAAAGCCTGCCCACACGGACAGCTCTGAAGAAAAGGCTGCACGCTTTTCTTATGGTGATAAGACTTATGTTTCAAGATCAAGATTCCATTTACGGGGCACATCTTACACACAGGAAGAATGAAGATATGAACAGAGAAATCCCAACGGAGAATATTATTTTGGTTGTTTTCAGAGGTCACTGTGTCAAAACTATCGCCAGAATCTGAGGCCATTTAACTAAACCAGATCGGAAAATCCTTATTAGGGTTGCAAAATTCCGGGAATGTTCAATGTCGGACATTCTCCATGGGAATTTAGGGGAGTTAAAGAGAATAAACAAGCTACACACACAGCTGAAGATATAAACTGCAGCCTAAGAATCTGATCTGATTAGTTATACACTGAAATATCATAGCAGAGGCGAAAACTCTCAAAGAAATCATCTTTGCCAAGTCTGACACCAGTGTTTGAAGAGGACAGTGTTGTTGGTTGTGGCCAATAGAAAAACAAACAACAGGCTTTTTGAAACGGAACAGACTCAGTCCATGTTTGGATCAGTCAAGTGTCTGCAGTATTACAATATAGTTTAAAGAGTCTGTTCCATGTGTCAGTCAGTAGAGACTGTTCTATAGCTCTGTTCTGTTTAATGCAGCTCTGTGTCAGACAGAGTTTGTCATGATCTGAGTTAGAGATGAGTGAATATAACCCATCACAGTGTGGTAAAACAAAATAAAACTTTGCCCACCACTTATGAGAGAAAGAATGAAGGTTTAGGAAAGTTGACGATATGGAGTCTCGCACATATGGCTCAGGGATATGACTTTAATCAAATGTTTTATGACTCAAAAACATGGGTAACTACTGTAAAAGTTCACTAATTGTTTATTCAACAAACGATGCAAAAATATAATGTTTATTTGATTTTCTTGAAGCTTCCAGAAAGGAAATTTATTGGGAATTGTCCGTCCCTTTGCAGCCCTAATCCTTATCCACGCTTTTATCAGCAGCTGATTGGACTACAGCAATGGCAAGGCAACTCTATTTATACCGCACATTTCGTACACAAGGCAACTCAAAGCAATGGATATTTACCTGGACTCCCACGGAAAAAAACACCCACCAGCCACAACTTCAAAATGCTACTAACAAAAAAATACAAATGCAGTAACACACGGATCGGTTTATGAAACGGGAGCATCAGTGAGCCTTAAGAGCCAGCTCCAGCTCCAGCTCGATGTACAAACATTGTGTGTTCCCCAAAAACTTCAAGCACCAAGTACGACACACAGAGCGTAGCATAAGAACAAGTGCATGACATACTCACCAGCCGTTCGGACATGGGCGTCTTGTCGCTGGCCGGTAGATGCTGCTCCAGAGCTAGCACGATGCAGTTAGCGATGATGGTGGCCAGGATCATGTACTCAAACGGAGTGAGAGAAGTTGTTAAGGAAAACAGAATACACTTTCTTGGGAAACAGCATGGAAATAAAGATTAACTCTTTTTTTGTGTGTGTGGAATCTGAAGGTATAGCTGAGCATTCACAATACCTCCAGCATTTCCCGATTGTTCATGTGAATAGCACGTTTTAGTCGTGTGTCCAGCTCCTCCCAAACACTTTAAGCTATAGAGATGGGGGAAATCCACTGTTACCATGGAGATCCGCCATCTTTACAGCTGTTAGCATACATTTTCCATAGAATAACAAGTGTTTTAATGTGAACACAACACAACAGTGTCCTTGGGCAAGTTGAATGATTTTGTCCTCTTTTAGCTTCACATGACGTCTTGTCGAGTTTGCATGATCTCCCCATGTCTGGAAGGGTTTTTATACATTCTATGTTTTTTCCCATGGTTTTACCCAAGTCATTCTCCAGCACAGGACTCATGACCAAAGCTCCTTTAAAGTGTATGTGACAGGTTTTAACACTTGAAACATGTATTTAGAAGGATAACATCTGTTGTAAGTAATAATTATTTCAGGGAAGCAGCAAGTAATGAAGAAATGTCGGGCAGATAAGTTTTAATTTTTAAGCTACAGGAAGTGACATAGATAGAGGTAAAGTTTGATTCACTCATTTCCCATTGACATAGATACAGACCGCATCTCTGGAACCGCCCTTATATGGTCATGTTTGAAGGAGTTGAGGGGGAAAACAAAGAGGATAATAATCTAAACTTTCTATAATTACTCCAAAACTACTAAATGCAGATGTATGAATATAGTTTTCGACCCAATAAAGATACAAAGACATGGGGAGGAGCAAAGTGATTCAACAGCCAATAATGACAAAAATAACAGCGAATGCTTCTGTTGTGAAAAAACATCCCTATGGACCCCATTTAGACCTGACTTTATTTGTGTGTGATAAATACGTTTATATTCCGCCAGAAAACGGCTAATATACTTCCTTCCCCGTCAGCAGGCCACGCCCCTTTATATGCTGCGTTACCTCCTGTATCTGTAACACTGTTGCCTCGATCTATGTCACTTCCTGTAACTGCGTTTCCATCACTGTATTTTAATGCGCATTTTGTAGTTTCGCATTTGTAAGGAGTGATGAAAACACCAAATTTCGGATTTAAACTCTTAACTCGCATAAAAAGTTTATCCGCTCGCTTGAGGTGGTTTTTGATTTGTGCGCATAAGCATAAATGCGCATTTTGGAAGATGGAAACAGTTTGTTCGCATAAAGTTTGACATAGCGAATACAAAGTACACGTGCCTGTTGGCGTAGCCGACCTGTGGACAGGAGTGGACAGAAGTTAAGAGGAAAAGTAATCCATCAGTAGCAGGTCGTCTCTAGTCCAAAAATATTTCCAAGATGCAGAGGCTCAAACATCGCTATCTCTGCCGCAGCATATATGCTACAACACTGTCTGCAACTATGGACCAAATTAGCCACAAAAAACTCTCCCACCGACGCAGACGCCGCCTGATCCTCATTAGAAAACGTAGTAAACTCACTCTGGGATAGTTGTTGTTTGTCCAGCCTTTACAGGTCATGCGAGACTTCAGAGTATTAGCCAGCGGTGTGCTGACCATAGGGAGGGTCGGGAGATTTCCCTGTGGGCCGCGGCACTGTTTAGGGCCGGGCCGCCCCCACGAGGGGAAATGTGTCAAAATCAGAAAAGACTTTCGCATCTAACTTTTCATCCTTGTGGTGGGGAGATACCATTTGACGTTGAACTAACTCAGAGGGGTGTTTAAGGGTGTTTAAGTGGAACACCCCTCCGCTTTAGTTGAAGTTGGTGCAGTCCAATCCTGCGGAGACAAGTGTCGCGCGAGTAAAGAGAGAAAGAGGCAGTGAAAGGTAGAAAAGTGGACAAATAAATATTTTTATCTTCATAACTTGGTGCTGATTGTGGAGTTGTATCAGGCTCAGACTGTGTGCAGCGGCCCATGTAAAAAGAGCGTTAAAAAAAAGCGTTAGAAAAATGTCAAAGCCATACTTGCACCAGGGACCTCCTGCACCAGAGACTAGCGCACTATCAATGAGCTATAAACCCACAGCAAAGTGGGCCGGTCTTCTCTAAATTCCCGGCCGAAATAAGGTCCCAGCACGCCCTTGGTATTAGCAGCTAGTTAGTTACTTTTGCTTAGCTTTAGTGTGTAGGTCGACTAAATTAACATTTATTCATGGCATTACGAGTAAAAACAAGCAGCTAATTCCAACATGGTAAATTAATTTGGCCAAAAACTATACTAAAAGCTCGTACTTCAAGTGACATCAAAAACGTACAGTGCGCCCTCTGCTGGGTAAATGCTGCAATTGCGTCATGCAGCTGCCTGCTGTAACCAGGTAACCAAAGCCACGATTCGCAAAAACACTTGGATGGAAACGTGTGAAAATTCGCTTTTGTTATATGCATTTATTATGCGCATTTTAGACAGATGCACATTTTCTCTGATGGAAACACAACTAGTGTCCAATAAGGAAGTGAAACTATAAACGTCACAAAAATGGTCAAACTATAGAAAGTTTGACCAAGTTTGATCTTAAATATAATTGTGTTAACTATGTTTTAGCAAAAATTGTGTCATATGCACTTTAAGTCTATATCAAGTGTTGGATTCCTGGCCTGGTTGAAGGATGCCTCAAATCACAAAGAGGCAAGTCAACTCCACACAACTACAAAAAGCCAATTGTATTTGAATGTGTCAAATAGCCAGTTCCTCTTTTGCAAAACACAAAATGTCTTGACCAAAACAGTCCCAACAGTTTCATCATCACTCGCGCGTCTTTTTAGTGTGCTACGACGCTAATGATGACCCGTGCTGGACGAGCGTTGCCCAGTGGAGCGTGTTCCATACATCCCTCCACAAACGCCCGTCATGTGTGAGAGGCTCAGGAGCTTCCAGATGGTTGACCGCTTCTCTCCATTGTAAAAGTGCATTTTCTCTGGGTCAGTGCCATGCTCCTTTCTATCAAATAAAGACCTCTGAGTCCAAGCATTAGCCGCAAATAGGCCATGCATAACGCAAATATAATATTCCCATGTGATTAGGTAGATGTCTGATATATGAACTTTATAGAAGCTGTGCCTTCTGGACAACCACCATATTACCATTGAACTTGTACATATCATGCAAAATCGACTTGTGTAAATAGTGTAATAGCGGTCCTTTATCACACACAAGTAAAGTAAAAATGTGTCCATATGGATGTTTTTTTCACAAATTGTTTAGTAGAAGCAAAAAAACTGCACTTGTTGCTAACGTTAGCATATGTAGCTAACATTAGTCTCTTGGTTAGCATTGTCCTCTTTTTAAAGAGGGGGTATTATGCTTTTTTCAATCACATAGCACCAGTCTATAGCATACTACAATGATGACATAACCTTCTGTTGGTCTGTATATGCAGTAAATTAAAATAACTTTCTTGAATAAAATTACTCTCTCAAAATGGCTGTACTGAACGTCTTGAAATAGGCCTCTGTCTCTTTAAGAAGCTTTCCGACACGCCCCCTTCAGCACACTGCTGTGGCATTTAAACAACAACACTGTGCGGGGAGGGGGCTCTGCTGAGCTGAGGAGCAGTGGTTGGTGGCTTGGCTCCAGGAGGTGGGGGCATTCCTAGGAGGACTGAGGCATAGCTACACCTAAAATGGCTGCCGTCTAAGTTTTTACTGATTACTCAAAAATATGTGAATGAGCCAAGGCAACACTCCAGGCATGTGTTTAATGAGGGAATGACATAATAACATGATATAAAGCTTGAAAAAGTCGATTTTACATAATACCCCCCCTTTAAGTATTTATGGACTGTTGTAGAACCACTTTGCTCCTCTCCATGTCTCGGTCTTTTATTTGGTAGAAAAATATATTCATAATTTAGTATTTGTTAAAGTAATGGTGAAGGAATAGGAGGAGAGTTTTAGACAGGCCAGGACTCCCTTGAAAAAGAGATTAGTAATATCAACGGGACTTTCCTGGTAAAATAAAGGTTAAATAAAATACCTATATTTTAAAAAGTCTCCTCTCTGTTTGCCCGCTCTGGCCGCTCAAACATGAACATATATGGGCAACTCCAAAGATCTATCTGTATCTATAGGGTGCGTTCACGAGACATCACAACATTCTGTAGAGCCTATGGTTTCAAATTGAGGCGGTGGTAACTATGGTAACTGTCGAAACGCAGATTTTATTTTTTGTCTTCATTTTGTCTTACCATTACTGGGAGAATCTACATGAAACGAAAACGGTCTTTTCCGTCAGCGTGTATAAACCAAGATCCAGCTATTTTCTCACAAAGGTGTCCAAAAGTGTTGTTGTAGAAAAACATGGACTCTCAGTCTTAAAAATAATGTAGTTTTATATTGGTCCCTCCATCTGAAATCATGACAAAATCTAGAACGTGAAGGCAACCTATAGAGTTCAGGATCGTGATGTCACATTGTTAAGCATCATGGGATTTGCAGCAATAATAAACCAATAGAGATTTAAAAGGTGAAATACTGGAATTATACTTCACATTAAAACACTACAGTGTGTTAGATGGATTTACCAATAGTGACTCAGCAGCTAATGGAGTTGTTTCATGGCTTTTTTCCCTCCACTTTTATACTGTTTTAGTGATGTTAGTCTATGGGAAATCTATGCTAACAGCCACAAACATGGCAGATCCCCATGGTAACAGAGGATTTTCCCGAACGCTTTACTTTATTTAAGTGATGATGTCATCACTCTGCTTCCGGATCCAACGGAGCATTAGTCCTATTCACTGTAATGGGATTTTGCGGATTTTAAACAGCTGGCTCTTTTAAACATCTGATCGCAAAGAAATATTCATTCACTCTGAATTTTCTTACATTTTTTCCATACACAATGAAGGCATATTTTAAATACAAAAATATATAAACTTTGCCAGGAGAAATGGTGACATTCACTATTCTAATTAGGTCTAAACCCATTTTTGGCCTTTTTATCTGTTGTTATTTCAGCAGGAGATTCAGATAAAGTTGTGTTTTTGCTGTGTTTGTAAATAGAACTGTCAACAGTTTGGACCTGGAAGCAGCTTATTACTGTGTGCGATGTCACACGTAAACGTATTGCGGGGTTGCAGGTTCTAGAATGTGATGATGTCACAGGACCCAGTCAAGATGTTTGTGTTTAAAGGTGCACTATGCAACTTTTTATGTAAAACAAAGCTGAAATTAACACGTATTTGACCTTTCAGTAGGTTTTCACTGCTGATTCCATGGTTACATCATACATTCCATTTTGATAACCTACTAACAATAAAAAGGAAAGGAAATAAAATTGATCCTGAAGCATCATAGGAGCCACCGGGATGGAAAGCGAAGGCGCCAAGCTAACCACACAGCCCGGTCACTGGAAGGTCAAATACGCACTGAAACAATTAGTATAGTCAAACAACATAGATTAGATAAGAGGGCAACAGTCAGACCGTCCAATCAAAGAACTCTAATCCATATCCCTTGCAAAAAGATTCCATCCACTCAAACACAGATAAATCTTAAACATGCTGTACTCAATGCCAGATCGTTAAAAAACAAGTCCTTTTTAATAAATAGTTTTATTTCTTCTTATAATCTAGATTTTATGTTTTTAACTGAAACATGGCTTGACAAAAACACTGGTAACGCAGTTTTGATTGAGTGTAGTCCATCAAATTTCAATTTTGTGTCTGAAACACGCCAAAACCAGAGGGGCGGGGGTGTCTGTGCAATATTCAGGGACAATATAGTCATCCACAAATTGTCATTTGGGGTTTTTCTATCATTTGAGTATGTGTCTTTCAAAATGGAGATAAAACAATCTTCCATTCTTTATATGACTATTTACAAACCACCACAGAATTGTTTTATCGAAGACTTCACTGAATTACTTTCATTTATATGCACTGATTTTGATTGTTTGGTCATTTCAGGTGATTTTAATGTGCATGTGGATGTGACCAATGACAGGCATGCAAAAGAACTTAATGCTGTTCTTGAAATGTTTGGTTTAACTCAGCACGTGAGTGAGGCGACCCACAACAAAGGTCACACTCTAGATCTAGTTATTACAAAAGGTGTTAATATATCAAATGTGAATGTTGTTGATGTTGCTTTATCTGATCATTTTTGTGTCTTTTTTGACTTGTCTGTTGCACCCAAACCAGTGGTTGGGCCTGGAGTTATTCAAAGAAGACACATAAATGATACAACAAGGACACAGTTTATGGAAATGATCAGATTTGAAAATCCTCCATGTTCAAATGTTGATAATCTGTTGGACTCTTATACATCAAGCGTCTTAAATGTTTTGGATACTATTGCTCCTGTCAAGGTTAAAATGGTTAACAATAGACAAAAGGCACCTTGGAGAAGTGAAGATTCGGTCAGGGCACAGAAAAGGGAGTGCCGAAAAGCCGAAAGGAAATGGCGCAAGTCAAAGCTCCAGGTTCATTGTGAGATATACAAAGAAGTGCTTTGTGAGTTCAACCAGATTTTGCGTGGAGAAAGGGAGAAATACTTCTCTAAAATCATCGCAAACTGTAGAAACAATTCTCGTGTTCTGTTTTCCACAGTAAACAGATTAACTAACCCTCCAGTTTCACTGCCCTTAGAACTAATCTCTACATCTAAGTGCAATGAGTTTGCAATATTTTTTTATGATAAAGTCCAAGGCATAAAAAATGCCATAATTTCCACAACACAAATACCAACCCTGCCACCAACTAGACACCTTGAGCTGACACATTTCACACCTGTTACTGGCAAAACAATCGAAGAGGTCATCTCCGGTTTGAGTTCATGTACATGCTGCCTTGATGAATTACCCACTAGATTTCTGAAGTCTGTGCTGACCAGCTTGTTACCACAACTTGTTCAGTTTGTTAACATCTCATTTGAGACTGGAGCATTTCCAAAGGCCTTGAAAACCGCGGTCATTAAGCCTCTTCTAAAGAAGAGCAGCCTTGATCCCAAGGTACTGAACAACTACCGGCCCATATCAAACCTACCGTTTTTAGGAAAAGTCCTAGAGAAAGTAATATATCAACAGCTCACTTACTTTCTCCTATCTAACAATGTGTTTGATACTTTCCAGTCAGGATTAGGCCCCACCACAGCACTGAGACAGCTCTGATCAAGGTGACAAATGATATCCGTATGAACACCAATGCAGGTAAGGTCTCAGTTTTAGTTCTGCTGGACCTGAGCGCTGCCTTTGACACAGTGGACCATGGGATCTTACTTCACAGGTTAGAAAACTGGGTGGGAATCTCTGGTACTGCTCTAAACTGGTTCAAGTCCTATCTCGAGGATAGGACGTACTTGTCGAAATTGGCAACTGTGTCTCAGACAAAATTTCCATGACCTGTGGAGTCCCCAGGGGTCAATCTTGGGACCCCTCTTATTCAACCTGTACATGCTTCCATTGGGTCAGCTAATAAACAGCAACAATGTGTCGTACCACAACTACGCAGATGACACTCAGATCTACGTGTCACTGACGGCAGGTGAACATGGGCCTGTAGATACTCTCTGTCACTGCATCGAACAGATCAGTTTGTGGATGCAAAACAACTTTCTCCAACTAAATTCAGACAAAACTGAAATCATTGTCTTTGGCCCACAGACACAAAGACAAAGTGTTATCAGTCACCTTGAGTCTCTTGCTCTAAAACCAAAAAATCAGGTTAGAAATCTAGGAGTAATCATGGACTCAGACCTGAACTTAAACAGCCACATCAAAGCAATAACATCATCAGCTTTTTACCATCTGAAGAACATTGCTAAGATCAGAGGAATAGTGTCAAAACCAGACTTAGAGAGACTCATCCATGCATTTGTCTCTAGCAGGTTAGACTACTGTAACGGCCTGCTCACTGGCCTGTCTAAACGAGCTGTTAGACAGCTGCAGTACATCCAGAACGCTGCTGCTCGAGTCCTGACAAAAACCAGGAAATACGACCACATTAGTCCAGTGCTCCGGTCTCTGCACTGGCTTCCTGTCACTCAGAGAATAGAATTAAAACAGCTCTGCTTGTGTACAAGTCTTTTCATGGTTTAGCACCAAAGTACATCTCTGACATGTTAGAGCCGTATGAACCATCTCGGGCCCTGAGAACTTCAGGGAGGGGTCTCCTGGTGGTTCCCAGAGTCAATAATAACACGGTGAGGCTGCGTTTCAGTTTCATGCAGCTAAAATCTGGAACAGTCTTCATGAGGATGTGAGACAGGCCTCAACTCTGACAATGTTCAAATCCAGGCTGAAAACAGCTCTTTTTACCCGTGCATATGAAAACTGAAAGTATTTTATCTGCACTCTTGACTTTTACTGTAATTGATTAACTTTGTGTTGTTGTTTTATTGATTGATTTTAACTGTTTTCTTGTAATTTTTTCTGCAACTGTGAAGCACTTTGAATTGCCTCGTGTATGAATTGTGCTCTACAAATAAACTTGCCTTGCCTTGCCTAATATCAATTTTCTCTTTTTACTTAAAAAGTTGCATAGTGCACCTTTAGTAAGCCTTCATTATGTATGGAAACAAATATTTGATAGTTAATGTTAGAGAAACATCACTAGAGGAAATCCAGTGTAAATGTAATATTTCTGTGTGATCAGATGTTTAAAAAGAGCCTTGTAGTCGGCTCTACAGCAGGTTAAAAATCTGAAAATAGGACTAAAGTTCTATTGGACCCAGAAGTCGAGTGATGACATCATCACTTAAAGATCCCATAACATTCTAAGCCTTTCAAGGTTAACTTTAAACAAAGCAGAAGGAGAATACAGGTCTGTGTGAGCAAAACCCTTTTGAAAGTAATCTTCAAAAAGATCTGGGCAACACTTTACAATAACTACACCTTATTTAGTAAATGATGAATTAACACTTAATTCATCACGAACAATTCATTAGTTAAGTGTGACTAACACTATAACTACTTAACAATGAATAAGTCAAGTATGTGAAGAACTATTCATTATGAGTTAGGCATTAACTGTAGTTGATCAGCTGTTCCAGACAGACTTGCTTTTGAACAGAAACAAAAAGCTGGAGTGGATGGCTTGCCAAGTAAGCCCTAAACTGTAATATTAACCTCTGACCAACATCTCACACATGCTTTTGAACATTGTCACCACTTTTTTGCATAAAGATAAGCTTAAGAATTATATTATATTAACCACAAAACAGACGCTAACAACAGCATTCTGCCAACCACCTAAATTTGACCCTATTGATGACAAGTCCAATTAGGTATTCTTCCTAAACTGCACAGCCCTAATGCATGCTATTCAAGTGGGCGAAGAAACACTCTTTTTAAGTCGGTTTTGTTTTGTTTTGCTTCATTCTGGCCTCTTCCGCTCAGACTAACAGACCATCCACACAAGCTCGCTGGGAAACGCCCACACAACGCTTTCTATTTATCCGAGGCAACCTGTTGTTTCAGGAGCATTTTCGCATGCTTTAAGCTCAGTTTAAGTGCACGAACATATAATAAAGAGGGAGTATGATGCTTTTTGCAGGTAATTCACTTTAGTAATAATTTCAGACACATCTTGATCGCCAACTTACACTTTGTTGGTGAGAAAATTATACATTGATGAAAAGGGTTCTTAAATGTTCTTAGACTATTCTAACTGGGGGAACTGTAAATGAGTAGGTCAGTAGGTGGGGTTGTAGCAAAGTTTAAATAGTGAACAGAAACAAAAAAGGGGAGTGGACGGCTGGCCAGGGAACAGATTTATAGTATTGGCCATGAAAGAGACCGTGGGCCTGATCCCTGTGTTTCTAAACGCAGGCTAGGGCTGGGCGATATATCGATATTTAAGATATATCAATATATTTTTAATGAGATATGGAATTAGACCATATCGTGTATATCGGGATATTTCAAATTCAGATAAGCTATTAGGTTAACAAAAAGAAATGGGTCATCTCAAGATTATTTAAAAAACGTTTATCTTAAACTGAGCACTTTATTTTGTCATCTCTTTATATATAAATGCTGCCCTCAGAAAAGATTGACCTATGTTATTTCATAGGCTATTTTTATCCAAGACATTTTTTTTATTTAAATGTGCACCCTCATAGAGCTTTGTTATACAATGTTTATATTTACATTTTATAGTGAGTTTTCAATAAAACTACTCACATTTGGCTTTGAATTTTGACTTAACATTTAATTTCACAGCTCTCACTTTGCGGAAAAAATATCGGGATATATATCGTCTATCGATATTCAACTGAAATATATTGGGATATGACTTTTGGTCCATATCGCCCAGCCCTAACGCAGGCTACAGCGCAAAATTTAGCTTAGGAGCACACTGTGAGACTCCAGACTTAGCACAATTAAAGGGGGGGTATTATGTAAAATCGACTTTTCAAGCTCTATATCATGTTATTATGTCATCCCTCATTAAACACATGCCTGGAGTGTTGCCTTGGCTCATTCACATATTTTGAGTAATCAGTAAAAACTTAGACGGCAGCCATTTTAGGTGTAGCTATGCCTCAGTCCTCCTAGGAACGCCCCCACCTCCTGGAGACGCCTCTGGACCTTTTGTCACCAGCCAAGCCACCAACCACTGCTCCTCAGCTCAGCAGAGCCCCTCCCCGCACAGTAGTGTTGTTTAGATGCCACAGCAGTGTGCTGAAGGGGGCGTGTCGGAAAGCTTCTTAAAGAGACAGAGGCCTATTTCAAGACGTTCAGTACAGCCATTTTGAGAGAGCAATTTTATTCAAGGCAGTTATTTTAATTTACTGCATATACAGACCAACAGAAGGTTACGTCATCATTGTAGTATGCTATAGACTGGTGCTATGTGATTGAAAAAGCATAATACCCCCTCTTTAAGTGGGAAGTGCGTGGGGTGGACTCGTGGCAAGGGGCTCTCTTTTAATAAATGACACCCTCTCGCAAGTGGCGCAGGCACACAGAGCAAAGCTGCGCTAATGGAAGATAACCATCTCGTTTAGAGCTCACGCTGTCCTTGCGCCAGGCACAAGAGCTGACCCTGTATCTTGTATCATAGAATCCTAATATCTGAGTTGCCTGGAACGCAGCACAACAGATAGGAAGGGAAGGGAAGCACTTTGTCCCAGTGGAAGATTCAAACATACGGGAATGGCTCAAAATATGACTCCGAGTATCCTTTTGATGACGGAACAGCATTGTGATGTGCTAAAAAGCTGTAAAAAAAGGTTTTGCATAATACTCCTCCTTTAGCGGCTAAAAAAAAGCTAATCCGCTGGGAGCAGAGCGGAGAGTGGGCGACTTCAGCACCACGGACAGGGCTCCGGTCCAGGCAAACCACACTGTCACAGCTACATTAAACATGCCTGAACTAACGGCGCTGCACAGTCAACCGTCAATATGCAAAGAGAAGACAACTGTAATGACGGGGACTATGCACACACAAGAAAGTGTCATCTTTGCTTTGGCAGGAAATCATAATCTATGGCGAGTCGATGCGGTTTTGAAACATCGGATCGCACAGAAAATATTACATTTACTATGGATTTTCTCTAGCAATGCATTAAAATGATCCTTTTTTTATCCCATATATTCACTGGGAAAGAACAGTAACAAGTAAAACATTCGGTCTGTAGGTGACAGAAGCTTGGGAAGGTTTGGTTCATTTAAACTTCATCTACTTCTAAAGAGTGTTTATCCAGTTAGCTCATTTGGAAATATGCATCAAAATTGTAACGTGATTTTATGTTTTTGTCTGCCCTGTTACATCGGCACTACAACATATTAGACATATTTGCCCGGCTACTCGACGCTTTATTTGACTTTACTTGAGGATTTCTTTGGACGAGTACTTTTGACTTCTTCTTGAGTGACATAATTTAGTTGCAAGTAATGTTTTAAGATTTTATGCTTTATGGTTTGCATCCACTTTAACTTAGTCCAATTTTGGTCGACTTTAGACTGGGTTTAGTCCTGATTTGATATTGACCGAGGTGGTACTTGGAGGTCAGTTATGTACTTGGTGAATTGTTCCTACAAATGCTCACATTTTGTTAGCCGTCGAATCCCGGACCCGATTTAAACGTGAACGTTCCATCCCCATACAATGAATAGGGAAAACAGGCACAATACTTATGTATGGTATGTTGTGTCCTTTATATGGCATTTATATCATTTCTGTGGTTTCTTTAGCATTAACATTAGTGCCGAACCCCCCAAAAAAGCAGACACTTAACTGAATTTGAGTTAGCATTTAGCGCAGAGGACATTTTTAGATGCTAATTTGTACATTTATTAATGATTTGTACACAATTTGCGATGACCGATGGCTAATGCTAACGGCTATAGGGAAAATACATTGAGCAGGCTAACGGACTCTGAGAAGTCATCCCGGACCACCGACTTGCAAAGCTTGCATTAGGAGCGAACGCCGCGTCTTTTTTATTAGTTAGGTCCTCGTCCAAATCTATTATTTTGATTACTCACTGCACAACTATTCATCTATAAATGAAATATGTGGAAAAGTATAGATCACAGATGTGCTATCTGTGGTCATAGTGTCACAACTGTACATCAGCGTCGGAACAATCAGTCTTGACTTCAGTCGAAACCCTTTCAGTCTGGCATCATTGAGCAAAGTACATGTAGTTTCATTGTTCTAACAGCATAAGAGTGCTGTAAATGTGTGGCATGTATTCTAAAGTTCATAATGACCAAAGAATAAACTACTACTACCACTACTACTCATTAGGAGCATGTTTTGTATTGCTGGCAACAGCATTATCCAAAATGTAATGCATTGTGCCTTTACAGCCTTAAATGCCATGAAAAGCCATTGAATTGGATAAAACAAACTGGCATAAATCTAAAATTATTGGAAATAATGAACTACTATTTTTGCCACATAATGTGGTAAAGCCAAACTCAGTTTTGACTGAAACTGTAGCCTACACAATTCTTTGCTCACGAGTTTCCTTTGAGTTTTATTTTTGGCTGTTTCTGCTTTTGCTCTGATAGAATGTTTGCAAATCTTAATACATTAATTAATCACCTTTTTGTTTTTTGTTTGCATTTGTGGCATAAGAATATTGTCATTGGGTATTAAGAATCCTCCACTTAGACTTGGTGCCGCCCCAAACCCTCGTGGCCACTTGACCCACCTCTGCCTCCGTGAGACACCTTAGGGAACTCGGCTGTCAGGGAATACTTTGTGCCTCTTTGTCAAAAAGGATATGGCCACTCGGTGATCCTTTTGGCGTACTTCCTGATGGCGTTGTCCTCCCGAAAGATGAAGAGCGAGCGGTTGACGGTGAAGCAGTTCTGCTTGACCGGGTTGGGGTTGTAGATGGCCATGGTGCGCGCTCGTTGCGCCATCGACTGCTTGTACATCCTCTGCCCGCCCGCGGCGCCTCCACCCCGGGCTCCCATACCTCCACCACCACCACCGCCGCCGCCGGGACCCCCTCCAGGACCCCTCCATAGCGACTGGGGAGGTCTTCGGCGAAACGAGCCATTCTGGAACGAGCCGGTAAAAGATAGTAAAATCCAAATTAGTTGTGGATGTTGGAGTAGTGGGCGTGCTGCTGGGGGGAGCGCGCATCACACCCGGGGTCCAAGCATGCACAGCCCGCTATGCGCTCGCTTGTTCGGGGAGAAGAGCTGCTGCCGCCCGCGGAGAAAAGCATGCTCGTTACGTCCGCCCCGTCGCTTTTTACGCACGGTCTGGAGCGAGCAAAGTTGGTTCGCCTCCAAACACAGGTGGGCTATTGTGACAACCCAGCGTCCAGTTATCACCGCATCACGTAAGAGAGCGATCCGACCATCCAAGAATAAATGAGTAAATCAATAAAAACACCAGTTGCCTGCGCGCCGTGTCAGTGCAGTGTCGCCCAGATCTTTAGCCTCCTCCTCCTCCCCTCTCTCTCTCTCTCTGTGATCGCGATGCGCTCCGTGCGGCGATGTCCCGCTGCGTGGGGGCTGCTGGGCTTTTATAGCGCGTCCTTGGAGGAGTAGGGGCGCGCCACACGTGATCGGCCACGGCCTATGAGCGAGCCGAGCGTCTCCTGAGCAGCTTCGGTGCGGGCACACGGTGAAAGGGTGGGAAGTTTGCGTTGTTCTTCAGCAGAGGTGGGTAGTGCTCAGTTACATTCACTCAAGTGCATGGACTTAAGACAATTCCTTTCTTACGTCTATACGTGAGTCATATTAAAATCAAGTATCTGTAAGTAAGTCACGCCTCTTTTGAGTAAATCTTCTATTGACAAATCTTCGTGTTTTGCGTCATATTTTGTTTCTCATAACTCAAACAGTTACTCACACTACTCAAGTCAACTTTACTCTTAGTTGAGTGTCTGGTTACTCTACCCACCTCTGATGTGCAAAATGAAATATTTTGGCTGCAGTGATTGGGGTGCGATCATTGTCTGGCTTTTCTATCTAAAAGATAGAAATCAAATCTTCAGAATCTTTTACCATCTCCCACCACAGTTGCAAATGCTCATTAAGAGAAACCGCACGAGAGCTTAAAAGCCTGGTTCTTATTGTTAATGAGCTGACAACATGTATTGTAGAAAAGAAAAAGACTCTAAATGTCTTCATTTTATGCCATAAGTGCATTTAAAAATCTTATTAGAAGAACCAGATAGCGATTGACTGGAAACAAAAGTCACCATCAAATTCCAAACAAGACACAGGTGACCTGAGGAAAGCGAGACGTTCCAGGTTCAGCAATGTGAAGAAGTGAGAGAGAGCGACACGCTAGACTACAGAGCCCTCTAGTGGTTAGAACATGTAGTGCACGTTGTTCCATACTCTGTTTACAGGTACAAGCCCAATGCAAATGTTAAGATTAATCGTTTTATTCTTAAAGTCACTCAGGCTTAGAGTGTTCCACCCTTCTGTCTCAGTGAATAAGATTCACCACAGACTTTATAAATGTTCAAAGACAGCAAAATGGTGACTGACACCAATTCTAAGTCAAAAAGGCAGGAAAACACGCAGTGTGGGGTCATAGCTCTTAAGAGCGAGATGTGTTTCCCTGGTAGGGTTACGGTAGTGTAAATTAGTGGACAAAGAAGACAAAATAATGTACGATTGTTGTAGGCTGCTTTTCAAAATAAACGTGTAGCTTCACCTTTGATGTATCACGGCTAAACTAAATATAATATAATGAAAAGTATTTGCAGTTTGCCTCCGTTTTGGTACTTAACATCAGAATACAATCTTTCTCCACAGGTTTTCTTGATTCAACCATTTATCATGGGGCTAAGTTAACTATCAACACAACTTATCAACAGTGATCAAAGTCAGCCCTGGTGCCACATAAGACATCAGTCACATTTGAGGGGGACGGACTTAATCATGACTTACTGGTACAGCAAACGTTATGGGAAGTTCATATTTTTACAAATTATGTCAAACCACGCACACTGACAGTAAAATCTTAAACATAATGGAGTTAACTGTGTTCTGGTGAAGTGGGTGCAGCCCGATCTTCCAGTGCAGGAGTCACTTTGAGAATACAGATGAAACTCAGAAAATTAGAATATCGTGAGAAAGTTAAAAATGTGAAACTAATATATTATATAGACTCATGGCAAAGTGACATATCTCAAGCCTTTGTTTGTTTTAATGTTGAAGATTTTGGCTCACAGCTTGTAAAAACCCCACAACTATATTGTAGCTCAAAGTGTCACCTTTTCATCAGCTAATGAATCCAAACACCTGCAAAGGGTCCCTGAGCCTTTAAATGGTCTCTCATGGTTCAGTAGAATTCACCATCATGGGGAAGACTGCTGACCTAATGAGCGCAGTCTGGAGAGGACTGTCAGGAAAAGGCCATTCAAAAGTGTGGAGGACCTTCACAAGGAGTGGACTGAGGCTGGAGTCAGTGCATCAAGAGCCTCCACACACAGACGGATCCTGGACATGGGCTTCAGATGTCGTATTCCTCTGGTTAAGCTGCTCCTGAACTACCAACAACGTCAGAAGCGTCTTGTGTGGGCTAAAGAACGAAAGACCTGGTCTGTTGCTCAGTGATCCAAAGTTCTCTTTTCTGATGAGAGCAAATGTTGCATCTCATTTGGAAACCGAGGTGCCAGTGTCTGGAGGACGAAAGGAGCAGCACACAATCCAAGATGGTTGAAGGCCAGTGTGACGTTTCCACAGTCTGTGATGATTTGTGGAGCCATGTCTTCTGCTGGTGTTGGTCCACTGTGCTTTATTAAGTCCAGAGTCAACCCAACCGTCTACCAGGAGATTATAGAGACTTCATGCTTCCTTCAGCAGACAAGCTTTATGAAGACACTGACTTCATTTTCCAGCAGGACTTGGCACCTGCCCACACTGCAAAAAGTACCAAAACCTGGTTAAATGACCATCAGATTACAGTGCTTGATTGGCCAGCAAACTCACCTGTCCTGAAACCCATAGGGAATCTATGGAGCATTGCCAAAAGAAGATGAGACATGAGACCAAACAATACAGAGGAGCTTAAGGAGCTATTGAAGCATCCTGGTCTTCCATAACCTCAGCAGCGCCACAGGCTGAGAGCATCCATGCCACGCAACCGCATTAAAGCAAAAGGCCCAAACTACGTACAAAGGCTTGGCATGTCACTTTGCATGTCATGAGTCTATATCATATATTAGTTTCACATTTTAAGTTGTATTACATTAACTTTTTCACGATATTCTAATTTTCCAAGTTTCAAGTGTAGAGTTGTTCCATTTCAAGTTTACAAAGCATCGAACACTAAACCATTTATTTTGAATGCAGTGGGGCAGAGGTGAAACTGGTGGCCCCTCCCACAGCGGTGTGAGCCGTTTTTTTCCCAAAACCGTCTGACTGAATTATGCTTGTTTGAACGGTGCTTCCCCTGTCATCTGCAGAGCTGTCCCGTTTTGGCTGGGAAACTACTGGATTTTACCCCTCTTTCCCGCCGTCCTCCCATATTAGCTCTCCCATCACATTTGCCGTTACTAACCCTAACATTAAAGGGATATTTCAGGATTTTTGACATTGGGCCTCATTTCCTAGTTATCCAGAGTGTTGTTGATGATATTTTTTTCTTAAATTCATGCAGTTCTTATATTTGAAGAGTCTAGTGGCGCTAGGCTAGGGCAAGGCTAAAGCATTTCTATGGTATCAGTTAGCCTGCATTAAAAACAGTCTGACCCACTCCACAGTGCACCTGAGGTAAATCACTTATAACACCAGACTAACCATATAAATGTGTGTGTCGATAGAATAATGTTAACCATTTTTCATTTAAAATAACTTATATTTGAGCGGCATCAGCTTCGTGGCTGTAAGCTAACGCAGCGGCGGAGTGATCTGCGAGAAAATAGTCCCTCAAAATGCGATAATTCATGTGATACAAGGTCAGTTATATTTCAAAATTATATGGTTAGTCTGGTGTTATAAGTGATTTACCTCAGGTGCACTGTGGAGTGGGTCAGACTGTTTTTAATGCCGGCTAACTGATACCAAATGCTTTAGCCTTGCCCTAGCCTAGCGCCTCTAGACTCTTCAAATATAAGAACTGCATGAATTTAAGAAAAAATATCTCCAGACATCAACAACACTCTGGATAACTAGGAAATGAGGCCCTATGTCAAAATCCTGAAATATCCCTTTAAGCCCTGACCTTAAACCTAACCCTAACCGTAGCCCTCTCATCAGGGAGGACAGCAGGTAACAGCTTAGTCCTCCGTGCTGTCCTGCTGAACCGCTCACCAACCTGTGCGTCCACTCGGAGCTGTGGGCCTCCTCGTGCCTCTGTATGACCCTCTCCACACCACCCCGCCCCGCCAGGTGCAGGTCAGACTGGAACTGGGTGGGCTCAGCTGATCGCCAGGACAACCCCAGCTCATGTGAGCAAGGGGGCGTGTCCTCGTCCTCCGCTGGGTGGGGCTGGGGAAGGGGTTTGCGGGCAGGTGAAGATGCCCAGGTGTCCTCGTACTCCGCCCCAGCGTCAGCATCCTCCAGGAGCCGTAGGTGGCCGAGCGCACAGCTGCAACAAACACTTCCATTACTTTATGATGATGTTTTACAAAGCAAATGCTATATCATCCTGTTCATTATTAAAAGGTCAAAGAAATACATCATTATGGCGGCGTATCAAGACTTTGGCACCTTTGTTTATTTGTTTATTTATTAAAAGGATCCCCATTAGCGCAGTCATGCTGTCGCTATTCTTCCTGGGGTCCCACTAAATCCATTCACAAAATATAAAACAGTATTTAAATTCATACAAAATATGTCTCAATACATTACAATCCAATTAAAACATATAAAAGCTGTGTATAAGAACAGTTAATATTTGCATTACCTTTGCATTTGTATTTCATGTTCTACTCTTCAATGTATACAGGTGCTCGTCATATAATTAGAATATAATTAAAAAAAGTGCATCCACTTCTGTTATTGAGCTTAAACTGTGAAACTAATATATGACAGACTCATTACATGCAAAGTGACATATGTCAAGCCTTTATTTGTTATAATTTTGATAATTATGGCTCAGCTTGTAAAAACCCCACATTAAAAATCTCATAAAATTAGAATATTTTGAAAATGGACTGTCAGCCATAATCATCAAAATTATAACAAAGGTTTGACATATGTCACTTTGCATGTAATGAGTCTATATCATATATTAGTCATAGAAGTAATGAACTTTTTCATGATATTCTAATTATATGACGAGCATCTGTAGAAGCTCAGGCCCACTCCTCTGTCGGAAGTAAAAATCTCTTTAAAAAAAAAATTAAATATGAAGAGTTTTAAAGGCATGACTGAAGCCAGTCTGGGCTGCAGTCGGCTCTATAGACCCTTTAATAGTTTGTAAACATTCCGGGCTTAGCTGGAGGCGGGAAGCTCGATTCCTATCTATTTCCATTATAGCTGTTGTTATAGTAACGATAAACAAATGTCTAACTGTTTTTGGAAATATCAGATAAATCTTATTTTATCATCTCAAATGTCGTTCCTCTTGTTCTTGCACCTTAAGCCACAACAGGACCACATTTTTCAGTTGTAGTTTTACACTTATAATCTCAAGTTTTAGTTTAATCTTATTTCTCTTGATCACTTCCTGCCTCCAGCTGATGTCACTGATGAGGTCATCAGTTAAAGGGTCTATAGCAGCCTTCAGTTGGGTCGAGGATCGCTCAGTGTCTTGACCGACAGCCAATCAGATCCTCCGGCTCAGTGCCGGTGACATTTTTTGGGTCTTCCACTTGGCTTTTTGTTCCATAACCCTCAGGATATTTTCAGAAATTCAAATTGACTTGTCTTACTGGGTCCCACCTCAGCGATGGCGCTGTGAGAGGCCCTGCTTATGCAGCTCAATAACCTGAACACGATCAAAACCAGAACGTTTCTTTGCCTTTGCCATCAGGACGTCAAGAGAGTGTGAAAACCTGACAGAAATTACACTGAATCCACATGTTTGCTGATTTGGCGTTTTAAAGGCATGGGGTTTAAACTTTTGATTAGTTGCAAAAACAGACTATTTCAGTTTAATTGTTTTCAATAAAAGCTTTACTCTATTTTTTCCCTGTTTCAATCCCATTTCTTGTTGCTTATTGAAGTTCTACTTGGAACCTTGATTTTCAGCTTTCAACTGGTCTTAAACCTTTAATTGGGACTGTATTTATTTATGTGGTCATACCGCCTTTGCTCTGCCCAATCCCGTCAGATCTTGGAAGCTAAGCAGGGAAGGGCCTGGTTAGTACTTGGATGGGAGACCGTTTGGTAACACCAGGAAGCCTAGCGAATGGAATGTAGTGAGTGAGTGGTAGGTGGTGGTCGGAGGGGCCGATGGCACAGACTGGTTGCCTCACTTCCGTCAGTCTACCCCAGGGCAGCTGTGGCTACAACAGTAGCTTACCACCAAGTATGGAGTGAATGAATAATGAGCTGTGAAGCGCTCTGGGCATCTTGAAAAGCGCTATCAAATCCAAGAGATTATTATTATTATTATATATTGCATATAAATATTTGATTTTACATAAACTACCTGACTAGTTGATAAATCAGATATACCAGTTTACTCACAGACATGTGACTGAAACAAAACATATCTCTGTACGCTTTAATACAGGAAATACGTTATACTCATTATGAAATAAACATACACAATCATGCATATTTTGGAGCTACGTACCATAGACAACAGTGGACCTCCTTTCAGCCCAGCGGGACCTCATGGGCAGCCTCCTCTGCATCATCCTGCCCCAAGTCAATCTCAACTAGGGTTCAGCGGGGTCTGGTTCTGGCGTCCAGCTTGGGACACTGGACTGTGGGCAGAGGGCACCACAGGGCTGTTGTCCCACTCAGGAATGCAGGAAAGCGGGGCGTTCCTGTGCTTCACTTATCAGAGACGCTGGCTGGGTGGATGGGCGCGTGGGGGTGGAAGGGTGTGGAGTAATCAGGAAGGGAGCAATCATCGGCCTTTCTTGGGATCACAAAAAGAAGTGGGGCTTCCGGCTGTTTTAAGGCTCACCCAAACATCCAATTCTTCATAATTTCAAACTGCAAAGTGTGTAAAACTGGAAGTCCGTTGGTTTGAAGTTTCCTAAGTGACTGTCATCTGTGTAATGAGAGCGGGTTTGGTCAAAAGAGTTCCACGTTCTGCAGTTTCTTTCTTCAAGACAAAATGGGAAGGACAAGAGACTGGACCGACCTCGAAAAGTATATTATTGGTCAAAGCTGGTCAGAGGATATTGATCAAGACACATAAACTGAATATCTAGACTGGGCTGATGAGTCTGAGGGGCAGAATGATGAGCCCCATCCTCAGGGTTGCCCAATCCATTGGCTGAGACCATTGTGGGAAAATCAACATAGCGACACTCTCTCCAACTTCCACAATCCCATCTCCTAACCCTCAAGTCAATCAAGTCCTATGAATGCTCGTGCAGCCTCCAGGAGTTAA
This sequence comes from Neogobius melanostomus, assembly GCA_007210695.1. Lineage (NCBI taxonomy): Eukaryota > Metazoa > Chordata > Actinopteri > Gobiiformes > Gobiidae > Neogobius > Neogobius melanostomus. The sequence goes on along the minus strand of VHKM01000542.1, from coordinate 572,984 downwards.
AGGTGCACTATGCAACTTTTTATGTAAAAAAAAAAAAGGATCAATAGGTTATAGAATTCTATTTCAGTTGAAGGGCAGGTGCCAACTCTATGGGAGAGAAACAGTTTTTGAAAGAAATTTCCAAAAAGAAAATGTCCAAATGTTTTCTCTGATCATGTGACAGTGATTGGATTCACAAACCTGACATGTGAATTTTATGGCTGAAAGTCCTTTCTACTGGCCAACATCAAGCACATGTTTTTGAATATTGTCTCCACTTTTGGACGCCTTTGTGAGGAAATAATTAGACACATGTTCATATGTGCTGGAGGATATGACTTTGAACTTTGTGACAGCTTTTGTTTCATGTGAATTGGCCTCAGGAATTACACAGTTATTAGCAATGATCTAAGAATAGAAATCTGCATTTTGGGCGTTACTATGGTTACGCCATATAATTTTAAGTTGCCCTCCCCCTCAATTTTAAACTATAGGCTCTTTAGAATGTTGTGATGTCACGTGAACGCAACCTATTTAGTCCAGGAACTAGACCCCCTCCTCAGGCACATTTTTGCTACCTTTTCCAAACTAGTATTTTTCATTAGAGTATATCTTGGGTCATTACCAGTGGGGACCCCCCATTGCAACTCGGCCCCGTTCGGTCCTGGGACCCCAAAAAACACTTTTACGGGACAGGCTTCAGATGGAACTTATTCATTCTGTTCAAAGTAGCGCTGTGGTCACATACAGAGTCACAGATGAATGACATTAACAAAGAAAGCTGACATGATGATGTGTCATCCTCCAGGTGCACCGGCTTACCCTGCAACTAAAAACATGCAGGGGAGAGTGGGGTAAAAGTTGAGCCAGCGGGTCCACCCTTATGTTTTGAAAGTAAAACATTTAGACTTTTATGAGAGATTATAGATTAGATCTTTACATGATTTGAAATTGCCGGACAAAAAATTTGGGAAAATATGGTTGTAAAATAACCCCACTTTTTGGCCTAATCACAAAAACGATTGTCACAAAAAAAAAAAAAAAATTATATATATATATATATATATATATATAGGTCCATTTTTGTCCCTCATGTTGGTAAGTCATTTATATAAAAGCAGATAGAGAGCTTAGGCAGATTTCCACCTTGGTGTTTTCAAAGATGGGGTAAATTGACCCAGGAATGTTGGGGCAAATTGAGCCGCCTCTGCTCCATAAGAAACAACAAATCACTACAACTAACATTTTAAAGTACAATTCTATAGTTTTTGCTTTGTTTATTGGTTACGTCTGGGTCTAATAGAGACAAGCAAATTAACATGAAATATTACATTACATTATTTGGGGGTTTTTTTAGAGCCAAAATTGCATAATCTACAGATGGTGCGTATGAAAAGAAAATATGATATATATTTGTTTGAATAAAATTGCTAATGGCAAACAATAAAATGTAAAAAATAAGACTTTATGTTAAGTGTCAAATTCACTTTTAAATTCAATTTACACCAAGACCAATTTACCCCCAAGACAACGCTTTTTTTGAAGACCAACATCTTTCAAACCAAATATCCCAGACGATTTTTAAAGATGCAGAAACTAGAAACATCCCAAAATGTATGTTAATATTCAAATGTTGTATCTATTTTATACTGTTTTTATACAACCACCACCAAAGCAAAAAGAGGCTCCTCTTACCCTCGCTCTTTGCTCGTGCGGGATGGAAATTAACCCACGGCTGCGCTGTCTTTATTAACATGCACCAACCAAATATGTAGTTCACTCAGAGCGCATCCTGCAAATGCGTCATTTTTTGTATTAAGACTTTAAAGGTGCATCATGTAACTTTCTCTGCGGATAAAAGTTGACATTTGACCGTTCAGTGACCCAGCGGCTGTACGGGTGGTTATAGCAGGACGCCTTTCCATCGTGGTGGCCTCCAGGACGCTCCAGGATCCATTGTTTTTAGGGGTTTTGGTAGGAACCATCTTCACGGTTACGCATTCATCCTGAAGAGAAAAGCCAACCAGAAACTCTAAAAAACAATAGATCCTGGAGCGTCCTAGAGGCCACCAGGATTTAAAGTAAAGTGGTTCAGCTGCTGGGTCACTGAAAGGTATTAAAGAGGGGGTATTATGCTTTTTTCAATCACATAGCACCAGTCTTAACCTTCTGTTGGTCTGTATATGCAGTAAATTAAAATAACTGCCTTGAATAAAATTGCTCTCTCAAAATGGCTGTACTGAACGTCTTGAAATAGGCCTCTGTCTCTTTAAGAAGCTTTCCGACACGCCCCCTTCAGCACACTGCTGTGGCATCTAAACAACACTACTGTGCGGGGAGGGGGCTCTGCTGAGCTGAGGAGCAGTGGTTGGTGGCTTGGATGGTGACAAAAGGTCCAGAGGCGTCTCCAGGAGGTGGGGGCGTTCCTAGGAGGACTGAGGCATAGCTACACCTAAAATGGCTGCCGTCTAAGTTTTTACTGATTACTCAAAAATATGTGAATGAGCCAAGGCAACACTCCAGGCATGTGTTTAATGAGGGAATGACATAATAACATGATATAAAGCTTGAAAAAGTCGATTTTACATAATACCCCCCTTTAAGTTCTGTTGTAAGTATTAGGGCTGGTAGAGGAACATTTGGTGAAAAAGCTGAATGGTAAAAAAAAAAAAAAAGACGACATTTTCTCCACCACACCGTAATCAATAAGAAATAAGTGGAAATGCATTAGTAAATTTATTGAAAAAGGTACAACCAATCACATGGATAGTTCACAAGAAGTATGTAACAGAATGCAATGAGGGTGCGCCAGACCTCCCTCCATTTTACCAATTCAGGAAACGAGCTACTGCTTTTACTAACACCATTTAAAAAGACCTCCAGCGGCGAAACCTCTCCAACTCCGATAAAAAACAAACAAAAATAGACTAACGGCACATGTTACAATAACAAATCAGGAGAGAATTTGTAACTTAAGATAAACAACTTAAAACATTATCGGCATTACTGTACAAACTATGTTCACGGGAATCATAAAAACCGTAATTTAAGTAAAACCATTATCAGCACCATTGGCTTGAACTTGACCGAATTTCCCCCCCAAATCCTTCGATGCATGCTTTAAAATAATACGCTAAGTCATAATTATTTCAGTCCCTTTCTCTCGGGAGGAATGCTATGGATACGTCATTACCCTCTTTTTACACCATGTCACATTGCGGTGGCCGGATTTCCGTTTTGTTGGAATGATTTATCAACATTTAGCCGCTCACAACTTGAAAATTCTCCCACTGCCCAAAACAATATGACCACCTGAAGATGTTGCTGTAAACACTTTGTTGATGCGCCTAAGTGCATGATTACATTCCCCCCCCCATTTTTAGACAAGTTAACGTGAAATTGGAAAATCTGGGTTTGTAGTCATAATGTTTTGGTAAATAGATGTAAATAATAACAAACCAAAAAAATGTCCTTGCTGTGTCGGTTGTTGAACTGTGCACCGGTTCGCCGTGATTCTGAAAATACGATTGTCCCATGTTGAACCGGGACGACGCAGAGTACAGGTTTACAGTTCAAAGTTTAAAATGAAAAGTTTAAAGTTTTGAAAGTGGGGCGATGGGGTGGGGCAGGTTTCCCAAGGGCTCCAGGGGCTTATAGATACAGTCAGCATCGACAGGAAGTAACCGCCCACAAACGGTCACATTCAAACCCTTCATGGGGGAAAACAGACTGTCACTGCAACCATTTAGGCGGAAGCACAATCCGTAAAAAAACAAAAACAGAACTGCACATGTTCAGTGCTTTTGTACCATAAAAGAGAAGAAATGTACAGATATTTTTTGTCTGCAGTCGACAGAAGGGGCTACAGCATCTACCTAGGCTAACAGTTAGCATATTAGCATAATGTAGTTAGCACGTACAGATTTTGAAAATGTAAAAACGAACTAGGCGGAAGCACAATCCTTGTAAATGGTCTCAACTTGCAGGATATAGCGCTTTTACACCCACACTACGCACTCAAAGCGCTTTGCAGCAAGGAACCAGTCACCCATTCACACTCTCATTCATACACCAGTGTGCGCAGACACTGGAGGCAAGGACACAACATAACACTTTCAGGAGGCGGGATTAGAACCACCGACCTTCTGATCATGAGACGACCCATATCAACAGAACCGCGCATGTTCAGTGCTGACTTTTTGCACGTCTAAGTCTATAATGCTTGTCAAATTGATTTTTGAACCTTAAAATGGAAGAAATGTACAATTATTTTTCACTTGCAGTCGAGAAAGGGGGCTACAGCGTATCGCTAGCTTAACAGTTAGCATAGAAGAACATCCTACTAAGCTTACCGTTAGCCTATCTGAACACGTAGTTAGCATGTTCCGATTTCTAAACCTGCAAATACTATCTTTGCGGAAGCATAATCCTCGTAACAAACAAAAACTGCTCTTCAAAGTGATTTTGAACCATAAAAGAGAAGAAATGTATAAATATTTTTCAGCTGCAGTTGAGATGGGCTACAACATGTCAAACAATAATATATATGGGTGCTAGCTGCTCTCCTACTGCTCAACATATACTTATACTAACAAATAATGACTTACAGATGAATTTAGCAAAGATACAGACATGGAGAGGAACAAAGCGATGGCCCAAATTTGAAAATAAGACAATGCTAACCATGATAACAGTGATAACTTTGACAGCATATTTTAAATTTAGACTTCTGACGAAAATGAAACGAAAATATTTGTTTCAGTCCACATTTTAGTTCAAGAATTGTGTTCGGTTTTAGTCCAGCAAAATGTCATGTCAATTTAGTAAATGTAATTATATAAGTTAAGGCAAGACGCGACAGGTGAATAGGGAAAAATAAATAAGTTACTGATTTGAAACTTTGGCTGAACATTACTGATATAAATATGACACACACAAAAATTACTGCACGTTTTCTGAACACAATCTGAATAATGGATAGACCCATGTTTAAATGTATGGCTTTATTTTGTTGAGATACTAGTTACAAAGATTTTTTCTGAGAGGTGATTATGGAAAAATCTGTACAAATTAAAATTTCGCCTTTTTTTTTTTTTTTTTTTGGTTCAAAGCTCAACAAATGAGGCTGGGAGTGAAATATTCCAAAATCCCTCTGTAAAAACCTTTAAAATAATAATATATAATAGCATCGTCAAGGGAGTATTTTGTTTTTGTTTTGTACTCTGACATTAAAACCCTAAAGACGTAAAGGGAGAAAACTAGCTAGAACAATCATCGTTTTCACCTGCTGTGTCTCGCCTTGACGTCCACTGCCTCATGGAGCTTCAGAAAATGTTCCTTTGGCAGTGAATGTAAATTATACAAGCCTCGTTTTTAGTCCCTTCTTTTCATTTTTTTGGAACTTTAGTCTTAGTCACCAAAATAATACTTCAAATGGTGAAATATTTTAGTTCAAGAAATGAACACTGCCATGATGGTAACGCTACTGCGGTTAGCATGCCACCAAGCTAACTTTAGAAAAATCTGTTGTTTTCCCCCTTATGCGTTAATTACATTCTTAAGAACCCAGCTTTATTCAATATCCTTCTATTCCACCAGTAAAGTTAAAAAGTACTGACATCCCTGGGATTAAACGGTCTGTTTTCCCCTATGCCATACCGCAAATATGATGCATTGCCAACTGTATCTATGACAGTCAAGTGGGTGGAGCTTAGGGCGGGGCTTAGGGGGTCAGATGGAGGACATGGGGCAGGGTTCATGAGGGGCCGGCGGGGGGGGAAAGGGGCTCATGCGGGTCCTGTAGGTGAGCTGGTGTCCGGGGAGGCGCTGGGCTGCTGTTCCTCCGGCGTGCTGTCGGCCGGGAGCGTTGCCGTGACGGCGGAGGAGTATTTACACCGGGACGAGCCGCACTCACAGCTGAACAGTTTGCTCTTGATCTCCCAGAAGTGGTCTCCGTAGTTGAACCTGAGGGGGGACAGGGTGGGCTGGTGTTACGAGGGTTCTGGAAATCATGAGCCCACGTTCTGACTTGTAGATACGCGTGCAAACACAGACACAAACCAGAGAATTTAATCTAGAGAAAAACCCACTGAGATATCAGAGGGGAGTACTGGCCCCTGAGGGAACCCTAATGTACATGTTATTAGTGCACTTCTACACTTCAAAGAACATATGAATATATCCTTATATGGAACTGCACAAAATATCGCTGAATCATCACCCTATACATTTATCAATGTCACAAGAAGCTACAATATACAACACATGATGCCGGATAAAATGAACAGGAACTGTTTTGATATCGCCAAATTCCCAACTTTACTTCCAGTTTAGCCCCGTTTTGATTCTTTTTTTAAGTGTTGACACAATCCCAACTTTTTGCTCTGACACAATTTGCAGGGTTTATACAGGCAGCAGCAAGTTTAATGCTTTTTAATGCCATTTTAAGGCCTAACTGCCATCTTTTAATGCCACAGAGTCCATATTTCTTTTCTCAATATTAGCACATATTTCGTCAAATGAATTAATGAATTATGTACAATTTCAATCAAAAACTGCAGCTGAATGTGTTTTGGACCATCATTTCTGTATTTCTGATGAACCTATGGAGCAAAATTAGTTTTAATTTGATGCTTTTTTAATGACATTTAAGGCCGTAACTCATCATTCATTTAAAGGGGGGGTATTATGCTTTTTTCAATCACATAGCACCAGTCTATAGCATACTACAATGATGACGTAACCTTCTGTTGGTCTGTATATGCAGTAAATTAAAATAACTGCCTTGAATAAAATTGCTCTCTCAAATGGCTGTACTGAACGTCTTGAAATAGGCCTCTGTCTCTTTAAGAAGCTTTCCGACACGCCCCCTTCAGCACACTGCTGTGGCATCTAAACAACACTACTGTGCGGGGAGGGGGCTCTGCTGAGCTGAGGAGCAGTGGTTGGTGGCTTGGCTGGTGACAAAAGGTCCAGAGGCGTCTCCAGGATGTGGGGGCGTTCCTAGGAGGACTGAGGCATAGCTACACCTAAAATGGCTGCCGTCTAAGTTTTTACTGATTACTCAAAATATGTGAATGAGCCAAGGCAACACTCCAGGCATGTGTTTAATGAGGGAATGACATAATAACATGATATAAAGCTTGAAAAGTCGATTTTACATAATACCCCCTCTTTAATGACTTTTAAGCCCCACGGAAACCCTGATTTGATACCAAAATCTGATTTAAGTAAGCTGTAGTTATATATAAAATAATGATCAAAAACAATAAGCGGCAACATTATTTGTCACTAAAAATCTTCTCCACACAACAGATGTAATTTGTCAAGACCTGTGACACTAATTGTTTCATGTTATTGTAATTCAAAACATAAATAATGCATTCAGAAAATGGTGAAAGACTGTTGTGGAGCGGAGGGAGCTGCGCAGTAGGAAGAGGAAGGAGGAGGTGGAGGGGCTGAGCAGTGCAGGACACCACGGTCTGAAACGGGGACAAACCTGTTTCCCCCCCACCTCCAAAAACATGCTGGTCAGGTTGGCCCACACTGGTGGAATAACTCCTGACCACAATTTGGTTGTAAGGTTGTAACAATAAACTACTTACTTAGTTGTAATTTATGTTTTTATCTGTTTATTTGGTCAGGACAGTAACACAATAAAACTTCAATATATTAATTAATTTCTGTTTTTCAGTTAAAATTGGTCCAAACCCATGTAACTCTGCAACTCTACTAGAAAGGTCTCCTACTGTTTTTTCTTGCAGTAAAAGGAAAGGTATCAGCCTGTCATTGGACTACACAATGATGTTTAGCATGTAAAGATATCAAATGCAAACAGATCTGTGATCACCTTTCCTGTAATTGTTTTCAGAATGATCTGTCACAGCACAAAGGAATTACAACAGACACTCACTAGAAAGCACTACCCTGCAGGTCAAATCTAACCCTTAAAAGGGCCAAGTTTAGTCTCCGAGCCCCACTTTTGGTGCTATATCTCCATTTAAAGGGATATTTCAGGATTTTTGACATTGGGCCTCATTTCCTAGTTATCCAGAGTGTTGTTGATGTCTGGAGATATTTTTTCTTAAATTCATGCAGTTCTTATATTTGAAGAGTCTAGTGGCGCTAGGCTAGAGCAAGGCTAAAGCATTTCTATGGTATCAGTTAGCCTGCATTAAAACAGTCTGACCCACTCCACAGTGCACCTGAGGTAAATCACTTATAACACCAGACTAACCATATAAATGTCTGTGTCGATAGAATAATTTTAACCATTTTGCATTTAAAATAACTTATATTTGAGCAGCATCAGCTTCGTGGCTGTAAGCTAACGCAGCGGCGGAGTGATCTGTGAGAAATAGTCCCTCAAAATATGGTAATTCATGTGATACAAGGTCAGTTATATTTCAAAAATTATTCTATCGACACAGATATGGTTAGTCTGGTGTTATAAGTGATTTACCTCAGGTGCACTGTGGAGTGGGTCAGACTGTTTTTAATGCAGGCTAGCGGTTACCATAGAAATGCTTTAGCCTTGCCCTAGCCTAGCGCCACTAGACTCTTCAAATATAAGAACTGCATGAATTTAAGAAAAAATATCTCCAGACATCAACAACACTCTGGATAGCAAGGAAATGAGGCCCTATGTCAAAATCCCGAAATATCCCTTTAAACTTATTTTGTAGGAGAAAGGGGCTGTTTAGTTGAGCTGTAAACTCCTCGCTCTCCGGTGCTTACCCGAGCTCCTCTCCGGCGCGGACGCTCTCGCAGGCGAAGAAGGCGATGTGTGGGAAGCGCATGTCCTGGTGTGTGGTGAACACTCGCACTGGCAGCAGGTTGGGCTCACACATGTGGTTCAGGAAACGGCTGATGTTGCCATAGAAGCGGGCATCGATGCAGTACTGCTCCTGGAGCTGTGGGAAACCATGTTGAAGTTAAAGGAAATCTCAAACTGACATTCACTGATGTCTCCCACACCGACTGCAGAATATATGCACGTGAAAGAGACTGCGGTACTGTTTGAATAGTGTGAGATTATCTGAGTGTGTGTGTGTGAGAGAGAGAGTGGACCTTGTCGTCGAGGCTGAAGAGATATGCGTCGTTTTGTCTCATCTCTGCCTCGTCCTCCGAGATGATCTCCCCACATATCTGTCACACACACAGAAGAATTTAAATATATATGCATTTATTACATTGTTTCCACCAACTTTATTCTCTGAAATGAAAGTGAAGAGTAGACATAATCTGAACAGTGCTGCGTTGCTAACGTGAGAAATACATCTGTGCGTTCCGCGATGTGTGCGTGGTCAGGTGTAAATTTGATTACTTGGAAAAGTTTTTGTTCTCACACAGATACTTCTCTCGCTGTTTGTCAGACCCATGTGTTCATGTTTTTTTTTTTGCTAACAAAGCCCCTAGCCCGCTACTAACATTCAAAACATAAACCTACTGTATAGCTGCTCTAGTCTCACTCGATTAGATTTGTTCATGCATAGCTTTATTATACAAAAGTGAATAATACAATTTCATACTGATAAAGCAAACTGTTTTCATTGTGTGTTTTTGTTTGTAGGCAGCAAACAAAGATGGATATTAGAACCTTTTCTCAAACAAAGGGAAAGCTTCAGGTTAGGGGTTTGTGTGCTCTATAGCAAATATGAAATAGTACAAAGGACAGTAAATGGGCGAAGTGGAAATATGTGTCCTGATAGGCTCTGTATGTCTATTGAGAATGAGGAGTCACGTGCCGAGTTGGGGTGATTTGGGGGGCTCTGAGCCTGTCGGACATATTGGCTGCGGATTGGGGGCACGCCCCCAGAATTTCACGCATTCCTCATATTCCAGAGCACTTTAAATTTTGCGCATTTACGTTTTCGGCGAGACGGAGACGGATCTACGAATACGACAATGAAAAGACAGAAAGTAAAGCAATGCAAAGAGATCAGGCGAAAGAAAGGGGCCTTACAGGAACAAGCTCATACCAAGCGCAAAACAGCGGTATTTGGAGAAGCTTGCGGACATTCAAAACATCAACACACGAGCTCCCTGCAGCGGAGACCTGGACCATTTACCTCCGAGCACATACATGGACATAGTAAACTACCTTGTATTTGGTGTAAGTTACTACACGATGCAGGAGTTTAAAAGCCACAAGTCTTTGGAAAGTTATGAGACTTTCTGCTGTGGGTCCAGGACTTGGCTCTACAAGCCTCCAGCTGGTGAAAACAGCTGTACTGGCAAAACTAACTTTCCTCACATGCGTTTTAGTGTGTTGTCATTACATTGCATGTAGCGGACACTTCTTGACCAAAATGACAAAGTAATAAAGTGCGTGTTTCGTAAACACTACATTGTTACGAGAGGTTCAATGTACACAAACGTTTCCAACATGTTTTGACAGGTCAGAGACTTGCGCTCCTTGATGCCGTGTTCATTTCTGTAACATAAAAACTGTATCCCATTGTTTCTACGTTTTCCATATCTATCGTGTGAGGTATTGGAGCAGTTTTTAACACAGCAGTGACTTCCAGGCGGTAAAACAGTGCGGAATAGCAAGAACCTCCACTACTACGGCGTTAGCAACACACGTAAACGATGTGTATTGCTGCCGGACTGCATCCACTATGGCGGCGAGGGGGGGGGGGTTCGGCGGGGGGGCTCTGTGCCGTGACGACAACTCCTCATTCTCAATAGTGATGTCATGGAACATCTTGATCCCAGTAATGCCGAATGAAATGTGCCACAACACAGTACATAGTGCACAAGATTGTTTTGTGATCTGACCTTAAGCTTGTCAGAAGTTAATTGATGCAATATTATTTGTTATTTTATAGTGTACTTCATGCATATTAAATGTGTCGTTTGGTTGACAGCAAAAGGGCATCATCTGAGCATAATGATCAGGGGCAGAGTGAGGGTGAGCAGCAGTATCCAGGTAAGGTACTACTAACAATAACAAAAATATAGCAATGTCAGAAACTATACAACAATTACATCTATATTTACTTCTTTTACATCTGTATTTTTGGGGGCTTTTTGGATGCACCAGATTGAATGACATCTATTTTATTTTGTAAAAGTGACTTTTGGCTCTAGTTTTGCTCTAGATTAACAAATCAAATGTGCTCTTTAAGTTTTGCTTTTACTTTCCACAGACCAAAGTTTTAAACACATGCAGGACACACTCTGCCTGGCTTTAATTACAGCACACATTCGCTGTGGCTTTGTTTTTTAAATAAGCTTCTGCAATGTCCAAAGATCCAGCGTTGCATTGATTCCCCAAGATCTTGTGTAGGACTACAGATGGAAATTAGCATAGTGCTAAATCTGATGCAGCCATCTTTTTAATGTAACTGCACATTGTCCTGATTAAATAAACTAAACTAAGCTTGTATTGATGATGGGAGAGTGTGACCACAGCGCAAAGCCTTCTCCAGCACATCCCAAAGATTCTCAGTGGGTCATTAATTCTTAGGGGTCATTCAGTATGTTGAAGTCATCAGCTGACCTTGAGATGGATATTGCGTACGGCACTGAATCTATTGTTCACAGCAGCAGATCTGATCATCTTCAGGAGAACCAAAAGTAATCCACGCTGACTTTGGACTTTTTGTGACTCTGGACACAAAAGCCGTCTGCAGCCTTCAGTGTAGCGGCTACTCAAGATGACGCCTTGTACTTGTAGCACAGGGGTCGGCAAGTTGGCTTGGCTTCGGGCCAATATTTTTTTATGCCGATAGGTGGCGGGCCAGCCGGTCTATTGATAAAAATAGATTTATTCATGCATGGATATTCAATACTAGATAACCCCAAACTATACATATTTTTTATGTAAAACTAAAATATTGTTTGAAACAATACTATCCCTGAGTCTGTCGGATTTTCGCGGGTTACACAGCACTAGCAAAAATAAAGCATCACAAACATGTCGTTTTCCAAAGGACAAAAAAGAAAAGTGGACAGTGAGAACAGGTGTTTTAGGGAGGAATGGCGACAAACATATGGTTTCATCCTACCTGGATATGTGAATGCCAAACCTCTGTGCCTCATCTGCAACGACGTAATCTCCGTTTGCAAAGATTATTTGGCGACATCACTGTTACGCCGAAAACTGCATGACCGCAGAAAAATGCCCCCCTCTTACCGCGCACAGATGAAACAACGACAGGAAGGTTTCTAGGACTGTCTCTTAACAATTATATGAGGAGTGTGGCGTGAGAGTGAAAGCACTCAAATGCGAGTGTCTCACGGTGAAAGCGTGAGAGTTGGCAGCCCTGGTGCATTTTTAGGCGGTCATGCAGTTTTCGGCGTAACACCGGCACGCCGCAGTTGTGTGAGCAGCGCTGTAGCGCCTGGATGAGGTAAAGTATGAGGATCGGAACAAACCACAATTTAACAAAGAAGTTATGCTGCTTAGAGTTAAAATGCAACAGTGGAATGGTGTTGTGCCAAACACAAGCAAAGATCAGGGGAAAAACATTTGCGGATAAAGAACAATGAAGTCTCTGTTAGGCTTTTTTTTTTTATATCCTCTGGCGGGCCAAAAAATACTGGCAACGGGCCAAAGTTGTCCCCCGGGCCGGACGTTGCCGACCACTGTTGTAGCACATACAAACATGCAACAAATGCTGCGAGAATATTGACTAAAACCTGAACTGTCACACTGTTACACCACTACCACGAGCAGCAGCTTTGACACAGGAAACCGTTTAATAATATAATGTGGTACGGTACTGACTCGCAGACAAATGTCCCCTGTGGGATGTCCTGCAGCGCCCGAACGCCCCAGCCTTTCTTCTGTGTCCGGAAGAGCTCCATTCTCACTCTGCACACATATGTCAAGAAACAATAATAATTAGAATTTAAAAAATAAATAAAAGGTTGCATGTAAATAGTACAAGAAGTTACATGTAAATTAAAAGAATGCTAATTTATTTCTGCAGCAGTTGCCCTTTTGTTTATGACCAGAGTGCAGTACCGGAGTCCGTTCTGCACGACGCGGTTCTTGCAGGTCCTCCAGCAGGAGCACGCGTGGTTACACTCAAAGATCAGCGGGGGCTCCTCTCGGCAAAACTCCGGCAACAGGCAGCCGTTCTGGAACCGAACACATGAGTGTCACCTCGGGCTGGGTACTGTTACATTACACCGGTACTTTAACAATGCTTGGTTATCGATACAGATACCTGAACAATCCTTTTTCTGATACCTATTCTAAAATGTTTGTCATCTAGAACCAGAAAACAGAACATTACATCACTGAACCCCCTGCGACTAGTGTTTTTTGGAAGTTCAGTGAAAGAATAACTGAACTGTAAACATATGTTGTAAACTCAGATGTAGTTTGTGTGATGTTAATATTTGTCAAGTGGTTTTCTGGACATTACCTGATCGTACCAGCGGCGCAGGCTGAGCTGTCCACACATGCAGATGCTGGTGGAGCAGTCCTCCTTACACACACAGTACTGAGGAGACAACAAGGCACATTCAGCTCCACAATTCACCCAGTGATCAAGGTGCTGTTAACGGTGAGTACTTTTAAAGAGGGAGTATTATGCTTTTTTCAATCACATAGCACCAGTCTATAGCATACTACAATGATGACGTAACCTTCTGTTGGTCTGTATATGCAGTAAATTAAATAACTGCCTTGAATAAAATTGCTCTCTCAAAATGGCTGTACTGAACGTCTTGAAATAGGCCTCTGTCTCTTTAAGAAGCTTTCCGACACGCCCCCTTCAGCACACTGCTGTGGCATCTAAACAACACTACTGTGCGGGGAGGGGGCTCTGCTGAGCTGAGGAGCAGTGGTTGGTGGCTTGGCTGGTGACGAAAGGTCCAGAGGCGTCTCCAGGAGGTGGGGGCGTTCCTAGGAGGACTGAGGCATAGCTACACCTAAAATGGCTGCCGTCTAAGTTTTTACTGATTACTCAAAAATATGTGAATGAGCCAAGGCAACACTCCAGGCATGTGTTTAATGAGGGAATGACATAATAACATGATATAAAGCTTGAAAAAGTCGATTTTACATAATACCCCCCCTTTAACACGTCCATGATCCACTAACGTTTGATGGCTGAACTGTTACACTAATACAAGAATCTCATGCATTTTTTTATACAAAATAAGAGCACACGGAAACGGGATATTTGGTGGTTTTGCAGAGGACGTTGTGCTGTTGTAAATGCAGTGCTGGGGTGTGCGCTCTGTACCTGCAGGTGGGTGATGTTGCGGTCGATGTTCATGGCGGACGTGACACAGGTCTCTCGGATGTACTTGTAGTCTTCAGGATAAGGCTCACTGTCCACAGAGTTCACACAGCGAATGGGCACCGCCTCCTGCCCCAGGGCGATGTCTCTGTTTCCAGAAACAAAACAAGGGTTAATGACAGCACAGGTGTTTAATGATGGAAGAGACTATGACTCAATAGCTATGCCCAGACGCGAAGCTTAGTGGTTACGGTTAAAGCGCACTTCATTGATCCTCGTAGGGATATTTGTCCTCTGCCTTTGACCTATCCTTCGTTGCCGCTGGGGCGATCTGTAAAGGCCTATTCATACTTCAAAAGATTCAAAAATGTCCCGACACCCTCCATTGTCAAGGCTGAAAACATCTCAGTCATAGCAACAGTTGTTAGGGCCGTCACTCAGAAAGTTTACCGTCCCTTTGGGTAAAACGGCAGCTCTCGTCCATTGAAATGAATGGAATGAGATCTTCTAACTTACATATGAGACAAGGTTTTATCTGTTCTATTTATTTAATCGACTGTGAAAAGGAAGCCATGGAAGTGACCTGTTGCTTCAGATAATTCACAGAGAAGACGGTTCATGTTTTTAAACTGAGCAGCTAAACCCACCGTGATCATGACTTTCGCTTGTGTATATTTTCGCTGGTGGCTTTATACAGTCATTACAGCTTCAGCTTTTAGTCTGTCCCTTTTATATTGTTATAACATTAACATCATACAGCCTTTACTATGGATGCGCGATAATGGAAATTTGGACAGATACAGATAACTAATAATGACACCCAATATTTATGTTAAAGAGGGGGTATTATGCTTTTTTCAATCACATAGCACCAGTCTATAGCATACTACAATGATGACGTAACCTTCTGTTGGTCTGTATATGCAGTAAATTAAAATAATTGCCTTGAATAAAATTGCTCTCTCAAAATGGCTGTACTGAACGTCTTGAAATAGGCCTCTGTCTCTTTAAGAAGCTTTCCGACACGCCCCTTCAGCACACTGCTGTGGCATCTAAACAACACTACTGTGCGGGGAGGGGGCTCTGCTGAGCTGAGGAGCAGTGGTTGGTGGCTTGGCTGGTGACGAAAGGTCCAGAGGCGTCTCCAGGAGGTGGGGGCGTTCCTAGGAGGACTGAGGCATAGCTACACCTAAAATGGCTGCCGTCTAAGTTTTTACTGATTACTCAAAAATATGTGAATGAGCCAAGGCAACACTCCAGGCATGTGTTTAATGAGGGAATGACATAATAACATGATATAAAGCTTGAAAAAGTCGATTTTACATAATACCCCCCCCTTTAATATATCTGTTAGTAAAAATGTTTTAGTGACTTCGATGTAAAAACTTCCAAAACTCTTCCTTCACGGAGAGCGCCTGTACCGCGCTGTTCCACTGGAATACAAAGAGTATTCCAGTGGAACTCGCTCAGATAATTTTCCAAACAAAATAAAAAAATCTTCCAATCGTCTTCTGACAGCGAGTTGATGTGTCCATAGTCAAGAACGGCCATTTTCCTGAGGTTCTGATCACTGGTTTGGAATATCTTATCCCCAGAACGAGAAACGATCCAGTTTCCACATACACACTAATGTTATTTTTAACTGTTGTTTCACCCAAAGTTCCCGGATGACGCTCCCATCTATAATGCCCACCAACGTTTGTCCCGCGACCCCAAGGGAGACGACCGCATTATTCTGTGATCAGAGTCAAAACAGTAAAGCATCAATTCATCCGGACCCCAGAAGAAACACTTTTGTTACTGTAATTATTTTAATCTTACTCAAAATCTTTTTAAAAAATGGCCTTTAGCGAAATATTTTGTCCCATAGACGTGTCCCTGGATGAGTGTGTGGGCGTCCTCGTGCCTGACCTGTGCAGGGGTTTGCGGTGGCTGGAGTGCAGACGGACGGCCCGGTCCCTCCTGCTGGCCTGCAGAGTGGCCCAGGTCTTGGTGGTGGTGTTGGAGCAGTCTGGAGGAGTCTCGCCCTCCCGGTTCTTTAAGAACACGTCTGCTCCCCGCGACAACAGCAGCCTAAACACACCAACGCAGTTAGTCCACTTACTGTCATAGTTATGTTACTGTAAAGGTGCGTTCAGACCGAACGTGCGTCCGCGCTCCTTCAGCCTCTAGTTGGACGCATTGCCGCTTCACACTCGCGAGAAACGCCTGTTTGCTGGCGCGTGAAGTTTTGCAAGCGTCATAATTAGGAGGCGTGTCAAACAACTCCGAGCTGCCGAGCACAAACCGCGATGATCAACTTGTCCTCCATGCTGCAGATCAGGGGCGCAACTACCCCCCCTCACACACACACACACACGGCTCTTTGATGGTTGTTTAAAAAGAAGAAGAAATAAATACCCTCTGAATTGACTTTATTTTAACGAAAATTTGACTATTTCACACAATATAACATCGACATTTCCCTTTATGGAGTTTGTTATCACAAAAAAACAATCACACGGCCCGATTAAGCTTTTGTTGCTTCATTCACGAAACTTTTCCTCCTCTCCCTCTCTCTCCCTCGCGCAAGAGGGGAGAAAACAACGCAAATGAAAGAGGTGTTTTGCTTCAACACGATCTCCTCTGTAACCGTGTTTATTATTTCATTAGGACTTTTATTCCTCAAACTTGTTGCCTTATGTTCACTTTGAGCTCCTCGTGGGGGGTGGAGATGACAGTGCCTCTGCCAATCCTCCACTCCTCTCCGCCCCACTCCAGCAGTGACTTTTGTTTCGCAAAATAAGCACAACTAAAGTGACGCCCCTCCCCAAAGAGGAATAAAAAAAACAAAAAACTTCACCTCCGCGAACCTGTTCATATCATTCACTGTAAAGACTCGTTCAAAAGAGCTGGATCGTTCACGACCGACACACAGACTGTTAAAAAGAACACATCACTATTGGCGCCCCTATGAAAGGCATATATTGCGTATGCCCTTTTTGCGCCACTGCTGCAGGTAACAGGTGACGCTTGTGCTCACTATTTGAGCCCAGTTCCTGATTGGTTAACAAGGCGTAAATGAACGCACGTGTAGATTGTGATTACTTGAGTGCATGAAGCAGGGGGCGGGGCATCGCTGCTCTGTACCGCGCTGTTCTCACTGGCTTTGACGCGC
Organism: Neogobius melanostomus; assembly: GCA_007210695.1. Classification (NCBI taxonomy): domain Eukaryota; kingdom Metazoa; phylum Chordata; class Actinopteri; order Gobiiformes; family Gobiidae; genus Neogobius; species Neogobius melanostomus. The sequence continues at coordinate 555,644 of VHKM01000542.1, read as the reverse complement.
GTTAATCCTCATCCGCTCGCATTTGGAACGCTTCATACGCGCGGACGGCTTTGCTTATATTTCGAAGCGCGTCGAAGCACGTCTACATAGGGTTAAGATGGAAGTTGGTGGCGTGTCAGCGTTTGGTCTTTACGCATCTTTATGCTAAAACAGTTACAGACAAATTAAAGAGGAATGGATATTTTAATTTCTTAAAATAAAATCTGTTTATGGAAAAGGGACACAACAACAGTACGCAGAAGAACAGAAAGTAAAGGATGCAAACAATATAAATACAGCTGATTATGCTAATATTTTGCATGACATTTTCTAGACTAATAATTGATAGTATTTGGAGACAGGGTGTATTTTGAGATTCCAGGGCAGAATAAAGTTATTTTAAAACTGACACCGAGCGAAATAATGACTCCTGTCAGGCTGATCACATGTCCTTTCCTCTAAAGGCTCATACTCACATGACACACTGAAGGCGGTTTTCACGGGCGGCGATGTGCAGCGGCGAGTCTCCGTGGATGTTCACAGCTCTCAGGTCACAGTGAGCGTCCAGCAGCAGCTCAGCGATCTCTGCACTGCCAGAGAAGGCCGCCCAGTGCAGGCAGATGTTCTCCTCCTGGTACACATAAGGCCACCAAACATCAGTCAGAGAGAACACTTCAAAACTTTCATGGGCTGTCATTACGTAAAACTTCAGTGTAAAATGCTTTATTGACTCTTGATATCTGACTATGGCCCGACCGATATGGTCTGATACTGAAGGCGGTGGGCCGAGAGCAGATATATAGGCCGATATTTAAATGTAATTTGATGTAAAAGAAAAAAAAAGTGTCTCTCAAAAAGCCTATTTATTATAGTAAAAGTTGCAATCATAAAAAATATATAGAAATAAATCTAATCAAGGTCGACCAAAAAAAAAAAAAAAGCCCTGTGTATGATGCTTCAAAACGTATCAGTGTTGAACTGTGACAGCAGGGGGCGCTGTATGAGGGGCATAGATTTATTCAGGACATTCATGTTTAGTCGGTACATTAGAGAGAACTTGTCAAAAATCAGCAGATTCCAAAAACAAAAAAGGCTAAGTCTCTATCTCTTATGATTCCAAAATTTTTAAGCAAAAGTTGAAAAAATAAATATCGGCAAAAATAACAAATATGGGCCGGCCGATATACTGTATCAGTTGGTTGTTCCCCCTTTTCAATAATGTTCAATCGTTATCACAAATGTCCTGGTTATAAAATATATCAGGACTCTCTGATATATATAATAACAATTGTATTAAAGGTTTTACTCCTCACCAAGATTGAAATCAATTTATATTAAAGCAAGTGACATTTTCTGCTGTTTTGCTCTGCCTGGGACAGTATTTGATTTAATTATGAACTCTCTTATTATTTCCACTATTTTGTTTTTAGTGCTGGAGAATGTTTTGTGTGGGGCCCTGCCCACTGAGCCCCCCCCTCTGATTCACCTCTGGCCAAATTTTGATCTTTTTCTGTGAAGATGAGGCCACATTTCATCAAATCAAGAGTGATCAGGAACTTGAGACGCACAGAAGCTGATCCCAGTGCCACGATCTGCCTGACTGTTGTTAAACCTGTGTCTGGTTTTGAGTCAGGCTACTGCACGGTCAGGCACCTTTAATACGCCGCCTCGGAAAGGAGAGCGCCAGAGCGGGGAGACTCTCATGCATGTGTGTACAGATGGGTACTATTGGACAGAGTTACAGTTTATGGGAAATATGTACCAATTCTTACACAAAGCTGCATTATATTTAACATACACAATCAGGCAAAGAGCTGATGCAGCGTATATGTTATTTTCTTTGCACTGCCAATGTTGACTTTTTTTTTCCGCTTTAATCTTTCTTCTCTTTTATTATTTCAAGTGAAGTTCTCCATGGTGAGCTCAATAAAGTCCCATCTTATCTCGTCCTCAAAATGCAATCACTGCGACTGTAATAGCACGGCGTCCTGTAGTACACTGCCTTTTCCGTTTGTTTTGATTATCCAGAGAAACTACACATAGCCCCACCTTGTCCCTGATGTTGATGTCCGCGCCTTTCGACAGCAGCAGCCTCACTTGGTCCACGTGTTTGTACTCTGTGGCCCAGATCATCGCCGTCCAGCCCCCGTCGTCCTGAAAAAGCATGACATCACAATTAAATGGGTGGCAGAACCAGTGCTGGGCGATATGGAAAAAACTTATATCACGATATGGATTATTTTATATCACGATAACGATATATATCACGATATACCACAATAAAGTCAGTTTTCAGTTATTCTTTGAAAAGTTTGACAAAAATATCATTGCTTACTTTTTTTCAACTTTATTTTGAAGCAGTGGTTTTGCTATGGATAATTTATATAGCATATATTGTCAATGTGTCAATTGTCAAATGTGAGACTGCAGGATAAATGGGCCAAACATGATCTGACCAGAGTCAACACGAATTTAACAACAGAAATGTGTAAACTCGTGCGTAGAGAACGACTTACTCAGAGCATCATCTGCTCCTCAATATCAAGGCTCATATTACACTAAAACAAATGTAAATTGGAGCTTATTACCGCCATTTTCTCAACTTTAATGTAATGTTTAAGAAACAGTGGGCGAGCAGTTTGTATTGTACGTCTTTAGCTGCTCTACGCGCTGCCCGATCCGTCTCTTACCTCCTGCATCACGCCTCTTCTCTCTTCTCTCTCGTGTGTTTAATCCAGATCCACGCGCTAAAAAGATCCATCACTAAAAAGCAGTTTAGTTGCCGTGCGTAAAGCAGTGAAACCACGCGGTGTTTAACAGGGAGAGAGAGCCCCGCGTGTACGTCCATTAGATGTCGCCGTTGCTACAGCAGGTGTGGTGGCGGACAGAGATATCGTAAAGCAGCGGGGTGTCGCAAAACCACAAGGCAGAGTTTCTTTGCGAAAAGTTCTTTTTTATTCTTGTTTATAATCACTTAATATAAACCTAGAGGATGCATAGTGACAAGACAACACTAATACATTCTTGTGGCCTATTTAATGACATATTTGCTTTAATAATTGATTAAATTAGGTTAGAAACGATAGAAACGATAGAAGAGAAATGGCACGATAGGCACTTTTCTATCGTCCCCACGATATGTATCGTCATATCGCCCAGCACTAGGCAGAACCATGACGACCCAAACCAAAACATGACAAACCATGTGCATGAAACTATCTGAAAACCAAATGAGCAGTCACAAGCACGTGCAGTGTCCCCTTTTAGGAACACCTACCTGACCGTTAATGTCCATCAGTCCCGTTGACAGGAGATGCTCCACGATGTTGTAATGACCAGACTTGGCCGCTAGATGGAGACAAGTGAACCCCTCAACATCCTGAGGAGAGAGAATGACGCTTAACATTCATTATTGTGCTCAATTGGACAGGCTAGGCCAAGGACAGGATGAGTAGTTCTTCATATTGATAATATTTGTTACATTCATCTTTGTTCATTACTGTTTTGTTTATGACTTTACACAATGTCCTATGAAGAAATAGGAGGAAAGAGCTTAAAGAGGCTGTACCTGTTTTTTCCCCTTTGTTTTTTCTGCTTAATAATAATAATAATTATTATTTACATTGCATTATTCATTCGCTCCATACTTGGAGGTGGTAAGCTACTATTGTAGTCCAGGCTGCCCTGGGGTAGACTGACGGAAGCGAGGCAACCAGTCTGAGCCATCGGCCCCTCCGTCCACTACATTCAAAAACAAAATATTTACATCAAAATCAGACTTCTCTTTGCATTTGACATCAGTTTAAACGCCGCCTGAGCCGAGCAAAAGTACACATTTATTTCATGCTTTTTTATTGTTTAGCTGTGTCTTTAGATAATATTCTCCATGAAATAATAATAAACCCACTTTCTTTTTGAAGTTAAAAACAATGTTAATACGCATCTTTTAAAATATAATTGGAAGTAGGAATAACTGTCATAATTTTTTAAAATAATGAACTTTTAGTAAACAGTCTAATCAAATGCATGATGGCACCCCTAATCGTCACATACTTGGACTGGGCAGTACGAAATGAAATGCTTTTGGAAATATACCTTGATTATCTGGACACTTTTATTGTCCCAGGTATGGCTTTAAAAGTAGAAAGCTGTGCATGTGTTCACCGATCATCACCGATAATAGACATTTTTTTTACTGGCCAATGTGGGAAGTCAAATACAATGTTGTGTGCGGTGTTTATTCCGTTTGAGAGACACTGGATCTTGATTTGAGCACAAAACGCCACGGCAAATCGCTGGGTCTAATTTGTAATGTGAACGATGGGTGGTGATCTCTCCCCGGTGTGTACCTTGTGGTTGGCGCTGGCCCCGGCCCGCAGCAGGAAGCGCACCACCTCCATGTAGTTGTTCTCGCAGGCCTCCATCAGAGGCGTGCGCTGGTCATCGTCACACATGTCCAGGTTCGCTCCAGACTGACCACAGACAAAACAAAATGAAGGTGAGATTAAGTATTTAATTTATCATTTAATATTATTTATTCATTTATTTAATATTTATAATCACTCTCTTGATAAGACAATAGGTACAGTATGTTTATTGTGTAGGCTCTCTGTTGTCTAGGAATGTTTCATCTTTTCATTGTCCATTTTCAAACGTCATCGCCTGTTTCACTGGGGCTGGGCGATTTGGGAGATCAACCTTTATCAAGATCGCAGTTAAATATCGCAGTTAAAATTTGATTATTTGATTGCCCCAAGCTTGGCTATTTTTATCCATCATGAATAAATAAATACTATAATTCCTTTTTGAGTGACAGTGCAGGATCTTAGACGCAGGTGTGGTGAACAGGTCTGGGCTCATTCTACACATTAGGACATGGCTGGAACATGTAGGGGGATGAAAATACTTACATTTTTAAACTCCATTGAGTCCCTTTAAGACTCAGATTTCATTTTTAGAAAAGCAAATCGAAACATTGTGCGTCTTTGAAGCCTACACTGTACGCGCCCGTGTCCTACCTTTGTGGTTCACCACACCTCTCTCTCCTCTCTCTGTCCTTTGCGTATTTATCCAAATCCATGCGCTCACAGTTCCGATGTGAGCGTGGCCTCATGTCAGAACCATCGCGGCAGGGAAAGGCTGTTTAGTTTCCGTGTGAAATGCAAAGCAAAACCACGCAGCGCTCCACAGTGATGTAGCTGCGCTTTATGGAGAGCCCAGAGGCCGCGCGCTCAGAGACAGAGCAGTGCTGCGTTTGGACTTTAAAGCAGTACTAAGTAACGTGTTTACCTTAATAAATCCTTTTCGTAGTTCCTCTGGGGGTAATACAAGTGTTAATGGGATGATTGGGAGGTTCTTTCATCTCCCCCTGGTGTCTCTGGCCAGAAAACCATGCTTGCAACTTGACTGCCACCGGGGCGGAGCAACCAATACACACTAATAGAATCACGGAGAAGAAGCTAACAGGCTAACGGGCAAAGCTAACTGCGAGCTAGCGCCACTTTAAACAGTATTTACAGCCAAGTTTGAGTGAAAAAAAATATTCCCATTGTATAACTGGATGTACAACACCCCTCTCTCCCTTCACCTTTTCTGTCAGCGTAGTATTTACTCTCCAAGACATTTAATAAGTTAAAAAATCGTAACTTGCTAAGACACCTGCAGTTGTGCTTATGGCCTCTAGGGAAAAGAGTTACTTAGTACTGCTTTAATTACGGCTTGATTTTCAACCCATCAAAATGGCAGACGGCCTTTGAAATTTTCCGTCAAAGCTAAAAAATATTACTTTACGGCCTGTGAACCTCTGACATGTTCAGTGCTATAGCTAACAAAAGACGTTTACCTGAACGAGCATGTGGCAGATTTCCAAGTGTCCCGCCTCTGCCGCTGCGTGAAGAGGTGTGCGCTTGTTGTGAGACTCCATCTTGAAGTTGGGGTCGATTCCGTCAACTGTCGAGTCACGGGAGAAAGTCAATTCATAAACACAGAACATTTACAGCACATTACTGATTTATGAAAGCAGAGTTTGGCTGACCCAACATGAGCAGGACCCTCCGCAGCTCGCCCTGTTTGGCCGAGAGGAACAGCTGTTTTGGGTGAAACCGCAGCTTCTTTGGCCTGAGACAAGACGCGCACAAGACTTTTAGTTTTCCACCCATTTTGGTGGTGATAAATTCAATGTAATAATTTCAATATATTTAAAATAAATTCAAAACCAGCACAGTCATGATGTAAAGTTTCCATGATGGAAAGTAAGTGTGGTCTGAAAAAATGTCAAATTTTCTTCATAATTTTCCAAAACTTTAAGATGTTGTGTTCAGAATTGAGTGTTGGAAGCGTACTTCTCATTGTCCAGAGCCACCAGGATGCTCTCCAGAGTCTCGCGGGGGTATCCAGGTTGACCCTCGGTGGCGCTCTGCACGGAGGAGGAGCGGGACAGGCCGGGGACAGGGTCCAGGCCCGAGCGCACAGAGAGCGAGCTGTCTGCGCCACACAGCTCCGCCTCAGGGGTTAGGTGGGACAAGCTGCGGACCGGGCAAGCCAAGTCAGTGAGTTTTACATAATATGACAGAATTACCATATCTTTTTGGTTGTACGCCAAATATTAGAGATGCACCGGTCCAGATTTTTTGCCTCCGATACTGGGGGTTTGAGTATCTGCCAATATCCGATATTAACCAATACCAAGAGACTTTCTTAAAGGAACAGGCCACAGTTCTTCCATACTGAGAGATGTTCTTACCTGAGCTTAGATGAGTTGATCTGTCTGGTCTTTGTGCGTCTCCCGTTTGGAGCCATAGGAATATGCTGGGAGAGGCCAAATGCTAACAACATCTTTGGTCTTTTTGCATGACTGAGCGCATGTGTAAAAAACAGACAGGTACGCGTCAACTCGTCTAAGCTCAGGTAAGAACATATCTCAGTATGGAAGAACTGTGGCCTGTTCCTTTAAAAGTGGCTGCTGTGAGCGAAAAAAGTAAATGTCCTCTTTTCTCCAGTGTGAGATCAATAAAGACTTCTTTCTTGCAAAGGAGACGTTACAGATCAATTATTAATTATATCTATTCATAAACTAATGGAAAAAGAGAATCCAAGGACTTTTATTGTTACAGTTTAGTTTATTAGGTGGGGACAGTTCATGTTAATGAACAAGCCACACCGGATTGTAGGCCTGGGCTAATTTCCATTCGTCATCCCCCGTGCGCACTCTCAAACACACTCTCTTTCATCCTGACCTATTGTACATGTTTTTAGTGGTTGGGGAAACCGGAGTACCCGGAGGAAACCTACGCAGACACAGGGAGAACATGCAAACTCCACACAGAAAGGCCCCGTCCAGGTGGGAATCAAACCCGGGACCTTCTAGCTGTGAAGCACGAGCGCTAACCACTGTACTACCGTGCTGTTCTACACTAAATATCCTTGGCTTAAAGGAATAGGCCACCGTTTTTACATACTGAGATATGTTCTTACCTTAGACGGGTTCATTTGTACCTGTCTGGTCTCCACGTGTGCCTTCAGTAATGTAAACACAGCACAGACGGCGTTAGCATTTAGCCTCTCTCTTCTCCTCTATAGCTCCAAACGAGGTGAAGATAGAAGCTACAAAACTCTTCCACGTTTTCCCTATTTAAATATGGTTACGTGAAGTGTTACACTGCAAACTATAATTACACAAAATTAAACAATGTGGATTTTCTAAGCGGATAAAAAGGGGAACTATATTGTAAGGCGTAATAATACCAGGAATACTTTGGCGTCCGCACAGTAAAGTGAAGATATTATTGCGCGGGTGTCGAACTATTCCTGATATTATTACGCCTTACAATATAGTTCCCCTTTTTATCCGCTTAGAAAATCCACATTGTTTAATTTTGTGTAATTATACTTTATAGTGTAACACTTCATGTAACCATATTTAAATATGGAAAACATGGAAGAGTTTGGTAGCTTCTATCTTCACCTCATTAGGAGCTATAGAGAAGAGAGAGGCTAAATGCTAACGCTGTCTGTGCTGTGTTTATGTTACAGAAGGCACACGTGAAGACCAGACAGATACAAATGAACTCGTCAAAGCTAAGGTAAGAACATATCTCAGTATGTAAAAACGGTGGCCTATTCCTTTAAAGCACCTACTTCTAGCCTCAAATCGAATTTCGTTGTGTATTAACGCAATGACAATAATTCTGTTCTGGTTGATTCTGGTTCTACAGGCTTTTAGTCAGGCATTAGACTTTAGCATTAGCAAGTAAGTTTAAATATGTTAAAACTAACTCAGTGATTTAATTCTCCAGTTTCTGAGATTCATAATGACATACAGCATATTCACGTAGATTTAGTTGGTGAAAGTTGTATTTTTCATACAGTGAGAGGCAAAACAGGCAATGGTTCAGTATCGGATATTTGGAATTGATACCCAATACTATATTTCTCCAGTATGAGCTCCGATATTCGATACCAGTAACGGATCGGTGCATCACAAACAAGCACTACTCATCCAGGCACCTGGTTTTCCCGTGGCCGTCACAAGGCCATATCAAATCTAATCATATTAAGTTGTTTTGTAGAGCCCAATATCACAACAGGAGTCGCCTCAAAGGGCTAAAACATCAAAACCGTGAAACCAACAACCAGAGCCCAGGCACATATAATGTCCACATAAACAGCCACAATAATATTCTGATAATTAATACAACAATTATTGTAACATTTGCTGTTTCAATTTGCTGATTAAAGGCTGCCACTTGAGGAAGTTTACAGCCAAAGACAAAGGACAGGGGATTTCTCATGTATAAGTGGGTTTGCACATGGTCATCATCAGCTAAACAATGAAGTGGAAGCGCGTGGAGGGCGCGGTCGTACCTGCCCGTGGTGGTGTCGGCCCTGCCCTCCGGAGCACTAGGCGTGGGGGGTTGGTGGACCAGAGCAGGGGGCACTGTGGACGTGGTGTCAGCTTTGGCGATGGTCACCTCCTTGGCCTTGCTGACCTCTTCTCCGCAGTGAGGACAGAAGCTCTGGCCTTTCAGCACTGACGCACAGTCGCGATGGAAACGGTGCGAGATGCTGGCGTCTGGCTGGCACTCCATGAACGTGCCCTGGGTGAAAGAATTCAGTGCATAAGCAGTTCCACATCGTAGGCAATACACGAGACAAATACCTTGTGATTAAAGCAAAGTCTATGGAACAGTTATAGAAGCAAAACGATTTGTGTCGTCTCATAATAATTCTAATAATACAAGCGATGCCTGTGGATGCACTCACGGCTCGACAGAAGTAGCCGCAGCCCGGGCAGCACTGGTGCTTGACCATGCCGCTGCGGTGGTCCTCGCACAGGACCAGCAGCTGCACGGAGTTGGACGGGCGCATCATTTCCTGTTTGAGCACGGCGCCTTGGCACCGGCTGAGCTGCCCGTCCACGCTCTCGGTGGCCATGCACTTCCTGTCAGCCAGGATCAGGATCTCCCGGCTCTTCGGAGTCTCCATTCGACAGCTGCACAGAGGGAGCTCTTGTACCTCCTCGAGAACAGGAGGGGGGGCTGCGGGGGGAAAGTACAGGGTTAGTAATTGGTAAAGATGAGTGATTATAGACCCTTTAATTGTTTGTAAACATTCCGGGCTTAGCTGGAGGCGGGAAGCTCGATTCCTATCTATTTCCATTGTAGCTGTTGTCATAGTAACGATAAACAAATGTCTAACTGTTTTTGGAAATATCAGATAAATCTTATTTTATCGACTCAAATGTCATTCCTCTCGTTCTTCCACCTTAAGCCACAACAGGACCACATTATTCAGTTGTAGTTTTACACTTAAAATCGCTAGTTTTAGTTTAATCTTATTTCTCTTGATCACTTCCTGCCTCCAGCTGATGTCACTGATGATGTCAGCAGTTAAAGGGTCTATTGATATTAAAGCAATGGTATTTGTCTTTTGAAGATCTCTTCTGAGATCCTTCTGAGCATTTGAATCAATGGATTAAATGTATCCAAATCCCCCGGTTAATAGTAGCCTGGCCAGCCAGAATACACGCTTTCCTATTAAGACTAATCTGGGATCGGGGAGATTTCTTTGAATTCCCAATGGGCATGATAGACAAGCGTATTAACCAATCAGAGAAGCCAGATATGATGTACTATGCTGTGTTTTAAACTTAAGAATATAAGTCATGAGCAACTCGGTTCAGATTTTAAACGTTGGAGAATTCAAATGCGCAACAACTGTTTCTATCAATGTACAGAATGGGACAGAAAAAATGTTTGACAGATGGAAACAAGAAGAAAATCCTCTTGGAGAAGATGAAGCATCAATATCTATGTGGGAACATTATTGTTTAAGTAAATTTAAGAAAATATTTTACTTCTGGTTAATTTGGTTCCTGTCGTGACAATGCGCTCTGTGATTGGATCGACAAAACCTTTTGAGATTTGATCGGCTGTTAGCAAAGTTCCAGACGGTCCTTTGTTTGAACAGACACAAAAAGCAGGAGTGGACTTCAAATTAAAAGTTAGGATATGTAGAATCCACAATTTGTTTCAAAACATTAACACTAAAAATTAGGGGTGTAATGGTTGAGCTATCTCACGGGTCGGTTCGGTTCTCAGTGCAGGACCCGCGGTTCGGTGCATCACGGTGCAAGTGTGATATAAATGACTAATAAGTCAGTTTTTAAATATAATTGCCTAAATGTTCATTATTAGGCAGTATTTGTAATTTCAGAAATACATTGACAATGCTTTCTAATTTTTCAAAGCTGCTTTACAATAAAATGTGCCCCTGGGCTCACAATACAAAACTAAATAAAAAACACAGTGCTCTAAAGTTAAAGCTGCCTTAAGCGATGTCTTTTTGAATGTTTTTCATCAGTAGGTGGAGTAGTGAACTCTGCTCTACCACCACCCTCCCCCCTCACCTGACTTTCCCGTCGCCCACGCCCCTCCCTCCCCTCCACACGCTGCTCTGATTGCATTCAAAGAGCTCCAGAAATCTCATTACTCTTGTGTGAAACACACATTCATCCGCATAAATAAGATATGTACAAAGTAAATATTTTGAGATTTAAATGTATTTGCTAAACTGCAACTTTCATGAAAGTCTGTCTCTTTTTTTATAATTCCATTTAGAATTAAGTTTACGGCGCAGTACTTTTTCCCCCCGCAACCCTTGAATGCCTCAGCCTCTCCTCCGGTGCTGCTTTGTGAGGAAAAAAAAGGAGGAAAAAGACCTGGCAGCTCCTGTAGGTATTGGATAAATAAACAAACGCACATTTCACGAGGATTTCAGCTGCATCAGAGCAGGTCTGTTCACGATCTTTTTGTAAACCTCTGTCATAATGCTAAACTGTTAGCCGCTAACTGTTGCTGCGTCTTCTGCTTTGAACATTTGCGATCTCTTGTTCACATGTTTCGGGGCATGTGGGGGTGAGGCGTGTGTGGGGGGTGTGCTGTGAGGTGAGGGCATGGATCTGTTATAATAAACGGGTGAGGGAGGTGGGAGGTGCAGCGCTGGTCTCCGTGAGTGTGGCGTACATGGTGGCGCATCTAGAGGCGCTTATTGGTAATGCATCGGTGCCGGACCGACAAAACGGGGTCTCTTAGAGTAGCTTTAAAGAAAAACAACGACAACAAAAATGCAGCGCAGTGGGCCCTGTGCTCATTAAGTGATCAGTTTCGCTTTCCACACGCAGCTAAAACAACAGCGCATTTGATTTGAGGCTTCTCCAAACGACTGTTCCTGGACAACATTCTGCTTGTCCGTTTTGGAAACAGAGCTTTTGATGCGGATTATGACCAAGCTGGGTTGCTTTATACAGGGGGAGACTTGCGGACTTCCTTATTTGAAAAGGGAGTGGGGTGAGGAGGGCCCGATGGAAGGGGCTGGATGGGAGGTTTGTATCCGCACCGGTTTCAGTTGAAAATTCTGGATTTTGAGATAAAATGATTGTGATTATTTCCTGTCCACAGACCCCTGAGTGATTAAATCAGTAAACAATTGTCAGAAGTATGTTTCCTTTGTCTCTGGTTTATGTAATACAACCTCTTTTTCAGTGTATTTGGTACAACAGACAAACTCTTACCACTGATGTCTGCGCTGCTTGTTGTGGGTGCAGACCGCGGGGGTGGGGTGCTGAGGCGCGGGGGCTCTTCAGGCTGGTCTGTGGACGAGGCTCGGGTTCAGCGCTTGGTTCTGTAACGGGTTCGGTAACGGGCTCAGCGCTAAGGTCTGTCACGGGTTCAGCACTGGGTTGGGACGTGGGCTCAGTGCTGCTGGGCTGAGCGCTGTCGAGGTCTTCACTGGACACAGCGAGAGGCTTCTCCCCGAGGACTGGGGCTGGACTGGAGTCTCAGACTGGTCTGGCAGCTCAGCATCTGAACACAGCACACGTTATTCATGTCTCATCAACTTTAGAGCTGGGTGTTGTTAAATAAAGAATAAAAATCTATACAACATGTTAATAAAAGAGTTTTCTTTATTTTCAACACTATTTACATTGTGTGACTCTCACTGAAGACATTAAACTTTGAATGAACACATGGGATGATGTAGGAAACAAAAAAGGGTGAAATAACTCAACATACAGTGGGAACCAGATGTTTACATACACTTTATAAAAACACAGATGTGCATTTTTTTCTCACTGTGTGTCCATTCATAAATAAATGCCTTCAGTGAGAATCTACAATAATAAATGGTAGGTGCGCTGATAATGTGGTAATGCTCACCTTTAGCTTTTAGCTTCCTCTTTCGCTTCCTTGAGGGACGAAGCCACGCACTGTCCCCGGTCATCTTCTTCTTCAGCTTCTTCTTCACGCCTGATCCTGTGCTCTGAGGACGACACACCCTGGTTATTTCGAGAGGTAGTTTCAATTTTACAAATGTGAGTGTAGTGGATTTATACCAGGTCTGACTCTGTGCCCTCTTCTTCTCCGTCCTCCTCCGCCACAGACTCCTCGCTCTCCGGCTCCTCTACCCCCTAAACACCAGGACAATATAAAAGGTCCATCACTCTGTCTGTGACCACATCGTCTGCATCAGTGTTACTCAAACCGTGGTCTAGGCCTGGTGGTAATTGGAAGGGCAAATATTTTACTAGGTAGCGATTGGTGTGAACCGTTTGAGACTGAGCAGAAGTTTTGTTAAGATAAGAGAAGATAAACTTTATTGTTCCACGAGTGGGAAATTTGTCTTGGACTGTTCACCCATGCTGCAGCCAAAATTACATTACGCATAGATAACATAAATAAAATATAAATATACAACAGGCCAGCCCCATTCTATAAGAGTACAATAATAAAAGAGAATGTCCATTGTCCATCTTTGCATAGATTTGTTCAACAGCCTGATAGAAGTTGGGACAAAAGAGTTTTTATCTGCAGCGGGGGACTCTGGGCCCAAAGGCTAAATATTGTTAAAGTCCAAGACTGGAAAGTTTGGAGTCTGTAGGAGCTACTAAAGTGGAGAAGTTGTTGCAAGAATGGAACGAAAACGTCATTTGGAGAAAATGGCTCTAAAGTTTTGCAAGGTCTGCCCATGTGCGTGTATATTTCTCCCGTCTTCAGGAAATGACCATATTTGGATTACAGCGTCATCTCAATATGTCAACATTTGTGAATGAACACGCGTGGGAAGAAGGCCATTGCTGCGTGATGTAACAGTTAAAGAGAGGGTATTATGTAAAATCGACTTTTTCAAGCTTTATATCATGTTATTATGTCATTCCCTCATTAAACACATGCCTGGAGTGTTGCCTTGGCTCATTCACATATTTTTGAGTAATCAGTAAAAACTTAGACGGCAGCCATTTTAGGTGTAGCTATGCCTCAGTCCTCCTAGGAACGCCCCCACCTCCTGGAGACGCCTCTGGACCTTTCGTCACCAGCCAAGCCACCAACCACTGCTCCTCAGCTCAGCAGAGCCCCCTCCCCGCACAGTAGTGTTGTTTAGATGCCACAGCAGTGTGCTGAAGGGGGCGTGTCGGAAAGCTTCTTAAAGAGACAGAGGCCTATTTCAAGACGTTCAGTACAGCCATTTTGAGAGAGCAATTTTATTCAAGGCAGTTATTTTAATTTACTGCATATACAGACCAACAGAAGGTTACGTCATCATTGTAGTATGCTATAGACTGGTGCTATGTGATTGAAAAAAGCATAATACCCCCTCTTTAAGATTAGTCTTTTCTGTACTCCGACATCAAAACTAAGATGTGAAGGCAGAAAAATGCCTAAAATCTCAACATCGATCACTGCGTTAAATGTAAACTCTTTGAGGTCTAACGCACAAACCACAGTCTCCAGTTAAACCGCACAGACGCACGGAAGCAGTCCAGACATAAACCGTGGCAGAGTTTTATTCTCCTGGTGTCTTGTTTACCTGCGTGGTGCATTCGGGGGCCTGGGCCGTTTCCTGGACATCAGAGACTCGCTCCTGTTTGGGCCTCTGCTCTTCTTCAGACTCCTCAACCTCGGACTCCTCAACCTCGGACTCATGCTCCACCTTTTCTCCGTTGACGTTCGCTTGTTTGGCCTGACGGAACAACACCAAACATCTTCAATACACAACTGGAAATGCTGACTGGAACGTCTTTTTTCGAGTGCCATTTAAAAGCGGCGTTTCTCAAATCGTAAAAATCCGTAAGAACCAGTGAGTAAAGGCTCGTGTGTCGCGCGATGTGACCGACCTCGGGGCTCTTGGCAGTGTGCTCCATCTGTTTGAACATCTCCAGGACCGATCTCTGCTTCAACATTTTGGTTTTCTTCTTGGGGACCAGGCTGTAGGTTCCCATCCGCCGCTTCTTCTTACGAGACACCAGCGCTCCGGAGAAAGGGACTGAAGCAACAGCAAAACAGGTTTTTGGTTAAGAGGATAACCCCGTTTATAGAAAGCATGAGCAAAATGGTTTCAAGGTTGTGCAGTCCATATATCTTTTATCTTTTACATAAGTCTTCCAAGTAGGCTTTGGAGATACAATATAAAACTGATTAATAATTCCACATTCACTCCTCCGATTGGGAAGCCTGAGTGAGTGATATGAGGAATCAGATTTAACCAATCACAGTAAAGTGTGAGCTTTCAGAGGAAGCAAGCTTGGGTTACAAAGGGGGGTAAATGACTGATTTTACAGAAACACTGATATGTGTCTTTGTAAAAGTCCCAGAGCTGCTGGTGAACAACACGGTGAAGTTAATCCTCCATGACTGTTTACATCTACGGCTGCTCCGCTCCTACGTCTCTGTTAGGGAAAGCTCCTGATTGGTTGACGCTTGCCAATTTCTCCCAAATGTTCAACAATACCAACTCAAGCGTCGGCCACATCGGACGCACGTCAAAAGCTTCACAAGGAGGATCTCTCGAAGCATCCCGAGGCGTGTCCACCATGTATTTTGAATGTAAACCTGACGCTTTGGAGGCGTTGGCCGGGTGTGGTCTGAACGTGCCATTAAAGGGATATTTCAGGATTTTTGACATTGGGCCTCATTTCCTAGTTATCCAGAGTGTTGTTGATGTCCGGAGATATTTTTTTCTTAAATTCATGCAGTTCTTATATTTGAAGAGTCTAGTGGCGCTAGGCTAGGGCAAGGCTAAAGCATTTCTATGGTAAACGCTAGCCTGCATTAAAAACAGTCTGACCCACTCCACAGTGCACCTGAGGTAAATCACTTATAACGCCAGACTAACCATATAAATGTCTGTGTTAATAGAATAATTTTAACCATTTTGCATTTAAAATAACTTATATTTGAGCAGCATCAGCTCCGTGGCTGTAAGCTAACACAGCGGCGGAGTGATCTGTGAGAAAATAGTCCCTCAAAATGCGGTAATTCATGTGATACAAGGTCAGTTATATTTCAAAAATTATTCTATTAACACAGACATTTATATGGTTAGTCTGGTGTTATAAGTGATTTACCTCAGGTGCACTGTGGAGTGCGACAGACAGACTGTTTTTTAACTTTAAAAAAGACTTTACCATAGAAATGCTTTAGCCTTGCCCTAGCCTAGCGCCACTAGACTCTTCAAATATAAGAACTGCATGAATTTAAGAAAAAAATATCTCCAGACATCAACAACACTCTGGATAACTAGGAAATGAGGCCCAATGTCAAAAATCCCGAAGTATCCCATTAAGGCGCCATGCTGATCTCTCATGCAGCCGCTGGGTCACTACAAGGTCAAATAAACACAACTATTACACAACACAACTACATAAGAAGTTGCATAATTTATCTTTAATGATTAATTAAAGATAAATTGCAAACGTAATTTGTGGTTTCTGTGCTCCAGATGGTTTTGCTGGATACTTTTATACATCTTTGCCGTGTTTTTCTAAGGTTCAGCTGATTTTTTTTACTGCAGAGAGAGCCGTGAAAGAAACAGCTTTTTAAAAGTAAACAAACAGCTAGCTTATGAGCTAAAGACAATTGACTCTGTGCATAAGGTTAAAATCGAGCTACTGAAAGATCATCATTTCTGGGTGACTTGGCCCGTCCTCGCTCTGCAGCCTGCACTTTCTCTCCCCTCACTCGCCTGTTGCTCTTGACGTGGCTCATCTCAAAGCTCAGCCCTGAAGTTGCTGTGATGATACTTAGGATGTTCCCCCTTTGCCCCATGGATCGGCGACAACATGAAATTTTTCTATGGTATGTTTTTTTTTTTTTTACAAGTCAAATGCTAACTTTAGCTCTGCTGCTAGTGCAAATATCTAAACTGGTATATTTGTGCGTCTTTTGAATTATTAAAGTTCTTATTGGGTGATTTATCCTTTAAAATCCAATGTTTATCTGCTCACGCTGCAACAAGTGGAAAAGAGTCCTTACCGTAAACATGCTGCTTAGCTTCTCCGCTTTATTTTATTCATTGTTGTCACCGAATGAAGTCAGAGCAGACTTGGTCTCGTTAAGCATTACAGTGGCACTTAAAATGTGTATAGCAAGTACCTGCTGAACTAATGAATGAGTTGAGCTGTGTGCTTTTATTCTGGCGTGCTGGATCGAAACCGTGCGTTGCTTCTTGGAGGGCGTAGTTACCGTTAACGTGCGAGTAAATTGAGACCTATAAATTTCTTCTTCTGAAACACTGAGGAGGAACCAAGAGCCCCCCCACACCTGCAGCACAGTGAAGACTGTTGTGAAGCGGAGGGAGGAAGAGGAAGGTTGAGGAGCTGACCAGTGCAGGACACCACGCTCCGAAACAGGGACAAACCCAGGATGCGGTGCACCGGTTCAGAGGAGCACTAAGGCAGGCAGCCAGGTTTCTTGAGAAAAAAACTTTGCTGGCTGTTTTCCAGCGATGCAATGTGAGAATAAAGCTAGTCCGGTCGGGCTAAATGGAGTAGCTGAGGGCGGCTTTAACATCGATTCTTTTATTTTTTACATTGATTCACATTTTACGCATATTAAATCGATTTTCGATGAATCGTTACATCCCTAGCTAACGACCATGCTAGCAAATCGTTAGTGCCGTGATGAACACACTTCGTCATTTATCAAAAGGTGCACTGCTCAGAGTAGGTTCTTGGTATATCATACGTTTTATAATGTTTACGTTTAATTTATGGTGCAACAAAAGCCTGGAATTATAGATGAATTTAGAATAAACCAAAGTGAACAGGATTACTCAAATCTGTATGAACGAAGCAAAATACTACGGCTTTTCTAAAAAGCAGCAAACCCAGGCACTCTAAAACAAATATGCACAGGACGAGGAAGTACTAAAAAGGCCTTTATTTAGACGGCCAACCCAACATGTTTCAACCACCAGGTCTTCGTCAGGGCTTAATATAAAATGAACAGGTTTGGGAGTGGTCCATAAATGTTCAAAGCAGCCACGGCCCAATCAGTGTGCCACACAACACAGGTGTGTGAAGAGCGACACAGCAGGGGAGTTCTTGACTCCGCGTCGTGCATTATAACCGTCTAATGCACGGCTCTGAGTTGTTTAATCTTTACATATTTGACTCCAACAACAGGAATAGGAATTAGGGGATTACTTGGTTTGAGAAAGAGCGACGTACCGAGATGCAGTTTGGAAGAAGCAGCAGCGGAGGTGAGGGCGGGGTCTGCTGAGGCTTTGGGCGGAGCTTGTGTGTGTTCACTTGTCGTCGTGTCGGCCTTCTCTGTTGCCGTCTGCTCAGCTGGACTGTGAGGTAGGTGGTTCTGTGTGGAGGCGGGGTCTCGATGGCTCTGGGAGTCATTAGTGTCCATTGTCTCCGCTTTGGCACTCTTGGCTTCTCGCAGTTCCTTATTGAGAAGCTGAAGGGGGTAAAACAAGGCGTGCATTACTACCATGTTGAAGTTTGAAGCCATACGTCCAAACATCGATCAGACACATCGTGTCAAGTGTGTAGATAGGGCTGGGCAATTAATTGCAATCCCTATTTGGTCAATCTCAATAATCGTCATGGGACTTGATAATCGACAGTTTTATAGCAGAAAGAGCTCCTAGTTTGGGAGTTTGGATGAGACGATGGAACACTTTTGGGTGTTAAATGAAACTGGAGGAAAGTATTTGTTATTGTTAGAGCTGAGACTTGTAGATATGTGATAGTTAAAGAAGCAGCTACAGGAGTTTATTTTTATTATGAAAAGATCAAATCGAGATTGATCAATATGAGAGAAAAAGTGTGAATTTTTTTTTTGCCATATCGTCTAGCCCTAAATTCTAACATGCCGTGAGGGAAGGTATGAGGAGAGAGGAGGTGAGAAGAAGAGAGACGAGGTGAGAAGAAGAGAGAGTAGGTGAGAAGAAGAGAAGGAGGTGAGAAGAAGAGAAGGTGAGAAGAAGAGAGAGGAGGTGAGAAGAAGAGAGAGAGAGAGGAGAAAGAAGAGAAGGTGAGAAGAAGAGAGACGAGGTGATAAGAAGAGAGGAGGTGAGAAGAAGAGAGAGGAGGTGAGAAGAAGAGAGAGGAGGTGAGAAGAAGAGAAGGTGAGAAGAAGAGAGAGGAGGTGAGAAGAAGAGAAGGTGAGAAGAAGAGAGAGGAGGTGAGAAGAAGAGAAGGTGAGAAGAAGAGAGAGGAGGTGAGAAGAAGAGAAGGTGAGAAGAAGAGAGAGGAGGTGAGAAGAAGAGAGGTGAGAAGAAGAGAGACGAGGTGATAAGAAGAGAGAGGAGGTGAGAAGAAGAGAGAGGAGGTGAGAAGAAGAGAGAGGAGGTGAGAAGAAGAGAAGGTGAGAAGAAGAGAGACGAGGTGAGAAGAAGAGAGAGGAGGTGAGAAGAGAGAGACGAGGTGAGAAGAAGAGAGACGAGGTGAGGAAGAAGAGAGACGAGGGGAGAAGAGGAGAGACGAGGTGAGAAGAAGAGAGACGAGGGGAGAAGAGGAGAGACGAGGTGAGAAGAAGAGAGAGGAGGTGAGAAGAAGAGAGACGAGGTGAGAAGAAGAGAGACGAGGTGAGAAGAAGAGAGACGAGGGGAGAAGAGGAGAGACGAGGTGAGAAGAAGAGAGAGGAGGTGAGAAGAAGAGAGACGAGGTGAGAAGAAGAGAGACGAGGTGAGAAGAAGAGAGACGAGGGGAGAAGAGGAGAGACGAGGTGAGAAGAAGAGAGACGAGGTGAGAAGAAGAGAGACGAGGTGAGAAGAAGAGAGACGAGGGAGAAGAAGAGAGACGAGGTGAGAAGAAGAGAGACGAGGTGAGAAGAAGAGAGACGAGGTGAGAAGAAGAGAGACGAGGGGAGAAGAGGAGAGACGAGGTGAGAAGAGGAGAGACGAGGGGAGAAGAAGAGAAGGTGAGAAGAAGAGAGACGAGGTGAGAAGAAGAGAGACGAGGTGAGAAGAAGAGAGAGGAGGTGAGAAGAAGAGAGACGAGGTGAGAAGAAGAGAGACGAGGTGAGAAGAAGAGAGACGAGGGGAGAAGAGGAGAGACGAGGTGAGAAGAAGAGAGACGAGGTGAGAAGAAGAGAGACGAGGTGAGAAGAAGAGAGACGAGGGGAGAAGAGGAGAGATGAGGTGAGAAGAAGAGAGACGAGGTGAGAAGAAGAGAGACGAGGTGAGAAGAAGAGAGACGAGGTGAGAAGAAGAGAGACGAGGTGAGAAGAAGAGAGACGAGGTGAGAAGAAGAGAGACGAGGTGAGAAGAAGAGAGACGAGGTGAGAAGAAGAGAGACGAGGTGAGAAGAAGAGAGACGAGGGGGAGAAGAAGAGAGACGAGGGGAGAAGAGGAGAGACGAGGTGAGAAGAAGAGAGACGAGGTGAGAAGAAGAGAGACGAGGTGAGAAGAAGAGAGACGAGGTGAGAAGAAGAGAGACGAGGTGAGAAGAAGAGAGAGAGGTGAGAAGAAGAGAGACGAGGTGAGAAAAGAAGGTGAGAAGAAGAGAGACGAGGGGAGAAGAGGAGAGACGAGGTGAGAAGAAGAGAGACGAGGTGAGAAGAAGAGAGACGAGGTGAGAAGAAGAGAGACGAGGTGAGAAGAAGAGAGACGAGGTGAGAAGAAGAGAGACGAGGTGAGAAGAAGAGAGAGGTGAGAGAGAGAGACGAGGTGAGAAGAGGAGAGACGAGGGGAGAAGAAGAGAAGGTGAGAAGAAGAGAGACGAGGTGAAAGAAGAGAAGGTGAGAAGAAGAGAGACGAGGTGAGAAGAAGAGAGACGAGGTGAGAAGAAGAGAAGGTGAGAAGAAGAGAGACGAGGTGAGAAGAAGAGAGACGAGGTGAGAAGAAGAGAAGGTGAGAAAGAGAGACGAGGTGAGAAGAGGAGAGACGAGGGGAGAAGAAGAGAGAGAGGTGAGAAGAAGAGAGACGAGGTGAGAAGAAGAGAAGGTGAGAAGAAGAGAGACGAGGTGATAAGAAGAGACAGGTGAGAAGAAGAGAAGGTGAGAAGAAGAGAGACGAGGTGAAAGAGAGAGACGAGGGAGAAGAAGAGAAGGTGAGAAGAAGAGAGACGAGGTGAGAAGAAGAGAAGGTGAGAAGAAGAGAAGGTGAAAGAGAAGAGAGGAGAAGAAGAGAAGTGAGAAGAAGAGAGACGAGAGAAGAAGAGAAGGTGAGAAGAAGAGAGACGAGTGAAAAGAGAAGGTGAAAGAAAGAAGAGTAGAAGAAGAGAGAGAGGTGAGAAGAAGAGAAGGTGAGAAGAGAGAGACGAGGTAGAAGAGAGAGAGAAGAGAGAGGTGAGAAGAAGAGAGAGAGGTGAGAAGAAGAGAGACGAGGTGAGAAGAAGAGAAGGAGAAGAAGAAGGTGAGAAGAAGAGAGACGAGGTGAGAAGAAGAGAAGGTGAGAAGAAGAGAAGGAGAAGAAGAAGGAGAGACGAGGTGAGAAGAGAAGAGAGAGAAGGTGAGAAGAAGAGAGACGAGGTGAGAAGAAGAGAAGGTGAGAAGAAGAGAGAGAGAAGGTGAGAAGAAGAGAGACGAGGTGAGAAGAAGAGAAGGTGAGAAGAAGAGAGAGAGGTGAGAAGAAGAGAGACGAGGTGAGAAGAAGAGAGGAGAGGTGAGAAGAAGAGAAGGTGAGAAGAAGAGAGAGAGGTGAGAAGAAGAGAAGAGTGAGAAGAAGAGAGAGAGGTGAGAAGAAGAGAGGTGAGAAGAAGAGAGACGAGGTGAGAAGAAGAGAGACGAGGGAGAAGAAGAGAAGGTGAGAAGAGAGAGAAGGTGAGAAGAAGAGAGACGAGGTGAGAAGAAGAGAAGGTGAGAAGAAGAAGAAGAAGGTGAGAAGAAGAGAGACGAGGTGAGAAGAGAGAGACGAGGGGAGAAGAAGAGAAGGTGAGAAGAAGAGAAGGTGAGAAGAAGAGAGGAGGTGAGAAGAGAGAGACGAGGTGAGAAGAAGAGAGAGAGGTGAGAAGAAAGAGAAGGTGAGAAGAAGAGAGAAAGGTGAGAAGAAGAGAGAGGTGAGAAGAAGAGAGAGGAGGTGAGAAGAAGAGAGAGAGGTGAGAAGAAGAGAGACGAGGTGAGAAGAAAGAGAGAGGTGAGAAGAAGAGAGAGGAGGTGAGAAGAAGAGAGACGAGGGTGAGAAGAAGAGAAGGTGAGAAGAAGAGAGACGAGGGAGAAGAAGAGAAGGTGAGAAGAAGAGAGACGAGGTGAGAAGAAGAGAAGGTGAGAAGAAGAGAGACAGGTGAGAAGAAGAGAGACGAGGTGAGAAGAAGAGAGGAGGTGAGAAGAAGAGAGACGAGGTGAGAAGAGAGAGGAGGTGAGAAGAAGAGAGACGAGGTGAGAAGAAGAGAGACGAGGTGAGAAGAAGAGGAGGTGAGAAGAAGAGAGACGAGGTGAGAAGAAGAGAAGGTGAGAAGAAGAGAGACAAGGTGAGAAGAAGAGAGACGAGGTGAGAAGAAGAAAGTGAGAAGAGAGACGAGGTGAGAAGAAGAGAGACGAGGTGAGAAGAAGAGAGACGAGGTGAGGAGAAGAGAGACGAGGTGAGGAGAAGAGAGACGAGGTGAGGAGAAGAGAGACGAGGAGGGAGGAAGGTGAGAAGAAGAGAGACAAGGTGAGAAGAAGAGAGACGAGGTGAGGAGAAGAGAGAGGAGGTGAGAAGAAGAGAAGGTGAGAGAAGAGAGACAAGGTGAGAAGAAGAGAGAGGAGGTGAGAAGAAGAGAAGGTGAGAGAAGAGAAGGTGAGAAGAAGAGAGACAGGTGAGAAGAAGAGAGACGAGGTGAGGAAGAGAAGGTGAGAAGAAGAGAGACGAGGTGAGAAGAAGAAAGACGAGGTGAGAAGAAGAGAAGGTGAGAAGAAGAGAGACGAGGTGAGAAGAAGAGAAGGTGAGAAGAAGAGAGACGAGGTGAGAAGAAGAGAGACGAGGTGAAGAAGAGAGAGGTGAGAAGAAGAGAGACGAGGTGAGAAGAAGAGAGAGGAGGTGAGAGAAGAGAAGGTGAGAAGAAGAGAAGGTGAGAAGAAGAGAGGAGGTGAGAAGAAGAGAAGGTGAGAAGAAGAGAGACGAGTGAGAAGAAGAGAGACGAGGGGAGAAGAGGAGAGACGAGGGGAGAAGAGGAGAGAGGAAGTGAGAAGAAGAGAAGGTGAGAAGAAGAGAGAGGAGGTGAGAAGAAGAGAGACGAGGGGAGAAGAGGAGAGGAGGAGGTGAGAGGAGTAGCACAATTGACTGTTTCCAAAGTTCTTTTCCTCAAATTGGAAGTGAAGTAAACACCAGATTCTTATGAATTAAGTTTTTTAGAGGCTGCGACCCAACAAATAGTTGTAACAGTCACACAGATATCACACACACAAGAACGATGACAAGACGATGAGAATCGCTTGCAAAGACTCTCCTGGACCCACCATAGCATTGAAAGAGAACAGTTTGGATGGTTGAACTTGGTTGTACCTTCTGTGCATGGCTGACAGCGGGACGCGTCATGGTCTTGCGTGCTCTGTGAACCTGTGTTACTGGTCCGTTCTTAGCGTTGGAGGGCCCGGGGGCTCCTGGGGAACAAGTCCTTAGCGATTCACCCTCAGAAAGTGTGCATGGGGAAGAGTCTGTGAGTGCTCCTACAGTGGAGCAGTGAGTTCTGTGCGGGGAGAGCTCAGTCTTTCTCAGGATAAGTCCATTGCTTCCAGTCATAGATCCATGAGGAGGCTCCACAGCACCGTTCTCACTAACTAGAGTCTTGGTATCATGCAAAACAGTTTTATACGACGACTCTTCACTCTCGTTCCCGTTCAGCATGGCCTCAGCTTCAGGAGAACCCCCTGTCGGCCGGTCATGTCCATGCCACCATCTGCATAACACAAAAAAATCATTTTCCAAACATGTTTTTGCGGTTAGATTTTTTGAGCTTTCAAGCATAATTTCATTCTTTTCGGCCAAGTTCAGATTCTTGTTTCGTTCTACGTACTTTCTAAACACAGTGGGCCTCATTTATCAACATTGCGTAAAAAAATGGTGATGGTAAACGCCACAGAGAAATCCTAGCGTCATTTGAATGAAACGCCCCAAAATATTCATGTATGAGGAGGCTTCACCCACGGGTTTTATGGCCAGCACGCACGAAACACGCCAAAAAAGAACATTTCTCCAACCAGGAAATGATGAATAGTTGTTTTTTAACACACAAATATGATATTTTTGCGCATGAGGAAGATTAAAAAGTCTGTCAGTAACATTAACCTTATAGGCAATCCAAGATCACATTTACGAAATAAAAAAAGAGGAAAAAGAAATACGCTAATAATAAAAAGTGACTTTTATTAAATAAGCTGTAGGCCTAAATAGCCTATATAAAAAGGGTATAAAATTAGCCCACATTAAAAAAGCGTGGATATAACGCTGCAGTCTACAGACTCTGGACCATGATCTGAACCAGCGAAAAGCAGCTGTCAGCTCCACGGACTCAGCGCTGGAGCTGGCAGGACTGTTTTTCTATCTTCATGTTTTCACACATGTGTTTCAGAACTTGGTTACAGGTCTAAACAACCAGATTAACAGGTTTTAAACATTAAAGGGATACTTCGGGATTTTTGACATAGGGCCTCATTTCCTAGTTATCCAGAGTGTTGTTGATGTCTGGAGATATTTTTTTCTTAAATTCATGCAGTTCTTATATTTGAAAGTCTAGTGGCGCTAGGCTAGGGCAAGGCTAAAGCATTACTATGGTAAACGCTAGCACGCATTAAAAAAACAGTCTGACCCACTCCACAGTAGGGATGGGTATCGTTAAGGATTTATCGATACTACTACTCTTATCGATACTCCTTATCGATCCGGTACTTTAACGGTACTCTTATCGGTACTTTACAGAAAAATATACTGTATATAGGTAGATTGAGACTACCGTATACGTAGGCATTAATCCTTGGTCTATATTATTTATTTATTACTCTACATTTCATTTCCACTTTGCGCATACACTTAATATATGGGAGTTAAAATACTTCACTTAAGTCGCTTTTTTATTTTTTAATCATTATTATTGTCTAGTAAATCAAGGCTGTTGGTTAGATTTGGCTGTAGCTCCAAATGAGTCAAAATGTGCAGTAAAATAATGAACTGTTTTCTGCCTCTCAGCTTGCGGCTCGCGCTGACGTACACGTGTGAGCGCGCACGCATGTGCACGTACATGCCACTGTGTACGCCGTTTGTGGAAAAATAGACTCCACCCGAAACTCTTTAGTTTGGGTATTTGTGAAAGAAGAAAAGTGCGAGTGGCTCGTCTGTCTGTTCAATACGAAGTCGTTACGTTTCGCTTTTTTACCGCGGGTTAGCGGTAGCAGCTCGTAACACCGCGTGTCTTTCCCGCGCGCACCTGTCTCGCTGCACACGGCTGCAGAGGGGAGACAGGGGAGTGGCAGAGCGCAGGGGGGACACCCTGCACTTTCGTGTGGGTAGCGGGGATGACAGATCCGATGCAGCGAACGCATCCATGAGGGCGGAGTGATTATTTGAGCGCAGCAGCCCCGTTAAGAAGACCGTTAAGGCTGGAGCTTATCGGTCTGGGTGGACCGGCACACGTGCCCGGGGCCGTTATGATACCGGGGTTCGGTACCCATCCCTACTCCACAGTGCACCTGAGGTAAATCACTTATAACACCAACGATATAAATGTCTGTGTCGATAGGTTAATTTTAACCATTTTGCGTTTAAAATAACTTATATTTGAGCGGCATCAGCTTCATGGCTGTAAGCTAAGGCAGCAGCGGAGTGATCTGCGAGAAAATAGTCCCTCAAATGCGGTATTCATGTGATACAAGGTCAGTTTTATTAAAAAAATTATTCTATTAAACACAGACATTTATATGGTTAGTCTGGTGTTATAAGTGATTTACCTCAGGTGCACTGTGGAGTGGGTCAGACTGTTTTTTATGCGGGCTAACTGATACCATAGAAATGCTTTAGCCCTTGCTCTAGGCTAGCGCAACTAGACTCTTCAAATATAAGAACTGCATGAATTTAAGAAAAAAATATCTCCAGACATCAACAACGCTCTGGATAACTAGGAAATGAGGCCCTATGTCAAAAATCCCGAAGTATCCCTTTAAAGGCCCCCATGAACGCATTAGTTGATAATACTCATCACCCTTAAAGCAGAATGATAGAACATGAACATGGTGGATCGAAAGGTCATACTTGTCGGTTCCTTGGTGCCGTCTGCTGAACGGGATCCCTCCGCCTTTTGGAATAAACCCTTGTCGACGATGCCTTGGGCCAGACCAGCAGGCTGAGAACACAGTTAAAAAATACACACATATTTACTAAACCATATCCACGATCACTTTACATGGCCAAGAAGAAGTTTATAAAGAACATACACTAATTCAAACACGGACTTCGGATGATCCTGACTCCACTGACCTCCTCAAATATTCAAAGCGATAAGGTCCTTGATTTTTAAGTCCACATGCAGAAATGGTCATGTGGATGGAGCCAGAGCCTTTAAAAGTTCAGTCCAAGCTTTAGGTACAACAAACGGCAATCATTTTTGAGCGAAGAACTACAGTGGCCCATGAGGTGGACAATATATGGTCTACAAGATCATATGGAAATTGCCCTTTCATTTATAATATCGAGACTATCTCCAACGTCAAGAAACCAACACAAAAGTTGCTAAAAATTACAATTAGGCCTGAGGCAGGAAAATATCGCAATGAACGATATTACTGACTATAAAGATACGATACAATCAACTCATCAAAATTACCCTAAACCTTTGTTCTAAAAGTGCGTCATCATATCCTAAAATACCACACAAGTTGCAATAAACATGAAATATAATGTAACCCAATTTGCTTCAGTTAAAAATCAGAAAAAAAAGCTAAAAAATGTGCAGATGATAAATATCGAGTCAAAAAATGTATCGTTAAACTGTTACTGAACAATAAGCCCTGAATACAATACACTTTTGATGTGTAGTCTCTCAAAAAAGGTCATTCAGGTTTTCCCCCCCCCCCAACACTTTTGTAGTTTGTTCAAGGCAGTTATCTTTCTGAACGACAAAACAATCTAACCCTAGATGTTTGCCAGCACATTTCACTTCATCGTTATCGAGCAAGTCCCCCAAAACGTTGAGAGATACTTCCAAGTATCACCAGGCCTTGATCAAGATCCCATTAGGACTAAACCGGGACCAAGGATGGAGAATAGACCTAAGCACAACAATAAAATGCAAAGTTACTTAAGCATGAATTAAATCATCTCTAATAAAAATGTATGAAATTGCGGCCCGAGCGCCATTGACATTTGGATTGAATTGGGGGTCTTCTTCAGCTGAAAAATCCTAACATATCGTGTGTGTCCATGAAAGGCGGGGGTGTGGGGCAAAGCTCCGGGGGTCAAGAGAAATGTCCAAAAGCGAGCGGGAACCACGGGGCTGTACTGTAGTGAGAGGAGATCAACTTCAGAGCTGAGGACCTATACCATCCACTGTAACGCAGCTCCGCCCTCTAGTGGTGGAGAGCAAGTCGACACTCGCGCACGCACAGGCAGGAGGGAGCAGCCATTTCTCTGGACACACAGAGGACAGGGGCCTTCCACACCGACTCTCACCACTAGAGGGAGAGCACAAGTGCGAGCCTAAGACCTGAGCGCCCATGGAAGTTCAATGGGTTTGTGAGGGATGGGAAATGGATGAATGTCCCAGGTTGTATCCCTCCTACGACCAACAGATCGGTCTGCGGCCTGCCTGACCTTTTTTCACCCCCCAAGGACGCGAAGGTCAGACAAACCATCAGAGCTCGAGTTAGCACAGGCTCACTGGATTGGAACATATCGAGCCCCATTTTGTGAGTGGCTGATGAAAGAAAAGAAAATCTTCAAGAGCTACAAATTGGACAATTAATATGGAATTAACTGAATGGAGGGTTGGGGAACTTCCAGGCAAGAGTTGAGAATCTAAAACTATGACCAATGGAGGTCAATAGGGGAGGCGGGGAGGGTTGGTCCATCAGGAGCGTTGGGTCACTCAGTGTTTTAGAGCTAATAAGAGAGACCAGGCTAAACAGAGAGGTCATAGTCACAGAGTGTGATGTCACTAAAGGGCCAATCTCACAAGCCTGGAGACTAGTTCCAGACTCTGCCGCTGGTCACGGAGGTCACAAAACGAACCGCGTGTTAGGAAGAGAAGCAGAATGTAGGTTAAGGACAGTTGTGTTATGTTTTGACGATATGTTTAATGGTTAAAAAATAAAACACACAGCTCACAGTACACCCATCCAGTGCCCTCCTCCATCTTTTAGGTCAGCAGGGATAAAAGCTCGAGAGCTCGTTGTTCCTCCTATGAAGCCCCAGAAAACGGCAGCATACCATCGTTCGCCTTCATCGGCATCTTACTTGTTCAATAAGTTGATTTCACTCTATTTGAGGTGAAAGGCAGAATGAGTAAATCTTCAGTGTGGACATACATGATTCTTGTATAAGTTTAGCATTTCATATTTCAGTCTCCTCTCAAATGTAGATGCTCCTTGACAGGTTTAAAAAGTGCACAGTGAGTCCAATCTTTTCTCTTCGCACATTAAAAATAAATTGTCAGAAAAATTGCAAAATAATAAAAGAGCTGCCAGCTTTCAGAGATCCAAAACTCCCAAGAAAAACATTGTCACACCCGGATTATTAAAAGGTCACAAGAAAATACACTGGAAATGAGAGGAAAGCATCAATGACACGGACAGACCTGACCAAAAGCCTCCTCTTGAGAGGAGGCATCTACACGGACTTCAGACACGTGAGGACAACCCTGGGAAACATGCAGCACTTTAAAACACTGCTCTGCCCTCTAGTGGCGGACAGCATGTCGACAAACACACACACGCACACACACACAGGAGGAGGAGGGGGCACAAACACGAGGCGCCGCCATTTCCTGGCACACAGAGGACAGGGCGTTACACTGACTCGCCACCAGAGGGAGAGAAAAGGCAGATGTGAGACAAATCCTAAGGGCTGAGGACTTTTGGACGTCCAATGGGGAGCTATCGGAGGTTCATTTTTTTTCCAAGTCAAGAGATCATCCTTCATCCTCTGCATGTGCGAGCAGACGACTTATTTCCCCAGGACAAATGGGCACAGCTACAGCTGAACTCAGGCCTCACTTGGCCAGTGACACCATGTATGCTTGACTGACAGCATTACAGAAAACATCTGCACTTTTTTCTCACCAACATGAAAGAATAATGGCCCATTGTGAAGCTCTTTGTGGCTATTGAGACGATTATCCGACGATGTGGCTCGGTGGCCTAAGGGTTAGCATTCTCATGTCACAGTAGGAAGGCCGCAGTCTGATAGAATAACAAAAGAGAACAACTTCATTGTCTACCGTGCACAATCATGACAGACTTTCTTGTTCACACACGTACAACTAAACCACATTTAATACGTTAATTTGAGGTCACTGCAAACAAGATTTTGCAGATTTGAATAAATAGAAAAATGAATGGCACATGTACATTGAGCCTGTATCTCTGCCCCAATGAGAGAAGCTCAAAGTGGTGGGACAGTGGGGAGCTGTCCTCGTCTATGATCTTATTAATGAGATGTTTCACTGTTTTGCTGGGATGCTGAGACGGCTTAACTGACCAAACCGAGCGAGTATGTTGAATGTTGAATGATACAGCCTTGTCAGAATGTGACCACAGACTTCTTTTGCTGTGCTTTTTGTAAACACATTCATTCAACATGTTCACCGAGTGTGTCTGGAGAGGTTTTTTTCAGCACTTCGGTTTCCCCTGTCCACTGCTCCTGACAGGACGCTTATTTAACCAGGAAAGTCCACAAATAATTCAGGAGCTCTTCTTGTCAGGGGAGTCCTGGCTGCAGAGGGGAAAGGGAAACCACGACCCTGCCCTCACCTGATCATTGATCTTCCCTATTGATATGAGAAAAGAAATAAAAAGCACTGCCCAAATACCCTTAGAGCTGGGTGGCATGGTGAAATGCCATCATAAAAACAGTTCAATAGAGACTTTAACTATTACGATTCAAGAACATAGACAGGAAATACCTGCTTATGTAAACCTCAACTTAATGCTTTCCACCGCAGCAAAACAAAACAACCTTTCCTCCCAACTCCAAGCTAGATCCTGCTACAGGATTGGCTTGACAGTCCTACCATTAACCTGACCATAAATTTCTGTCTTCTGTGACATAACAACCATTTAACTTTTCCACCATGGGCGTATCGGCAATAGTTGCGGCGCGTTTGATCCGTTGATGAAGGGAACTTCTTGTCAGACGCGTGTGAGACTTCGCAGGGAAGAGGGAAAGGTGTAAGACGAGCTGGTGATTGACATCTAGCTGCAAGACTAAACTTCTCTGTTTAAGAAGAAACCTGAGCTACTCTGTCTGTGGACACCGCAGAGGAGAAACTGCAGGAGACATCACAAGACATCAGGACAATGGGCTGAAGGACGCCCCCTGGTGGTGGAGAGAGGGATGACATCAGTGCGTAGACAGGAAGGGAGAGTGTGAAGCAGAGCAGCTCCTCCATTTTACAAAACAGCCACGTGACAATGCACATGTCGTCCACCAGAGGGAGAGGTTTAATGTGGTTTGGTGCTGGAGCAAACTTCTCCTACTATTTTATTGAGCTTTTCTTAAGATCTAATGCTTCTATTTAGTTTCTCCACTTAAAGGGAAGTAATGCTTCTCTCCAGGCTACAGCATCCAGCTCTCAATGACTTGATCTTCAAACATCTCTTCCAAACACGGACAGGTTTAACCCACATACTAAGGCCACGGCTTCTGACTAAGGCAATGTAAGGAGGATTAGTCTGTAAAGCAACACCTGATAATTCTACCAGATCTGAGGGACCTAAATCATTTTGTTCAGCTCTACGTCAGGGTAGAGTAGACATCTCTCTTCCAAACCCAGAATTTAAATGTGATACACCAACTACCTGAAATATGAACCGCTAAACTATAGTATTTCGGGAGGAGCGCGTGCCTGTGTCTGCTCTCGTCTATCAGGCGGACCGCATCTTTTATTACATTTCAGAACATGTTTAAAGCCGTCTAGACTGCAATGTTAGCAAGTGTCATGCACAATAAAACACAAGGAGACATGGGTGTGTTTGCAAAGAATGTTGTATTAGTAAAACATTGCCGCCCTTCACTTGTATTGCAACCATTACAATTGTGTTTTTTTTTTTGTAGAATTTTATTTATATGGCGCTGCAGTACATCCCTCACTCACAATTTGTTCAGTTTCATTCTGCCCACCATGAGAGTAAACCATCTTTCTTTTAAAACTATAAGATTGTCACAGAATTTGACTTTTGTTCATATTTTAACTCCCCATCTCTTTTTCAGGGGACTGTCTCGTGTTTTTAGGTGGTGGGGGAAATCTACGCAAACCGAGGTATCACATGGAAACTCGACACAGGAAGGACCCACGAACCTGGGACCCGCTTTCTAAGAGAGGTGTCAAGCAGCAACCGTTGCACAAACCTGATCACTGCCAGAATTACTCTCACGGACTTTGATCACAGTCCTCGCCTTCTGATAACGCCACAGTTCACAGTCCAGAACACCCAACGGCCTCCATGAATGCTTTTTAGAAATCACCTTCTATGCACTTAGCCTTTGCTCACATTTAAAGGGGGAGTATTATGCTTTTTTCAATCACATAGCACCAGTCTATAGCATACTACAATGACGACGTAACCTTCTGTTGGTCTGTATATGCAGTAAATTAAAATAACTGCCTTGAATAAAATTGCTCTCTCAAAATGGCTGTACTGAACGTCTTGAAATAGGCCTCTGTCTCTTTAAGAAGCTTTCCGACACGCCCCCTTCAGCACACTGCTGTGGCATCTAAACAACACTACTGTGCGGGGAGGGGGCTCTGCTGAGCTGAGGAGCAGTGGTTGGTGGCTTGGCTGGTGACAAAGGTCCAGAGGCGTCTCCAGGAGGTGGGGGCGTTCCTAGGAGGACTGAGGCATAGCTACACCTAAAATGGCTGCCGTCTAAGTTTTTACTGATTACTCAAAAATATGTGAATGAGCCAAGGCAACACTCCAGGCATGTGTTTAATGAGGGAATGACATAATAACATGATATAAAGCTTGAAAAAGTCGATTTTACATAATACCCCCCTTTAAATAAATAAATGGTCACATTCACATAGCGCCTTTCTACCTGCTTTAGGCACTCAAAGCGCTTTACATCAAGGAATCACTCACCCATTCACACGCTCACTCACACACCAGTGTACGCAGACACCGGACAAGGACACAACCACAGTGTGCACCTGCGGGATTCGAACCGCCGACCCTCCGATCACAGGACGACCCGCTCTACTATCTACGCCACTGTTGCCCCCATTTACTGAAGCTGAAATACAGTCAGGCTCAGTATTCAGTTTATTTTTCCACTTGCATGTCATTTGGTGTAACATTGTATGTCACATGGTACAACGTTAACCATTTCAGAGAAGAAGCTAACAGGCTAACGGGCAAAGCTAACTGTGGGCTAGCGCCACTTTAAACAGTATTTACAGCAAAGTTTGAGTGAAAAAAAATATTCCCATTGTATAACTGGATGTACAACACCACTCTCTCCCTTCACCTTTTCTGTCAGCGTAGTATTTACTCTCCAAGACATTTAATAAGTTAAAAAATCGTAACTTGCTAAGACACCTGCAGTTGCACTTATGGCCTCTAGGGGCAAGAGTTACTTAGTACTGCTTTAAGAGTCCACACTACATTTTGCACCTCACATCTGTAACAAAATCCAACCCATGATAGTTTAACCATTTCAGGGAAACGTATATAAAAAATATGTTTTTGATCAAAGTACAAATAATGAAGGAAAGTTATATTATATATCCGGAAGCTTTACCAAATTGCAAAGAGTTTTACAGTTTTTTGTGAAAAATGTCACCAGTGTCGACCAATGAGGTTGGATTAGGTCAAAAAGATGTTTCAGTTATTAGGTGTACAAAAAAAAAAAGAAATTTGTGATGGGTTACATGTAGCCTTACTAGAAATAATTTTATTCACATTGTCTTAACCTGAAATGTACAAAAAGCCGCTAAACCGAATGACAGTTTTAAGACATTCCTGACTGTGATGAATGCAGTGTGAGGAATGTCTTCCACCTCTCTGGAGAAGAGGTGCGAGAAGAGCAAGGGGGTGCAACGTAAAGCACAGTCTTTAAAACAATCGCCACATAGTTTTAATAAGTTACCTTGGGTTACTATAAAAATGCAGGAATACAATCTTAAAACACAACAACAGGGGTTTAAACAGTACCAAAGTACCTGGTCAAGACGCACTGTTCAAAGTCATGGAAGTTTTTCACTGTGGCGAGATGTAAAACACGGACAGTTCTATACCAGCAGTCCTTTTGGCAGAGAACATTCGGTTTAAAGAATTTCTTTTATGAGTCGCGTTTACAAACCACACTGTGACGGCTGGAGGGAAAAAAGAATCTACTTATTGAAGTGTAATATGATTTACAAGAAAAGTCACTGTCGAGACTTTTTGACAATAGGTAGCGTTCACGTGACATCACAACATTCTAAATAGCCCATAGTTTTAAATTGAGGTGGAGGGCAACTGAAAATTCCATGGCGGTAACTATGGTAACTGCAGTAACTGACAAAATGCAGTTTTTAATGTCTTTGTTTTTGGCTCATATCACAGTCATTACTGGAGAATCCTCATGAAACAAAACTGTCACAAAGTTCATTGTCTCCTCTTCCAGCACATATGAACTAATGTCTAATTATTTTCCCTGAAAGGCATTAAAAAGTGATGACAATATTCAAAAACATGAGCGTGATGTTGTCCAGTAGAAAGGACTTTCAGACATAAAAATAATATCACAGGTTTCTTATTCCAATCACTGTCAAATACTGATGAGCAAAAGCATTTTTCAATTTTAGTTTAGGAGATTTCTTACAAAACTGTATTTCTCCCATAGAGTTGTATTGGCCCCTGCCCTCCAACTGACATTATGACATCATCACACTCTAAATCGTGAACGCCACCTATTGCACTGGTATTCAAATTTTCAGTTTAGGTCATTTGACCGAGACACGCCAAGAAATCTACAACTTTAACATAAGCAGCATTTATAATAAACCAAGACCAAAAGACCAAGTCAAATGTTTTCAAAGTGTTAAAGCAGTACTAAGTAACGCGTTTACCTTAATAAATCCTTTCCGTAGTCCCTCTGGGGGTAATCCAAGTGTTAATGGGATGATTGGGGGGTCTTTCATCTCCCCTGGTGTCTCTGGCCAGAAAACCATGCTTGCAACTTGACTGCCACCGGGGCGGAGCAAGCAATACACACTAATGGAATCACGGAGAAGAAGCTAACAGGCTAACGGGCAAAGCTAACTGCGGGCTAGCGCCACTTAAACTGTATTTACAGCCAAGTTTGAGTGAAAAAAATATTCCCATTGTATAACTGGATGTACAACACCCCTCTCTCCCTTCACCTTTTCTGCCAGCGTAGTATTTACTCTCCAAGACATTTAATAAGTTAAAAAAATCGTAACTTGCTAAGACACCTGCAGTTGCGCTTATGGCCTCTAGGGGCAAGAGTTGCTTTAAGAGTCCACACTACATTTTGCACCTCACATCTGTAACAAAATCCAACCCATGATAGTTGTATCATCTGCATACTTCATTGTTCAGTTGTTAGGACTGCACCACAGCCAAGTTCACAAAAGAATCCTGATCAAACAGCTGTAAGCATTAATTACCAAACAGTGAGAACCAGCCTGGCTGCCTCTACTCTGGACTGACAGCAAGTGTGTGACACATCCTTGAGCCCTTCGGAAGTGGACCTTGCTCGGAGAGAAGAAAAACCCACAGGCAAAAACCCAGCAGTAGGACTACAAGTGGTAGAGAGAGGCGTGACGTCAAGGCAGGCAGAAGGAGGAGGGGGGGGAGGAAGGAGGGCACGTGTGGTTCGGGCCTAACGCCATTTTCACTGCCACAGAGCAGCCTGAAGGCACTGTGCAGACTCGCCACTAGAGGGAGCACAGACGGGGAGCTTAGACAGGTTGTATATAGTGGTCTTGGATGACGCATTTTGTAAAAACCAGAAACGAGATCCAAATGAAACGTTCCCCCCCTCAATGTTTCAAAGTCAATTTTCTGAAGGAGCGGAGCAGAACAAAAAGGTCTCGCGCAAGTCCACTCCAGAGTTAAGTCATTGGTTTCTCCTGTGACACGTACACTGGCGCACATCCAAGTTCGCTGCGTCTCTAGAGTGCACAGTCCACAATGCAGAAGGAATTAGGGCATAAGCAACATATTGGAATTCATCTGTATAGCCTCGGTCCCTCAAAAGGAGAGTTACATTACAGCTCCATGTACCTTTTCCCACAGGTTCAAAGACATGGCCACAAGGCAACGCAAACAAAACCCCAAGCTGATAGTTTCTAGATTTCACAAAGAATGTTGAGTCAAAGGATTAGCAGTTAAATCGATACAGAGCAGAAAAAAAACACCACCGCCTCTGTTGATCTTGAAGTTTAAGGATCTACAAACATGTTTTGAAATGCATGAGACTCTTGTATTAGTTTAGCAGATCATGGTAACTAAATATGTTGGCAATTCACTTCACTCACTTCCGAAATACGAGCTGCAGCAAGCGCAACACAAGGGAGAGTGTGGAAGTTGGGTATAACTTCAGTCAAAGATCAGTGTACATGTATCTCATAAAAAAACAGAAATATTCCAGACAAATTCTGATGAAGGATCTACGCAGTCAGGGGCTGGAGTTTAATGTAAAAAAAAAAAACGTTCTGACTAAAGTCAAATTGAAAAAGATTATGAATTTCCTTTATGATTCTGAAAGTATGGGAAGATTTTTTTTTTTTTTTAAATGAAATACCTCTTTAATACCCGCCAATAAACTACAAGAAGAAGAAGTGTACATGTGCCAAAACTGTAAAATAGACTTGAAAACCTGTTCACGTGACAACCTCTGAGGAAGGCCACAGTTGTAGCCAAAACCGTCAGATACGAAATCTACATAAAGGTCTGGCTACAAGAACCAAAGCAAACCTGTCTGTAGTCACTGTGACTGTGTCAGTATCACTCAGTCACCTGACCACTAAAACGCTATTTATTTAGGCTGGGACGATCCGTTTTACTTGCAATAAAATACGTATTGTGATACTAGTGGAAGATACAATGTCCAAAAGTTACAAATTCAATGACATTTTTTGAAGTAGAAGACTAAGCTACTTTGATTACCTAACCTCAAGGCGCCGAGTTTTCTTCTTTTTTTTTCTGCCTTGAGCCTCAGCCGTTTAAGGGACATGTTTGCCCGTCAGAATGATTGAGCCTCGCTGCCTTTGCCTGCTGCCAATCAGAAGTGGCTGCAGGAGAAATGCAACCTATTCTCACCACTAATAACAAATGCAGGTCGGGTTGTGGCACGGAATCGTCATTTGTTCACGGAGGTGGGTTGGGATGGTTAAAAAAAGGCCGATCGCCGTTTATAATCTTATCCATTATCCATATCTCTGTCCCAACTATAACGTAACCCTGTTCCTAATCTTTACCTTACTCAATGTAACAATTAAAAGTCCTAGAGGAAGGTTTGCTCAGTCGCGGGTGAAGACATGGTGGGGTCAAGCCTCCCTGCGGTGGTCCAAAATTCACTTTCTTTCAAAATCACGCTCGAGGGCTGGGAACACAACACCACTTCAGGTCAGTTAGTGAAGAGTCAGTGAATGCCAATGACTGAATGAAGCCGAGGCCACATTTTACTACAGTATCGCCAACTTGAAGTTTCTATCACACCTTTTACATTTTGATCCGGTGCAGCGACACGTTTCAAACATCAAAAGAGAGCAGATTGATTTCCCTCTTGCTCCTCGACGAGCCAAAGCTCAGAGCAGATCACAGGCCTTGTCGGTGGAAGCCCAGGCCTCAGGGGGGGGGGGGGGGACGTGCACCAAGGCCAGAGCAAGAGCCCGTCTCTTCAGCAGCAGCAAAGGAGAGAAATACTTCTGAAACCACATCACAGCCACATTAACATCTCAACCAGGGCGGTCCTTTCCCCCTCTTCACCAAACACCTAAACCTTCAAGCGACGACGGGACTCTCCTTAGAATGACACCAATCCAGTGAGAAGAACTGTTTCCCCTGGTGGCGGAGGGGGAAGTGACGGCGACGCAGAAAGCAGGAGGAGGGGGGAGGGGGAGGAGGTTTGGGCAAGGATCGAGCTTCTGCACAGGCCCGCCATTTTAGTGCCCCACAGAAAAGCAGACACGACACACACTCGCCACTAGAGGGAGAAAGGGAGCGTGAAAATTATAGATGCGTTTGGATTGTAAGATTCAGAGCGAGTTCAGATGAGAAGGAAACTAAAGTACAAATGAATAGCGGGGGAGTCTACTACTGTAGGTTTACAAAAATGTTCTCCCCAGATTTACAAGACGTTAAAGTGGCACAACATTTAATTGCAAAATCCATTGAATTCCATGAACATTAAAGAGGGGGTATTATGCTTTTTTCAATCACATAGCACCAGTCTATAGCATACTACAATGATGACGTAACCTTCTGTTGGTCTGTATATACAGTAAATTAAAATAACTGCCTTGAATAAAATTGCTCTCTCAAAATGGCTGTACTGAACGTCTTGAAATAGGCCTCTGTCTCTTTAAGAAGCTTTCCGACACGCCCCCTTCAGCACACTGCTGTGGCATCTAAACAACACTACTGGGCGGGGAGGGGCCTCTGCTGAGCTGAGGAGCAGTGGTTGGTGGCTTGGCTGGTGACGAAAGGTCCAGAGGCGTCTCCAGGAGGTGGGGGCGTTCCTAGGAGGACTGAGGCATAGCTACACCTAAAATGGCTGCCGTCTAAGTTTTTACTGATTACTCAAAAATATGTGAATGAGCCAAGGCAACACTCCAGGCATGTGTTTAATGAGGGAATGACATAATAACATGATATAAAGCTTGAAAAAGTCGATTTTACATAATACCCCCCTTTAAATCCAACATCAACACATGATCCCGTACAAACAGTGGGAGGATAACGTATGAACGCTTTGGAATTTTTCACATTTCTGCCTAAATTGGTCATAAAACGTGGTCTGACCTTCATCAAAATCATCAGAATGAATAAACAGCGTCTGCTTGGTGTGCTGTTCCATTTTTCCTCCACGCGTGGCGTTGTGTGTTCCTCCCAAACTATTCGACTTTGGTTTGTGAAAGAGCACTTGGATGCTCCACAGCTCTACTGGAAAAATACTGATGAACCCAAAGTTTATTAGTTTGGGAGGAACACACGTTGGTTTGTGTGGAGGGAGAAATGGCTCAGCACTAGGGATGTCATGATTCTGCATTTTTGAGTCAGGATTATTGTAAGGGAAAATACAGCGATTTCATGATTATTCTCAATATTACAATTTTAAAATAATGAACAGGTAAAAGAATATTGATATTTGCCCTCTCGAAACGAAGCAAGTTGTTGTGAATGTTTTCAAAAGATATGTGTCTCATGAATCACTATAATGACAGAAGAGGTCCTAAACAAACTAACTGATGCGCTGATTTCCATGCGCTGCCTCACACAGTTTCGCTTTTGTTTTTACCGCGACACAAACGCAGCTGCACATGGTTCTTTGGGACTCTTCCTTGGATCAGATTTGCTCTGGATTATTTAGTTTGACAAACCGCAACAGCGGTTTATACCACATGTCCTAAAATTCTTACGATCAACCTACCGTGCGCTTTTTTGACCATGGTAATTGTAAAACCGGTTAAATCTTGACATCCCTAATCAGCTCACCAACATCAAAACCCTATCGCCACTGTGAGGTATGATGCAGGGAGCAGTGTTTCCCCAACCATTATATTAGCAGGGCGGGCCACCTCCTGGAGACGCCTCTGGACCTTTCGTCACCAGCCAAGCCACCAACCACTGCTCCTCAGCTCAGCAGAGCCCCCTCCCCGCACAGTGTTGTTGTTTAGATGCCACAGCAGTGTGCTGAAGGGGGCGTGTCGGAAAGCTTCTTAAAGAGACAGAGGCCTATTTCAAGACGTTCAGTACAGCCATTTTGAGAGAGCAATTTTATTCAAGGCAGTTATTTTAATTTACTGCATATACAGACCAACAGAAGGTTACGTCATCATTGTAGTATGCTATAGACTGGTGCTATGTGATTGAAAAAAGCATAATACCCCCCCTTTAAATGCTGATTTTGGCTCCTGTTCTTTTATAGCCTGGTGGGACCAGGATGATTCCCCTCTGTATTTGTTTATACAGCGGGGGATCAGTCTGGTCACCCCGCCACCGCTGGATGTATCCGCAAAATCAAACCGATCCCGTGCAATCAGATTTGTTTATTTGCCGTGACGTGTTGTTAGCGAGCAGCGTCACTCACGGGACGCTGAAGTCCCTCAATAACAATCTACGAACGACGCACGAAAGAGAGAAAGCGTGTCTCCAATCGGCGGTAAATGACCAACAACACATCGACAGTAGGCGAGTTTCGTGATTCATAATCCTGCGCTAATATTAACGCAAAACCGCTAATAACACAGCATCAACTGATTGGTTTACTCCACTTCCTGTTTGCTTGCGTATCTACCGCTGTGGGAAATGGATTTGACGCAATCGGTGAGTCTGGATTTTTCCAGGCTACTTGTTTTATGCAGAACACAGACCTGTTACATGTGTCCTATTAGATCATTAACTGTGGAACTCACTGACAAATATTAAACAAGAATATGAGGAAAACCAAAACACCCATAGGAAAATGAAATAATGGTAGCTGACATTAGGCTAATCTAATAATAGTTTATTACATTCTGAAACTTTCTAAAACTCAGTATTGTTTCCTACATCTAGGCCTGTCACGATAACACATTTGAAGTTCGATATTTTGAGTCTAACGATACTAGATACTGTCAACTCTCAGGCATAAAAATGAAAGTGCATCATCATATCCTAAAATACCACACAAGCTGCAATAAACATGAAATATTATGATTATAATCAATTTGCTTCAGTTAAAAAGTTGCGTCAGAGCAGTGACCCCAAACGTGAGAATAATAAACAATGGGTGAGCATTACAGTAGAGGTGGACAATGTAGACTATATCGAAAATGCTGTTTGGAAGATATGCAAATTTGCAATCTCAAGTTTATCTCCAATGTCGAGAAATGGTGAAAAATAAAGGCGAAATTGAGATAGAAATGGGGAAAAACGGGGGAAACAATTGTGGAAGAAATTAAAGGAAAATGGAGGGGGGTGAACAGGAAATTGGGAAAAAATACAATCCTTTTGTAGTCTGTTCAGGACAATTATCTTTTTGAGCGATAAAGCAATGCAAATTAAGATGTTTGTGGCACATTTTTGCATATTTCTGATAAATGCCCTGACCCTCTGACCCGCTTCATCGTCATTATCGATAAAGTTCATTTTTGTCAATACAGCCCAGCACTATAGTCCAGAAGTGACGTTAGGAAGATATGCACCTTTCTGAGAAAATATTTGCAGCCTTCGTCATTTGCCGCGACCCATTCATATTCATATTGCAGTTTCTTCTTCCCTTTCCTCACCAAACCTTCAAGTGATGATTGGCCTCTTTCTAGCGGTGGAGAACGCGATGGCGTCAGTGCAGACAGCAGGAAGAGGGGGGAGGGAAGGAAATCGAGACTTCTGAGGAGCTTGGCCGTTTTAGTGCCACATTTAGAGCAACACAGAAAGTACTAATGCACCTTGAACTTGCACACATTTTGTCATGTTTACAACCATTAACATAAAGATTTTATTTTGAATTTTTTACTGAAAGTTCACACACAAATAACAGACAACTGTGAAGTGAAAGCAAAATGGGGCGTGCATAAGTATTCATACAGCATGAATTAATACTTTGTGGAATCCCCTTTTGCTGCAATAACAGCAGCAAGTCTTCTGAGGTATGACTCTACAAGATTTGCACATCTAGAGACTGACATTTTAGCCCATTCCTCTTTACAAAACAACTCAAGCTCTGTCAAATTAGAAGGAGAGCATTTGTGAACAGCAGTTTTCAGGTCTTTCCACAGATTTTCAATAGGATTTAGGTCAGGACTTTGACTGGGCCATTCTAACACATTAATATGTTTGTTTTTAAACCATTCCATTGTAGATTTAGCTTTGTGTTAGGGTCATTGTCCTGCTGGAAGGTGAATCTCCGCCCCAGCCTCAATTCTCTTGCTGACTCCAGCAGGTTTTCCTCCAAAATGTCTCTGTATTTGGCTCCATCCATCTTCCCAACTATTCTTACAATCTTCCCAGTCCCCGCTGAGGAAAAACAGCCCCATAGCCTGATGCTCCCCCCACCATATTTGACACTGGGGATGGTGCACTCAGGATGATGAACATTGTTAGGTTTGCGCTAGGGGTGGGCGATATGGCAAAAATAGAATATCACGATTTTTGAATAATAAACTTACGATTTCGGTTTTATCACGATTGTTTATACCCATAACAGAAAAAAGACAAGATTCAGACAAAAGATAATGACAAAATTACTTAAATTACACACTGAAGAAGAAAAATACTACACTAATTTATTCAACTGTGATAATCAACACAGCAATAATAGACTTGGACCTAAAATTAAGTAGAAGTAAGTTAAAGAGTAAGTTTGGTAAATGCTTGTTGTTAGCATATACATATTATTAATATTATTATTATTATTATTATATTATTAGTTGTTAGTGTCTTTTTGGAATTTTTTCTGAGACGTCTCTCTCATGACGTCGAGCTGCTGTAAATGTAACGCTCTGTCGCTGTCTGTCCCTTTCACAATAAGAGTCTTACTAAAGCGATCACATGCAGTGACTTTTATTGTGTAAAACTCAAACAGGAAGAGGTTTGTCACTGTTAGGCGAATTTACAATAATGAACTCAGACTGACGGTGTATTTAGATAACTTTTATATTTTTAAAGACATGAATAAACAGCGCATTTGTGAATACGGTCCAGGATTTAAATTAAACAAATGAGAAGGATGCGGCGCCTGACAGAACTGTAAGGACGAAGGACTTATTCGCACATGTGTCAGGTAAATAAATAAACACACGCTGCGATCTGCGCAGAGCATCGGCGTTGCGGGGGAAAGACACAGACATAAACACCCCTGAAATAGAGACAGAACTCTGGGTTTAAAGCTCTAGAATGAGGAGTCTGGTCGTGTATGCGCCCTGTAGAGGAGCGGCTCGCTGCCAAACGCGTCCGACATTGCATAGCAGAAAGTGCGCGGCTTGTGTTTGCTTCACTGACGGTGAAAAGACTCAACTTTGCTGAAGTGCATAAAACAGTGATAAAACGATCCCACAAAAACAACAGATCGTCAGCTCTGGAGATCGTAAGACGGTCTAATATCGTCATATCGCCCAGCCCTAGTTTGCGCCGTACATAACGTTTTGCATTTGGACCAAAAAGTTCAATTTTTGTCTCATCTGACCAAAGCACCTTCTTCCACATGGTAGCTGTGTCCTCCATATGACTTCTAGCAAACTTCGAACAGGATTTCTTATGGCCTCCTTTCAATAATGGCTTTCTTCTTGCCACTCGTCCATGAAGGCCAGATTTGTGTAGAGTACGACTTATAGTTGTCCCATGTACAGATTCCCCCAGCTCAGCGGCAGTACGTCGCAGCTCCTCCAGAGTTATCATAGGACACTTGGTTGCATTTCTGACCAGTGCTCTCCTTGTTCGGTCTGTTAGTTTAGGTGGACGGCCGTGTCTTGGTAAGTTCGCAGTGGTG
The DNA here is from genome assembly GCA_007210695.1 of Neogobius melanostomus. NCBI lineage: Eukaryota > Metazoa > Chordata > Actinopteri > Gobiiformes > Gobiidae > Neogobius > Neogobius melanostomus. Next base: position 513,113 of record VHKM01000542.1, on the reverse strand, counting down.
CTGAACTCTTTCCATTTCCGAATGATGGATTGAACAGTGCTCCGTGAGATGTTCAAATCTTGGGAAATCTTTGTATAACTTAACGCTGCTTTAAACTTCTCCACAGCTTTATCCCTGACCTCTCTGGTGAGCTCCTTGGCCTTCATGATGTTGTTTAGTGACCAATACACTCTGACCATAGCTCTGAGGTCCTCACAGAACAGCTGGAATTACACTGAGAGTAGATTATGCACAGGTGGACTCTATTTAATGGTTAGGGCAGTTAGGTGTGAACATTCTGCAGTCATTAGGAATGTTATAAAGGCGATTTAATGTTTCACTTTTCTATTTTTTGAAAAATAACAGAATCATGTATCATTTTGCTTTCACTTCACAGTTGTCTGTTACTCGTGTGTGAACTTTCAGTAAAAAATTCAAAACAAAATCTTTATGGTTGTAAACATGACAAAATGTGCAAACGTTCAAGGTGTATTAGTACTTTTGAGATTCACTGTACTCACCACTAGAGGGAGTGAGTAAAGAGCCAGGGCTGAAAGAAATGGAACAGCTCACCAGCACCCAGTAGACATAAGGATCGGCTGTTATGAGGATTAAGAAGAAGTCCATAGCAGGGGACAAGGTTTACGAAACTAGGGCTGCAACGACTATTTTGTGATCGATTAATCTATTGTTTATTTTTACGATTAATCGCTTGGCTGTGAATGGTTTAGGGAAATTGTATTTTATCACATAAAGCTAAAGTGGCGCCGGTTGATGACATGTTGATGGAGTAAACTTTAAGTAAATCTTTGTTGAAGGCACTTGGCGCTAATTCTGCTTTCTGATTGGATGAGACACAGACAAATATTTATGAAATTTACAATGTAAAAAATAGGGCTGAAAGATATATCGTTATCGTATCGATATAGAGATATGAACATTCAAGATATCAATATCGCAAAAGAAAAATATATCGTTATCGTATTTAGATCGAGATATGAACATTCAAGATATTAAAATCGAAAAAGCAAGATATAAACATATTTTGTATTATGATTTTATTTCTCTGAAAAATGCTTAGTTTTCACCTAACCCATAGTTATATCGTATCGTATCGAGATATCTGGCATGAATATCGAGATATGCAATTTTGTCCATATCGTTCAGCCCTAGTACAAAACACTACATACACCAACTATAAATAAAGTAGGTTTTCCTCAAAAATACATTTTCACGTCACTTTTGCTCTATTGGAGTCTGTGAACCAGTAAACGATGAATCGATTACTAAAATAGTTGTCGACTATTTCAATAATCGATTAGTTGTTTCAGCCCTATATGAAACCATTCTCCCTATAACCATAATTTGGATGGCACAACTTTAATTGGAGCTTGCTGAATTGCAACATTCCAAACGCACTGCTCACATCACGATTGTTCACAGGGGTGAGTTAATGAGCATGTTTCATACTGTAACTTTCAATGAGAAATACTGTCACAGTGATGTAAACTGTTTCCCCCCAAATGTCATAATGCTTTTAGCACAGTGAAGAATTAAACACGTTTACAACTCATTAAAACAGGAATTCTCAGACATCTTGATCGATAAAAAGACAAAGTCTGATTAAGCGAGAGCAGACTTTTCTTGAATGGCCAAGAATGATGGTTTGAATGATTTTTCCCGATTGTGTTCATAATATTACTAAATTAAATGAACTTAAAAAGCCTTTGGGGAGCGACTCGGAAGCAATCGGTGGCTCGTTCTGCGAGGTTTCTGGGCCCTGAGCTGCATGGAAGAGAGCAGGGAGCGGCGCGCAGCACAGTCAAGCGTTTCCCTTTTCAGTGGAAGACAAAGCCTCAGTCTGACGTGCACCAAGCAAAGCTGGAACATGTTTGTAGAGGCCTTAACACTGCGGTGACTGACGCAACAGAATCATTGCACATTTTCGTTTATGATTTACCTGGATCTCTACTGTAAAAACAGACGGACAGAAGGGCAGGCAAATCAAGGGAAAACGTTCTGCACAGAGGAGGTGTGTAGCCTCTTTTCATTTACTGCATAAAGGGTAGAAATCAGATCTTGGATAATACACGTTTTCTGAATGGCATCTTGAAAATAAGAGATAAAATGGGACCAGTCTTCTGAGCCGGAGAGCCATCCTCTTACAGTAGTGCGTTTTCAGAGGTCAGGGAAGCCATAGCACTCGAGAAGAAAACCGAGCAGAACCGGGAACAGCATGCAAAACTCCGCACCAAAAACACTCTGTGTCCAGGGAACCGAACCTGGAACTCTTTTCCTTCAAGGCGAGATTGATCGTTTGTTTATTTATACAATATGGACATAGCAATGGTATGGATGAACCAGATGTATTGTTTTAAGTGTTATGGCACTCATTTTCAACACTTGTCTGTAGTGGAGTTTCAGGTAAAACAACATTCTATGACAAAATAAGGCACAGGAGAACAACTTCAGCCGCTGTTTGAGCTTTCTGCTAGTGATCAAACAAATCAATTCTGTGATAAAAGCTTGCTTCTTTCAACTTATCTTCCGCACAGCAATATCCAACGAGTCATCTGTGTATCTATGCTCACGAATCCATTGTTGTAACTCGCTCTATTGTGGGCTGGGCAAATCCTCACTCAACCGCCTACAAGTACAGAACGCTGCTGCATGCTTACTGATGGGGACAAGGCAGCGGGGGCACACACTGTCCTGGCCTCCCTTCCATTGGTTCCCGGTACAGCTACAGGAATGACTTAAGATTTTGAAGCTTGTTTTTCAAATGCCTTCATGGATTGTATCTCTCTGAGCTCTTGTCTGTTTATGTCCTGGTCAGATAAGGGAGGTCGGCTCTTAAACCGTGCCCAGATCCTGTTTAAAGACGCAAGGAGATCAGGGCTTTTCGTGTGGCTGCTCTCCAAACTCAATTTTTATATTGTTTATTGTGTGATGTTAATGTTTGTCTGCAATTTTAGACGGGTCGGGATAGAGTTCACTCCAGCCACCTTGAAGGAGAAGTTGGATCGTCTGAAAGATGTTCTGAACTCTGAGAGACAAAAAAAATCTATCTAACATGTCTGAGATTTTGGCAGGTAACAAGCCTGTGCTTTTGTTTGAGATCACAATGATGCCATCACACAGGTGTCTTATCCACAAAGCGTTATCTGGCTGTTTATACTGAAAGGTTAGAGATGTCCCCAGTTACTGAAGTCCAATGACAGAAGTCCCTCACCCCTAAAACCTGCACCGTCCATCAGAACAAAACCCAATCCTGTGAGCTACACCTTTGAAGAACGACCACACACACACACTCAACTGCTGCCCCTAGTGGTGGATGGCGAGAGGACGTGAGGGCAGACAGCTGAAGGGGGGAGGAAGGAGGAGGGGACAAACGAGACTTCTGCACTGCTCCGCCATTTTAGTGCCACATTTAGAGCAACGCGGACGTGGCAAACACTCGCCACTAGAGGGAGAAGAAGACAATGTGGATCATTCAGTCTAGGATTCAAAGGGGGGAAAAGCACATTTTTTTACAGACTGTTCAGATTGTGCAGTGACGTTCTCGATCTTCACCGGATGAAGTAAAACAAGGAGACTGATTTGAAGTCTCTCATCGCTTGATTGTCACACTGAAGCTGCTCTGTCATTCTTCATTTTACAGGCAAAACACGGCAGGTCTGGACACGGGCCAGAGCTTGGGCTTGACAAGAGGACGGAACCTGACGTGGCTATGGCTGAAGTATTGTTGAAACGTACTTTATAAAATCAAGATTCATTCAAACACATCCAGGAGTGTTTGAGAGGGAAGACTGCTAAACTAATACAAAAAATTCACACATTTCAGAACATGTTTGTAGAGGTCCAACTAGATTAAAATTCAAGAATATCTAATTGTATGGGTGCTTTCACTGGTTAAAAATTCCAATACAAAAAGATTAGGATTCAAATTGTGCTTGTCATACCCAGAACATGCACCAGAGGGCAAACAGGCATGGCCCAGAAATTCCTTCAATTGTTGTGCTGAAATCTTAAGTTCCTTGGACGCCATGGATTTTGTGAACAGACATAACCTGGAGGATTGAGGTCACCGTGGTTCGTTTTCAGGCTTGAACAGACATGACTTCCACACAAGAGGAGTCCGACACGTGTGTGTATATATATATATATATATAGGGAAACTGTTTTTTACACAACAAGCAGTGTGGCTGATTGAGTTTCAGTCCGGACCTGTGCAACTGTGACCTGCTGAAAATGAGCCCAAGAGTCATTCATGGCCACTATCTTTAGATCTACTACTGTGGCTGACCAAGCCTTTGCGCAACAGGCTGGAGAAGAGTGTTTCAAAGCACCCACGAAAGAATGTCTCGATCATCACAACTTATATCGGAGACCAGGAAAAGTCATGACCACACAGTGATGATGGTTTAGGGAGCTCAACCATATTAGTTTTAAATTTAATAAAGCCTTTTCTGACAGATATTCTTGATCAATTGCTTAAAAGCCAAAAGCCAGTGGGATGATGCCGTATGTTAATATTGACTTTGGTTCTATCTATCTGTCATACAGCTAACTAATAAACTGAGGAGGGGCCAGCGCCGAGGAGGAGTCAGTGCGCCTTTGTGAAGCTTCCTACGGCTCTCGCTTTGCCTGCAGTGAAGTGCGAGCGTCGGAGGGAGCAGAGGTTTTCCAGGACAAAATGTTCTCACACATTCTTCCTTTATGCTCGTGTTCTTCCCTCCGCTTCCTCCCTCCTGATTACCCTCTCAAAAATGCTCAGAAATCTCAAAATCAGAGACATCTTAAAAAGAACACACCATTATGCAAGCTCTCGTCCAGTGACATAATCATATCTTCTATAACAGAGGCTACGGGGGGTTCCTCGAATATGAGCTCAGACCTGTTGGTTTGTTGAGATGATACGGAACATCGACAGTTGGGCCACTTCACCTTCTCTCTCGGCACAGGCCTCCGTATTAAACATCTTTCTCTTTATGTTGCGGAAGTTGATTCTCAAATGTGTGTGTTTAGCTGTGTGTTCCATCTCTGCCTAGCAGCCGGGAAAGGCTTAGGCAGAGACGAATTCGACAGAGACCAAGTAGTGAACGCAACATTCCTTAGGCCATTCCTGTTGCAGAGGAAGACAGGGTTGCACATTATTAACCGGTTTAATAATTACAAATTGCGTAACCGGTTAAGTACCCTTTGCCCGGTTAACAGTGAGTTTTACCTGTCACCTCTATTGTGTGCACTTCGTTCTTACAAGTCTAGTCTTCTACACAAGAATAGCCATTTCAAAAGATTGATGAAGTTTGGCAACCCTTTCACTCTTCTAATCAGCGGACAGTGACAGTAGGCATACACGCTGCTCATAGTGGCTCTGTCGGGTCTTGTGCCAAAACATAAAGCGAAGAAATGACCCGACATGTCGTAGTCACGGTGATAATTCGCACCTGTGATCACCTTATGTCATCAATCTAAGGCGCACATGAACTAGCGAGAGAATAGTGACAAAGACATCAGCTGATCGCGCCGGCTCAGCATCAGAGCACTCTGGTAGTGAAATGTGGAGCAGTTTGAATCACAATCACAAGATGATATTACACTTTAGCAAAAGGTTTCATTTCAGTGCAGGGATTAAACAGTTAACCGATTAGGAGTAGAGGTCGACCGATGTGGGTTTTTGTAAGGCCGATACCGATATTTGGGGATTTTAATTGGCCGATGCCGACATTCACGGCCGATTTTTTTCAAATTTCTAGTCTATAATCTTATATGAGGCTTATTAACTGTAAAATGTGTTGAACTGTGACAGCAGGGGCGTTTTATTAGGGGCATAAGGCTGATTTATTAAAAACATTCCTGTCCTGGTTTTCTGAGTGAAAAAGTGAATGGTCCTCTTTTCTCCAGTGTGACATACAGTCTTCATTTAAAAAAAAAATTCAAAAAGAGATGTCACCATTTATCAATGATATCGATAAAATAATGTAAAAACATTAAACAAGGATCACTGGACCAGTGGTTTCGCTAGGGATAATTTCACTCCATTTTGACGGGCAGGGTTATAGAAAATCCATCATGGGCTATTTTTATCCTTCATGAATTAATGGCGCATAATAAGCAATTTTTAAAGACCCATTTACATAGCCTATATAGGCTGCATATTGTGTACGTTAGGAAAAATGTGAGATCGCTGGATAAATGGAGTTTAACTAAACATCTGAACAATCATGGAACACAAATTTTGCTACAGAAATGTGCATGAACTCGTGCGTAAAAGTCTCAGTGGACGACGACTTATTCAGAGCGTCATCAGCTCATCAATATCAGGGCTCATATTACACTAATACAAATGTAAAGTGGAGCTTATTATTTGCATTTTCTCGATTTTAACACGGGACAATATTTACCAGTTCGCATCACTGCACAACACGCTGCGCACAGACACACACGCGCGGGAGGGAAAGAGAGAGAGGGAGAGAACAGGTGAGCTCGTCCTGAGACTTACGAGAGTTAAAGAGCGGCTCCAGATGAGAAGGATATTATTAGCCTTAAACCGCGTATGCATCGTGGTTTTCTTCCTCATGTTGTTGTTAGCACCCAGAAAGTTAGCTAGCTAGGCAGTGATACAAGTGAAACAGTGAAGCTGCTATGAGAGAGAGAGAGAGCCCCGCGCGCTCTGAAAAACAGCAGCGCTGCGTCTTTAATCACGGCTTGATTTTCAATCCTTCAAAATGACGGACGGCCTTTGAAATTTTCCGTCAAAGCTTAAAATATTCCGTAAATTACGGAAAATGTTTGGTTAATGTAACCTCTGCACTGGACTATTCTACACTATTTCCTTGGGGAAATGACAGCAGTGTTTCCCACACATAGACTATTCTGTGGCGCACCGCCATAGAATCAACACCTCCCGCCACATATTGCATTTCGAATAAAAAATAAAAAAATAAACATTTTTTAAACGCTATTTAAAACACGCATCGCAGGGGTCAATTTGACTGTGGGGAGGGGGGTTTAAAATGCGGCGGCTATTCCTCAGTCTCACTCACACGTCTCTCTCCCTCTCCCATAGCCCACACACACAGCCCCTCCCCTTCGTGCACACCGCGTGTCTCTATCAGCGATCATCGCTGGAAGCCGTGTCTATTTGGTGCAGAGAAGACGGCTGGTGAAATCCACTAAAGGCCTCCCGACAACACAACCCAGGGACAGACCAGATCCACATCAGGACACACAAGTGAAAGCACTTCACACGTCAAAGATCTGTTACATAGTGAGAGCGCTCACTCTGTCACTAATGAATGGCTAATGCAGAGTGAGCGTTCACTTTTTTCCCACAAACAATCTTTGATCCTCGTCAGGTGCAGCCATTTGGCGCAGCATGGAGTTTAGTAAACAGCACGCAACTTCAGGCTCTGCATCATGGGTCTTTCCTATAAAATGTAAATAGCCAATGAGTTTCTTGTCGTCACTGCTTTTCTCTTTGTCCAAGAACTCTAGTTTCCTATTCAGTCCTGGTTTAGTCCTGTTTTTTCCCCCCAGTTTAGTGGTTTAGTCCTGGCTCAGACTGCGGCTCTGTTATCTCTAATAATAACTAAGTGTTAGTAAGTTATAGCTTTGCTTCACTTTAAGAAAACATCTGCATTTGCGCTGAAGCCGTTCATGAGTTCAGGTTGCTTTTTTAGACTCACATTTATTGACATCTGGAGACAAAAAGTACCAAAAATTGGCACACACACACACAAAAAAGAAAAGGTTTTCGATACTGCCCCTACCGGAGTTTTTCAGTCAGTACCAACTAGATACTGTTTAACGTTACTCAGTCCCAGCCCTACACATACCACAACGAAGTAGAGCGAGCAACACAAGAAAATGTCCCATACTCGAGCCAAAACACCAACACAGAAGAACCAGGTTCTCCAACCAAACGCCCAGTCACTGTCAGTCTATAAACCACTTTCACTTAGCCGATATAGACACAGACACCGACATGAGACCTATGGAGATACATATGACAACAGGAGGTGATGCTAGCAGGTGATGCCAGCGGTAAAACTGTGCAGGACTGGCCCTTCTAAACAAATACTGCTGCGCTCCTGTTTTTCCCTATCATTGCGTGCGGTAGATCGTGGATGTACTGTGAAAATATCAGCGTTTATAATGCAGCCACCGCGAAGGACTATTGCTTTTTCCTCCGTTAGCATTGCGTTAGCGTCTGTGCCTGGAGAGATGAAGGTGAGCCTGTGCTGCTTGTTCACGTTTGGAGGCTTATGTTGGGAATGTTTTGGATAAAGATAAGAACTTATCTCACAACCACTGACTAATACACAAGCGCAAATAGCAAGAAATTATTTGGGCTATTTACAAAAAACAATAAAATCAGTATAAGCTTATTGTAAATTATGTAAATGGCTATGTGGACTATTTTGAATTATATTCCATATGATTATAAAAGGACTTAAGAGTAAGTAATACTTTATTAAGTCAGTTGTAAATATTTAATTGTATTGCAATAAAAAGTTATTAGCGGAAAATCGCAATAAAATCGAAATCGCAATATTGATTGAAAAAAATTGCAATATTGATTTTTGGCAAAATCGTTCAGCCCTAGCTTGATGCGACACTTTTTGCAGCTTATAGACCCTTTAACTCCTGACATCATCAGTGACATCAGCTGGAGGCAGGAAGTGATCAAGAGAAATCAGATTAAACTAAAACTAGCGATTTTAAGTGTAAAACTACAACTGAATAAGGTGGTCCTGTTGTGGCTTAAGGAGCAAGAACAAGAGGAATGACATTTGAGACGATAAAATAAGTTATCTGATATTTCCAAAAACAGTTAGACATTTGTTTATAGTTACTACAGGGCTCGAAATTAACTTTTTTTTCTTGGTAGCGCTTGTGCTCCTAATTCTAAAATTTAGGAGCACAGTCAAAAAATTTAGGAGCGCAACCAAAAAAACAGGGAAGCTTTTAACAGCGATGATGGGGATTTAAACGTATCACATGCCCCTTCCAGCCTTCTGTTGCATTTTAGAAGTATTATTTTAGCTGTTTGCAATGATTCAGCAATCTACAAAACTCATTAGGCTAAATTTTAACATTATAAATGGGACACCAGATTTTGTGCCTCCCAATCGCCCCCAACCCCTGACTTGCTCCACCCTGCTTCACCGCACTTCATCGTCTCCTCTCTCTGCACCTTCACTCTCCTCACTCTGTGCTGCGGGAGAAAGCTCCGTAGATCGCGCTACAGGCGGCAAACTCCTTTGCCAGAACCTTTGCAGACGTGTTAAACATTGCGTTTGGGACTTTACGTTTTGTATTTTGCGAGAGCGGCGATGATTCGCTTTCAGCGCTGCACGAGGGGGCGAGCGGGTTGGATTGAAGTTTGCGCTGCTTCTCCGCCCGACATTCGAGCGACATTTGAGAGATCGTCCCCAGTCCCAATGAGTTTATGAATGACATATATATTCCTCGTTTTCTCATAAAGAGACTACAGTAAATACATTGGCTCATTCAATGAAAGCAGGCAGATGAATGAGAGCGGAGCACATGCACACGCAGAGAACACGGGCTGGGCTGGTGCAGGTCGGCCCAGCGCGTGTTACTGAGAGGAATGACAGCGGCGCTGAGCCACAACAGAGGACAGATCGTAGTTTATATGCTCTCGAACTATTTTAGAACAGAAAGTTTGCTGTTGCAGCGTTTGTGAAAACAATGACACAAGCCTTTTTAAGGTAGCACGAGAAGGTTTTCTTTTAAGGTGGACCAGAGCATTTGTTTGCAGTCGCAAACATGCGAGTGATTCTATTTTTAGATCGCAAAGGTATAATTTTGGGAGCATTTGCGACCAAAATGGTCGCAGTTTCGAGCCCTGAACTATGACAACAGCTACAATGGAAATAGATAGGAATAGAGCTTCCCGTCTCCAGCTAAGCCGGGAATGTTTACAAACAATTAAAGGGTCTATACTATTAGGATTATTTTTTTAATATGACATTTAAGGTTGCCTTAGTTACCAGAACCAAATTATTTCAGCGTTGTGGGGAATTTCAACAGTTTCAAGGACACTTTCAATAATTTCAGTAGTTTCAAGGATTATGAAATTTAATGCACAGACTACTTTAGTAAGCAATCAAGCAGCAAATTATAATGGCAGCCTGCCTTTGGAACTTTTGGGCAGACATCGAACAAACAGTGATTAGAGCATCAGGGAACATGTTCCATCTGTGACTAAAGTGATTAAGGCAAAAATATCCCTTTGTTTAAAGTGTTATTTTGGATAATAAGTCATAATAGGACACTTTATTGATCCTTAGCAACATGTAAAGTCATAACCAATTACAAATGTACCATAAACAAACCCTGTTTATTAAATGCGAACCCTGTTTTTACTTTTTAAATATAACACGTAATTTCACAGTATACCGTGATATCGCGGTATATCAAGGTTATCGTACCGTGGAAATCTCATACCGTCCCATCCCTAGTCCAGACCAGGTTACCTTAGTAACTGGAATCAAAACCATATCCAGGTAAACCACAGAAGCCGGACAAAGTCAAGACCATGTTGCCATAGTTACTTGAACCAAAATCAGATCCAAGCCAAACCACAGACGACGGACCAAGTCCAGACCAGGTTACCATAGATATCAGAATTTTTTGCATTGCAAGCAAATTCAGGGCCCACTGTTTTTCCATACTGAGATATGTTCTTACCTTAGACGAGTTGATGCGTACCTGTCTGGTCTTTGTGCGTGCCCTCAGTCACACAAATGTTCGCATTTAGAATCTCCCAGCAAAGGTATAGTGCCAAACTGGGGTAAAGATAGAAGCTACCAAGCTGTTCCACATTTTCCCTTTTTAAATACAGCTACGTGAAAAGTTACAGGATCCAAGTAGCCACACAAAATTAAACATATCAATTTTCTAAGCGGATTAAAAGGGGCACTGTATTGTGAGGCGTAATGACACCTGGAGTAGTTCGATGATATTACTGTGTGGACATCTCATTATATATTATATATATATATATATATATATATATATAGTACATAGTACCAAGGAAGACGTGGACACATGCGAGTTGCAAGTGAGTTCTTTATTCTTCCTCAGCTACTCGAATACTGGCCGGACAACAGGCCAAACAACCAGAAAGGCAAGACACGCCCCCAAACCCCGCTGGGTGAGAGACACCCCTTCAACGTGGACACCACACAACAATGGTGCACAGGGGTCGGAGCAAAAATGTCACCGGACAAAAGGGACCAACGGCTGCACGGAGACTCGGCGCGGCTGTCTCCGGCAAAAACTCACCCGGGACACGGAGCTTCTGAGCAAAAACCAACTCAGCAGAAGAAGCGCCGAGGTCCTCCTTAGGAGCCGAACGCAACCCGCGCAAAACCCACGGCAAACGATCCACCCAACCGCCATCCGTAAGCGCGGCGCGCAAAGCTGCCTTAAGCGAATGGTGGAAACGCTCACACAACCCGTTTGCCTGAGGGTGGTAAGCCGTGGTGCGGTGCACCTGCACTCCTAGGGAGCGCGCCATACCAGACCAAAGCTTCGAAATAAACTGGGGGCCTCGGTCAGAAGTAATATCCGACGGCACGCCAAACCGAGCGACCCAAGCAGAGAGAAACGCATTAACCACATCCGCGGAAGTGGTGGACGACAAAGGCACCACCTCTGGCCACCTGGTGGTCCGATCCACCATAGTAAACAGATGTGTGAAACCTTTTGACGGCGGCACAGGACCAACCAGATCTACGTGCACATGGTCAAAAGGCCTGGCTGGAATCGGAAAAGGTTCTAGAGGGGCTTTGGTATGGCGGTGCACTTTAGCACGCTGACATGCAACGCAAGACGCCGCCCACCCTTAACGTCTTTGCGTAAACCAGGCCAAACAAAACGGGAACTAACCAGCTTCACCGACGCACGCACACCCGGGTGTGAGAGAGAGTGCACAGAGTCAAAAATGCGACGGCGCCAACCTGCAGGAACTACAGGGCAGGGCCGTCCCGTGGAAACGTCACACAGGAGGGCCGGGCCCCCTTCCTGCAGCACATGCTCCTCAAGCTTAAGGCCTGTACTGACGGAGCGAAGGGCCAGGATATCCGCGTCGCCAGGCTGCTCGGCCGCCATCTCAGAAAAATCCGTTCCTAGAGGCACAGGGCAAACGAGCACGAGGGAGAGACAATCCGCGACCGATTTGGACTTTCCTGCGACATGACATATGTCAGTAGTAAACTCGAAAATGGCCGCTAAGTGGCGCTGCTGACGCGCCGACCAGGGTTCAGTTACTTTAGACATGGCAAACGTCAGCGGTTTATGGTCCACGTAAAACGTAAACGAACGGCCTTCCAGCAAAAACAAAAATGCAGAGTAGCCAAAAACAGTTCCAACAACTCCCGGTCAAAAACGCTCTACTTACGCTTGCAGTCCCGCAATTTGCGGCTAAAAATGCAAGAGGCTGCCACACGTCTGCCACCCGCTGCTCCACAACAGCCCCAACAGCTAAGTCAGAAGCGTCGGTCGTCAGGGCGATGGGAGCATCAGGGTCAGGGTGAGCGAGGAGAGCTGCACTAGCTAACGCAGACTTAGCTCCATCAAAAGCAGCAACCCGGTCCGGTGTCCAGACGACGGAGTCAGTGGCCTTCCGTGAACGCAAAGCATCGTACAGCGGCTGTAGGAGGTGGGCAGCGCGAGGAATAAACCTATTGTAAAAGTTCACCATGCCCAAAAACTCCTGTAAGGCCTTGACCACAACTTGACGGGGAAAATCTGCCACCGCCTGGACCTTAGCAGGCAAGGGAACTGCGCCATGTGTGGAAATGTGATGGCCTAAAAAAAATCAATCACCGGCAACCCAAACTGGCATTTGGCTGGGTTGGCAATCAGGCCATGGGAGTTTAAACGCCTGGAAAACTTCCCTGAGGTGCGTGTGGTGCTCTTCAGCAGACGAGCTGGCCACCAAAATGTCGTCCAGATAGACAAACACAAAATCGAGAACGCGCAACACTGAGTCCATCAACCTCTGAAAAGTCTGCGCCGCCCCCTTGAGGCCAAATGGCATGCGGAGGAACTCAAAAAGTCCGAACGGAGTAATCACCGCTGTCTTAGGCACATCATCCGCCTGTACCAAAACCTGATGATACCATGCACCAGGTCCACCTTAGAAAAACCGAGGCACCAGACAACCGCGCAGAAAAATCTTGAATGTGTGGAATAGGGTAACGGTCTGGTGTCATTACGTTGCTTAAACGGCGAAACTCACCGCACGGACGCCAGGAGCCGTCCGCCTTAGGCACCATGTGGAGGGGCGAAGCCCACGGGCTGCGCAAAAACCGGTGGGCCACTAGTGGGGATAAAATGTTCCACCCCGTGTTTAGCCACCGCGGAGGAAAAAGCAGGTGTGGTCAAAGACGGAAATTCAGCTAACAAACACTGGAAAACATCGCCCGGTCCGCTTCCTCCGCGAGGCCCCGGTAATCACCAGCGGCGAGACGAGGAGAGTTAGCCAAAACTGCCCGTACCTGTGGCGGGAGCTGCCGCAGGAAAATGTGCGGGAAAAGGAAACCGCCGTCATCCGAACCGAGGAGCAATAGCATATTGTCCATTAGGTCCACGGCCGTACTGTCCCCAAATCGGGCAGGGTGAGAATTTTATCTGCCCTCTCCGCCGAGGACAGACTGAACCTCCGCAGCAGCAGGTGCTTGAGAGCAGCGTATTTCCCATGCGGAGGAGGGCTACGAAGCAGCGGCATAGCCCTGCGTGTAGTCTGCTGATCCAGGGCAGAAACCACCAAGTAGTACCTGGAGTCATCCGCATGCACACCCCAGAGATGGAAAAGTGCCTCGATGTGCAGAAACCACGAGGATGGATCACTCTGCCAAAACTCTGGAAGTTTCTCAGCGGAGGCGGCGGGGAAAAGAGTCGGCCGTGAGAGCGGGAGAGACAGTGAAGACGAGTCCACGGTTGAGACCGAGCCCATGGCTGAGGCCAAACCAACGGCAGCGGCAGTCGGAGAAACACGTCCTTCTTCCAGATCCATCATGCTCACGACTCGGGGTCACCAATGTAGCAAGGAAGACATGGACACATGCGAGTTGCAAGTGAGTTCTTTATTCTTCCTCAGCTACTCGAATAATGGCCGGACAACAGGCCAAACAACCAGAAAGGCAAGACATGCCCCCAAACCCCGCTGGGTGAGAGACACCCCTTCAACGTGGACACCACAAAATATATATATATGCGTATTCCCCTACAGGGAAAACAAATGCACCCCCTGAGCTTCCAAACAGAAGTTATTTTTGCCCCGTAGTTATAAAGAAGTGACTCTTTTCATCGCCTGTTCTTTATTCCTTACCTAACGATAATGTCTCGGCGAAGATGCGTGTTTGGCTACGAGAGGTGCAGGACTTTATTCACCCTTCCTAAAGAAGAGTCCACTCGCCAGAAGTTGGAATTTCTCTCTGGGATTCAGCAACTATCAATTATCATAGTTTGTCACTTCACCGATGGATGCTTGGTGAACCTGGGCCAGAATCAAAAGGGATTAACCAGCACGAGTCCCACAATAAAAACACCCGATTGAGAGGCCAGAGGCAGAGCAGTAAGTAAATCAAAACGCGTGTTAGCGTGTGTGTTAGCCATCTATGAAGCTGTGTTTCATATGTCAACTCCTTACAACTGCATTTTGAAATAACTTCACTTATTACTGCAATATTTATATTTCTACTACATGAGCGGGATCAACTCGGGGAGAGGGGGCGGAGTCAACTGAATCGAAGCGTCTTGTCTTTTGGGTTGGAAAAATACCCCCAGAAAATACTACTCACAAAAATGTTCCGGTCAAACTTCACAACTACCCACGGTGTCAACACAGCCCATTAAAACCATACTATCATAGTGGAACAACCGGCTATTTAGTGACTATTATGGCGCTTAAAGTGGTTTTACGGCGATATGCCAGGTTCCATTGCAGTGAGACTGTCCTCATGGGCTTAATCAATGTATGGAAGAGTTTTGCCCTATTCACGAGTGCAATAAAGGAACCTCACAGCGTTTTATGCGAGCCGCCATACACACTCATCAAATTTCCTACTACAAGAAAAGATCCAGAACTTCGTGACGAATGGATTAAATGTGTAAGTTTGACATATAGCTAACTAGTAATGCCATTTGTAACCAATACGCCTATTTACTTAATTCTCGAAGACCTCATAGTCACTGATTACTATGACAACGGACAGCGCCATTTTAGCGTGGTTTCCAGTTGCCTGACATAGCCATGGATCAATCATGAAATACCTACATCTGGCAGGGAAAGCGGTGCCAATTTTATTTACTAAACGAAGCAAAGCTATAACTAGATAAACTTAGGCACAGCCGCGGTCTGCGGCAGGTCTGAGGACTAAACCAGGACGTCGACTACACCGGTTACAAATCAGGACTGAACCATGACTGAATAGGAAACTAGCGCTTTTAGACCAAGAGAAAAGCACAACACAGCAGTGACAACAAGAAAGATATAGGCTATTTACCTTTAGCGGCAGAGCAAGAGCCTGAGCTCACGTACTGTTGTTATTAAGTTTACTCCAGCTGCACCGGAGGAAATCAAAGATTTGTTTGTGGAAGAGCGAGTGCTCACTCCAGGGCTCGAAATTGCGACCATTTTGTTCGCATATGCTCCCAAAATTATGCCTTTGCGATCTCAAAATAGAATCACTCGCATGTTTGCGACTGCAAACAAATGCTCCGGTCCACCTTAAAAGAAAACCTTCTCGTGCTACCTTAAAAAGCTTGTGTCATTGTTTTCACAAACGCTGCCTGTCAGCAACAGCAAACTTTCTGTTCCAAAATGGTTCAAGAGCATATAGTACAATATGATCTGTCCTCTGTTGTGGCTCAGCGCCGCTGTCATTCCTCCTGGTCACACGCGCTGGGCAAACCTGCACCAGCCCAGCCCGTGTTCTCTGCGTGTGCCTGTGCACCGCTCTCATTCCTCTGCCCGCTGTCATTGAATGAGCCAATGTATTTACGCAACTGTAGTCTCTTTATGAGAAAACGAGGAATATATGTGTCATTCATAAACTCATCTCTCAAATAACGCGTGAATCGATGTCGGGCGGAGAAGCAGCGCAAACTTCAATCCAACCCGCTCGCTTAACTGGTTGCTACGTGTTGCTATGTCAGACTGCACAATGTCATACCTGATTTCGGCCATTTGTCATGTTGTTTTCCATGCCAAATGTAGGGTAATTCTTGATTTATCCATTGCGATGTCTGGCAACGGGAAACACGCTAAAATGGCGCTGTCCGTTGTCATAGTAATCAGTGACTGAGTACACGCAGTCTTCGAGAATACAAACGGTTCTTTTTTATTTATTTGTTGGTTTAGCGAGGGCCACAAGTTCTTTTTTCTCTCCCCAGTAACACTGTGTCCCCGTTTCTTTCAAAATTCTTTTAAAACATCGATTTTCAACGCTCAAAATAATCAATATCTGTCACACTCAGTCATGTACACAGTTTCGGATACGACCTGGGTAGTCCTGACCTTTAACCTGGACCAGCATGCTTTGCACTCGGTGAAATGCTGAATCCGCTTATTAGAGATCACGATTCAAATGACACATTATAGCCTTGTGGTAAACCCCTAGGACGGCTGTGGCGACAATAGTAGCTGATCATCACAGAGTGTGGAGTGAATAAATAATGACTACAATGTAGCTCCCCTCCTGGAGCCACCACCTTAACGTGGTACAGGGGTCTGAGCGCCCTAATCATCCTGGGAGCTCTGTTGTCGGGGGCTTCGTGCCCCTGGTAGGGTCTCCCATGGCAAACAGGTCCTAGGTGATGGGTCAGACAAAGAGCGGTTCAGAAGCCCCTTATGGAGAGACCAACAGACCCGGTTAGAACCATGAGGCCGTCCTTCTGTGGACCCACCACCTGCAGGAGGAGCCATAGGGGCTGGTGCAATGTGACTTGGGCAGCTCCCACGACCCGGCAATGGACAAGTGGAAGAAGATGGATGGATGATACAATGTAGCAGAAACTTGTGGCAGAGGCTTGTAAAGTGCAATACAAGTGTAAGCTGTTTTTATGAAGCTAGTCCGGTTCATTATTATCCATTTATCGAAAACGTTTTTCAATAGTATTTTCCCAATTAAAACATATTTATTGGAGCTTTTTATTATGGCCCCGACAATACATTCCCGATATAGTTTGGCCCCTTGGAAAATGTACTTAGAGACCCCGGACCTAAAGTAATACGATAAAATCGCCATTACTTGAGTGGCAAAGTATTTATGTTTTACCGGATTATAGACCAGACATTTGGAAAAATTGGCCAAAAATATCGGTGGAAAATATCGGCCGGGCATATTGGCATCGGCCAATAAAAATCCCTTAGAAAAACCCATATCGGTCGACCTCTACACTCAACACTATGTTTGTTTAGTTTATTTAGTTTTACCATGTTCTTGAAATTAATTTGATCAATTAATTAACTTATCTCTCCAATTAAATGTTTAGGATTTTAATAGCCTGGCTAACGCCAGACTAAAATCACAAGTGATATTTAGTCTGGGGACCACCAATTCATTTTCTCGTAGGAGAGGTGTGGTTTACGATTGTCCATAGCCGTTTATTGGGAGCTACGAATGTCTCTCATGCGTCTGCACGTAGCCATAGCCAATCGTATCATGGTATCAGATGACGCATGACGTACCTGCTGTAAACTTTTGAGCTAAACTATTTAGAACACGTTCTAAAGCTTGATCGAAAGATGGCATCACATCTGCTGCTGTCATGTTGGATCCGTAAATATATATATATTTTTTTATCCCTAAACAAACTACAAGCTTCCGTATGTCAAATAGCGCGTCATCGTCTTACCGTCCCCTCCTCGTTCTGTGATTGGTGCCCAAATCCATGGAAAAATGTCGGCCATGGTCCCCAGGCTGTTGTGAAGTTCGAAAAGATTCGAGCGCACACAGCAGTCTGGCGTTAGCCAGGCTAGGATTTTCAGCTAATATTATGGGTTTGAGTGAATGGTCCTCGTTTCTCTAGTGTGAAATCAATAAAGTCTTAACTTTTCTTGCCAACGAGATGTTACCGATCATTTAATTATATCTAATAATAAACTCAAATGTAAAAACCTTAAACAAGGATCACTGGACTTTTCTACACTAAGCCGTTGTTCCACAGAGCACGGCTCTACCGCGCACGATACGATCTATGTGCTCGCTTTGGCATCAACTCAGCGCAGTACAGGCGACACAACACAACCGCAGTTGTTTTAGGGTTTTTTTTTTTGCATTGTTCAATTTGTAATTTTGTTTATTCAAATTTGTATTAATCTTTATTGACAATTGTTTGTCACTTTATTTACAAGTCTGTAATGTCAGCCACTTGTTGTTTATTCTCTTAAAAGTTTTAGTTCCAAACATTATCTTATTAATCATACTCATCCACTGAGAAGAAGCACTGTCCCCAGTGCTCTGTGCATTTTTATATTTTATCACTTATCCTGAGCCTGTGTTTATTAAATGTGCTGCACACTTCTGAATGTATTATAACTTATTTTAATTAACCATAACATTGCTTATGGTTAAGCAATGTTATGGTTAACATAACTTAACCATAACATTGGTTAAGCAACCAACCAATGTTGGCTCCACATCATGGAGATGGGTCCCCAGGTGCGACACAGCGGTCGACCACTGCTCCTTACGGGTTGCGCCCCAGTGGCATCAAAGGATGGGTCAAATGCAGGACAAATTTCCCTACTGGGACAATAAAGTATGCAAACAAACTCATGTGTGTTTCTAGCCTTATCCTACAATCTGTGTAATGTTTTGAACATGCACACATGAAAGCACAACATACAGGCGTGTGAGAAGGTCCCAAAAGCGGAACCTCAATTTTTTTACTTTCACTTTTCCCCACGTGGTTGCGGAGCTGACATCACGAAAGAGAGGGCTAATTCGGTAGCAAAGCCCAACATAACATCGACTGTATGGGGGCCGAAGCCTTCTCTGTGCGTAAAAGTGCTGAAGCAGCAACTGACTATTTAGCTTGAGTAAAAGTTTTGCGATACTCTGCGCACCGGCTGTGGGACCAAAGCTGAAGGAGGGAGAGAGAAGGCGCTGCTCTGGGCTAAACAAGCACCTGAAGAAATTAAAGTATGGATAACTACTCAATATTTAGCCTTGATACTATTCGTATCGATTTAGTATCGAGGAAACAATTTGGCAACACTACATGGGATCCACACAGTGCAGTTTAAATTCACCTGGCAGCACTCAGACAGCTGAAACGGCAGATAAGCTATTAGGTAAAAATAATGCTAAATGCATTGTTTATGGTCTGTATTCTCTGCTAAGTGTTTGTTTCATATCGTGGATGAATTGAAAGTAAGGATGTCCCCATCCAAAAATCAGTATCCGGTTTTGCATAGTTGAAAGTATCGGTTTGAATCAGATTCAATGACTGGATCAGGCCCAATTAACCAAAAGACAGTTGTGGATCTGTGATCATGAATCATTTCATTCATTTCATTTATTTATTCATTTGAGCAGAAAAGTATTTCAAGCATTTTTTTACAGCGGAAAAAAAAACAAGACTTTGTGCTCAAAAGGAGTAGGAAGAAGTTCAAAGAACTTATAATAGACCTACCCCTCATTTCTCATTCAAGTAACATCATATACACTTTCAGCTACACTCATGCAAAAAACTAATGCACGAGTCTGTGCTCATGCATTAGTTTATGCATTATGCTTATATATTAATATAAATCGTTTATGATCGTACAAGTGTCATAACGGATTTATCATTTACAGTGTCAAACGATTTTTCAATTACAGTCATACAAAATATGAATGAATGAATGAATGAATGAATGAATGAGTCATACAAAATAAAGGATTTATCATTTACGGTCGTATAAAATAAATACACCATATGGTACTTAAGACTTATACCAGGGCACAGCTCTCTTTCATTTTGATCATACAAAATATACACACTTCAATATCGCTCTGCCCTACTATACCAAATATACCCATAAGTACAAGCTCTGTATAACCATGTAGAAATAGAAACCATCTGCCTATAGTCATACACTTAAAATTGACGGGAAAAAGAAAAAATTAAAGTAAAAAATAAAAATAAAAATAAAATAAAATAAAATAAAAATGACATGTATACATCATACATACGTATATGTAATCTATGACAATTAACATTGGAAACGTGTTATCTGCGGAGGTTAAGTTCTGCAGGTTTACTGCAGCGTTGCTAAAATGCTACACTCACTCACTGAGGACTAGGGCCTGTCACGATAACAATATAAAGTTCGATATATTGAGGCAGGAAACTGAAGGCCTTATAATACCACAAGAAACTAAACATGACAGGCTCTGATTGAAAAGAACTTAATCTTAAAATATCACACAATGAACATGCAATACTATGAGACACAACTTACTTAAAAATAATAAAGTATTACATTAGAAATATGGGGGGAAATGCTAATAAATGTACAGAGCATAAATATTAAAGGTTAAGGTGTACTTTATTGTCCCCGTAGGGAAATTCATCCTCTACATTTGATACATCCTTTGACCCTTGCTGGGGCAACCAGTCAGGAGCAGTGAGCGACTGCAGTGCAGTGCCCAAAAATGTATTGTTTATCTGTCATTTACTGAACGATAAGTCAATATAGTAATTATCGTGACAGTCCTACCGAGGATGCTCAGCAGCCGCTAAAAACTTGAAGACGAGCCAAGAGTAACAACTGAAACAAAATATCCGATATGCACACAAATGACACATGACTTCCGAGTACGATCCCCGACGGCCGTGGTCCTTCTTCTCTCGCTATTTTCCCATTAAGGTTTAGCGATGTCTTGCACAAATCAACGAATAGTTCAGGAAAACATCGCTAACAGTCGGATACTGATCTGAAGTCACTCGCTACGTGTTAAAAACATTACAATGGATGTAAATTCTTGACTGCAGGAAACGTTTGCGCTTTTTTTTTTTTTTATCTCAGAGCTAACGGCTAGTATCAAAAAACAACACCACACAAATTAAACAACTAAAAAGTATTTATACCAAAGACAGGCCGATTACTTTTGAGCGGCTCAAAATCTTGGCGCTATTTTAATTTTTAATAAGTGTTAGCCGTTAGCTTCAAGACAAAAACACTTACCGTGAAGAGCACGGAAGTTTCCTCTGGTGAATTCTTTGCTCCCAACTTGTTTCTTTGCTCCACCTCTTGTTACTGGACAGTCACAGCATCATGTTTTTAACATGATGCTGTGACTGTCCAGTAACTCACTGGCTGCCATGTAAATCTTCTGCTACCAACTCATAAGGAAATAACAGAGACAAGCGAGCACCGACTGGGCATCGAGTCGGTCCAGTCAGATGACACTCCCGTGCATATAGCCTATAGTTTCACTTCCTGATTTTAACGCAATCTCACCCTCCATCCTCTTGCTCTCCTTTACACCTAGAGGTTTTAAATAAAGACAAAAAAGAGCAAACCCATCAAACATTCAAAAGCGCACTTCTAAAGACACCTAATGCGTGGATTTAGATTTGTTCACATCGCATATTTGCAGAAAGTTCTTGTTCTCTCATTAACACGTATTGACCTGCGCCCTGGAGTTTGAATTTAATGGTGCGTGTAAACTGGCCAAAAGTGAGTGATTTACTTTCTACATAGACAAAGCATTGGTGTTACCATTCTTTTTATCAGTCTACTGATAAGCACCATGTGATCAAAAATGTTCACACTGGACATAACTGTAACTTATGTAACTGTCCTGGAAACAGTTGATCGTCCACCTCAAGTCCAAAGCCTCAAGTCCAAAGCTCAAGTCCAAAGCCTCAAGTCCAAAGCCTCAAGTCCAAAGCCTCAAGTCCAAAGCCTCAAGTCCAAAGCCTCAAGTCCAAAGCCTCAAGTCCAAAGCCTCTGGAATAGGCTCCAGTCTTCAACATGGCATTTGTCCAACAGAAAAGGTCACCGGGCAATCAGCGGCCACATTCACCGACCAACGATGTCCACTGGTTTTGCTTTTAGTAAATTCAGTATCATTTGGCCACATTCATTAAAAACATAGTTAAAAGAGCTGATCATGGGAAATGAAAAGATTGAATATTATGTAGTCTAAGAAGTGAGTATTGCCTGCGGTGCTGCCCCAGGGACTCATTTCCAGATACTGAGCTAGGTTCAAGGTCAGCATTACCGAGCAGGTGTTTCATGTCTTGGGTCGATTGGGTAAACCCATCAAGACATGGGGAGAAGGACATGCCAACTCCAAACAGAAAAGCCCACACAGTCATAGTGCTGCTGCATGAATAACATATTTTAGAGCAAAGACCATTTTGTCAACATTATTTCAAATATACAATGTTTAGTATTAACTTCTTATTCTCAATTTAAATCTATTCCTTTCAATTGCAATATTCAACTAGCCCTAATATTTGCAAGATTTTTTTTTAAACTCTGAACATGTTTAGTTTCTCTAAATTATCCAATAGCAAACGTTTACAGTAATAAACTTTAAATATGGGCAAGCAATGTATGACACGCAACAATCCACAATGAACAATCCTTCATGACTGAAACACTGAGTCTTGCACAGTGCACGAACAACTCTTCTCATGTTGTGTCATACAAGTAAAGCATGAACCAAGCAGCTCATTCCCAGTGCACCTACCGCCCCCTGTCGGTCAACACAACCAGAACCAGCAACCCACCAAAAACCAAGCAGAAAACTCAAACACACCACTTTTTAACACATACGAGCATTTCCCAGGACACAAAACAGCTAAGTATCGGAATATTTACCAATCATTCCCCTCCCCAAAATGACTATAAAGCAATGCCTGGGTCACCCTACTCCTATTTGTTTTGCATGCACTGTCTTGTCACTTGCATGCATATAACTGTAAACGTGATGTGTAGCAAAACACTGTATATAATGCACCAAAAATAGGCTTTTCGAACGATGAAAATGAGATGATACAGACCTGTGAAACGCTCGAGCCGGTGTGCACACAACCTGGCGCCTGATATTTACATTCAGAGGTGGGAGAAGTGAGAGCTAAGCATCTATTTGGCAGGAGGGAAAGTGGACAGGCTTTCCAGACGACAGGACAACCAGCCTGACGCCCGATTCACTTTGTGGACTATCAAATACGAAGGAAAGTGACATTTTTAGGACGAGCTAGAGGCTGCAGTCCGCGCTTTTGAGATGTCAGAAATGGGAAGCGAGTTAGCCTTAGCACACTAGGCTAAGCTATTCTTTCAAGCTTCACAAGAGACAGGACAACAAAGCCACGTCCTGATATTCCGATTATAATTAGATGCTATTAAGTGTAGTGTTTATTTTGAAGCGCCAAAGCTGCCTGGACACAAGCGGAGGAGACGGGAAGGTGTATAAAGGCACACCGGTAGCTACGGCGCAACGTACACGCATGGGTTATTCACGTTCCGGGGCACAGCATCTTCCTGCCCCTCGGTCCAGCACAAAAGCAAGCCACTCTCTCTCCAGGCTGGATCAGACCGACAGACAAAACCGACAACGGGCATCGCGGCACAGACTATCCTCTCGCCGGGATCGCACGGGTGGATCACGCCGTTGGAAGGGTCATGAAACAGCGGGCAAGAGCGGTAAAGCTGATGCGGAGACAGGGAACACTTACCTCGGGTCCGACCGAAGCCATGGTGCCTGGACTGTCGCGCCGCCCACCGCGCGCACGTCACACTCATACACATGATGTACGCTCCGAACGCCACCGGGAGAAAAGGGTTTCTTACAATAAATAAATAAATAAATAGCCGGGATGAGAAGGCAGTTCATACTGTAATATTGTTCATCAGATAATATGCTGAAATAACCCACGATTGGGTCGACAATGGCTCAGATGGAGATGGTAGAGCAGGTTCGAAACTCGAATGAATGTGGTGTGAGTGACTGGTTGGTGGTGGTCGGATGGCGCCGATAAGCTGCGTCGCTTCCGTCTGTCTATCCCACGGCAGCTGTGGCTACAATTGTAGCTTACCACCACAGAGTATGGAGTGAATGAATATAATGACTACAGCAAAAGGCTTTGAGAAATTTGTGGCACATGTTGGAAAGCGCATAGTAAGCTATTATTATTATTATTATTATTATTATTATTATTATTATTATTATTATTATTATTATTATCATTATTATTATTAATATATTAAATGCGAAAGGTGAAGCAGTTTCTAATTTTCTCAAATCTCTCAATAAAAATCCATCTATGCACTTACCCTAAACCAGGGGTAGGCAATGTCATGCCCAGGGCCCTTAGGCGTATATCTTCTGTCCCACAATAGATTTGAGAAATAATTAGTACACCCAAAAGTGATCTAAAACATTTTAAAGTACTCCAAACTCCTGAAATTGTGTAAATTCCTTTAAAATGTACAGGAGGATGATGCCAAACCCCTCTTTAAAGTGTGTGTAATGTATGTATCACATACAGTGCTATTGTATGTTATATTAAGTGAGCCATGAGTTTGGGCATCCACAGGGAGGCTTGGCCCTCCATCTCTTGACTCGGGATAAATTTGCCCAAGACCACTCAAACTTGCCAAACACTAGTGCTGTCAATTGATTAATTTGCGCCATTAATCTGCACAATTAATTGCAATTTATTATTGTAATTAATATATTATTTTTCAGTGGCGGCTGGTGATGTGAAAACCAGGAGGGGCTGTTGCCTCTACCTACCTTCAATTATATTTAAAAGATACATATAAACATTGTTTTTAACTTCAAAAAGAAAGTTATCTTTAGGGCATTTAATATTATTATTTTATGCAGAATATAATCAAAACTAAACGTATTGTTTAGTTTTATTCAACTAAAAAAATACAGAAGCATGGAATGAATTTATGCTTTTGGAAATCTTTTTTCTGACGAAATGAAATCAAAGTGTAAAGATAGTCACTATACATATATTTGTTTTGCACCACTGATTTGTGTTTTGTACCAACAGAACAAAAACAGGAGGTGTTTCCTCTTTGATTTCATGTACAGTATTAGTCCCAGACCTACTATGGTTCCATTATGAGCCTCAGAGCAACAGGTATAAACCGTCAGACAAATGATCCGGTCAGAAATAATGTGCAGCTTATGTGTTTAGATGAGAGTCCTCCTCCGTAGCACCTTGAGCTCCACCTCTGTTTCACTTAATGAATGAATGAATGACGTTCCCCTCTTCTGTCGTAGCTCCTCATGGTCCTGAATCTTCTCTCCATCAAATGTCCACGTCCTGGGACACAACTGTCCAAGTCAGCGAGGGTTGTCCCAAAGTGTGAAATAAACGAGCAGTAGCTAACGCAGACAAGCTAGTTAGCATCGTAATGCTACCTCCAGCAAAGTCCGTTTATACATGACTTCTGACTAGGGCTGAAAGATATATCGTTATCGTATCGATATCGAGATATGAACATTCAAGATATTAATATCGAACAAGCAACGATGTATCGTATTGATATCGAGATGTGAACATTCAAAACATTGAAATTGAAACAAGCAAGATATAAACAATATAGACTTTCATCAATAAAACTGCACTCTTTGTTATGTTTTTATTTTTCTGAAAAATGCTTGGTTTTCACCTAACCCATAATTAGCATGAATATCAAGATATTAAATTGTGTCCATATTGTTCAGCCCTACTTCTGACTGAAGAAAGTTGTTCCAAGTCCATTAGTTTGACTAAATCCTTTCACCTCCTCTCAGGCAACAGGCAAGCTTCTCCGGTCTCTCAAATGAGAAGTTTTTCTCCGATCGTCCGTGAGCTCAGTGCTGCTACCTGCGTTTGTTTACAGCAGACGCTTCCTCGGCTTTCACCTGTTAATTCTCCGATGGGGCTGAGGCCAAACACTTTTCGAGGCAGCCAAGAGTCTCTCAATTCTAATTTGAGGGCTTTTAGCCTTTTCTTTCATACAAAAGTCTTCTGGAACGGAGAGATTTCCGGGCTGTCTGTACACACTGCTCTTTGGAGGTGTATCCACAGATCTTCAATGTTTAGGTCAGGAGACTGTGAAGGAAAACCTTCGGACTGCATCTCTTGATGCAATCAATCGTGGTTTTTGAGCTGTGTTTACGATAGTTACCCATTTGTAGAAGCCATTTGCGTTTTATAATCAGCTTTTTCAATGGTGTTATGTTTCCCTTTAGAATACATGTTGGAAATTCGTGTAATCCATTCTTCGTTCTACCTAAGAAATTTTCCTTGTGCCATTGACCGCAATACAACCCCAAAGGATGATGGATCCACCCCCATGAAGCTTAACAGTTGGACAGATGTTCTCTTCGTGAAAATCTGTGTTCCTTCTTCTCCAAACTAACCTTTGCTCATTTCGGCCAGAAAGTTCAATTTTAACCTCTGTTTTTGTATCGAAAAATGCAATGAGGCTTGTCAAAATGTTGTGCCTAAACTTTGATTTTATTTATTGGTTTATTTGGTCGGGACAGTGCATGTCAATGAACATACATGGGTCTCATGCATGTAAACACGCCACACCGGATTGTAGCCTTGGGCTAATTTCCATCCATCGTCCCCCATGCACACTCTCTAACACACTCTCATTCATCCTGGCCTATTGTACATGTTTTTAGTGGTAGGGGAAACCGGAGTACCCGGAGGAAACCTACGCAGACACGGGGAGAACATGCAAACTCCACACAGAAAGGTCCCGTCCAGGTGGGAATCGAACCCGGACCTTCTAGCTGTGAACTCGAGCGTTAACTGCTGCGCTACCGTGCACGCCACTGTAGAACATTTTGGTCGGATACACTATATAAAAGTATATATACGCTTTTGCCTACTTTTATCCCATATGCAAAAGGTCCAACAGGTGACGTGCTCAGTGAATGTCACAGACAATGGGGAACAGTGCAGGAGGCACCATCATGGAAGGACAAGGCCCTACATATGGGATGTGCCCAGTGCTTAATTTGTAAAATAGTAGTTTTAGGAACACTTTTGGACTGATGTGATGGATTCGGGAACAGGCCAAAACAGTTAGCCACACACTCTCAATAAACACAGTTAACTTGGATCCTTCAAAATAGTTCCCAGATCTTTTACCCTAAAAAAATGAAATATGGGGGAATGCGTTCCCCCAAACTGGAGATCAAATTAAGCACTGGATTTACCACTGAAACATAAGGTTAGCGACTGATATCAAGGCTGATTCCATTGGCTTGAAAGAGCTGGACTGAAGGACAGCACAGAGGCACTCATCATGACTGCACAGGCCCTGAGCACCAGAGCAATAAAGGCCCAGCTCTAGGGCTGGGTACCGTTTTTTCCAATACCAGTGCTTTAATGATACATCTTCAATGAAGATGTATCGTCTTCTGTAGTTGAAGTGTTGAACGTTTCGCCTCTCATCCAAAGGCTTCGTCAGTGCACTAAGGTCCATCCAAAAGGAGCTGACAAAACCTTTTGGACGAGAGACGAAACGTTCGACACTTCAACTACAGAGTACAGAAGATGACTCAAGAACCTTCAATGAAGATGTACGACTGAGAGCCTACGCAGACATTTAACGATACTTGGTTTACCATACCGATACCTGAAGGATATTGTCTTTATACAGTACCTATACAAAAATATTTGTCTCCTAGAATCAGAAAACAGAACAGTAATGTTAACTTATTCCATAAGAGATTATTTCTTTTGGCAGCACGGTAGCGCAGCGATTAGCGCTCGTGCTAGCACGACTCACCGCTGTACCAGCGAGTGAGTCTGGTCACCGCACCGTCAATTCCATTTCCCACAGCCGTACATACGCAGGCAAACAGGAAGCGGAGTAAGCTTCTTCTTCGTCTGCCGTTGATGTGGTGTTATTAGCGGTTTTGCGCTAATATGCGTCCAGAATTATGACTAATGATAATCACAAAACTCACCTACTGTCGATGTGTTTTTGGTCATTTACCGTCGATTGGAGACACGCTGTCTCTCTCTCGTTCGCCGTTCGTAGATTGGTAATGAGGGACTTCCGCGTCCCGGGAGTAACGCTGCTTACGAACAACACGTGACACAAATAAACTCATCTGATTGCACGGGCTTGTTTGAACTTTCTGATGTCTCCAACGGGGGCGGGGGTTCCAGACTAATCCCCCTCTGTTTATAAAAATATAGAGGGGATTCAGTCTGGTCTCACCATGCTAGGTCAGAGGGACCGTTGGCGCAGATGTGTACAGTCGCGACAGCGTTTCTGTCAATCTCCCCAGGGGAAACTGAACATCACCGAGAATGGAGTAAATGTACAATTGTCTCATGTAAAAGTGCCTTGTGACTAGGCACTATATAATAAAGATTTCTTCTTCTTTTAAATTCATGTCATCATTTATTTGAGCTGAAATAACCAAGTAACTCCCTTTAATGATGTCCGCGGAGTGGACCCAATAGGAATCAAAACTTGGTCTCTAAAGATTTCTTCCCCCCCCCCCCCCCCCTAGTAGTCTACTTGCTTTCGATTCTTTTATTTTCTCGATATAGCACCTAAGCGTTTTTATCCGATACCATGGTATCGTTTAACGGTACTCAGCCCTAGCCTGATCTACACATCAGACATTTTTGTGTGCAAATATTTACCTGGTTGTTTGTGGACAGTGTACCTTTTATCTGGAATGAAAATAACCGACAGAGGGCGCTGTGACACCACCGACGCGCAGTCACTTCCGTTGCCAGGGAACAGTCGGGGAGAGCTTCTACTGTCTTTCATTCTCTCATTCCTCATCTCCCGGGATCGTCCTGCTGCACTGCCCAGGCTGAATGACCGTCACCCCCCGACACAGGACCGCACCACACCCGCTCTTCGGGCTGTTTCTCCGTCAGCTTGGCTAACTTCAGCTGGAAGTCCAACATGAGCCAACAGGCAGCGGCTCTGCAAACCTACAACAACGAGCTGGTCAAGTGTGAGTCTTCTACTGCCTCTTTATTTAACATGCTTACGCGTTTTGATTTTGAAAACATGATTCATTTTCAACACTTTGGAAATCGGTTTGTTTGTTTTGTTGTTGTTCTCTGAAATGTTTCACTCCCAGCTACTTACCATCGTTTTAGCCTCCCACGAACAGGAGTAAAACATTGTTAGCATTTTAACATAAGGATCAGGACACTGTTCACAAAACACTTTCGACACGGTTTGGGAAAATCCACAGTTACCATGGAGATCCGCCATGTTTGCAGCTGTTAGCATACATTTCCCATAGACTATCATTAGCTAAAAACAGTATAAAAGTGGAGAAATAAGCCGTGGAACAACTCCTTAGCTGCTGAGTTACTGCTGGTAAATACAGCTAACTCACTGTGGTGCCCAAGTGTTTTATTGTGAACCATAACAGTATTTTCAATGAAGGTAACTCCACTATTTTAACTTTTAACATCTCCATTAGTTTACAATTGCTGCTAATCCCATGATGCTTAGCGATATGACATCACATTCCCGAACTCTATTACACAGCTTTTTAAACATGTGGTTTGAAAAACTTTTAGTAAACAAATATAGTAATAACATTTAGGTAAATATTGCTGTCTAGACTTATCAGAATAGATTCTGTATGTATTTTAACACAGTGATTACAGACACTGATTCAGATTACACTAGGGATCTCTGATGATCTGAATTTCGACAGTCCAGTCTTAAACTTGTCATCAGTCAGTTTCGTTCACCATAGTCTCCTTTATTCATAGGAAACTGGGAGCATGGACCTTTGAGAGAAGACGTAAATATAGCAAAAGTAATCCGCGATATTTTGCTGTTTGCAAATAATTCTGTGCAATAGACATTTTTGCAGGCTTTGTGATATTCTAACTGCGATTATTCAAAGTGTGATGAGACTTAAAGATGAATAAAATGTCACTGCTAAACCCTTTTATAGTGACCACGGATTTAAAACAGGTTCATATATATCCACAATCGCAGCATTAGATACTGACAGTTTACGAGTGTCTGCCTCTCATCGTGTCCAGGTATAGAGGACCTGTGCTCGAAGCGCGAGGAGCTGAACCGTCAGATAAAGCTGGAGGAGGAGGAGAAGGAGCGTCTGCAGCACGACGTCCGCCTGCTCTCGGAGAAACTGAGCCGCGTGAACGAGAGCCTGGCGCAGAGGCTGGCAGCGCGCGCTACCTTCGACCGAACCATCGCAGAGACCGAGGCGGCCTACACCAAGGTGAGAGAGAAGAGGCTCTGCCCCAAAGCAACTGCACGGCCACCACAAATCCAAATTGCAATTGGACTATTTATGGCAAGGCAAATGTATTTATACAGCACATTTTATGCACAAGGCAACTCGATGTGCCTCACAGCAACACCAGAAACATATAAATACAATAAAAACACAATAAAACTATTTAAATCGATACAACTCATAAAATATATATAAAAAATACAAATATCTATAGATAAAAATGATATATTAAAATGATATATTAAAATACAATCAATTACCATAGGCAGCAGTAAATAAGTGTGCTTTCAGCCTGGACTTCTTTAGGTAACATAACACAATGAAATCCTGACTATGGCATATCCAGAAATGAACTCTTAGAAATGAACATAATAATTTCTAATGTTGTCTGCCATGTTGATTATTTACTGGGCGTGTGAGGACGGTGGACTCCCAGCATGCCTCAGTGATGAGTTCAAAACACTTGGATATTAAAGAACAACAGAGCAGCCCCCGGCAGAATCCACACTCAATTACTGCAAACAACTGTCCCCAGATGCAACTATTAGAACAACATTCACAGGATCGTCTCTAAAATCGTTAGTTGTAAACTAAATGTTAGTTTTTTCTGCTAGACCACATATGTGACATCCTCAGTCCCCTGTCTATTGTGTGCCATTTTATTGCAAAGTAGTGATTTTCACATTTCTGGTCTAAAACTCGTGTGTGTGCTGCCCTCAAGGCGCAACGATGGACTGCAATTTTGATTTTTTTTTTTTTGAGGAACCAAATGAGCCTGCTGAGGAGGAGGAAGTGTGTCATTAGCACTTACCACTCCACGTAGAAGCTTTTACTCCTACCACAGTGCCAAAGTTATGTTGTGTTAATCTGCGACGCTGTACCTCGTGGCACTGACCTGTCGAGTTTATCTTTTCAGACGCATGAAATCTGCTGTAATTTGTTCATTAAAACATGTCTCGTTATGTCCGTAATTCCTGTTCTTTGTTTGGTGTTAGATTCTGGAGAGTTCGCAGTCGCTCCTGAGTGTGCTGAAGCAGGAGGCGGGGAACCTGAGCAAAGCAACGGAGCCCAGACGCAAAGACCACTGATGTTTACGGAGCTTCCTGAAGGCCACACAGACTCTGTTTATATGTTTGTTTCATATCTTTGATATTTTATCACACGCGTATATTTAATGTACAAACATTCCAAATGTGATTGAATAAAATATTACCTTTTCTAAAGGTTTTGTTGGCTGTTAGCTAAACAATTACAGTATACCCACCAGGGCTGGGACACGATACACTTTATCACAATCCGATACAAATCACGATACAGCAAGTAATTATGATCAATCATATATTTACCTTAAAATGTGT
Source organism: Neogobius melanostomus (assembly GCA_007210695.1). NCBI lineage: Eukaryota > Metazoa > Chordata > Actinopteri > Gobiiformes > Gobiidae > Neogobius > Neogobius melanostomus. The sequence goes on along the minus strand of VHKM01000542.1, from coordinate 481,507 downwards.
AAACAGAAAACAGTCATGTGTCAATTGTCCACAACATGATGTAACAAAGTGCGAAACTGTACTTGGAAAAATAAAAATGCTTCCAAACAAGCCAAAAGATAACTAAGCTTCAAACAAAACTTTGAAGAATATTCATTAATTCATTTCTAATAATAAATTAACTAATTAATTTCAATTCATCCTTTAAATTCAATTCAAAATATTTCAATTAAAACATTTATTCTCATCAGAATCGAAGGGAGGGAGTTCAGCTTCCTGATGGCCTGGTGGATAAAACTGTTCTTAAGTCGACTGGACCTGGCCGTAGATTCCGCAGTCTCCTCCCTGAAGGCATTACCTTGAAAAGACTGTGATGGGTGCGTAGGGTCCCTTTGCGGGTGAGACGGGTGGAGTACATGTCCTTACTGGTGGGGAGAGGGGCTCCGCAGATCCTCTCCGCTCCTCTCACGATGCGCTGGAGGCTCCTAAGGCAGGAGGCAGTGCTGGCGCCGTGCACACAGTGATGGAGCTGGTCAGGATGCTCTCTATAGTCCTCTGTAGAAGAACCACACAGTGATGGAGCTGGTCAGGATGCTCTCTATAGTCCCTCTGTAGAAGAGCCACACAGTGATGGAGCTGGTCAGGATGCTCTCTATAGTCCCTCTGTAGAAGAACCACACAGTGATGGAGCTGGTCAGGATGCTCTCTATAGTCCTCTGTAGTAGAACCACACAGTGATGGAGCTGGTCAGGAGCTCTCTTATCCCTCTGTGCACCAGTGATGGAGTGGTCAGTGCTCTCTATAGTCCCTCTGTAGAAGAACCACACAGTGATGGAGCTGGTCAGGATGCTCTCTATAGTCCCTCTGTAGAAGAACCACACAGTGATGGAGCTGGTCAGGATGCTCTCTATAGTCCCTCTGTAGAAGAACACACAGTGATGGAGCTGGTCAGGATGCTCTCTATAGTCCCTCTGTAGAAGAACCACACAGTGATGGAGCTGGTCAGGATGCTCTCTATAGTCCTCTGTAGAAGAACCACACAGTGATGGAGCTGGTCAGGATGCTCTCTATAGTCCCTCTGTAGTAGAACCACACAGTGATGGAGCTGGTCAGGATGCTCTCTATAGTCCCTCTGTAGAAGAACCACACAGTGATGGAGCCGGTCAGGATGCTCTCTATAGTCCCTCTGTAGAAGAACCACACAGTGATGGAGCCGGTCAGGATGCTCTCTATAGTCCCTCTGTAGAAGAACCACACAGTGATGGAGCTGGTCAGGATGCTCTCTATAGTCCCTCTGTAGAAGAACCACACAGTGATGGAGCTGGTCAGGATGCTCTCTATAGTCCCTCTGTAGAAGAACCACACAGTGATGGAGCTGGTCAGGATGCTCTCTATAGTCCCTCTGTAGAAGTTGCACATAACGGAGGCTGGGACTCTAGCTCTTCTTAACTTGCGGAGAAAGTAGAGACGCTGATTACTTTTCTTGACCAGTGATATAGTGGGCATGGTCCAGGAGAGTTTCTCTGTGATGTGCACACCCAGGAACTTAGTGCTGGTCACCCTCCCCACTGCAGCACCGTTGATTGTTAGAGGAGCATGCTGGACCCGCGCTCTTCGAAAATCCACAACAATTAATTAACTTATTTCATTAAAGTATTGTGATATTATTGCAAAATGATATTTTGTCCCAGCCCTAATAATACCCATTAGAAAATTGACTACACCACTGGTTTACAGTTTGTTCAAGTCTATTTATTCAGCTTTCATTTGTACACATTTGACATCACTTTCTTTTTTCCCCCCCACTTACCCAAAATCATTGACAACATTTTTTTGTACAGTAAGCACATCAGCCATGATGTAGATTTATACAGAGGAGAGGGGAGAGAAGCCAAAGAATCACTACCACCAAGCTCAATAAGCCATATTCTGAGTCAGGGGGTCGGCAAGTGTGGAGGAAAGTCGAAATATTTTTTAGTAACGTCAGCATATACAGTACAGAGTAATTAGGGATCAGGGAGTCCTCTCTCTCAACTGGTGGGTCAGGACCCTAAAGTGGATCGCAGAACCGTTTTCAGTGGGGTCGTCCCAGGTGACATTCCTTACATTTCACTCAAAAAAAGTGTGAAAAACTAACCTGTGTCTGTTAAAATGTCATGTTAATCATTATTTCAGTTTATTAATTTGATTCAAACTGCGCAGAATTTTACGTATCGTAATCAGACCAGTGGCCACTACAGCTGTATTTTTGTTGAAAGCCTAATAACACTGGGTTACAAATAAATACTTGTTAAAGTTGGTAAAGTTGTTATACCGGTACTGATTTGGAACGGTTTTGTTCGCAAAATCTGAAAATCACATCCATTTTTCTGTATCAGGTCGGGTTTTGTGCTACGCGGATTCTTTTTTTTTTTTGCTGATTTCCACCAAATGGGATAAATGTTTTATATTAGGGGTTGCTTTATTGTAGTACCATCTACATCTAGTGCAGGGGTTCCCAAACCTTTCGAGACGAGACCTCCAAAATCACCAGACCCACAGCTCCTTTTGTAAAATGTAATTAGCATTTATCATACATCACATCAAAATTTAGACAACAAATTTGTCGTAAACCTGAGTGTAATGCACACTCCGGTACTGAAGGTGGGGCTGTGCGGATGTTCCGTCAATGCCACTGATTCACAACAAGGAAGAGGATTTGTCTCTGGCGTGTTGTCGTTCAGAGGGGAATAGTTCAAATTGTACTGCAAGATAATCTGGGTGGGGCCACAGAGTATGTGCAGGGGGGACCAGATTTGGTTCCCGGGCCAGACGTTGCCAACCCATTTTCTTCAGTCAAATTCATGTGAACTAACCCCGTATACATGCCTCTTCCTCTTTCGAGTGAGAATGTGTGTTCATGTCCATTTCAGCATATTTGAAATGGCCTGCCGATCTTTTATATTAAAATTGTAAGAGTAAATTCATTGGAGTTTGGATTCGTTTCCAGCTCTTCTCGTCGACCTCCCCTCTCTCTGTGTGCAAAACGAAGCTCGAAACATAACAGTGCAAAGACACATACCTCCCGACGAACGCTGACAAATAAAAATCTCCCAAACACAGACGATCAAAGTTAAAAAAAAGAAAAAAAAAAGACATCAAATCTGAAAAATTATCAACATATGGACAAGAGCTGTACAACAATACTGGTCTCAGAGTGGATTGTGACAAAGTAAATAAACAATTGGCATTAATTATGAGTAAAATAAAAAATAAAAAAACACCTCGGTGCATCATTGAATATAAAAAATTGTGGTTTAAAAAAAAGACATTACATCGTTTTTGTACGCGCCATCTTCCATTCGGTCACAGTCATGTTACAGAGTGGCATAACCAGCATATTCTTTTAGACGGCAAACAAAGAAGGGACGGATGACTTGAATGCGTAATATTAACCTCGATTTGAGTTTTTCTATTAATGTATTTTTTTTACTTGCTCCAGACAGATACATTTGCGAAGGATAAAGATTCAGGGTTTATGCGGGGAAATGCTTCTTAACGCTATGCTGATATTAGCTCATTAAAACACACGATTGATATAGCGTGGTATCAAGCTAAAGGCTAATGTTAATTTGACGGGGTGCGCACCTGTGTTCCCCGGGTGCGATTTTTTTTCCGTAGGTGAGTTGGTACATCAACCAATCACAAGTCATGAGACTGAAACGTCAGCTTAACCCTGACCCTGCCCTAGCCACTAACCTTAAGGAGAGTGGGCTGGTGCCTAATCTTAATCAATAGAAGTGGGGGAACAGAGGTACCGGGTAACATAGGGCTGACCCCAATTTGGGGCTAACAAATGGACCCGATTTAAATTGGGTCCATTTTAAATCGTGACTCTTTGATGTAATTTCTGTGGTGTCTTTCTCATTAACATGTTATAAAATTCATTCAATGTGTATCCGACCTTCACAAAAAGCACAAAATTAACTGAATTTAAATTAGCATTTAGCTCAGAAGATACTTTTATATGCGGATTTGTAGCTAAAGTAAAACCTCATGAGGTCTATACATTCATTAATGATTTCTAACGCGGATTTGACCAAAATGTGGTCGATGGGTTAACAACAGCTGAAACATCTGGATCGTTCATAATTTGCGATTTTTGTTGGCTAATGCTAATGGCTATAAGAAAAACACATTGAGCTAGGTCTTTACCAATGGGCGAGGAACGTGCGTCGCTATGGTCTCATGGTGGGGAGCTGACATTGCTGTAATACCTCCCCCTTGTGGCCAGGGGTGACTCCAAGAGCCACTTGGTAGACAGGATTCTAATGGGACATCAGACCTCCCTAGGACCAGTTTTATTTTTTTCTAAAAGTCGCTATGACCCATGTGACGCTGGGCCGGGTGAAATATGTTTTAACCACACTGGTTTTTGTATATCAGCTCGAAATAGTGGAAGCATTTTCAGCACACTGACTGGCTCCAGAGCCTGTCAATCAAGCTCTGGAGCACTGTGGAGGCTCCGCCCACCCTGCGAGAGCTGGGCTTCCCGCCTTTTTGCCCTTTTAAGGAACAGGCTGCGTAGGAGGAGACAAAGCAGCCATGTAAGTTTCACAGACGACTCGGGAACATTACTGTGACTGGGGCTGAATAGCTAATCATCTATCCTAATTATTATATCTATGGTCTTTACCCTCTACCAGGCAACAGGAAGTTAGCCAAAAACATTCCCATTTAGCTACATTTTAGCCTTGTTTTGGCCCTGGTTTATTTTTTCTACACAACTTGTTTCAACAGAATTGGATGAAAAAACAAATTGTTCATGTTCATTGTTAAACTGAATGGTAGAGAACTTTCACAAAGTTATATTGCAATCCTCACAATTACGCAGCTCTAAACAAGCCAATTAATCTAGATAAGGATGATCCTAACTGTTCAAACCAATGTCAGTATTTCGAGTTCAAGTCATATTCAGTCCTTTCTTTGCCGTTTCAGCCTGACAGTGGAATGTTACAGTACATGAGGCGGAGATGTCAAAAGAACCTCGCTTTTACAAATGCCTAAAGTTACCAGTAGAAAAAGTTGTTCACAATTTGTAGAGTGACCAAAGCCTGACCCGTTGGACTGTAGCTTTCTCAACAGTGCGTTCTGCCTCCGTGAAGCTGTAAACGTCACTGGAAGCTTGGTTTTAAGGCTTCAATAGGACTTTTTGTTTGGTTTTCACAGACGTTTCACACGCAGGAAACAAAATACCCTGCATCCGTGGTGTAGGGGTGGTCAAATATCGACAAAAATCTCAATATTTTCGGGGACTTTCTCAATAATGCTCAAGCGGAATTTTTTTTGCAAACCATCAAAAATGTGCTAGCAAACAGCTTAACTTTGATTGCTGTGTAGCTAAAAAAGACAATTGGCTTGAATAAACTACAAAAGGGTAGAAAAGACTTTGTTGAGAGGTTGTATATCAAGTCTATCTTATTTTATAGCAGCAGTTTTTGCAGCTTTATGTTGATTCCGTGACATATACCGTATTTTCCGGACTATAAGTCGCACTTTTTTTCATAGTTTGGCTGGGGGTGCGACTTATACTCAGGTGCGACTTATATATCAAAAATATATAATTTCACATTGTGTTATTTTCACACTGACAGCTGCTAGAGGGCGCTCTAGGCTTGTGTATCAATATCTGTTACTCCTGCAGGGTTGTACAATGACAAATAAGCACTTACTTACTGTACCTCTGAAAATAAATAAAAAACAGTAAAGTTTGGAGTGGGCGAGAAAGTTGTAAGGGACTGGCGAAAAGCAGAGGTTACTCTTACTGCAATGACAAAAACAAAAAAAAGCTAATCGCGGGCTAAAAGCTCGATGGCCACAGCTAGAGGAACGAGTTTGCAAATGGTTGCTTGAATAATGTGATGCCGGGAGAGGCTTGTAAACGGTGCAGTTACTCCTCACTGCCCAGGTAGTTGCCAAGGCTGGCGCGATTTATACTCCGGAGCGACTAATATATGTTTTTTTCTTCTTCATTATGCATTTTTTGGCTGGTACGACTTATACTCCGGTGCGACTTATAGTCCAAAAATACGGTACTTGACGCTGTAAATTTGCATACCTTCCGCGACAACAATTTCAACGTCATCTAGTGAATGCATAGATCATTTTACAATGTATTTTGGGCTACAGCTATTTTCCTGCACATTTCTGCTTGCAACAAATGCACGTCTTTGAGGACAGTTCAGTGAGACCCGGTCATACAGAAGCGATCGTTGTAGTAGTAGATCTTTGGATAAATCTATATACTCTTAGCTAAACAACTAAAGGCAATTTGACGCAAAACATTTCGAATTCAAAATGCCCAATGTCACTGAATGACAATAACGCCACAGTGACAACCAGTAGGAATTTAGTGAGAAAAGGCACAAGAAAAGGATTTATGAAAAGTTGCGTTTTAGTCGAGTACTGCCTTGATATACTGTGTGTTTACAGAGACACCATAGACGAATACAGCAAAGATAAATATTTGTATATTTCCTCAGAAGTTAGCAGTAGCAAGTAAGTAATAGTTATCTTTAAATCATTTTAATAATGTAGTGGAGAACAGGGCTATTTGTCAGACAGGGTTAAATGTCACATTGCTTTTTTTATCGCCACACTAGAGGGCGCTGTGCTGGTACTGATATATAATATGTGTATTGGTATTCTTCTTCTCTTCCAATAATCATTCTCTCATTTGGACTGAAGACATGAGGAGGACACAATTGAACTGTTTTTATGCCTTTTCCCACACTTAAATACCTGGGTTATTATTGCAGTGAGAGCTTTCTTTTTGTTAGTGCTACGTATAAACAAAAGACACTGATCTGAAAGACAGATAGTTAGCTTTATTTTAGCCGTTTTAGAGCTACCATGCCAAAGCCGTTTGATAGCTAGCTTACTTTGCTTGTAAAGTGGGCACTCGGGTTAGTTGTCACATGGACCGCGGGGTTGTTTGTCACATGGGGTATAAAGGGTGGGACCTTTTGTATCTAATATGTTATTCTGATCACTCTATTTGAACATAGCTTTTATAGAGGCCGTATGTTTACGTTATAGAGCATTTTGCAAAAAATCAACAATTTCAAATTCGTATTATGAACACATCTGGCATAGCACTGCGACTATTTTGAAACGTATTTTGTCCTTTTACCGCAAGAAGCAAAAAAAAGTTACAAAAGTTTATCAAATTTCATGTTAACATCAAACACATCAAACCTGACTGGGATTTTTCTGTTGATTTTTCTGTTGAACTCATGTGGGGGGGAAATGTGACAATAACCCCTTTCTCCCTTACTTATCACATGTAAAATATGTGTCTATTTGTCACATGTTTCTCATCAAGATTTAAAAAATGAATTAAATGAGAAAACCACTAAAATAGACAAGTATTTTTAAAAGGTTGTTATACATTAATTTGCTTAATTCTGACTCACCACATAAAACAAACCTGCCAGAGACCAACAGTTATGTTTTGTTTGTCAAATACTGTGCAAAAACACCTGTTCCGGTGGCAGATCATTTTATTTACCAGGCTGCTCAAATCAAAGGCCAATATACTTATTTCATGAACATTACTTATTTCTTGAGTGCTCCTTCTGCTTTGTGTTAACGTGTGATTATCTATGTAAGATATTTCTATATTCATGGGGGAGAATGTTGTCTTTGAGTATGTTTACACTCCCTGTAAATTCATTTCTTCATGAGGACAATGCATCGAAGTCCTCAAGACTCCGAAACAGAACCACCTACTTCATCACAGATTATCGGAGGTGCCAGTATATTATAAGAAAAAAAAAAAACAGTCCGGGGTCAAGCTTTGGTCCAAAAAGCATTGGTGATCACACTTAAAGACATTCAACATGACTTAAACTGGTCCCAAAACTCGCACACACAGACGACATTGGCCAAGGGCACTTCTGCACGATTGAAAAAAATGGATGCTACACTCCTCTGATGGTGCATAAAATGTTTAGTTTTTTTTTTTTTTTTTTTAAAGTCTGCTGTTCCAAAGTCCGACGGATCATCCAGTGGCTTCAGTTTGCCATGAAAAAAAGGCCCAAAAAACGTACAAAATCCAATGAAAACATGCAGGTACAAAACGACAGAATGGCAATTTGTCCGTCTCTGGTCCACTTGTTGTTGTCTTTACCCTCCAGACCTTTTAACACTGAACTCACCGTGGCGTTGGGGGCTAAGGCTTCCTGCACATTCAAGTTTGCTCTGGCCGCATCCGCCTCCCTCGGAGCTACAGTTGAGAGCAAGACCTCCTCTCAGTGGTTTCAGTAATGACAGCAGGGAAAGACTGTATAAAGATGGGCACGGCTTGTACGAAGTCTGTTAGTGTCTTTTTTGAGCTTTTAGTCATGTTTTAAAGCTGTTCTTGTAGTAGAGTAAAATAATGTATTCCCCCTTGCAGTACATTTTGACACTTCTTGGGGCGATAAAAACTACTTATAGCCATGGTAAACCCAGATGTACGGCTGGGTACCGTTGCATTTTTTTTTTTTTTCGATACCGGTACTTTAACGATACTTGGTTTGTAATACAGATACCAGAACAATACTTTGTTTCCGATACCTATGCTAAAATATTTGTCATCTAGAACCGGAAAACAGAACAATAGTGTTTGGAAATGTACAATATTGGGTTCATCTCCAATGTCGAGAATAATTTTGGGGGGAAAATGGGCGGAAAATTGGGAGAAATGGTGGCAAAAAAAAAGGGTATATAAAGAATAGGGGAACATGGGAAGGGGAAATAGGTAAAATATTAGTAATAAAAAATGGGCAAACGTGTAAAACGAATTTGGGGAAAGTGGGGCAAACATTCAGGAGAAAATTTGAGCTGAAACAACCAAGTCATTTCCTTTAATGCTGTCCCTGGGCCAACAGCATCAAAACTATATTTTATTTGAATTTTTTTCAGTACTTGCTTTTGACATTTTTTCGATACCAGTAGTACCTAAACTTTTTTTCCCATACCATTCCCAAAGTCCGGAACATTGCGGCCCCCTTGTCGATCCGAAATTCTCTCGGGGCCCCCAATAGAAATTAATTTATCCTATTCATTGGAATTTTCTTATTGTTTTACAGCTAAATTACATAAAATGCAACATCTAGCAATGAGTGGAGTTTAAAACTGATTTCAAGTCATACATTTTAGCGAATAAATGTATTTTTCCTTTTCAAATATATATGTTTTCAATGTACTTGTTTTCGAGACAAGCTTTTTGGGGCCCCCCTATAGTGTCTCCAAGGCCCCGGACCCCACTTTGGGAACCACTGCCATACCGGCATCGTTTAACGGTACCCAGCCCTGCCCAGAAGTAGCACTGATGCGCCGTTTAGAGGCTTGTTATTGTTGGCATTCTTTCCATGGAACTATAATGCTAAACAATTTAAAAATAAACAAAAAATTATTTAATCTTTAGTGAATGTTCAGAGAATGAGAATCATCCTCATGTGGCCGGAGTAAGAAACATTGTCTATCTGTAGCCGAGCAGGTTCACTTGAGCTGGACGAAAGGAAGAAGACAGGATATGTGTTTCGTTTTAACCGCACTTTACTGTTTCTGTCGGACAATAAACAGGTGGACATCAAGACCAGTCCAAAACACTGGCCGAAACTTCAAGTGCCGCGAGATAACAGTATTCAGACGAGAAGCGTGAGCTAAAGCCAGCACTTTCTCCACAGCCGCTGCTTTGTGAATCATGGACGACCAATGTGACCAGAGAGAATCTGTGTTAGTATCAGGTAGTGCCCATCTTTACGACAGTCTAAGTGCGAGCTACAGGCAGACCCACCGCCCCGCAACAGACCGGCTGCTTGCGGGGCAGGAACTCGAGCGGGTCTCGGGGAAGGAGAGAGGGAGGTCTGCAGTGTGAGGAGGACGTGTGCTTTAGCTGAGACACGGAGCGTGTCCCGTGGTCCAGGGGCAGTGGAGCTACACAGGCTGGGGGAGACGAGAGCCTCAGAGGTTCAGAGGTTCAGAAGTAGAGCGCTGGTTCACTGCTGAAGTCGGAGAGGGACGAGCTGTCTGCTGGAGTCAACTGTGGAGAAACAAGTCATTTACATGGATAAGAACATATTATAATTGTGTCTGCTGTAAGATGTAATAACAATCATAGTTCTAATAATAATGGACCCTGAGCCGAGCCTGGCCAGCCGGTTTAACCGATCAGAAAAACACACATCTGAAAGCTTCTCCACTGGAGTGTAACGCCTCATTTGAAAGCTAAGATCTGCAAAACTACTCGTGACTTTGTTTTCGCCACGTTTTTTATCACATTTATGTCGTGTTTTCCTGGATTGTTGTCTTGTTTTTGTTGCTTTTCCATTATATTTTGATGCGTTTTTGTCACCTTTTTTTGTCACTCTTTTCTGTCATTTATGTAGCTTTTTCATCACTCTTTAGTCGTCTTGTCGCTTTTTTACTGTGTTATTGTTGCTTTTCCGGCCCTTTTTTGGTTGCTCTTTTTCGTTGCGTTTTCATCAATGTTTCCCCCCAAAATGCTTTAAAGAGGGGGTATTATGCTTTTTTCAATCACATAGCACCAGTCTATAGCATACTACAATGATGACGTAACCTTCTGTTGGTCTGTATATGCAGTAAATTAAAATAACTGCCTTGAATAAAATTGCTCTCTCAAAATGGCTGTACTGAACGTCTTGAAATAGGCCTCTGTCTCTTTAAGAAGCTTTCCGACACGCCCCTTCAGCACACTGCTGTGGCATCTAAACAACACTACTGTGCGGGGAGGGGGCTCTGCTGAGCTGAGGAGCAGTGGTTGGTGGCTTGGCTGGTGACAAAAGGTCCAGAGGCGTCTCCAGGAGGTGGGGGCGTTCCTAGGAGGACTGAGGCATTGCTACACCTAAAATGGCTGCCGTCTAAGTTTTTACTGATTACTCAAAAATATGTGAATGAGCCAAGGCAACGCTCCAGGCATGTGTTTAATGAGGGAATGACATAATAACATGATATAAAGCTTGAAAAAGTCGATTTTACATAATACCCCCCCTTTAACTTAAATTGCTGTTGTCTCATAGTGTTAATAAGTCCTCAATGTTTCCTTGCCATCGTTGGTTTAATTTGTCCCTTACCATTATTGGTATTGTTAATTTTCTTATATTGTTGGCATACATTTTTGTTGCGATGTGATAATTGTGGTAATGCCACCATGATATAATTTGTAGAAAATGTTTTTAAACAAGTGACAGTGAAGCTGAGTCTGTTGAGCTCTGAGTGGGGAACTGGGGGTGGGATTAAATATGTTTTCTTCTTTCCACTCCCTTTCAGCTGGAAGTGGATTGTTCTTGTTTTTTCTGCTGTATATTCTTCTTTTGTTGCCCTGCCTGAAATAAATAAATAAATAAATGAATGAAATGAAATGAATGAATGCTTTTAAGATTTGGGTAATGCCGAACTGAAGAACATGTGCTTGGTTCAGGAGGGGGTTAAGAGTCTGGGGACAACAGACTGAAAAGCAACAGACTGAAAAGACAGGTCTCCTCGGGTCTTATAACGAGTCCTAGGGACTACGGTACAAGCAGGTTCTGGCCAGAGGAGTACGGGCTCAAAAGGTCCTGGAAGTACTGTGGGGCCTGACTGTTTAAGGCTCTGAAAGTCAGAACTAAAACCTTAAAATCAACACTGAATTTGACAGGGAACCAATGGAGAGCCGACAAGTCTGGAGTGATACGAGACCTTCGAGGGGCACCTGTTAAAAGTTTAGCAGCAGAATTTTGAACAATTTGCAGTTTGTTCAGAGCAGCCTTATTCACACAGTTGCAATAGTCAAGTCTTGTAGATATGAAAGCATGAATTGTCAGTTCCAACAGTTTGCAAATTTTAGAGATGTTCCTAAGGTGATATAAAGAAATGGCAGTAGTACTCGAGTACGTCAGTCTTAAACATGTTAAAATGATTAGCCTTTACTTTGTGTGTGATTGACAGCGGCCTCACCATGGCCTCCTCTGTGAGTGCGGGCTGCGGAGTCTCCTCTCTGAGCGCCACCTCCTGGTGCCTCTGCTCCTGCCACATGTTGTAGTCCACCGAGTGTTTGGGAATATAGTTCGAAAGATCTTGGGGCAAAAAACAAAATGAAAACATAAGGCACAGGCAAATTCTTCGAGTCTTAAACCTTGACATGACGACTGCATAGTAATCAGAGCAATGGTGATTGTAGTTCAAGAAATAACCAGAAGGTGGCCTCGTAACCATACAATAATGCCAGTAAAGATGGTAAAATGTCATTGCATTTACTTACTGACATCAGAAAACATGACCAATAAGGACACACACACTATTTCTGCTATTACTTTTAGGTTCTCATTTTGTTGTTTGGTGCTACCTGTACAAACCCTGAATTTATAAGCTTTTAATGATTGGTGTAGAATTATTTTTAATTTTTTAATTTTTTATTTAATATCCAGCTGTACCATAGTAAAATATACTATGGTACACATGACAGGTTTGAGTCCTTTTGTATTTATGACTTTGTGGTGTGTTAGTTAGTTTTGCTTCAGCATGCAGCAATTCAATGAAGAAAAGTTGGGATAAATAAGATGTATTCATTTTTAAAATGTGTTAATGTCATAGAGGCATAGAAATGAAAAGGAGAAGCGGCGTTGGATCCTAATTTATGCGGACAGTTAGCAAGTCCGCTAGTCCTGGACACTTTTCGGAGTCCGTTAGCCTGCTTAATGTATTTTTTCCTATAGCTATTAGCATTAGCCATCAAACATCCCAAATTATGAAAGATCCAGATGTTTTCAGCTGTTGTCAACCCATCGACCACATTTAGGTCAAAGCCTTTAATGAATGTAGAGATCTTGAGAGATATAAAAGTGTCCACTGAGCTAAATGCGACATCATATTTAGTGAGGTTTTTGCATTTTGTGGAGTCGCATACACGTCCAGTGGCCACTAAACATCATCTCGTTATATGTTATAAAATATGTTAATATATAAATTATATAAATGCCATGAAACGGACTTGCCATACTTTAATATAGGGCTTGGCTCCATTTATTTGTATTGGGATAGACGCTCAATTCAAACTGGTCCGGGAGCCGTTGGCTAACAGGAGTACACATTTGTAGCAACAGGCACAGATAGCTAACAGCATTTCTGTGATTTCTATGACATACAGTAGATGGGGGAACGTTCTATAGATGGGAGCAACATCCTGGAACTTTTGCTGAGCCACGCGGAGGAATCAAGAGTTAAAAGTGTAATTGGTGTGTATGTGGGAACAGGATCATTTCTCGTTCTGAGGGTAAAATATTCCAAACCAGTGATCAGAACCACAGGAAAATGTCCGTTCTTGATTACGGACACATCAACTCACTTTCAGAAGACAATTGGAAGATTTTTTATTTTTTGTGTGAAATCATATGAGCGAGTTATGGATTGCTCCTCTCTGTCAGGGCTCATTATAGAGGAAACAGCTCCACATTGTGGCCGTGTATTATGCACTTTGTGACGTCTTTAATCGGTAAATATGTAAGGGATAATGCACGACGAGGTGTCCATTATCATTGGGACCTGTTTACTTATTTTTTTAAGTCCTGGGCAGGAGTTATTTCACTGTTTAATCAGTTTTACCTGAAAGTAGTTCCATCTCAATTGTTTACCGTTACTATGGAAACAGCTGCAGTGGAGTGATATAGACCCTTTAACTGCTGACATCATCAGTGACATCAGCTGGAGGCAGGAAGTGATCAAGAGAAATAAGATTAAACTAAAACTAGCGATTTTAAGTGTAAAACTACAACTGAAAAATGTGGTCCTGTTGTGGCTTAAGGTGCCAGAGCAAGAGGAATGACATTTGAGACGATAAAATAAGATTTATCTTATATTTCCAACAACAGTTAGACATTTGTTTATCGTTACTATGACAACAGCTACAATGGAAATAGATAGGAATCGAGCTTCCTGCCTCCAGCTAAGCCCGGAATGTTTACAAACAATTAAAGGGTCTATAGAACGTGATTTAACTGTTTTTTTAAACTGGTGTACATTATCACTTTTTAATGGACACCTTCCAGCCAATCAGAATCGAGTATTCACCCAGACCATGGTATAATCAAACTTAAAAAACGTGCTCAACATTACGTCTAATGAATGATTCTCTGGGTTTTAAAACGTGCATTAACGTTAGCATTAGCAGCTAGTAGGTTAGCTGCTGAATGAACCATGTACCATTTGCTCTCATAAGCTACAAAACTACATCGTAGGCTGTATGATTTTAATTTAATGATAATATAAAAGGGACAGACTAAAAGCTGACGCTGTAATGGCATTATAAAGCAACCAGCGAAAAAGTTACACAGGCAAATGTCACTAACAAGTCATGAGCACAGTGGGTTCAGCTCAGTTTGAAAAACGTCAACAGTCTTCTCTGTGAATTTTCTGAATTTTTTTTTTTCATATGTGAATTAAAAGTTCTCAGACGATCTTGGTCCATTCATTTCAAAGAACGAGAGCTGCTGTTATCCCCCAAAAAGGCGCGGTAACCTTTGATGTGACGTAGACGTTGCTCCCATCTACAGAATTCTGACTCATTCATTTCTCATTGGTATTACATGGTTGGCATGGCAACAGTTAAACATGTTTAGTATGTCACTTCCTGCCCGTGTCCAGTAAGGAAGTGAAATGATAAACATGGCAAAACAAAAAAAGTCAAACTACATTTTGTGCGCAAAATCCTGACTAAAAATGAGGCTTTAGTGTCTAATACGTCATATGCCCCTTTTAAGCAATTTTGATTCCTGAGCAAACCCACCGTTGGCGTTGTTGGGGTGCGTCGGCGACCCCCCCAGCCTGGCCCGGGGTATGTGGATGCGCCCCACCATACTGGGCTGCTCTTCTGGACTGTCCTTCCCCGTCCTCCCCCCTTCCTCCTCTTCCTCCTCGTCCTCACTGTCCCAGGCGCTGGTCTCTGAGGGGTACTCGTGTGTGCTCTGCAGGCTCGCCTCGTTGAAGGAGATCTTCAGCTGGAAGACACAAAACAGCACACGCACCGGTCAACAACGCTGTGGACAAATCCTGCAGGTCAACTTTTCAAGACATTCCCTGGCGCAAAACGTAAGCATTCGATACAATTTATTATATTAGTTTGTGGCCACGGGGTCAGTTAACACAAGCAGTGAAAAACAAAGAACAGAAAACATTTCATTCATTTCCTGTCCAACCAATCAGGCCAAAAATGTTGCACTTTTAAACAAGGCCAAAAGCAGTGTGTGAGGGTACCGGTCTCAACTCTACACTTCAAGCACAATGGGGAGGGATTAGTCAGTGTTTCTCAACGGGGTCCCCTGGGGTACTCGAGGATCTAACAGGGGGTACTTGGAACTATTTCAGATTGAAAAAAAAGGGAGGAAAAGCTATATTTTGCAGTAAAATTGTGTGGTTTTGTGCGAAACATAGGTTTATTTTTTTAATGCAACATTGCCTTTTTACTAATAAATAGCGCTTTTAAATGCTTTCTAAATAAACTGCAACACCCTTGAGGTACACGGACCACCACTGAAAGGTCCAAGGGGTCCGCAAGACAGAAAAGGTTAGGAACTACAGGCGCAGATAAGGAAAAATGTGGGCTCTATGGAGAAGGCAAGGCAAGGCAAGTTTATTTGTAGAGCATTATTCATACACAAGGCAATTCAAAGTGCTTCACAGTTGCATAAAATTACAAGAAAACAGATAAAATCAATCAATAAAACATCAACATAAAGTTAATCAGTTACAGTAAAAGGCAAGAGTGCAGATAAAATACTTTCAGTTTTCATATGCACGGGTCAAGAGAATCATCAGCTGCGTCACTTAAACTCTGTTACAAACACATGTTTTCACCAGTGTTAATTTCGTCGACTAAAATATTTAGTCTTAATTTTAGTCAAAGTGATATTTTTGACGACTAAAATTGGACTCAAACTACATTAAAAGTTCTTCATGAGACTAAAACTATGACTAAAATGTCCAGATATTTTAGTCGACTAAAATAAGACTAAATAAAAATGAAAAGGAGAGACTAAAATCATCCAAACTTCTATTGACAGTCTGAAAGAGCCTCATATCATGTAAATTCACTGCCAAAGGAACAGCTCTGAGCTTTGTTCATGTGGAGCAGCTCCATGAAGCAGAGGACCTGATTAAATATGATTATAATGAATATTATAAATGCAAAGTCATGCCTGGAGTGTTGCCTTGGCTCATTCACATATTTTTGAGTAATCAGTAAAAACTTAGACGGCAGCCATTTTAGGTGTAGCTATGCCTCAGTCCTCCTAGGAACGCCCCCACCTCCTGGAGACGCCTCTGGACCTTTCGTCACCAGCCAAGCCACCAACCACTGCTCCTCAGCTCAGCAGAGCCCCCTCCCCGCACAGTAGTGTTGTTTAGATGCCACAGCAGTGTGCTGAAGGGGGCGTGTCGGAAAGCTTCTTAAAGAGACAGAGGCCTATTTCAAGACGCTCAGTACAGCCATTTTGAGAGAGCAATTTTATTCAAGGCAGTTATTTTAATTTACTGCATATACAGACCAACAGAAGGTTACGTCATCATTGTAGTATGCTATAGACTGGTGCTATGTGATTGAAAAAAGCATAATACCCCCTCTTTAAAGGTGCTCTCAAATATTCAAATAGAGCTAACTGATTTGGTTAAGAAAATGTGTCTGTCCTGAAGTGTCAAATCTGCAGTATCCCTTCGGGGAATAGTTTTCATTAGAAGTAGGAAATCCTGTTTAATTTGGGTCGCAGCTTGCCATGATGCGTTGACGGTGGGTCCTGAAGCTGCACCAGGTGAAAATCTTCACAGAGCAGATTCTGTGTCTGTATTTACACTCGGGTAGTCACTTGTCATGCAGACTGGCCTCTTGTCTCAGGGCCAAATGTATTTAGGGGAAACAAGCAGCCCATTGAGGCAGTGTCCCGCTGATAGTGCAGTTTGTATCAGCACAGACTTTGATGTGGTTCAGTTTAAGACCTCTGCACGGCTGAACATTAACAAGTTATGGGCTTATCATCACTTCCTCATAGCTCTGATATCATCCGTTCAGTGTACATTTATTCCATCTTCACACATCAGCCAATTTCTGGGTCAATAAAACATTGTATATTTATTGTTGTGCTAGTTACGTGACGTTCAGGACTGAGTTGAATCATTTAATGTAACTGAATGGGCACAAGAAGCAAAAACAGCAGAGCAGGCATCACCAAAATTACCTATATTTTCAGCGACGAAATCGAAATTATGGATTGACTCAAATTTAAATTGATGGTTTGATTTTGTTGACATATGAGTAACAAAGAGGGGATTTTGGATCTTGTTTTGTTTTTGAATAAGCATAAGTGAAAAAAGCAGTTTTTTCCATCATAAATGAGCATCGCAGATGGTTAGTTTTGTCTTTCCTATACTCTGACTTGAAAATTCATGTTAAGTGAGAAAACTAGCAAAAGATCTCCACATTGACCACTGCGTGAATAATCTATATTTTCACCTGCCATGTCTTACCTTAAAAATTTGGCTCCCACTAAAAGAGACAAGAATCCAGTTAGTGTCTCTAAAGTGTAAGCTAAACAGATTTTTCCCTAGTGACTATAGAGGTTATGCAGATAACAGTCAGTCATGGTAACAGCTTAGCAACAGAAGCCAAATGCCCAAAAGAGAATGGTATGATGTTAGGCAAGACTGGTAGACCGGTAGACACTGTTAAATGTAGATGCAAGATACTTTCTTTCATTCATTCATTCATTTATTATTATTGTGTCTCCTGAGGGAGAAATTTGACTTGGAGGAGAGTCAGTTGCAAACATACACACACATTATAAAGACACAAATGAACACATTACAAATTAAAAAAACACAGTGGCCCGGCTTAACACAGTCACATTAGTTGTTCTCGTTGTTTGATGGAGTGTGGCACAAAGGAGTTTTTATAGCGGTTGTGTGAACAGAGGGGGATTCTAAACCTCCTCCCAGACGGCAGCAGCTTGTACTGACTGATGATGATTTTATGAGTCTGAGAATCTGTGTCTTATATTATAGTCTGGTTACCGAACCAATTTACTCTTCCATACCAACTGTCTGTCAGTATGTCAACATTATTTCCTGACTAACCTCAAACACTCTTAGTCTTCTTAGGTAATATAACTGTTGATGTACGTATTTTTGCGGACATACAGTATTGTTGCATGTTCATACCATCATCAATTTGCACTTCTAAATATTTATAGGTGGAAATTTGTTCCATGTCCTGGTTATGTATTGATATTGTTGTATGATCTATTGACCTAGAGTCGACAATATGCTTTTGTATTTCATATTTGTGTGTTTCCCCAGGGTTCAGACCAGAGTCTCCTGAAGGTCTCATAAACCTGTCTATTCCTATAGATAGTGCAGATTGTCCTTGAAGTGATTATCTCAATGAAACTTGGTGTCCGGTGTGTGATTTTAAAATATTGATCTGTTTACTAAAGATATGACGGACTCTCCGTAATCGGACAGACGATAACACTGCCTCAAGTGAAAAAATGCGAAAAAAGGATGACACGTGATGAGGGCTTATGATCTGCTCCGTTTCTCCGTCTCGCTCATTTAAAAAGCAACGTCATGTGTCCTTTATTTCATGAAATTAGTATTACAATCATTATCACTGTGTATGGAATATGCCGTCTTACTACAGCTCCGTGTGGATATTTCCATGTTGCCTATGAGATCTTAGCAAGTAGCCAACAGCGATTTGATTATTTTTGCTGCAGCTAAATTTGTCTCAATATGGTCATGTTGTATCTCTTTATTTTGCATTTAATGAGTACTTTTTAGTCGCTGGATTGTTTTCCAGATGCAATAATTCCCTGAGCATAAAGACTTAACAACTTACGAATCGCTAGCCGCTCGTTAGCAACATTAGCGGCTCGACTTGTAAACACTGCAGACCCAGTGCTGCGGCACAATGAAGACAACGTTAGCTCTGGTTAAATCCAGCACAGACTCTGATTTAGAGAGTGTGGTCTGTGATAAAGTCAACTCTGGAATATTGTATTTCCATACAAAAGAATTCTCCAGTTTGTTGCTCTTTGATCTCCTCAGTGGAGAGGAATAGCGCCTCAAGTGGTATCGGGACCACGTGAATGAGTGCGAGTATAAGTAAGTAAGTGTGTTATGGAGCTGATACACGATTATAAACTGGTATCGGTGCAACGCTCGTTGAAATACATTTATTTAAAGAGCAGAAAACATCACTTAAAACATTCAAAACTTTACCCAGGATGCAAATACATCACCTGAGGAGACTGTGTTTATAACGGTAAGTGTTTTAGCCTTGAAGCTAAAGGCTAACGTTAATTTGACGCTAACACATTGTTAAAATAGCTCCACAATCTAAAGTGATTTTGATGAAACACACTTGACGTTTATTTAAGATTTTTTCAGTTTATCAAATCGTATTTTTTTTTAAATTCATTTTAAAATGTTGATAGGAAGTTGTCCTTATCCTACACTGGCCAACAGGAAGTTAGCCAAAACTGTACAGCACTTGGCATTTTGACTGAAAAAAGCACTTCAGGGAAAACATAAATGAAAGGAAAACAATTTCTATTATTACAATACTCTCTTTTTTTATTGTGAGTCATGAGACAAAAACACCACATGTTGCCATATTGGATGTTTGTAATGCTAACAATGCCAAACTGAACCTGAATTGAAAACGCAAAGCTACTCCCAGTGTGAGCGCTGACTTTCTAAATAGTTTAGTCTTCAATCAAGATTTTTATACAAACTTACTTTATTGATTTTGTATACCGGGGTGAAGATGACGCCTGACAATGTTTCCGTTTTTAGACTCATTAATTCCTTGGGTGATAGTAACAGCTCCCAGTGCGATGTGTTGCAGTTGGTAATGCACAGGAGGACGAGGAGGCGGCGGCAGCAGTAGTATTTTTACCGCGGTTGCCATGGAGCTGTGTGGGCCTGTTTAAAAATGGCGTTGGTGGGAAGATGGTCAACTGTCGGCTCTTAACATACACCTGGATCTGGATCATAGGTTTTTAGTCTAAACAGCAGCTAAAATTATATATGGATATAAGACAGTCTTGGCCAGCTTGCTCTTAACGTCTAGACTTCCACTTGGAATCAAATAATTTGCAAATTTCTACACAAAAAACTGTTCAAATATTGCAGAGTCACAGTTTCTCCATAGAATTATATGACATCTGCACTTTAAATAGTTATTTCCAGTCTTATACTTTTAGTTTGACTCATTTCCCATTGCCTTAACATGGTCGGCAGGGCAACAGTAAAATTGTTTGCCTTCATCTATGTCACTTCCTGTCGGTGTCACCTGCTCAGGGACTGCCAATGGAAACTAGCTCAAGCTAAATCTGCTGCAAAGCGACTTTAATTAGCTGTGAAGCCCTAGCGCTAACTGCTGTGCCACCGTACCATCCTGTACATAACACTGTAGGTTTCAAATTGATATGTCTAATAATTCTAAAGCTATGTAGGCCCTACATGAAAGGAGAGTGACACATTTAGAGGAGCCGCACAAAATGGTAATCCTGTCAACTGATATATTTTGTCAAAAGATAATATTTTTGCTAACGAAAATAATACAAAACAGCTATGAACGCGTACTGATTTGTAGAGATAGTTTGTGCCGTAAAGAGAACTTCGAAGGCCTGTTTGAGACTTTATCACATTATCACAAACTTTACCATCTCAAATGACATTTTATAGAAGCCTTATCAAACATCCAGCCTGTGACGTAAACGTTATCTGGCCCACACTATAAGATGTTACAAGTGGTTTATCACAGCAGGAAGTAGGAAAAGAAATTCAAGAGGTCATTGAGCTTCTGCAATCAGACGATATTAATAATATCAAATCACACCGACTCCAGATTAAGTTAAATGTAATGAGATGTTGTTTTCTTTCCTCATGTGTGAGCAAAGAAAGAATGATTTACCTTTCACTATAAGAAGAAGAAGAAGAGCTTGATTTACAGTACAAAGCGCTTTACATGAGACAAGTTTACATTCATACTCAGTGGAGGTAAGATACGTTAGTAACTTCAGTTTCCCCTGGGGGAGACTGACCGAAGCACACATCATTCATCCTGGCCTATTGTACATGTTTTTAGTGGTAGGGGAAACCGGAGTACCCGGAGGAAACCTACACAGACACGGGGAGAACATGCAAACTCCACACAGAAAGGCCCCGTCCAGGTGGGAATCGAACCCGGGACCTTCTTGCTGTGAAGCTAGCGCCCGAACCATTCTAACCTAGATTCGCCTTGAATCTACACAGGCGGACAGAATGGTAATGAACCAACCGGACATTGTGGTGGTGGACAAAGAGCAGAGGAAAGCCGTGGTGGTTGACGTACCCATAGCAACATCAGGAAAAAAGAACATGAGAAACTAGAGGAATACCAGGGGCTCAGAGAAGAGCTAGAGAAGGCCTGGAGAGTGAAGGCATCAGTGGTGCCCGTGGTCGTTGGGGCACTCGGGGCAGTGACCCCCAAACTGGAGGAGTGGCTCCAGCAGATCCCAGGAAATACATCAGACTCAGACATACAATACTCATGACTTTCTGTTGTTTGTTTTTTTTGCTTTTATTTCAAGCTGATCTAGAGGAATTACAGTGGAAAGAACCATCGCAGCAAATTCACTGTGCCGTATGCGTACTTTGTTACTTTTCACTGCACAAACGCTGCCCAATTCCATCTGGATATTAAATATGTAAACCGGCCGATTGTTGTTCATTTTTGTTATGTGCCTGGGCTTTTATGGAAGTGGGTCCAATGGATCGTTTTGACAAAAGTGGATAACACAACAAACTTATTTAATATTCTCAAGAACCATCATCCCTCTGAACACAAAGAAAGCTGCAAAAACGCTCGACATGTGCGGAGAGATGCAGACACCGCAGCGCCTTTCAAAACCCACGGAATCACTGGGAGAAAAGCCGACGTACGCGACAGCAAGAGAGAAGAGAATCTGGTGAATTTAAGAATAAAATCAGCTACAAACTCGCGCTAACTCGTCTAAAGGGCAAAAAGAAAGACACGTGAAGGAGCCGTCAGAGGATCACGGAGGACATTTGTGCAGACTATGGCTGCGTTTATTTCGGATTGCAGTAGATGATTATGCTTTTTTCAATCACATAGCACCAGTCTATAGCATACTACAATGATGACGTAACCTTCTGTTGGTCTGTATATGCAGTCAATTAAAATAACTGCCTTGAATAAAATTGCTCTCTCAAAATGGCTGTACTGAACGTCTTGAAATAGGCCTCTGTCTCTTTAAGAAGCTTTCCGACACGCCCCCTTCAGCACACTGCTGTGGCATCTAAACAACACTACTGTGCGGGGAGGGGGCTCTGCTGAGCTGAGGAGCAGTGGTTGGTGGCTTGGCTGGTGACGAAAGGTCCAGAGGCGTCTCCAGGAGGTGGGGGCGTTCCTAGGAGGACTGAGGCATAGCTACACCTAAAATGGCTGCCGTCTAAGTTTTTACTGATTACTCAAAAATATGTGAATGAGCCAAGGCAACACTCCAGGCATGTGTTTAATAAGGGAATGACATAATAACATGATATAAAGCTTGAAAAAGTAAATTTTACATAATACATAATACTTTAATACTTATAAATGCGCCGTTGACTAGGAATGTCTTTATGCACATATTAAGTTGTTAGCGCTAAACTCTGTGAAGTTGTCATTCCAAAACATATACACTTTTGTCCGCAACATCTGTTTACTTACTGGTGCAAGAAAGGCCACATTATTGTTTTATTTCCCCCCCAAAAAAAAAATCGAATCGAAAATCGAGATCGATCAATATGGGGGAAATAATCAAGTTTTTTCAAAATCGTGCAGCCCTGCCATTAGTGGTTAAATATATTTTTAGCAACCCTCGACTTTGTTACAAGCTGCCATCAACCTTTTTTTTCCCCCATCTCATTAACAAATCAAAACAACATCAAAACTGTTTGCCACACAGCCTTCTGTAAAAGACCTCGCTTGAGCTGCATTTCCAATCTGCCAATCTGTGAGACTGCGGCACCTCATTCATTTCAGATCCTCTGTAATCCCGTTGCGTCCATTCACTGGCGTCATTCAGCCGCGGTCTTCTACGAAACCCATCTCTGGCATCCCTGAACAATAGACTTTAATTACCTTAGAAAACACAATGGGGCCGAGGAGAAATCCTACGCGGCGAGTCTAAAAGTGATAAGGACAGCCACGGAAGGGATTGTCTTCAAGGGTTGAAGTTGTGAAACTAGCAACAGGATACGTATTCACTCTCATTCACGCGTCATGGTGGATGCACAAATACTTTAAGCCACATGGCGGACGTAACAGGCTATGTTGTTATGTCACAGAAGCAGCTGAAACTCACATGTAAATAAACATGCTGGCTAGACACCATCAGTGCTACAGCTGAACACTATGGGAAGCCTCGTTCCCTCAGTCCATCCTTCATTTTACAGTCTATCACACAAACAAAGAGAAACGAGCCCGGTCACAAAAAAAGTAAACACTTTTATGAGGTCCCATTAAAAGGCCTGTAATGAAATGAATGCTTGTATATTTTCATTGGGAGAAATGTTAGACCGCATGCCTTTAATGTAGAAAGAACAAATCACTTTATATAAGTGGTACAAATAACAATTCACCCTCTGTACACCAAACCTTCTTCCTTCCTCTGTGCATTTTAAGGCTTTTAAATAAACTAAACACATGGAAGAGGTGCTTTTTACTTTGGAGCCGTTATATAAATGTAGTGGAGTAAAACTAATACGTTTTCCACAAAAATACTACTCAGGTAAAGTGCAGGTCTGACCACTTCTGACTATAAAGTATGATAAAGTAAATTAAACAGTATTTTATTTGTGTCTATTTCTTTTTTAAATATACAACACATATTAATGCATTCTGTGACAAATTCCATAAAGAGCAGCTCATAACTGCGACTTTCACATCCATGTCATGCGAGTCCCCCGTCAGAGCCGCTGTGCCTGTACCTCCCTGAATAAACATTAGCCGTGATGTACGGCGGAGCGGTGAAGTGGCTGCAAACGCAGAGGTAAAAATAGACCGACATTTGCCGGTAATGAATAATTCTTGTACACATTTGTGAGATGACCTTTTTATTCCGAGCGGCGCCATCGTCAGCTTTGTGTTTCTTTATTCACTGCAGGATGTATGGAGCATGGATGTCATGTATGCAGAGAACCGGGGTTACATCCAAGTTACACCCACTCTCACAGGAAGCAGATCGATGTGATGCTTTTGTACAGGCTTTTTAAACATGATTTATTTATGTAATGCAAGTGGTTTATGCCATTTGCAACTTACAGATTCAAAGGTAAAGCCCTTTCCCATATTAAAGCAGTACTAAGTAACTCTTGACCCTAGACGCCATAAGCGCAACTGCAGGTGTCTTAGCAAGTTACGATTTTTTAACTTATTAAATGTCTTGGAGAGTAAATACTACGCTGACAGAAAAGGTGAAGGGAGAGAGGGGTGTTGTACATCCAGTTATACAATGGGAATATTTTTTTCACTCAAACTTGGCTGTAAATACTGTTTAAAGTGGCGCTATCCCACAGTTAGCTTTGCCCGTTAGCCTGTTAGCTTCTTCTCCGTGATTCTATTAGTGTGTATTGGTGACTCCGCCCCGGTGGCAGACAAGTTGCAAGCATGGTTTTCTGGCCAGAGACACCAGGGGGAGATGAAAGACCCTCCCCAATCATCCAATTAACACTTGTATTACCCCCAGAGGGACTACGGAAAGGATTTATTAAGGTAAACACGTTACTTAGTACTGCTTTAAGTCGAGAAACTGCAAGTGAATAGGGAAATGAAATACACAAATATATATATTATTGAAAATAGTCTGACTAAAAACTGTTGATATTAAAACAAAGCGTAATGTTAAGTGTTTTCACCTGCATTGTCTCGCCTTAAGGGCAAACACCAACAGCTGCAGGCTCAAAGTAGGAGACACTCGCTGCAAGATTAATCCAAACATCAATTCTGCACTGTTTTGTTATTATCCTGTTGTTGTTTTTTTGCAACAATGTCACGATTTCCAAAGAAAATGCCTGCATGGAATCAAATTTAAGGCCTTGATTTTTCCACAATCCATTCAGTGACTAGTTCTTAATGTCCCGCGGAAACCCTGTATTGGGTTTAGTCCCGTCAATGGAACTTTGTTTATAATAGACTTTTTGGTCACGTCCCCTTGTTTGCGCACAATACAGGGTAATGCTTTGACGGCGAGGCTGAATGTGGCACTTGTCTGGAGCCGTGCCTCCGACTGCAACGCGAGCCTTTCTAAGTGAACCGTTTTCTCTTTAACCTCTCCCATAATGACACGGGGATCACAGAGTTTTCGATCTCCGCCCTGCTGCTGCTGGTGTCGCCTTACAAACGTCTGCCGCATCCCACTGCGGTCAACACAAGTGGACGAAGTGCACAAGGCACCGACGCACGGGGAGGAAAGGAGTTGCATTTCCTACGCCTTTTTCAACACTATTCCAGTTTAAATGTTGCTATATCACTTGAGGATAGGGCAGGGCGATATGGCCTAAAATCGATATCACGATATGAAAAAGAAATATCACGATATTTGACGATATAACAGACAAAGGGCAAATTACTTCAAAATCCCAGCCTTTTGTGGTACAGTATAACCAAAAATAATGTGTACATCGATATCAAAAGCTTATGTTTAACAATATGATACAATGCAGTTATGCTTTAGGGCAGCAGAGTGCGCACCTCGTCAGACGTCAGTGGCACTAGTCGACATCATTTTGGCCGAGCTTACTGTGTTAATCTCTCTCTCTCTATGCAGTTAGTACATCGTTAGTGAACTTTAATACAATTAGTTCATTTTTAAACGGCCGCGTGTCTGGAATAACACGGGATAATTACCTAGTTTTAACATTAATGTCAAGGCAGAACCCCTTTTCCGTGTTTTGGTGGGACAATAGCTCCAGGATAAAGTTTTGCCCGCGTCTCTTCTGAACATATTCAGACAATATGATCGAGCTAAAGGGACAGTCTCTCCACTGTCACCGTGTATGTACTATATTTGTATACTATATGCTCCTAACAGTCCCACAATCCCCAGAGCGTTGAAGCCTATAATGTTTTATTTTGGCCCTGGCTGTAAGTTTTTTGATGAAAGTGATGTTAGCTTGCATTAGACACCATTTTTTTATAAGAAAAGATCGGAGCTAATTACGTTAGCATCCTTATGGCATTTTCAATGTAAATTAGCATTGTGCTAACCGCTTGCTAATACGATAGTTTTTTGAGGTTCTCAGCTAACTTTAAAGTGATAGTCTGGATGTTGTCAGAAAGAGAGAGAGAGAGGGACTCTTTTTGAAAAAAACGGCCCAAGCTCCCTCCCCTCCCTTCCTGATTTGTCTTGGAAGCCACGCCTGTTTTCCCGTGCACGCGCGAGGTTCAATGGGCCAAGAAGTGACGAGGAGGAGACATTACGGTGACAGTGTCAACAATGGAGTTATCCGAGGTAACGATGCATTTATGGTACAAAATGTTTGTGTTTTTGGGGATAACACGTTTATGCAGCTAACTCTGTACTAAAATTTTAATTAAACGGGCATATCCAGTGAACATGTAGTTTTGACATAGTTTAGCATGCAACATGGTTTACTTTTATGATGCTAACAGTTACAAAGTTAGCGTACGATTTACTGTCCGGTCCTGTCTGTCATCTTTTTTGTGTTTTAAACCACTTTAGATTTGGGCCTTATTGCTTATGTTTTGTTTTTTCTAATTATGTTTTATCTTTTTTTGTCTTCAAAACTCTGTGAGAGACTCCGTTGATAAATAAACCCCACCTGCAGCATCAAGCAAACGATTCTAGATGCTAGATGCTCCAAAAGCATCTGTGGCCAGAGGCAGCTGGAGACCCAGCTTAGACTTTAGTGAAGAGGATTCAACCCGTGTTCATAATCTAAGAATGCAGAGGCTACACTTCGAACGTGTAAGTCCCTTCAGACATCTGCATAACCATTTACATCAATTGTAATAAACTAACAAAACTACACTTTCTTTTGTATAGGGAGTGGGACACATACAGAATATGACTCTGGAGATCAAGACGTGTTATTCAGGGTGGAGGACAAAGACCCTGGTGTTCTGTTTGACATCACCTCTCACACTGCACCTCCTGGAAGACACTCACCCACTGAAAATCAGCCCCCCGGTGCAGATGTGCCCACTGCCGGGAAACGCCCACCTCTAGAGAACTTCATATCTAAAGTGCCACACGTGGAGACTAATTCAGACACATTTTCTGATCCTGATGGGCACTACATTGGATTTATACCACATCGATTGTAATTTACATTTCAATTGAAGTCACTTTGGTTTGTTTTATGAGAATAAAGAATGCAATATAAGACAGACTTGTACTTTCAAAGCACAACTAACATATTGCCTAAAAAAAGCTCTTGCACAGAAATAGCATCTCATAACTTGTCAGGAAAACATTTGTTTACAGATATAAACAAACAATGGTCAACTATTTTTCAACAAAAACTTTATTTACAATTAAAATGACAAATTATTGATATTTCTGTGGCAATCGTTGACCTGTAAAAAAGCCAAGGATAAAGAATGTATCATGGATGTATGCAATTTCTGTATTCCATATTGTGATAATAAATTAGTCCATACCATCTCCTTGGGTGTGTTGGAGTAACTCCTGGGTTGTTAGGGCAGGGACAGCTAAAAGCAAACCCAGTTGTCTGAGGATCTCAATTTTGCAGGGCGTGGGAGTCCTTTTTTGCTGTTCAACCGTGCAGCAACAATCATTGTCTGGAGCTCTGGAATATATGAATAGTCCTTCTCAACCTTCACTGTATAAATCCTGCAGCACGTAGACTTATTATTGAATACTTTAAAAAGGTATCTGAAAGAGAGACAAAATAATGCTAAAAAAGTAAATAATAGAAAAGCAATGAAGATACATAGTTTACAAAATGTGTACATACTGTATACAATTATACACCCATCAGCATCCTTTTGCAGGTCAGTATACATGGTGAGGGCTGCAAGTTACATTCTTATATCCATAATGGCCGGGTCATAACTGACTCTTTTGCTGGTGTACATAAGATGACTGTGCAATGCCTCCAGCCATGCAGTTGATCTACAAAAATGTTTGCATAATTTATAGCTTCTATAATTTTTTTTTTTATGCAATACCTAAACTTCAGATACTTTGGTAGTTCTTTGAACCAACGTTCTTTTAGAATTACCTCCCTGAGAGTATTGTGCGCCGTTGAACCTTTCACTATCCACTCTTTCTCCCGTCAATGTTCCACTGTAGTTGTGAAACATCCGTGTTGCTGGCCAGTCTACCCAGAAAAGAAACAAAAATCAAATACATGTACAGTATAAATGCACAATAAGCATCTTTTACAAAGCTCACAATTTTACTTACTGCATGTAGCTTTTTGCCCAAGTTCTTAGACCCATGCTACATATCATGTGTGCTCCACACCTCTGTCTTTGTATATCCCATTTCCTGTGTCAGGTTTATAAATTCAAAATTAAAACTATAATTGCTTTAGATGTGTCCAATTACAAGTTTCATAACATAAATACGATGACACTTACTGAAAAGAGCAGAAATCTGTGAGTGGGCATCAGTAAACACTTCTGTAATGTGGACCTCTCCCTGTGTCCTGCTCACTTATGTACTGAAGGTCATTCAGGTCTGTTTTCCTTCTCAGAGAGGCCCCTGTCCTGTGAACACAGTGTGTAAACATTAGCATTATAAATTAGCATTATGTACACAAGTTTTGGTTTAAACTTGTTTTTGTAAACACAAGCTCAAATCCTCACAGTGTGGTTGTACTCCTCCTCAGGAAAACCAACTGATGGTAAACTAAACAAAAAACAACATTATTTTAATTTCATTGTCAATGACCAGTGTGACAACTACACAGATAATAAACATGTTTTACTTACTCTGCAGTTCTTGAAGAAAGGGCTTCCTCTTGCTCCAAGATGTTCAGTCCCTGTTCAAAATTGGTATCTCTACAAATACAAGAGAATAGCAGTTTATGAATAATTTTCTAAACCAATTGATTGTGGTTTTGTGGTGTTTGAGTATCTATTTTTCCATGGCTAGCATCAGTAAGGCTGTGCATGCCATTTCATTAGACTATTATCTTCAATCCACTACAGTTCACACATTGTTGGGGGTATGGGGCTTTGAATTTCAATACAAATTTTTGTCTGCCCTTTACTGTGGTGTTGAGTGCTAATCTAATTTACAAAAAAACATTCTTACCTCTCAGATAAGTCCCCGTGGATGCTCGATAGCGTTGGCACAGCAGGAAATAGTTGTTTTTTTATATATAGGAGTAGATGTTGTAGCCCCTGATCCGGTTTGGTAACTGGAAACATAGTTATACATATTTACACAAAATGTAACAACATTGTTCATTTCTAATTAAAAATTCTTACAGAGTAAGCTATATTTTTAATCGCATTTCCTTCAAAACACATATGTAGCCCGCTGGCCTTCAATCATTTATCATACAATAAACATCAGATGCTAGCACTACATTTAGAGTTTGGCATTAGACCTACTGCATGTCTGCACGTCTCCAAATCTCAATGCTACATTTGATGTAATGCCAGTATGCACAGAAATATACATAGTCAAGACACGTGCGTGTAACGTTGTGAAAAACATCCGTGGTGACCAGTGTCATTGTTTACAGTAGGCTAACCTTATAGCTTTATAACGCGATGCAAACAGTTCATAGTTAGCTAGCGTATTAGCGCTTAGAATTTGCAAAAAGCCTAATCACGACGGACGCACTAAATTCAACAAATTGTCGCCATGAATACTTCAAAGTGTCATGCATTTACCTGTACATAAGAAACGTTGCCAACTCTTCATCTGTTCTTTCGTTGAGCTCACGAAGCTCCGTCCATCTGTTGAACGACTCTCCGATATAAACTCCACATCTATCTTGCATTAGTCTTTCTGCTAGATGGGCTTTGGAACCATTTAAATTTCTTTTGAGAAGTAGCAGGCAGTCGTAGCTTCTGTCCGTGTGCAGGTTGTTGTTGCAGGGGCGCTCCGGGGTAATGGCGGAGGATACAGGTAGCAGAAACAGAAACACTCTCTGCGGCTGCGCGTGCTCAGTTATCGGGCACGAGCCTACAGCGCGCATGAAGTGTCAATCATCGTCTTACTCGCATTTTATTGGTTAACGCCATCGGCGAGGGGACTCTTGAGTAGTTGCTGAGATCAGAGAAGGAGGGACTTAACAAAATATAATAATAAATATTTTTACTTACTTTATATCAACACTTAAGGCCAGAAGGTCAATTTTGTACATTTCTTAAAATTTGTAATACATTTAGAAATCCAGACTATCACTTTAAGCTACTTATTTTCTATTTAGGCAAGGCAACTTTATTTATACCGCGCATTTCATACACATATATAGAAACATCAAGACATGGGAAATACATGATGACTGGCCATTGACCGGGGGTGGGGCAGAGCAAGAAGGACGGGGACGCAGAAGGACGGGGGCGTGGTTAGGGAGGGGGTATGTGTGTGCGGTTATTTACAGTCTGAAAGTCAGTGTTTTGCAAAATATGACCCAGAGAGCTCAGTCCTTATCAGGTTTAGCTCCGTGGCTTGGCCTTGAAGGGAAGTGTTGACGTCATAGGAGAGATGAGAGGTCCAGCTGCTTCAAACCTCCTCTCTCAGGAGGAAGAGAATTATTACAGCAATAGTTCATACATTTATAATGAATTCGCTTTTTTCTTGGTCTCAGCTTTAGTTCAGTTCTCCAGAGCAGGTAGTTCCCTTCACAGTTCATCCCTTTTCCTGCCAAAATATAGTCCAACTATTGTCCGTCTCCACAGCGAGCTTCCAGGTCGTACATAACAGGTCATCGTTGTTGTGCGTTACTTTCCGGTGTAATTCCATCACTCGGTCACTCCCTGCTCCAAAGTGCTCGTTAATTTTAACAGACAGCAGCGTGGTCCGATTGCAAACTGCTGCCATTCCAAATTTACGATAATCCAGGGCAGTCCATCCAATAAGCAGGTGCCCTGTTACCAAGAGTCCAAATAAGTAAATATCTTTGATGTCTCCGACTGACAGGACCGCTAGGCAAACGACAATCCACATTGCAAACCGAGCTGTGAAAATCCGGTCAGGGAAGACGACATCCTCCGTGGCCTCACTTTGTGAAAAAAACGTATCAACTGCGCTGAGATTCCAGTTAATCAATTCCATAGTTTACAATTTACATTGTATATTCATCCCAAATAAGATTGTAATATGCATTTTCTTTGTTTCTGTATGTTAAAGTTTTGCAGTCAAACCAGTAAATAGCATCAAAACAGCAAGTTGCTTCCTGGTCCTTCATAATGGAAGCAACATCTACATCACATCAGTGGCACCAAAAGGTTAACGCCCCTTTGTGGGGGGCAAACAGAAGCTGTCTGAGAACTTTTAATTTACATATGAAAAAACGTTTTCTTTGTTTTATTTAATTATCGATCGTGAAAAGGAAGCCATGGAAGTGACCTGTTGCTTCAGATAATTAACAGAGAAGTCGGTTAACGTTTTAAAACTGAGCTGCTAAACCCACTGTGATCATGACTTGTCTGTGACATTTGCTTGTGTAACTTTTTTGCTGGATGCTTTATGTCATTACAGTGTCAGCTTTTAGTCTGCCCCTTTTATATTATCATTAAATTAAAATCATACAGCCTACGGTCTAGTTTTGTAGCTTATGAGATGAAAGAATATACTATTCCTAACAATGCTGTCCACGGATACATGTTAATAACAAATACATCTTAATGCCTGTTGCCTGTAAGTTTTTACCGTATCCGGACAGCACTGCGCATCCATGACTGGAAGAGGAGTTCAGATGCATCGTCCACACTGAGCGGTCAGCTAATTAACACATACCAGTTATAAAGATGACCACGGATTCAGAAGATTAACTCACGAAGATTTATTTCCCTGCACAATTGGAATCTAAACACAACAAATTGCTTCCCCATTTCCCTGTCTGCCCGCCTCCGTTCCCCCGGGGAGAGAGTGCCTGCCTCCCGGGGAGAGCCGAGCAAACGTCACATTTTTCCCATCATGCCTTAGACTACGTGTCGTTGTTTCCATTGGTCCCCAAGCCGTCATGTGACGTTTGGCTCCGCCCTTGGCGGCCATTTTATGAGTTCGTGTGTTAGAGACGGTTTTCCTGTCATTTTGAAACATTTGTACAGACTTTTGATTAACATTTCTAAATAGCTAAAAAGGCATAACTTCACATAAAAATATTATAACTCTTCAGAGAGCAAATGGTACATGGTTCATTCAGCAGCTAATCTACTAGCTGCTAATGCTAACGTTAATGTGTGTTTTAAAACCGAGAATCATTAATTAGGCCTAATGCTGAACATGTTTGATGAGTTTGAATATTTACTGATTAAAGATGTTACAGAATGTGCATAATACACGGCCACAATGTGCAGTTGTTTCTTCAGTAATGAGCCCTGACATGGCCTTGGCAGATACTAGCAATCGATGAACTGGTTTGAAAAGTTGCGTAGTATGGCTTTAGGTAAGTTCACTTTCTTGTAACACCTCCCTTACTTTTGTCTATTTAATAAAAGCATTATTTTGCCGACATAAAGATGAATACATTTGAATCTTCCGCTAAGTAAAAATATTAATAATGATATAATAGATTTATATAGCGCTTTTTTTGGGGGAACACAGCACAAATTGAACCTGTGACTGTTTTTGTTGTGAAACCACCAAAGTAGAACCATTAAGGCTTATAGAATGGCATTGCTGCGCCTCATTAATCCAGCTGAAATGTCCACAATAGGCATCAGCTGATTAAACAGGCGCGGCGTTACAAAGGCCACACTCGTCCGTCCCAGTGCGGGTCATGGGTGCAGCCCGCGTCATGGGTGCAGCCGGCGTCTGCTTCTCAACACATGGCCCGGGAGTGGACAGGAGGAACCAGGAAGTGCTTGGCCTTTCCTGAATATACAGTATACAATAAAATACCAGATCATTTCATGGGTATACGAGTCTCCTCAAAGCAGAACAGTGTTCAGATGACCTCAAATCAAAAGGCCAATTGATAAACACGCATATCCAGGGTCTAAATATAACCAATCTAACGTGAGTCACTGCGGGTGAACAGGGAAAATAAATAAGCTGCTGATTATGGACATGAATATGAGGAAAAAATGTGCAGTATTTTATGTTATTATATAATTTTATTTTATTATATAATGTACTATATTTATTAGTAGCAAAATCTGAATCATGAATAGAGCCAAGTTTAAAATCGCAACATTATTGTGTTGACTTCTTAGTTACAAAGATTTGTTCAGAGGGGATTTTTTATGTATAATTTCACCTTGTTTTTTAGGGTTCATAACTCAATAAATCAGGCTACGAGGTAGATATTAAAAGTCCATGTAAAATGTCAAAATATGACTAAAATTACTAAATACTGTTAAGTGTGGAAAGTTTGGAGTCTGTAGGAGCTACTTAAAGCAGTACCAAGTAACTCTTGCCCCTAGAGGCCATAAGCGCAACTGCAGGTGTCTTAGCAAGTTACGATTTTTTAACTTATTAAATGTCTTGGAGAGTAAATACTACGCTGATAGAAAAGGTGAAGGGAGAGAGGGGTGTTGTACATCCAGTTATACAATGGAAATATTTGTTTTCACTCAAACCTGGCTGTAAATACTGTTTAAAATGGCGCTAGCCCGCAGTTAGCTTTGCCCGTTAGCCTGTTAGCTTCTTCTCTGTGATTCTATTTGTGTGTATTGCTTGCTCCGCCCCGGTGGCAGTCAAGTTGCAAGCATGTTTTCTGGCCAGAGACACCAGGGGGAGATGAAAGACCCTCCAATCATCCCATTAACACTTGTATTGGACTACGGAAAGGATTTATTAAGGTAAACACGTTACTTAGTACTGCTTTAAGTGGAGATGTTGATGCAAGAGTGTAATAAAAACCTAATTTTGAGAAAACTGGCCCTAAAGTTTTGAAACATACAGTATATTAGGGCTGCATGATTTTGACAAAAAACAGATTTTTCTGACAGATATTGCAATTGTGATTTGATTTGCGATTTTAACATTTTATATCATACGTTTTATTTTTCATAAACATCATGGTGCTCAGTTATTCCATGTCAGCTTCATGCAGCAACAAGATACACACCTGCAAGCAGCAAAGCATTTTAAGATGTTGTTAGGAAAACAGTTTTAATCATTCTCACATAAACGTGGCACTATCAGACCCTACTCCGCTACATAAATGCATTCTCGGAATCACACGTTGCAAAATGCTATTTGTTTCATGAAAATCAAAAGCCTGTTGTAAAGATGTTACAATTGACCTTTCGCAAAAGCCCCGTCTACTTAGTTACTGTTGCTAGGTCCGTCAAACTTTCTGATGCCGATGCTGGAGTGACTCGTGTTAGTGACTCTTATTGGAGCAATACCTGCACGATATCCTCCAGATCGAGGAAAAAGGGGTTGGAATCTGCAGCAGAGGGATATATTCAAGGTATTAAACTATCCAACTAACTGTACAACTGTTCAGACTAAAGCAAACAGGTCTCAAGCCAAATCAGAGAAACCTCATCCAATCCAATCCACCATTATTTGTATAGCACATTATACCGACAAAGTCTCCAAAGTGCTGCACAGAGTACAAATTAACACTAATTACAAAAAATACAAAAAATAAAGAGCTAATTAACTAATAAAATTCAATAAACAATACTCATGATCTCTACTCACTACTGCCACCTCAGGTCTTACGCGTAACTGCAGTCTCTATATTAAGCTCGTGCATGACGGCACTTTGGACCCGGAGTAACACCTTTTTGAGTCACAGTGCAGGATTTTAGAGACAGTTGTGGTGAACAGGTCTGGGCTCATTCTACACATTAGGCTGGAACATATAGGGGGAGGAAAATACATAATTTTAACATTTTTAAACTATAGTCCCTTTAAATTCAACAGGTTTGTGTGACTGTACACTGAGTAATAGTTCACCAGCGCAGTTAAAGTTACGCCAAACAACTCCAGTTTGTGTAACGTTTTGTGACTGTCAGTAGCTAGACGTTAGCTAGCTAAGATGTTAGCCTAGCCTTACCTTAGAGCAGACGTATGCTTGTTTATTTTAGAGGCATTTAGTGGGGCGTAGGCCGTCCACATTGTTTGATCCATTGCAGGCAGGGCTCAGGTTGTGTTTTTGGCTTTGGGAAGGGAAAGAACTCAACTCCCCCCACTGAGATATGTCCGGTTTACATATTCCATAGGCAGATCGCGGGGCTTTGCAAAAGGTCCATTAGACACGGCGTACAATGACATGAGCGGAGCCGATTCTCTCTTAATGTGATATTTGATAGTATAAGCTTTGCAAAAGGACAATATGTAAAATGTTGGTGTCCTTTCTGATGGGGAATTATAGAGTTAATTCGGCCCACACACATTGCCCTTATCATATCGTACTGCTAAATCAGTACATTTGGCCTTCTACATGACTTGTGGCCTAATAACGTGGCACACTGGCAGTGCACAGATTCTTAGTGCCTACGTGTCACCAAGATTACTTAACCCTCTCCATGTGGAAGTATCGCCAGACTTCTGAATGATCAATGCCCTGAACACTGTATTGGCTGTTCAAATGTCTCCAGGCCTGTACTATGGCAAATAAACTTCTCCTGCATAAGACATCCTGACTGCTGCCGATTCTTCATCAATTTTCCCTAACACTTTCATCATCTGATCCTTTAGATGGGCACATATTTCTTCAACCCTTCCGACTAAATCTTGGAAGTAACACACTGTTGCATCATGGGCCTAAAACCGGGGATTGCTTGAAGTAAGATCTATAACTTTATTTTCGTCTTTCAAATTCTTTCACAAACCAAGGCAATAAAAATGAAGCATTGTTAGAAATGTCACTTGAAGTAACGGTGTTGTTGATTTTAGTTATTTAGCAAAACTAAGATTACATGAACCATTAAAGCACAGTTTTGGCCTCATATTGCGCCGGAACTGTCTCTCCTCGATAAGGTTTCATGTGTTTTTGGAAGATGTCACTTTGCAGGAGTGTCTACAGCCTTCATTAGTGATGATGACACATGCTCTGTTTGGGTGCACATGACACTTGAGCTTATAAATTAAAGAGGGGGTATTATGCTTTTTTTCAATCACATAGCACCAGTCTATATCATACTACAATGATGACGTAACCTTCTGTTGGTCTGTATATGCAGTAAATTAAAATAACTGCCTTGAATAAAATTGCTCTCTCAAAATGGCTGTACTGAACGTCTTGAAATAGGCCTCTGTCTCTTTAAGAAGCTTTCCGACACGCCCCCTTCAGCACACTGCTGTGGCATCTAAACAACACTACTGTGCGGGGAGGGGGCTCTGCTGAGCTGAGGAGCAGTGGTTGGTGGCTTGGCTGGTGACGAAAGGTCCAGAGGCGTCTCCAGGAGGTGGGGGCGTTCCTAGGAGGACTGAGGCATAGCTACACCTAAAATGGCTGCCGTCTAACTTTTTACTGATTACTCAAAAATATGTGAATGAGCCAAGGCAACACTCCAGGCATGTGTTTAATGAGGGAATGACATAATAACATGATATAAAGCTTGAAAAAGTCGATTTTACATAATACCCCTCCCTTTAAAAAATATTATACACAAAAACCTGCGTCGCCACTTTGTTGTTACACCCCTAATTGATATGGCCTTTTCTCACCAACACTAAGTGAAAGACAAGAGAAATCTAAAGGGAAATCCGATAGTCTGCACATAAAGAGTGTCTACATGTGTTGTGCGGAGACTGTGATTTAGCGGTGGCTGATTACAGACGGCGCTCCACCGACACGACGCTCTGTGACGTCCACCAAAGCGCACGTCTGAGGAGGGGAGAGTGTCTCCGAGCGCTCCGGGGCCTAATGACCGGATTGAATGGCAGCGCCGGTCGTTGTCTTGGCAACGGGAGCCGTGGACACGTGAGGAGGAAACGGGAGAGAGGAGCGAGCGCACAGGCACAGAGGGCAAGGAAACTCAGCCGAGGACAAAGATGGTCCCGGGGAGCTGTGCTTATAGCTCTCATTGTCGCCCGCTTTGTAGTCGAAAAGTTATGCTAAATTATCTATTAACTTAGACATATCAGCGAGATGTCCCTGTCCTTCACCCGAACCTTCAGCATATCACTGTTCCCAGCCTTGATCAGTTTGACAAACTCACATTTGTTATCAAAAACACCACAAGATAGAAAGTACAAACACAGCACTTTTCCTGTGACTTTGGTGTTTGACAAAGCCCTCCTGTTGAAACGCGAGACGTTCCCTTGACTAAACAACCAGTACAGATGACAACTTGAGCAACTCTCTATAAAATCACCATAGTATTTGTCGCAAACCCCCATTCAAAACCAGTCCCCTGGTCTTCAATGAAGCAGCAAAATAAAAATATTAAAGGTATTGTATTATTGTATTGTATTGCCGGTAAAATATCCAATATGTCCCAAACCAACAGTGATACAGACTTCTGTTTTTTTTGCATTGGAAAGAGCTCAGTCAGAGCCTTAAAACTTCCTAGGCCTCAGGGAAGCCGAGAAACATCAGGGTGAAAATTGGTCACAAGTTTGTACACCTTGGATCGTATTTTATATACTTTTGTGTTGCAAACTTTGGCTTATAATATTGGAACCATAAGAGATAGAGGGCCAGAGCTTGTGTTTCAAAACGCAGACTATAGCGTAACATTTTGCGCTTAGTAGGAGCGCACTCTAGACTTACCACATTTAAGTGGGAAGTACTGGGGTGGAGACACACTTTTTCCTTCAACCAGATCGACTCTGCGGCCGGGGAGGGGAGAGGGGTTGTGGGGGGTGAGCATGTGCATTTGTTTGTTTCGCGTTTACAGCCGAGTGCGTGTTTAGCTCACGATGGGTTAATAAAGTTTTTAGTTTGACCTGTGAGAGCCTAAGGCTTAAGGAGGAACGTCAGGGGTGAATAACGCATATCCGCCACTCGGACAATCTCAGTACGTCAGAGGACTGCAAACCTCGTGCACCAGGCACAAGATCTGGCCCAGAGACTTTATTCACAGGGTTTATACAGGCAGAAACAAGTCAAATTTAATGCTTTCAAATGCCCAAATACTATATTTTAATGCCACAAATGCAGAAAAGAATCAGCACATATCTCATTACTGAAGATTTGCAAATATTTCATCAAACAGAGCAAAGAGAATTGGATGACATTTTAAAATATTGCCCAAGCATATTGGCACAGTGCATAACAGCGTCGGCCTTAGAAAAACCCACATCGGTTAACCGCTAAAAATAAAAAATACATTTTTACAATTGTAGACCGCGAAAAAAAATGGTTTAGAAGTAAAGCCAAGACTTTTATGGAATAAATTAACATTTAAACTACACTTGTTTTCTGGAATAGGAATTAAAATCAGAATACAACCAACACAGACAAAAGCCTCATCATTACCATACACACTTGTGTCCTTGTAAAAAATCTACTCAAAATAAGCACTCTGCATCCCTGTTGCCTCAAGCAAATTAGCTCAGTGCTTTCTGCTTCATTTGCATTTCATTGTTAAGTTTTTACCCGGGTATGTAAGGCTCCCACAACTACCCAGTCTGCAAGCGGATTTTTGTCTGACCATGGTTAACTTTGTCTTTTAATTTCCCTTCCACTTATCCACACAGTTACTGAGAAACATAAAATTTGCTCATAATGATAATACGAAAGACATTAAATAATCTGTTGTTTGGTTAACCATAACAGCTCAACAATTGAAATTTCGTTCTATGTACTTTGTGTATTAAATGACGAAGTCTATCTGTTTACGGCAACAAGAAGAACATCCTCTTAGAGAACATGAAGCAGGTACATTCTTGTAAAGTGTGTTTAAGAAAATATTTAACTCGTGGGCTGTGATTGGATTGACATAAAGCAAAGTTCCAGACGGTCCTGTGTTTGAACAGATACAAAAAGCAGGAGTGGACGCCTGGTCGGGCTGCACGATCATGTCTACTGTCTGCACGTATCATTGTTCTGTATTGAGCCGCGTCTAATTGTAACATCCTTCCAGACAGTTTTTGATGTAAATATGAGGTGGATTTTCATAAAACAAGCAGCGTTTTGCAGCTTGTGATTCGGAGAATGCATTTATGTAGCTGAATGTGGAGAAAGGGCCTGAGAGCGCCACGATTACTAAAGAAAATAAGGATGTTTTTTCTGACAACTCCATAAAAAAGCCTCTTTGCCTCTCGCAGGATTGTATCTTGTCGCTGCATGAAGCTGAAATGTAATAACTGAGCACTGTGATGTTTAAAGAGGGGGTATTATGCTTTTTTCAATCACATAGCACCAGTCTATAGCATACTACAATGATGACGTAACCTTCTGTTGGTCTGTATATGCAGTAAATTAAAATAACTGCCTTGAATAAAATTGCTCTCTCAAAATGGCTGTACTGAACGTCTTGAAATAGGCCTCTGTCTCTTTAAGAAGCTTTCCGACACGCCCCCTTCAGCACACTGCTGTGGCATCTAAACAACACTACTGTGCGGGGAGGGGGCTCTGCTGAGCTGAGGAGCAGTGGTTGGTGGCTTGGCTGGTGACAAAAGGTCCAGAGGCGTCTCCAGGAGGTGGGGGCGTTCCTAGGAGGACTGAGGCATAGCTACACCTAAAATGGCTGCCGTCTAAGTTTTTACTTATTACTCAAAAATATGTGAATGAGCCAAGGCAACACTCCAGGCATGTGTTTAATGAGGGAATGACATAATAACATGATATAAAGCTTGAAAAAGTCGATTTTACATAATACCCCCCTTCAAAGAATCCAAGCGGGCTTCGGCCAGGGAAGAGACACGCGGCCACGGACGAGCTATCAGAGGATCACGGCGGATATTTGAGCACGCGGACAATAAGCTTCACCCTAACAGAGGCTGCACTTGGATCAGAAAGGAGCAGGCCCGGATTAGCTGGACGTCTGACAATTGTCAAGTGTGATCTGTCTTTTTTCTTACTTATAAATGCGCCGTTGTCATCGTGTGAGTCACAGTTTTCAAGAAAACCGTCAGAAGTATGTGCCAAAGCCGTTCCGTGGTCAGTATTCTGTTTTGCTTGAGGCAAGAATTCCAATGTTTAAAAATGTAGCTTTTAGTGCACATTTTAAACACTTCCCAGAACATTAAAGGGGGGGTCTTATGTAAAATCGACTTTTTCAAGCTTTATATCATGTTATTATGTCATTCCCTCATTAAACACATGCCTGGAGTGTTGCCTTGGCTCATTCACATATTTTTGAGTAATCGGTAAAAACTTAGACGGCAGCCATTTTAGGTGTAGCTATGCCTCAGTCCTCCTAGGAACAGCCCCACCTCCTGGAGACGCCTCTGGACCTTTCGTCACCAGCCAAGCCACCAACCACTGCTCCTCAGCTCAGCAGAGCCCCCTCCCCGCACAGTAGTGTTGTTTAGATGCCACAGCAGTGTGCTGAAGGGGGCGTGTCGGAAAGCTTCTTAAAGAGACAGAGGCCTATTTCAAGACGTTCAGTACAGCCATTTTGAGAGAGCAATTTTATTCAAGGCAGTTATTTTAATTACTGCATATACAGACCAACAGAAGGTTACGTCATCATTGTAGTATGCTATAGGCTGGTGCTATGTGATTGAAAAAACATAATACCCCCTCTTTAACATTTGAGAGCAGACCGAAATGTGAACAGCTAATCCAACGCAACAGTCTCCTAGATCAGAGGCGTGATTAGGGGCTGCAATTAACTGTGCAGCCCCTAATCACGCCTCTGTAGTACTCAAACGTTTATTCCTCGCCTTTGCCCGTAATGCTCCACCCAGACAGTGCTCCGAGCTGCAGCCTCACAGCGCACATTTGAATAGCATTTCCATGACACGGAGATACAGAGATGGGCTGACAACACCGAGACAGTGTCTTTCAGGGCGACGTCTCATGAACCGGCTGTGAGGAGGCTTTCCAACGCACACAAAAGGGCTGAATGCTTTGAGCTGTGGTCATTAAACCACAAAGCCGTTCCCTGCCGGTTTATCCAATTGTTTACTGCACGCATATTTGTGCGTTTTGCATCTGTTAAAAGCAGGAAAGCAGAACCGTCCGGAGCTTACTGCAGACTGCTTATAGGGCTTAAGGGAATATTTAGGCAGTAGTTGCCGGAATTTCAGAACTGTAAGCCGCTACTTTTTCACACGCTTCGAACCTTGTGGTTTATCCGATGTGGCTAATTCATAGATTTTTATGGTCCTACTGAATATTGTGTCATGTTATCAATAGCAATGCACCGACATTCAAAGCAGTACTAAGTAACTTGTTTACCTTAATAAATCCTTTCCGTAGTCCC
Organism: Neogobius melanostomus; assembly: GCA_007210695.1. Taxonomy (NCBI): domain Eukaryota; kingdom Metazoa; phylum Chordata; class Actinopteri; order Gobiiformes; family Gobiidae; genus Neogobius; species Neogobius melanostomus. Next base: position 440,013 of record VHKM01000542.1, on the reverse strand, counting down.
TCTGGGGCTAATACAAGTGTTAATGGGATGATTGGAGGGTCTTTCATCTCCCCCTGGCCAGAAAACCACAATTGCAACTTTGCCTGCACTGGGTCGGAGCCACCAATACACACTAATGGAATCACGAAGAAGAAGCTAACAGGCTAACGGGCAAAGCTAACTGCGGGCTAGCGCCACTTAAACAGTATTTACAGCAAAGTTTGAGCCAAGTTTTTTTTAATTCCATTGTGTGATTGGATGTACAATATCCCTCTTTCCCTTTGTCTTTTCTGTCAGCGTAGTATTTACTCTCATGGACAATTAATGAGTGAAAAACCGTAACATGCTACGACACCTGCAGTGGCGCTTATGGCCTCTAGGGTGCACGAGTTACTTAGTACTGCTTTAACCTTAAGGATAGTGGAGTTTACAAACTAACCCTAACCTTACCTGAGCCCTAACCTTACCTTAGCCCTAACCTTACCTTAGCCCTAACCTTACCTTAGCCCTAACCTTACCTTAGCCCTAACCTTACCTTAGCCCTAACCTTACCTTAGCCTAACCTTAAGGACCTATTGTCGGAATAGCGCTGTCAAAAAGTGTCAGATTGACGGGATGTCGCAATGGAGGTGTGTCAGAATGACGGGCCGACCCCTCCTAACTGTACTTGACTCATGGACATATTTGAAGATATTTTAAAGGTCAGTTTTAACATTGTTTGGTGCTTTGAATAAATGTTGTGCACACAAATGCAAGTGTTCATGAAGGCAACACAGACAGTGTTTAACATGACGGTCATGGGCCAAATCCAGTCTGTAAAAACAAAACCTCCGACGTTAAGGAAATTAAAACAGCATATCAAGAATACAATTTATACATTATTATACAAAGGAGCACATGTGGCCTCATAGAGAAAGTCAAGAAATCTGCAAAGCTTCTTAGCATTCTTGCCTTATCTGCTCATGGTACGGAGTAAAACAATTAGAAACCCACAAACACAGGACCAGCAGTACCTATAGTTCACATAGAGCAGCTTTGTTTACTTCCTGGGAACTAGGTGGAAGTAATAACGCACTCACTGATACTGGTTGGTTCTAATTGATTTTTTACAGGATGTGACGGCAGCATTTCTTCCCGATTAGGACTGAAACCAGGCCTAAATGAGGATCGACCACAGACTAAACCAGGAATAAGGCATTCGCAATACAGGAATAAGCCAAGATTTAAGTGGTTTCCCTAATACAGTGGTTCCCAAACTGAAGACATTTTGAGTGAAAAAAAATATGTTTATCACACGGGAAACACGCTTATACAGGCGGAAGTGCTTCTTATTCAGACGTGGATACATATCTGGTGATTAAACTGTGGATCGCAGATGAGGGTCTCCTTGGTTTAAAGAAGATCAGTTCAGTCTGACTTTAAAGCCCATTGTTTTGTTGTCACTGCAGGAGCTGCTACAGAGACACATGAGCTCAATGACGGCTCTAAACAGTTTGATGTCTCTGTTGCAATTCTGAATTTGTCACAAAATGATAACTTTGCTACAGTTAAATATTGAATTGATGTAAAAATCTATGAAATACAATTGAATCTTTTATCCATTTCTCCTCTGCCTCTTCTGCCTGCACTGAATGATAAGCTATTGCTCTGATTATTTTTGCACAGTGGGTATTAAATGGGAATCTGCACCATATGCACTGTCATGACATACATCACTATTGTAATGGTTCAGTGTTAGCCTATTGGTTTGTTTTTAGTTTAGTTTATTTGAGCAGTTAACATTTTTCTCTTTTCCAAAATGTCATAATCATACAGTTTACGGAAGCTCAAAGGGAGTAGACTGAAGCAAGAAGCTCATGAGTGCCCACGCCTTTTTCATGGAAATTACATTTGCATTTCATGATCTTAGTTAGAAATACATTTACATCAGATAAACAATCCTTCCTGAGTATTCTGTATCAGTTTGAAAACACAACTAAATACCTGTACATGTGTGTGAGTTAACTTTAGCTGCTAATAAATAATAACAATTACTATAATTAAAAGTTATTGTTATTGATCATAACAATTATCCTTCTTGTCATTATCAATGAATGAATATCTGATTTAATATTATATAGGCACATTGGACATTAGTACACTGTCATCTTACCACTTTCTTGCTGTCATTACTGTTCACTATTTATTATCATTACTATGATAATGACATCCCCATATTGTATACACTATCTATGCCAGGGGTCACGAATTCAATTTCACCAAGGTCCGAAATGAAAAAAATGGTCAAGCAAAGGTCCGGAACATACAGGGTTAATTCACGGTTATATCAGGATTTTTAAGCCTTTTTTAAATCTATTTCTGTGATTTGAAAATAATGCAATCAATTGAATCCTGTTATTGTTTTTTTGCTCTAAAAATAAGTTTTGGCTCCTAAATAGCAGAGTTCATATAGGCTACTGTAGCCTATTATACACAATGTGCACATAATATATGACAGTGATGTGTTTCTTTGCTCAGTTCAACACACTGAGCCCCGTTTAGTCCAGGTTTAGTCCTGGCTTAGTCCAGGTTTAGTCCTGGTTCAGACCTGCTCGGGAAACAACCGCGCTATCTACGCATAACGATCGCGCGTGCATATTTAATTAGGGCGTCCTCCGCTTTTGTTTTTAGCAAGCCATATTTCAGTCATTCCGAAACCGTTTCTAAAATTTAAAAAGTATCATGAAGCTAAGATGTAGGACTTTCTCTTTCTGTTCGTCTGGGCTGTAGTTTATTGCTCTGGTGCAGTCAGAGAGGGAGAGGGAGGGAGGGAGAGCGAGAGAGGGAGAGAGAGCGCAGACGCAGCTGCTCGTCTGAGGGAATTCACGGTCGGGTCCAAAGTTCGGATCCAAGGTTCGGGTCCGGAATGGCTGGCGCATGGGTCCGGATCCGGACCGAGGTCCGCCGTTTAGTGACCTCTGATCTAGTGTATTTACTATGACTATAAATGAAAGTGATTGATCCACTGATTGATTTATATTACCTATGTGATTAAAATAGGCCAATGTAAAATAACGATAATGTTTCAGTTGAATTGTACGTCTTTAAAAATGTCCTTCATTTTCCTGCTTTGTCCTTCTTAAAAATGTCCCACATTTGGCTGGTTACAATCTGGTCACTTAATGGCTCCAAAAAGTTTGGGAACCACTGCCCTAATGCTGAATTTTCAAGAGTGGGATTTTCAAGAGCTGCAAGAGCAAAAACAGAAACCCCACTAACCCTGAAGCTGGTTTCAAAATGCACTTGAAGCAGTAGTGCCTCAGAGCTGGGGGTTAGCGAGCAGGAAGTGCGTTGGGAGGAGACACGGGGAAAGTCTGTTGAGGGTAAATTATTAAACGCAATGGACTGTCACACCTGTAGAGCAGCGCGCACTGTAACGCTGCACTCGTGCGGCTCCTCCACTGCCCTCCTCGGTTTCACAGGCCGCGGGGTATTTTTAAACCGAGCATGCTTGACTTTTACCCGACGTGGGGAAAAAACGGCCGGAAATCAACAACCGCGGATACAGGGAAAGTTGGAATGAGGTCATAAAGGAGCTGGAGTTATTATAACCTCGGCCATTGTTTACGCCGCTGCTGCAGCATGGGGGGGGTGTGGGAGTCTTTTGTAGTTCAAGTCAATATTGAGGGCATGTTTTATTTCATTATAAATTAGTTGGTATTCAGATAGAGTATACTGCATTCAGACCAAATGAGAGAAACGAGCAAGAGGACAAGGAAGAGCAGATGAGCGGCTCATCACTCTTGTTTCTGTATGAACCTGGACAGTGAAGCTTCTCCGGCACTAGGGATGCACGATATCGGGTATCGGCTACAAATATCTGATACTGAACCAATACCAGTTTTGTCTCTCAATGCCTTAAAACACAACTTTCACTGACTAAATCTAAGTGAATATGGACATGCTGTATAACCTGGAGAATCCAATCCCTGAATTAGTTTTAACCTCCGTGAATGTATTTTTGGTCGCCGCGGCTAGCAACAGCATGCTAAAGCTAGCGGGAGCATGCTATTCAAGGCTGTGTCAGAAACTATTATAGAAATAGGCTACCTAAAGTCGGCTAATAAAATAAAATCGACCACTGCTGGAGCAGCCAAGTGTTTGTATTTTAGTTCATGAAATGTTGTTAAAGGAATAGGAATGCTGGGAGACACTAAATGCTAACAACATTTGCGTGACTGAGCGCTCGCACAAAGACCAGACAGGTACACATAACACGTCTATAAGCTAAGGTAAGAACATATCTCAGTATGTAAAAACGGTGACCTATTCCTTTAAAGAATATCTGATATAAGATATTTGTAATGCACAAGTTGTAATGATCAGATCACTTTATTTGAGTTCCTTATAAAATAGCCTGTCCCAAGGATACTGTCAAAAATCCAGTGATCCTTGTTAAATGTTTTTCTATTAGTTTATTAATGGATACAATTGATTTTTAACATTGTAATGGCAGTTTTAGAGTTAATTAAATTGAAGCCAGTAATTGTGAAGTACCGTCTGGCCCGCTTAATCAATGCCCGGACCCGTCTCCTGTGCTTTATCCCGGCCAAAGCACATGCTGAGTCTCTGTTTCACACCTAAGACAATGGCCAAAGACTTGTCCTGGCTCAAAGGCCTTCCTGTGTCTTGCTCTAAACATCACAAGAAGGTCATGTCTGCATGATGATGCAGGGGCGGCGACTGCCTCATGCTGTGACTCACTCACTCTCTGGGCCACCCATGGTTAGCTCTGGGCCTCAGAGCTAACCATGGGTTTACCTGTGTGTTGGCCCTCCGCACGTGTGTTAAATTAAACTTAGACTTTTGATAAGACAAATACTTTCAAGTTTTCCTTTATAGTGGTGAGAAATTGCCACGACAACATCATTACTTGATCTCACAATGGAGAAAAGTGGACCATTCACTTTTTCACTCAGAGAAAACCACTTTTAAAAATGTCTCTTGGTATCGGTTAATATCGGATATCGGCAGATACTCACACACCCAGTATTGGTATCGGAAGCAAAAAAGCTGGATCGGTGCATCTCTACCGACACCATGAAGACACAAACAGATTTACCTCGAAAATGACTGGAAAGTGGAGGAAATTAAAAGCTTCCTGTCTGGGAAATGCCATGCAGAGCCCAGGCATTCCGCATTTTGGATTACAAGACATGTTTTAAACGGGATTATATCATGATGTGACAGAGACAGACCGGTTTGTGGGATAATTGTACTGTAGGTTAAAAGCCCTATACCTGATTTTTGAACAATGAACGAGAGAAAGTTCAAACTATTAGTTGTTTTAGAAAAATGTTAGAATTTTCCAACACCCGGCACGTTTCACAACTTCACGGTCACTTTCACGTGTTACTGCCACAGGCCTGCCAACAAAAACTAGCCTGCACGCTCACAATCAATAACGATGCTTCATAATCACATTGCCTCAGGTTTAGTGCAGGATAAGTCCATGGTTTATTTCAAGTTTATTTCCGGCTTAATATGGATGAAGCCCTAGTTTAGTTTGACTTTAGTCCAATTGTAGCCAACGTTTAGTCCTGATGAAGTCCAAATATTCTCGATCCTATTCTGATCTCTAGTTGTGGGAGAGGTTTCTACAAAAAGCCGTCAGATTTCAAACAATGGTGCACCATTAGCAAACATATTGTATTTAAACTTGCTTTAGTTTAGAGAAAAACCCATCCAGTGTTTACCGTTGCCTCTCCGCAGATTAGCTCTTGCCTGTGGATGTTGTGCTATTTTCTATAATAACAGCTTATAGAAACCACAGCGCTCCCTCTGCTTCTTATTTCAGCTGCTCCTCTGCGGCGTACGCTGCAGGCACGGGAATTTAAATGTCTACAACCAACTTTTGCTTCCACTAGAAAAAGGCTCCGCATGAGAAATCTACTGTCGGACGTATTCAGTCATTCTCAGTCAATAGAAGGGCTTTGCGATATTGACAAAATGAAGATCTGAACATTTTTGGGGACTTTCTCCATGACGATGATGAAGCGGTACCATCAGAAATATGCAAACATCTTCATTTACGTCACTTTGTCGCACAAAACGATACTAAGACGATGAAAGCGCAGGAATATTTTGCCATTTCCCCCCAAATTTCAAACTCGATTTCGATACTGAAAATCAAACTCGATACCGATCTCGATACCACAGCAAAGAAGTGAATGCTTTCATGTGAACTGGGGAGCTCGTTTTCCCGAAATGCGACATCATTGCCCCCATTGGTTTGTGTTCACGTGCTTTTTATGTCGGAAAGTGGGGATAATGATGTCATCCAATAAAAGCGGTCTTTATCAGCTCAGCTAATCATATTGAAGTGTACACGTGGTGAAGGCTCATAGATCGGTGGTCAGTGCTGCGAAACCTTCGACTAGCAGAGGTTGAAAAAGGTGCCCCACACCTTTATTTATGCTTAATGCTTTATGTAACATCTGGAACAGCATCCCTCTCACTATAAGAGAATGCCCCACGTTTAACACATTTAGGACTCAATTTAAAAAATTGGTTGAAATCCAATCACCGATGTGCTCATTAGACCTCCTGGTGCAGGACTGAGCCAAGTGTCAGGATCCTCTGCATAGATGTTGCTTTGTAAATAATAATTGTACATATTTATCCTTATGTTTGTTTGAACTGTATGAGCTGCCCTTGCACTAAAATCTCCATTCTATTGCGCAAGTCACAGAACGAACATTCAGATGTTATTAATGTATGAATTGTATCAACATTTGTTATGTAAGTGTAGCCTCAACTTTTAAATTGTTTTATGTTTTATAATTGTTGTTGGCCTTATACACCTTGCCCTGGGACCACAGTTGAAAACTAGCTTTGCAGCTAATACTGACACATTTACAGAAATGTTCATTAATGTGTACTGTCCCTGTCAAATAAACTAATAAATAAAATTAAAATTAAAACCTTCATGCCGGCTCTGTCTCACAATAAAATGTTAGTTGTTAGGTTTAAATTATTACAGTTCAAATAAAAAGGACCATCTTTTATGATGTGTACTGATTCAGCAAGAAGGCCGCATTTGGCCCCAGGGATGAACTTTGGACACCCCTGATTTAATATCTCCATTTGTTTATAATGATAAAAGCTACAAATCTCATCATACCTTAGCACAATCCTGAACCCTATAATGCTCACGGTCAGCAGTCCATGAAATCACCTCTCACAACCATGTTATGCTGTAAAATATTAAACTGATAGCATATGCCTGATTCAAAGGGCTGTCTTGTATCTCCTCTGTGAAATCAGGAGCTGGCTGTCTGTTCATGCTTTGGCCCAAAATGCGCCGTCCTCCCTCAATCACTGTCATTGTAACATGGTTCAAGAGAAAGCTGGACCCTGAAGCAGAACCTTTCACTGGGTTTTATGCAAATATGAAAAGTAACGCGCGCCGCTGCACTTGACCTACATTTGTTCCATAATTCCTTGGTCTGCTGGAGACGGGAGACGGGTGGGGGGGATCACAGGGAGCTGGGAGGAGCAGAGGGAGATGCAAACGCGGTAAAGAGCGGCGCTGTTCTGAAAACCATCTCCAGGGAACAGCTACAAAGGCAAGGCGAGAGCTAATGCAACACTCAAGCATATATCTACATTCAGTGTCCTCCACCGAGACTTGTTTTACAAATAAAGGCAAAGGAGGAGGATTAAATACCTCTCACGGTTGTGCGAAGGAGCAACAAAACTGAACAATGTAATGAAAATAAGGTGCAACTAACAATAATGCAATGGCTTTATGCATGATCACATTTCATCACAATCCGACAATTATTCACCTTAATAAATCCTCTCAAACAACCACCAAATATCAGCGATCTCCCATTGTTTTCAGTTAAGTGAGAGCGTTATATGTGATGTAACACCGGAGAGCCCTATAATAATAACAATTATACAAAATAATAATAATAATAATAATAATACATCAAACTTGTATAGCGCTTTTTTTGGGACACTCAAAGACGTCTTTACATGGGGAAGAAAATAAATATGAAAAAAAAATTAGCTATAGCTAGCCTATGTCAAAAACAACCAGGAAGTACAGGAACTTGATCACGGCATTCTGTGATTGGAGCACCAAGAACTCACTAATTCTGAACACTAACAAGACCAAAGAAATTACTATCGACTTTGGCAAGAAAAAGAACATTCTACAGCCAATCAAAATACACGGACAGGACATTGAACGTGTGCACACATACAAGTATCTAGGTGTTCACCTGGATGATAAATTGGACTGGAACATCAACACTGAGTCTCTCTACAAAAGGGGTCAGACCAGGCTCTTTTTTCTGAGGAGGTCCTTTGATGTGTGTAACCAAATGGTGTCTATGTTTTATCATTCTGTTGTGGCTGTTCTTTTTTATGCTGCCATTTGCTGGGCAACAACATATCTGTCAAAAATTGTAACAGGCTGGACAAGCTGGTTAAGAGGGCGGGGTCAGTGGTCGGGGAGGTCACTGGACTCTGTTGAGGCAGTGGTCGAGAGGTGCATGGGGAGAAAGGTCCAGGCCATCCTCAGTAACTCCAGGCACCCTCTGCATGGGACTCTGTCTGCTCAGAGGAGCAATAGATCAGATCGTTTGCTCTCCGTATACAGCAAGGCTTCTGGAGATCCTTCATCCCTGCTGCAATTCGATTTTATAATGATCATTGCTGATGTAAATGTGTGGAGGCTTAGCTTCAGTACTTTTTATCATATTTATTTGTATTGTCTTTTTATCCGTATTTCTACTGAATGACAACTGAATTTCCCCTTGCTGGGATTAATAAAGTATTTATATATCTATCTATGACTTTTCTGAATACTCAAAGACGCTTTTCATTGTATTCACTCAACACTTGGTGATAGCGGTGTAGCGGTCAGCTCTCTCACGGTTCGGTTCATCCCGGTGCAAGTGCGATATAAAATAAGTTGGTTTTGAAATTAATCAGCTTAAATGTTCATTATCAGGCAGTATTTATAACCTCAGAATAAAATTGGCAATGCTTTCGAACGTTTTCAAAGCTGCTTTATAATAAACTCGTAGTGTTCTAAAGTGAAGAACAAAGCAGCGCACTGTCATGTGTCGGCCATGTGCTTCTTAAGAGTTAAAGTTTTGCTTTTGCTTTACACATCTTCAGCCCGTTCGCTCAGCCCACGAGGATCTCGAAGTGAGCACGCGCAAAGCAACGAGTGTGTGAAATAAAGGCTAGGCAAGGCTAGTTTATTTACACCGCGCATTTCACACACACAACGTAACACAATGCGCCTCCCAAACTCCCAATAAAATAAAATAACAAGGAACTATTGAAGGACACATAGGAGATCGCTTTAAAGCCAGACCACCAGAAATATCCAGGTTATATTGTGTAAAACTCATGAAAATAAAGTCGAGAGGGTAGGAGGGGCATTTACTCTTAAAAGGGGTGTATTATGTAAAATCGAATTATTATGTCATTCCCTCATTAAACACATGCCTGGAGTGTTGCCTTGGCTCATTCACATATTTTTGAGTAATCAGTAAAAACTTAGACGGCAGCCATTTTAGGTGTAGCTATGCCTCAGTCCTCCTAGGAACGCCCCCACCTCCTGGAGACGCCTCTAGACCTTTCGTCACCAGCCAAGCCACCAACCACTGCTCCTCAGCTCAGCAGAGGCCCCTCCCCGCACAGTAGTGTTGTTTAGATGCCACAGCAGTGTGCTGAAGGGGGCGTGTCGGAAAGCTTCTTAAAGAGACAGAGGCCTATTTCAAGACGTTCAGTACAGCCATTTTGAGAGAGCAATTTTATTCAAGGCAGTTATTTTAATTGACTGCATATACAGACCAACAGAAGGTTACGTCATCATTGTAGTATGCTATAGACTGGTGCTATGTGATTGAAAAAAGCATAATACCCCCTCTTTAAGACCCAGATGTTGTTGGCGTTCTCCTTCCTGTGTGGTTGATCTGATGTGGAGCTTGATCCAATAATAGCAGCTAAAACATGCACAGATTTTGATTTGAGGCTGGTGTTGCTGTTCCTGGACAACATTATGCCTGTAGTTTGGATCTTACGTATTTGTCTCTGATCAATCAATCGAGTTTTATTTCTAAAGCGCTTTTACAACAACCAAAGTTGACCAAAGTGCTGTACACAATAAAACATACTATTTAAAAAGGCACATAATGTAATGAATGATGGGAGGTGGCACTGGATCTCTCATTCACGGCACCCTGGTCATCTGCAGGAGGAACCACTGCAAAGCCAGGCTCATTTCATGTGCTTTTGGAGGATGTCACTTTGCAGGTCTGGAGTGTCTGCAGCCTTGCGTTCAGCGGTTAGTGATGATGACGCACATGCGCTCTGTTTGGGTACGGCCATTATGTTGATAATATCACAAGGGCACGGTATTCCAGGTTTCCCGTGCGTTCAGTGAGAATTCTGGACGGGTCTCAGGAAAATCACTTGCGTCATGAAAACCATCTGGAACACTTGGCCCAAAAAGCCTGCTTCCTTATAAAACGCGCTTGGATGGAAAAGTGGAGTCCACACAGACCCACTTTCTCATCTACACTGAGGCGAATTCCACACAGATGACAGAGCGAGGCCCGGCTGGAGCTTTTGTTTGGCCCTGCCCTCAGAAGAAAGGAGCAGGGCGCTGTGCACTTATGACGACGCACGGGACAACAGCACTGTCCCGTCTAATGAGGGACAAAAGGCAGGAAGTGAATAGGACCAAGGACTCGGGCTGAAGAGAAGAAAGAAAATAAAAGCTTTGTCCATATTTGTCCATGAAACCATACTCCACATTTAGCATCGCAACTATGAGATTAATCACTAAAGCTGCAATTACAGAATCTGGCCCCTAAATATAATACATGTTAGCACACCAGGACACATGCTTTTCCTATTAGTTTGTATTCACTCAAAGGTTAAGGCTACTTTTTTAAGTTTAAAATGTGCACTCTGACTCTGGCTTTAAAAAAAACAGGAATTTTGAATTGATTAACATTAATAATTGTAATAATAGTTTGATCCATAGTGGCTCCTTGTAATTCTGTATATTGTTTTATCATTATTGTCTGTCATGGTAATCCTCAACATGGTTTCTGACTGAGAGACACTGTACAGGGCTGGTCTCCTGGCACAGACTGGGCAGTGTTTCCATTGGAGCAGCAGGAGCTGGATTCAGTCCGAGACCAGGATTACAGCAGGTCTCACAGAGGAGCCAGGACTGGGCAAACAAAGCAGATACAGGCTTACATCTCTTGTATATTATGTATTGACTGTATTAGTCCAGCGCTCAGGTTTCTGCACTGGCTTCCTCTCGCTCAGAGAATGGACTTTAAAACAGCTCTGCTTGTTTTCTGACAAACAACTCCAGGTCTGTTTTTCATGAGGGAATAATAATAATTAGCCCTCGTTAAATTATTATGAAATAAAGGGCGATAGTGTGTAGCCAGTTCTGACAAGCAGCGTAGGGTTGCTTACACAACTCAACATCCACTCAAACGGGGGAACAAGGGGAAATTTTCATATTCAAAACTTAATTGGACACAACAGGAAACTTCTGAGCAAAAGAGTTTCAGTCAGAACTGCTGCAGAATTAGTTTTAAACCATATGTAAAAGTATCAATGTCATTGTTGTGGGTTATAGTTCCTTTAAATAAAAGTAGATTTAATTCCAGTTTGAATCCAATTTAATACTTGTTAATGACTTCAGGCCTTAATTTTGGAATGAATCATACACTGACTTACAGTGCCTTGCGAAAGTACTAATACACCTTGAACTTTAGCACATTTTGTCATGTTTACAACCATAAGCATAAAGATTTTTTTTTACTGAAAGTTCACACAGTGAAAGCAAAATGATACATGATTCTGTTATTTTACAAAAAATAGAAAAGTGAATAGTGTGGCGTGCATAAGTATTCATACAGCATTTTCTGAGTGCATTAAATTGCCTTTATAACATTCCTAATGACAGCAGAATGTTCACACTTTGCCCTAACCATTAACTAGAGTCTACCTGTGTGTAATCTACTCTCAGTATAATTACAGCTGTTCTGTGAGGTCCTCAGAGCTATGGTCAGAGTGTATTGGTCACTAAACAACATCATGAAGGCCAAGGAGCACACCAGAGAGGTCAGGGATAAAGCTGTGGAGAAGTTTAAAAACAAACATACAGTATTAATGTGTTAGAATGGCCCAGTCAAAGTCCTGACCTAAATCCTATTGAAAATCTGTGAAAACTGCTGTTCACAAACGCTCTCCTTCTAATTTGACAGAGCTTGAGTTGTTTTGTAAAGAGGAATGGGCTAAAATGTCAGTCTCTAGATGTGCAAATCTTGTAGAGTCATACCCCAGAAGACTTGCTGCTGTTATTGCAGCAAAAGGGGATTCCACAAAGTATTAAGTCATGCTGTATGAATACTTATGAACGCCCCACTTTTCACTTTTCTATTTTTTGTAAAATAACAGAATCATGTATCATTTTGCTTTCACTTCACAGTTGTCTGTTACTTGTGTGTGAACTTTCAGTAAAAAAAATTCAAAGTAAAATCTTTACGTGTAGGGTTGTAAACATGACAAAATGTGCAAAAGTTCAAGGTGTATTAGTACTTTCGAGAGGCACTGTATAATACTTTTTAATGCCCTGTGGAGATCCTGCAGAAAGCAGGTGCAGTTGAGAGTTTTGTCTCTAATAAACACCAAGAGGCCACAACAACCACAAGAAACGTGCCCCGATACACACATAAACAGATCATAATCACACACACCCTCACGCACCCTCGCTGCACCCTGGCTCACCCTGGCTCGCGCACACTCGCTGTGCCCACGCGCACCCTCGCTCCGCCCTCCCTGCACCCTCGCTGCACCCTGGCTCACCCTGGCTCACCCTGGCTCACCCTGGCTCACCCTGGCTCACCCTGGCTCACCGATACGTAGAATAAAAGGGAGGTTGGAGAGATGAACCAGGTGTTTTGTCTGACACAATATCCCATCACAGTAATGTTGATGGTAGAAACAAGGATCGAATCTGGTGCAAAAGCCAATAAACAACCCTCCTCTTCTGGCACTCCATTGAAAATGAACAGGCCTGTCTCCGAAGATTGTTGAAGCTAACAACGACGACAAGCAGCTGTTGTAAAAGGGCTCCCTCGAGACTCTGGGGCCAGAGGCTGCAGTAAAGGAGAGCAGAGGAGCTGCGCGGCCTCCAGCGCTTACACACTGTAATTAAAACCTCCGTATGATGGGTAATTACTCCCTCGCGCAGATCAAACGGAAACAACAACCGACGATGAGAAGCGTGGAGCCCCTGTGCCCACAAATGCTTCATTAAAAACTGAAATTTAAACACGAGTACTTTTTAAACGCCGAACAGCAGAAAATGCATGTGATGTCTTACTTTCTTTGTGACATGGAAGCTGGACGCAAAAAATATTTTAAAAGGTTTTATGGATCAGAGACTTGTTATCATGACTTTGTGTCATCAGTCTGAGAGATCCAATGCTTAAGATGAGATGCTGCAGATGAATACGGAAAACAATGTATTTAGAGATATCAATTTTAAACTTTTACTGTACATTAATGAAATGAATATAAGGGGAAAAATGTATTGCACGTTTTCTGTCATTTCACTATATGCATAAACAAGGCGTTTTTTGTATAAATATGGCAAAATTGCGGATATTTTCAGCGCCAAAAACTAAATAATGAACAAATCCAGGATGAACTGTTTGGTTTTCTTTTGTTGATATATTAGTTACAAAGATTTTTTTCAGACGGTATTTTGAATCTTCAGTGAAGTTTTTGAATAAGCTATTTATAAAAGTGAATAAATCTGTAAAAACTCACATGTTGCCTTGTTTTGGGTTCAGAGCTCAATAAATCAGGCAGGAATTAGAGATTTTAAAAAATCCCTCTGAAAAAAACTTCAAAATTATGTCTATGATTGGGAAGTTTGGAGTCTGTAGGAGCTGCTAAAAAGGATATTTTGTGGCAAAATAAGATAAGATAGTACTTTAATGACCTCACAATGGAGAAATTCACTAGAGAGGAATGAAAACCTAATTTTGAGAGAACAGGCTTTAAAGTTTTGTAACGTCTGCACATGCACCTGTGCATCGCTGCCTTTTTGGCTGCGTATGTCTCCCAGAAATTCGATACCAAACCTGTCAATATTTGTGAATGAATAAACGTGAGAAAACTGTCATTGCGATGCGATTTTGTAGGGCTGGGCGATATGGACCAAAAGTCATATCCCGATATATTTAGGTTGAATTGCGATTTCGGATTTTACCTCATTTACTGTTAATAACCTTTTGCTGCATATAACTAAGTTATAGCCTAAACTGAGACAATGAAATATAATTCAAAATAGTCCACATTCCCATTTACATAATTTACAATAAGCTTATACTGATTTTTTTTTGCAAATAGCCCAAATAATTTCTTGCTATTTGCTCTTGTGTCAGTGGTTGTGAGATAAGTTCTTATCTTTATCCAAAACATTTCCAAACATAAGTCTCCCAAACTGAGCCACAAACGACTCTTTACTCTTAACAAGCAGCACAGGCTCACCCTCATCTCTGTGGAGGCACAGACGTGTGAATCCGGAGGTGAGGGAGTTTCTGTGATCATCTGAGCCGAAAGCAGCGAGGGAATGAAGATTAGCGCTGCGGCTAATTCAATGCTAACAGGGAAAAAAGCAATAGTCCTTCACGGTGGCAGCATTATAAATGCTGATATTTTCACAATACATCCATGATCTACCGCAAACCTTAACTAGACTGAGAAGTAAACAAAATTACCTGGTGGAGCGCGGAGCGGACATCGGCAGCCCGTGTCTCGAGAAAACGCAAACAAGGGTTGTTGTAGTTTTTTTTTTATTGCTGATTTTCACTTTTTTGCAGAATCGTTCAGTTGAAGCCATGAAGAAACCTCTCCATGTTTAAGCTAGCAGTATTAGTATATTTAAAAGCGGAAACTTTTAGGTTCAAACCGACTAGGTTGGTTTCAGAGCGCGCTGTAGGTGCGTGACTTTGTGTATTTACATACTGTGTAAACACTGCGGAGGAGGAGGCACCGCTGGATAGGTTTGCATTGTTGACACATGCTTTGGCAAACAAATGCCATGCAAAAAAGGCAGTTTTATACATACGCCTATTGTCGATCAGTTTTTCAGGTTGAAAAAGTATTTTTTTGTCAGAAAAATAGCGCATGCCGTGTGGGCGTGTGCGGCTACATGACTATGTAACGCTTCCCCTGTGTCTCACGGAGGCCGCTGCTACTAACGCTGGAAAATGGATTTACCCCGAGTTTGCTGAGCAAAGGTTACTTCAGACGGGTGAGTGAAAGATTTTTTTTCCTTCTTTTTTTAAAATCGCTGGTGGCTGCTGTGCCCATGGTTGTTTGATGAGGCCACTGTTGTGCTGTTGTAAGCTAACGTGGTGTCTAAGCTAACGTGGTGTGTAAGCTAACGTGGTGTGTAAGCTAACGTGGTGTGTAAGCTAACGTGGTGCGTTAGCATGGGAGACAGTCATGTAATTCACGAGGAATTAACCTGAATTAACACAAAATCAAGATCTCTACAAACTTCAACTACTCTATAAATGAAGCCAGCGCATTCCTAGAGAGATCCGCTTAATATTTTCGGTTTTATGGTCAGATACGCCATCCATCCATCTATGCTGACGACAGGGTGAGCATCAAACCAACAAATCTTTAACAATGATTATTTCAAGATAGAACAATGAGAGAAAAATCACAACACGATTCTGATACTGAGCCCCTGAAACTGGTATAAAATTGTAAAAGAGTAGAAATGTCACTACTCTATGTGGATGCGTTTGTGAGTTTATAACAAATCATAGAACTGCTTTTTATCATTTTATTTTCATTCCAATAGGGTGATTTGGCTAGTCACAACAAAAAGGTACCAAGAATGTCTCATGTAGCAACAACATTGTATTATCACTGCCATTTCGCTCCGACTCCAAGTCTGCTTTACAAGCGCCAGAGCTAGACAGAATCCCCAGGACTCACTCACTACAGGCTTGATGAGATTGTCATGTAGAGCGGCTTGGAGGACCGTAACCCAATAAAACATCTCAGCATCGGGTCAGGGGCAGGAGCACACTTTATCCGGAGGGACAGTGAATGCCACATGCGGCGCAGCCTTCCAAGTGGCTGTGTAAACACTAGCCCTTAATCCACTTAGGCCCGGAGCAGGTCAGGTCATAGACATGCAGCCAGTGTAGAGCTGCAGGCACGCGCAGTGCTGCACACGAGGAGCTACACCCAGACTGTCTGAGATTATTGCATTGTAAAAATATGGCTGATGTAGGAAGAGGTCGAATCCCTTTCGTAAGAATAGAACTGGGACCTGCTCATGGTCATGTAGAAGATTATACCGCTGCAGTATAGAATCGTGGGCATAGCTACATGATGCCAACTTCCTATAGGGTAACGACTGTTTCCTGTTCTTGTTTAAGCCTATGGAGAATTAGTCATGTTGAATTAAATATTCAAACAGTCCATGGCAGATGCGTGCATAGGAACGTCTGGGGCACCTCTGCTTCCTCCGCGATCCGGCCCGGATAAAGAGGAAGAAAATGGATGGATGGCCGGAAGAACAGGCTGTTTAATAATAATCACATGTTAAAGTCTTCATAGAGTATGTAAACACTTCACTGGAGGACAATTGGAAGCTGATATAGCACTTATCACATGGGTGCAGTAAACTAAGTACGCTTAGTTTCCCCTGAGGTAGACTGACACCAACCACCACCATTCATTTACTCACACACACTCTCACTGATCCTGGCCTACATGTTTTTAGTGGTTGGGGAAACTGGAGGAAACCTAAGCAGACACGATACCGGTATGGTATTGAGAAAAAAAGGCTTAGGTACTACTGGTATAGAAAAAATAAAAGTATCGAAAGTAGGTGCCGAAAAAAAAAAAAAACATTTTAATGCTGTTGGTCCAATGTTTGCCCCATTTCCCATTTTTATTTTTTGCCAATTTTTTATTACTAATATTTTCCCTTCCACATTTCTGACATTGTGTTGTATATTCCCAAACATTATTGTTCCGTTTTCTGGTTCTAGATGACAAATATTTTAGTATAGGTATAAAAAAAAGTATCGTTCAGATATTGGTATCATAAACCAAGTATCATTAAACCACCGTTATCAATTTTTTTTTTTTTTTTTGCGGGCCCCAGCCCTAGAAATAATTGCCATAAAACACACTCGGCTTGAGGTTTAAATTCAGTTTTCTTCTGTGTTTTTAACTTTTATCATTTTCTGTTTACCTTGTGGACAGGAAGAAGTCGTTAGTTTGTAAACATTCCGGGCTTAGCTGGAGGCGGGAAGCTCGATTCCTGTCTATTTCCATTGTAGCTGTTGTCATAGTAACGATAAACAAATGTCTAACTGTTTTTGGAAATATCAGATAAATCTTATTTTATCGACTCAAATGTCATTCCTCTTGTTCTTGCACCTTAAGCCACAACAGGACCACATTTTTCAGTTGTAGTTTTACACTTATAATCGCTAGTTTTAGTTTAATCTTATTTCTCTTGATCACTTCCTGCCTCCAGCTGATGTCACTGATGATGTCAGCAGTTAAAGGGTCTATAGAGCTCCACAGTCCCGCCTCCTCTCCGGTCCGGAAGTAAAATTCCCCTTGCTTTGGGGCCGTATGGATTTCAAAAAAAGTCTTTAACTCCGTAACTACGTCAGCTTGGGCTGAAACCAGCTATGTGGTTATAAAGCGACCTCAAAGTCAGATGTAGGTGAAAAAACACGTATGAGATCGATCTAGTTTAGGAAAAAATACAGTTTAACAGCGAGCCTTCGTCCTAGAACTACGTTACCCAGGATGCTCGGTAGTCACGTGATCTACGCCAAGGCTTTTGATTGGTTGAGCTTCACGTTCCCCACGTATTTATTTATTTATCGTAATGCAGGCTACATATATATTTTTAGCGGCAATTATTTATTATTTATTAAACATCACGTAGGTAGATATCTGACGTTTTATCCATATAAAACACTGACGGTAAGAAAATCGTAAGATGGCAATCAAGAAAATGTCCCTAAAGATCCCATTAAACGAGCCACAGATATGTTTTCATCCACTTAGCTTAAATCAGATTGTTAAATAGGAAAATTACGTTGAAACCCTTGTCTTAAACTCACCGAACCCGCTAAAAAACCACCGTTGCCACTTACCAGCGCCGTGTCGCAATGGTTTATGGGATACGGAGTTTCTAATGTCAGGAAGTAAAATATGTACACAGGCTTGTACCTTTGCCTTTTCTTTAACATTATGTCTTCTTTTTGGATTGAAATGAAACATTTTATGGTCACAAATTGCTACATAGCTGATTAGCTTTTGCGGTGTTGTTAAACTCTTAATATTTGAATTTTTGGAAAATCGACAGTCTCGTAGAAAGGGATTTTTTGCTTCCGGACCGGAGCAGCAGGACCGGAAGGGGTGGGACTGTGGAGCTCTATAGACCCTTTAATTGTTTGTAAACATTCCGGGCTTAGCTGGAGGCGGGAAGCTCAAATCCTATCTATTTCCATTATAGCTGTTGTCATAGTAACGATAAACAAATGTCTAACTGTTTTTGGAAATATCAGATAAACCTTATTTTATCGTCTCAAATGTCGTTCCTCTTGTTCTGGCACCTTAAGCCACAACAGGACCACATTTTGTTGTTGTAGTTTTACACTTCAAATCGCTAGTTTTAGTTTAATCTTATTTCTCTTGATCACTTCCTGCCTCCAGCTGATGTCACTGATGATGTCAGCAGTTAAAGGGTCTATAGCCTACTGGCCTACAGAAAGTTATCCAAAAACATTCCGTGCACAGTTACCATTACATGTGATTCTAGTCTGTTTTGTGAAGCCCTGTTACATAAAAAAATAGGTCATGACGTGAGAAACTTTTCACATTTATTTCTTCCACTGTAGAAAAAACAAAACACAGTCTGCAAAGCACTACAAGCCGACTTTGTTTCACCTCGGACTCTCCCTGAAGTTTTGCTTATTGTTGTCATGGAAACTCCACTGTGTTTGGGAAGTGTGTCATCTAAGCAGCTCATTTTACTGTTTCAACAAAGGGAAAGGGCAGACTGGCGAAAGATTGTTACGTCCAAAGCGATAACATGCAAAAGTCGGACAAAAGTCCAACCGAGCACCACCAGGACAACGCAAACCACAAATCTGTTCAATAAAAACACCTGTACTCCAGTTAAAGCTTGTATTTTATTCTATTTATTGTGTGAAATGTGACGCAGAGCTGCTTCAACAACAAGAAAAAGAGCCATAGTTCGACCAAGCCCCTTTGGTTTTGTCCGGGCCAAAGATCAGCGTTGGTCACGTTTGGAGCTGATTTGATTGGGAGAGACGGTGGCAGGGGCTCGCTCCTTGCTCCACTTCCACTTGCTCTCAATTCTGGTCTTAAACAGCTTAACGCAGAACAGGCAAAACTATAGCTCAAGGAATACAGCAGCGAACATGACGGATTTATCAGAAGGTCAAAACGCTCCCCGCTCTTTTGTTTCACTGTGATATCAGCGCAGCACATCAGTATGTAACAAAAGTCAGACAGCAGCACGCATGGATGGATCAAATATTTCCCTTCAGGGAGTAAACCTTGAACCCAAACCAAATAATAATGCATCTAAATCAGAGCTCCAGAGTGATAGTTTTGTTAGATAAGACTGATTGAAATACCAGGATGGTGAGTGGATGTATTAGTATCAACTACACTGCCCTGATAAAAGCCTGTGTCCAACATTACAGGCCAACATTACAAATATGTTCAGACCAAGTTTGGCAAACCTGCCCTCAGCATCAAATGAAGAGATTAATAATATGTTAAATCGATCTTGCCACACAACGGTCCAAATTTAAATTGATTGGCACGATTATTATCATTCTTCAACAGACAAACAGAGGGGTCTTCTTATTAAAGGGGGGTATTATGCTTTTTTCAATCACATAGCACCAGTCTATAGCATACTACAATGATGACGTAACCTTCTGTTGGTCTGTATATGCAGTAAATTAAAATAACTGCCCTGTTGACTCTGATTGAGAAAGCAAAGATATTTCATTTGACTGCCATGAAATCAGGTTTTTATACATTATCCGTCTCTCTGTAAAAGAACAAAAAATGTCCAGCTTAAACAATTGCCAGAATTTTGCAACCCTACCCTTGATGTTATAGAACAGTCATATACAGTCCAGTTCAGCTCCAACAATATGCACGCATGTTAAAGTGATAGGGATTTAACCGTAAGCGAGTATGTGGGTTTACAGATTATAAAAGGATAATAATTAATGTTATGTATCTGTGGATCTAGGGCTGGGCGATATGGACCAAGAGTCATATCCCGGTATATTTTGGTTGAATACCGATATACGATATATATCCCGATATTTTTTTCCGGAAAGTGAGTGCTGGGAAATGAAATGTTAAGTCAACGTCAAAGCCAAATACGAGGAGTTTGATTGAAAACACACTATAAAATGTAAACATAAACACTGTATAACAAAGTTCCGTAAGGTGCACATTTAATTTAAAGAGGGGGTATTATGCTTTTTTCAATCACATAGCACCAGTCTATAGCATACTACAATGATGACGTAACCTTCTGTTGGTCTGTATATGCAGTCAATTAAAATAACTGCCTTGAATAAAATTGCTCTCTCAAAATGGCTGTACTGAACGTCTTGAAATAAGCCTCTGTCTCTTTAAGAAGCTTTCCGACACGCCCCCTTCAGCACACTGCTGTGGCATCTAAACAACACTACTGTGCGGGGAGGGGGCTCTGCTGAGCTGAGGAGCAGTGGTTGGTGGCTTGGCTGGTGACAAAAGGTCCAGAGGCGTCTCCAGGAGGTGGGGGCGTTCCTAGGAGGACTGAGGCATAGCTACACCTAAAATGGCTGCCGTCTAAGTTTTTACTGATTACTCAAAAATATGTGAATGAGCCAAGGCAACACTCCAGGCATGTGTTTAATGAGGGAATGACATAATAACATGATATAAAGCTTGAAAAAGTCGATTTTACATAATACCCCCCTTTAAATAAAAAACATCTTGAATAAAATATCCTAGAAAATAAAATAGGGCAGCATTTATCTATGAAGAGATGACAAAATAAAGTGCTCAGTTTAAGATTAAGATAAACTTTTTTTTGTGAACTTAATATCTGAATTTGAAATATCCCGATATGCACGATATGGTCTAATTCCATATCTCATTTAAAAATATATCGATATATCTTAAATATCGATATATCGCCCAGCCCTATGTGGATCCCTGGAAAAGCTCTCATAACCAGTATCTAAACAACACACACTGCTACTGGAAACCAAACTCTGCAAGATTCTCTGCTCCAACAGAACTACATCAGCCTTCATGTGCTTCAGGGAATTAAACTGTTGTAAACTTTGTACATTTGGAAGCCAAGGACAGGACAGTGAAGCACAGGAAAATAAAAATATGGCTTTTCCAGCTATTCTTACCTTTTTGCCCGGGGACCCCGTCTTGACCAGGCATGACTTGGGGAGCGCCAGGTATCCCCCGATCACCTCGATCTCCCCCGCGGCCGGGTACCGCTTCTTCAGGAGCGTGCCCAGCTGCGAGTAGGGCGCCTGGGGCGGCGTGGACCCGGGTGGACCCGTGTCGGCCCCCGCATCCGGCTGGACCTCCGGAGATCCAGGCAGGGCCTGGGGCGAGTCCGTCTCCGCCCTCCGCTTGGGCACCACAGTGAACGTGTTCCCCTTCCGCCTGTTCACCAGCGGGCTCGGGCGGGCGCTCTCTGGGGCGGCTCCACCTCGATGTCGTCGATGTTCGTGACGGGCAGGTGGTCGGCAGGAGGCGTCGCGGGTGGGGCATGTGGGACGTGCGGAGAGGCCAACGCCGGCGGAGAAGCAACAGGGGGAGCGCTGGCCGGTACTTGGGCAACTGGTTTCGTCGGGGAGGATGGAGTTTTGTCGGGGAGGATGGGGATTTCGTCGGGGAGGATGGGGATTTCGTCGGGGAGGATGGGAGTTTTGTCGGGGAGGATGGGGGTTTCGTCGGGGAGGATGGGGGTTTCGTCGGGGAGGATGGGGGTTTTGTCGGGGAGGATGGGGATGTTTCAGTGGGTGCAACTTTTAGTGGTGCTTTTGAACTGTCGTTGGACGTACTTTTGCCCATGGACTTAATCGGAGTGGTTTTCGAAACGTCATTTGTCGTGGCCGTTGGGGAGGTTGGCACTGCTCTATGGGACGGCGACGATTTCAACGGGCCTGCAGGGGGGAGCCCGCGGTCGCAAGCCTCCGTTTGGGAATAACCGTGAAGGAGTTCTTGGACTGGAGACGCAAATTGGCCAAGGCTCGAGCTTGCGTATCGTTATCGGGAATAACCGCCAGATCGGGTTTCAGGGAAGGACGTATCTCGAAGTCCGGAGTGGAGCGGAGCATGTTGGACGGGCTGGACTCGCTGGCACGTGCACGGCGGGTTTCCGGGGAGCATGGCACCTTGGGTTTGGGGTCGGCAGTGCTGTCCCACTCGCGCTCCCTCGTGGGCTTCGGCGGCCGACTATCCATTTCGTCATTCGGGGGACTCCTGCCATCTTGGAAACGTTGGCGGTAGGAGTGAATCGAGTGGTTGGGCGTCCGCTGGGGGCTCTCCGGTTCAGCCTTTGGTTTGAAGGCAGCCGTCGGAGTTTGCAAAAAAAGGGTGGTTGGTTCGAACCTCGGCTTTGGCACCGCGTCTGACTTTGGCGACCAAAGTCTGGGCCGGCTGCTGGCACTACCGCAGTCCAAATCGAGCAGGTTCTCCGTGCTGTGCGATTTCTTCTGCAGCTTGCCGTAGTTGCTGTCAAACTTTTGCAACATGCGACTCACCCTCCCTTGACCTTCCCCTGCTCGTCATAGCCCTGCAGCTCGTGATCGGGCCGGCCCAGGGTGCTTAGGTTTTCCTCGCTCTTGCTTATCGTGGTGTCGTAAATCACCACTTCCTTGGCTCTTATCTCAGTCACAGCACTCCCACGCCGGTCCAAAAGGTCGTTCAACGAGCTGTACGTGCTCACGCCATTCGGTTGCCACTTAGCGGCACTGTTCACGCCCCCGCCGTCAGGGAAGTACTCCGGGTCGGACTCGATTATGATGATGTTTTCGGCCCTGATAGTCCGTATGCCGGGCACGCTGCCGTAAAGCTCCAGGATGTGCTGAACAGGCCGTGCGGCGTGCTCCCTGTCCTGCCGCCTCCTCCGCTCCTTCTCCAGCTTCATGAAAGGGTTTTCCTCCAGAGGGCCAAGGCTCTCCTACAACAACAACACAAGAAATGAATGGATATAGAACAGGGCAGTAGTGGAAGTATCACGTGTACTTCAGAGCAGGGGAAGCAGCAAGACAAATTTAATGCTATTTAATTGCAAAAGAGCTATGCATTTTTTATAAAGATTTGTGACAAAAATAGATACATAAAAAGACTGGACACAACAGGCAGGTTTTCAGCAATAAAGTATGTAAAACTGAAAGAATATCTATATCCAATTTCAACAAAACCTTTTGGACGTTTTGTACCAGACATTTGCCTTTTTGACTTAACTTAAAAAAGGAAATAAAGTCAATCAGTGGCATTATTTTCAAAAAATCTAGATTCAATGGCATCCAGAATCAAATTCAATACTTTTCGATGGCATTTAAGGCCTTCATTTTGGCACAATTTAGGGCTGGGCGATATGGACCAAAAGTCATATCCCGATATATTTAGGTTGAATATCGATATATATCCCGATATTTTTTCCACAAAGCGAGAGCAGTGAAATTAAATGTTATTAAGTCAAAGTCAAAGCCAAATACGAGTAGTTTTATTGAAAACTCACTATAAAATGTAAACATAAACACTCTATAACAAAGCTCTGTAAGGTGCACATTTAAATAAAAAAATGTATTGGATAAAAATAGCCTATAAAATAAAATAGGTCAATTTTTTTCTAAGGGAAGCATTTATATATAAAGAGATGACAAAATAAAGTGCTTAGTTTAAAAATCAGCTTGAGATTACCTGTTTCTTTTTGTTAACTTATTAGCATATCTGAATTTGAAATATCCCGATATACGCGATATGGTCTAATTCCATATCTTATTAAAAAATATATCGATTTATCTTAAATATCGATATATCGCCCAGCCCTAGCACAATTCATTAGATTTTTTTTTTAATGCAATTTCAACAGCAAGCAATTTCTTGAGTTCTGCTGCTCCAATGGGGTTAACAACATTGAATAAATGAAGTTATAACATTACTGTATATATGGCTCTCAGAAATGATAACTAATGAATGAATACTTTCAAAACATTGAGAACAAATGTCAGTGATTTTTCAAGTAGCAGGATCCCAATATCAATTCCAGCCTTGAAATAATTTGGAGTGGAATCAAAAGCAAAACAAACGCACATCCCTATAGTCTAAACTACAGTTATCTGGTTTAATACATGATAAAGACCAATAGAGACAGTTTACTTTGTTGTGTGTTGAGTACTAGGGCTGCACGACTTTTCAGACAAATATTCCAATTTGAGTTGCGATTTTGATAGATACATTTAAATGCATGAATTGCTAAAATGATGAGTTAAGGAAGTCGTGTTGCTTTTAGACGACATATTCTTGCTCAAATTGAACTTCTGCAGAATGGAGAAGTTCCACCTTTCCCCGACATTCAGAGTACCTCTGGGGGACAGCCACGTGACTAAAATAAGTCTGGGATGGAATCACAAAATCTATCTAAACACTTTATAGAATCTGAATAATTGCAGTCTCAGTGGCCAATTGTGATGTTCAAAATGACATTGCGTTCAAATGTGCCATTTTATTGTAAACAGTTCAATAACAACAAGGATTCCCACATACTACCTGCCTGACTATTACTAAACAAAGCATTTAATTCGAAATGACATGCGTTTAGGGCAAATAAGAAATTAGGTAAAGTCCTGGTTCAGACCTCGTCCTATCGTATAGACTTCAGTTCTATTCATACTGGTGCAAAAATGTATAAAGACCAATCACACGCATCTTGGTATGAAAACATCTTCTAAGCCCGTGGACATCTTTAACTCCATAAAACAGTCAAGTTTGTTATTGTTATTCTCCCAACACCGGCTAACGGGAACAATTGCACACGTGTAAATAAGCAAAGAGAGGCTATCAATATTTCATAATTATATCACTATATGGGTATAGAACTAACGAGTTGTCCAGGAAGTAGCTGTATCTTTCTGTTAGAGCCAACAGTGGCGCTCCTCCCTCTGACCGAGTCGCTACTATTTAGATATTGAACATCTATTTGGTCTCTTTTCCACTGTTGCCTTTTGTGCAAGAGTTAGAAGTTG
Organism: Neogobius melanostomus; assembly: GCA_007210695.1. Lineage (NCBI taxonomy): Eukaryota > Metazoa > Chordata > Actinopteri > Gobiiformes > Gobiidae > Neogobius > Neogobius melanostomus. The sequence continues at coordinate 414,610 of VHKM01000542.1, read as the reverse complement.
CTTAATACATCTTTGTCGGCTTCTTGAGCCAGAACAGGGATTCATATGTCTGTAAATGTAGTCATAAATGTAAACATTAAATGATAGGTTGAATATTATTCCTTTTCACTTGTTTAATCTGTTTTGTGACCCAAGATAAATAGATAGACAAGGATAGGGTATAGTCAGAAGTAAAGGTAGGGATTTTTTTCACCTATTTGAAAGCTAATTACTGCACGTAGGGGTGTTCTGATCACAAAATATGTTCTATTCCGTGAGTATTGACAGTCTTGTTGATTTAAAGGTGTCATTTTGAAGATAACTAGGCTCTGCACTGACATAAGGAGCCATCCCTAACCCCTTGGGAACCCCCTTTCCTCCATTGGCCTCCTTCCTCGTACTGTGCGCGCGTGTAGCCTCAAATCTGCACTGACTGTAAGCACGTATCCCTCCTCCAGTCGGTCTTGGCGAGCAGCTCGTCGGCTCGCGTGCGCACTACTACAAGACCTTTTACCTGTAGCACCAGGCTCTCCTCCTCCCCATCTTCCTCCCTCGATGTCGCCCTCTCCGCGGCCGTGTGTCGTGTTTCTTTGTTGTTTCCAAAGTGCTGGCTGGCCGTGGTGATGGTGTAGTTTCGCCCACCGTCGCCGCCGTCTTGCTTCGAGCCATTGACAACCGCGGCGCTCCCGTTGTGCCGATGAGGGCCAGCCGCAGCAGCAGCAGCACCTCCTCCTCCTCCGCCGGGGCTCCCCTCCTGCGCCCCTGTCCCACCGCCCTTCGCCCTCCTCCTCTCCAGGATCTCTCGCTTCCAGGCCGGCATCCGGGGGCTCTCTGGCTGCTCCTCACGGTCCTGGCGGAGGACGCGGACATCACCTCCGCCAGACATCGCGGCGACGAAGCAGAGGAAGAAGGGGTTCGAAGCCGAGACAAAGGAGGCGGGTGAAATGTAATGTTTGCTGCGGAACCGTTCAGCGCTCGCCGGGACACATCCTCCCCGTGCCCCGTGCCTCCTCTGCTGCCGTCGGTCGGTGCGCTGTGTCTCGCTCCGCACGGGCTGGTCGTCTCCGATGTTATGAAACAGCAGACCGGAGCGCTGCAGATTCAGGGCCGCTGCAGTTTTTTACAGTCAGGAAATATTTCTTTTTTTTTTTTTTTTTTTTTTCTTCTGCCCCATGTAAAGACGTCTTTGAGTGTCCCCAAAAAGCGCTAAACAAGTTTGATGTATTATTATTATTATTTTGTATTATTATTATTATTATAGGGCTATACGGTGTTACGTCACAAATAACGCTCTCGCTTAACTGAAAACAATGGGAGATCGCTGATATTTGGTGGTTGTTTGAGAGGATTATTAAGGTGAATGTGATTTGATTACCATGGTAACCTGCCTATTGAGATAAAAGTCTGATATAAACAGAAATTGGACTTAATTGGTCTCGATTAATGTGTGTACAAACTGCCAAGAGGTCGCCTAGTACGCGTCGCTAATCCATCGTAGCTTTGTGTTGAATTTCACGCATTTATGTTTCGCCTTACGGGAAATAATCATGATCCAAGTTTTTTTTTTCTTGATGAATTTTTGAATCATGATCTAAGTTAAACGTAAGGCTGACGAGAAAATGTTTTAGAAGCTTTTAGGCGACGTTCTGTCTAGTTTATTCGGCGTTAGATTTAGCTAAAGCATGACTTAGCTAACACATGTCATGACATTAAACATTTGATTAACAATCTTATGTTTAAAGCAAAGTAAATGGTAGAATTTGGAGCCTGATGTGTCCGGCACAGTTACGTTCAACTTTAAAACATAATCTACACAATGTGTTTAGATCTGCAGACGTCGATTCTAATCATAAAACTTACTCAGTTTACAAGATTGAAGCTGTAGTTCCCACAAAATGAAACATCCGACCGCACAACAGCTTTTAGGCCGGATTTACTGAGAAAAACTAAATTTATCAAACACAATCTGTCAGTCACAGGCAAAAACGCTGTTTAATGCCGCCATTGTTTTCACCTCCACATCTGCGGCGCACTGAAAGTACCCGGATGGTAGAAGACCCCTATTAAATAAAAGGTAGGCAAGCCATTCCTGTCATCAATACCCAATGATAACAATTCACAGTTCACTATCATAAAAATATAAATTGCATATGAATTAACACATTCCAATGACAGTTACACAGATAGTACCGCATTGACCTCTTCACCCCCACCTGAACCGAGCACATTTTCTCCAGTTTGGCTTTACCCAAATCTAAAAGCTTCTTGAAAAAAAGTGGCGAAAGTGACAAAAAAGTGACGGGAAAAAAAAGATGAAAATACAACAAAAGTGTGACCAAAAGCGATGAACATGTGGCAAAAATGTGACGAAAACCCAACAAAAAAAGCGATGGGGGGAAAAAAATTCTAAAAAGTGACGACAACAAGAGGAAAAAGCTCCATTTAGATGAGTTTTGTAGGTCTTAGCTTTCAAATGAGGTGTTACACTGGCCTGTAGGCTGTGATCTTATGGATTTAGATAAAGCTGAACTAGAGAAAATGCACTCGGTTAAGGCGGGGGTTAAGAGGTTAAAGTAGTACATTTTAACAAATACACGTGCATACTCGTTGTGTAGAGCCCCCCGTGCAATGCCTCTAAAGGGGGGCCCCGGACCCCACTTTGGGAATCACTGGTAGGCTATCACATCATGCACTCAAACCCAAAAACAGCGGCATTCGCTTTACCCTGTAACTTTAAAGCCACACTCCTGCTGGCTTACACTGTCCCGCTCCTACTAAAGGTACAAGTCAGAACTGAGGCGAGGTGACAGGCATCTAAATCAATGTTATTGCTCCAACAAATGGGGAGACCAGGGATCCTTGCAACGGAAGTAAAAAATACATACATTTAGAATACTCATTTACAACACTGTGCAATAACTCCTATGCAAAACTACGTGCAATAATCGCTGTATCAGCATCACTTTATCAACCACCTGCACTAGGACTGTAAACTTTGCACTGCCAATGCTGACATTTTGATATTCTGTCCTAATTATTATCTATACGTTTTGCCCCTTAAAGCTTGTTATTCATTGTATATAAGAGACCTTTATTGAGTGACTTTCTCCATTGCGAGATCAATTAAGGCTTATCTCATTTTAGTTACTCTGTCATTTGAGAGTATTGAAGAGATTACTTTCTAAGTTACTTTCCTAAAATCAAAGGAATACATCACATTACTCAATCATTACATTTTAGCGTCATATTATTACATTATTAAGGCATAACTTTTAATAATGACCTAAAATAAAATAGAGATTTCAAATGCCTTATGGGTTCACACAAACAATGCACATGTGCATCATATGATCTGCTGTGCTCCTGTGCTTTTGCTAACCGTTTTTGTGTTTCTAATTAGTGGTAAATAAGTTAATAACATACATAACATCAAGCGTAGCCTACATGTTTTTAATTATACGCCAAATTCATACATACGTATAGTGCAAACCAACGTGAAAGTATTTCAAGTATTCACACATATTCACAATACATTACTCTGATAAGACAGAATATTCAGTAATCTATAACTAAATACAATTTCGAAGTATTCTCCCCAATTCTGCTGCAGAGTATAAATCCTAAATATGAGAAATAATATTGGCAGGGCACATGAATTTGTGTGAAGGCCTATCTCCAGCAGCTAGATGGCAGATGCTGGTTATTTTACACAAATCCTTTTGGAGAATTCCTCAAATGCCTTTTTATAATAAGATTTGCCATCGGGCACTTCTAACCGTGTTTGTTGTAGACTGGGAAAACATCAGGCAACATTGTTGAAATAATAAAATCTGCATTGATTTTGCATTGGGGCTGGCTGCAACACTTAAATGGTTACAAACATCACCACACTAGTTAGCTGATGTTCACCTACAGTAACTGTGATTTGGCATAAGAAAATAAAAAGGACACCACGTGTTCTGTTTGCATTGTATGTCCTATGAAACAACAAGTAACCAAATGTAAAATTAGGCTGTAATCAACTAAATAGGCCATGATGGCTGAGACTCTGTGAAATAATAAAGTAACAGGGCCTTAGCTTAGCCAAGCCAACTATAAACATTTTGAAGTAAATATTTGCCACTGTTTAAAACATTAAAGTCTAAATGTTAGTTTTACTCTATCTCTGCACCTCGAATTTGCCTTTTTCCCCCTTCTAAACTTTGTGGCCCTGCTTCGACAAACGGAGATCGTGGATCTGCGGTCCTGAATCTGCAGCTGCTCCGGTCTGTAGATTCCCCTCGGCCCCGCAGCAGAGTCCCGTGTGTCGCTGATTGGTCCGCTCCGAGTCAAACCCCGCCCACGTGCCCTCCCGTTTCTGTTGTTGACCATGACAACCAACTACTGTCAATCACACTCTGGTCCCGCCTTCTTTGCCTGTCTCTGTAAAATAAAACACATTTTAAAATGAAATAAAATCTGTTTTGATTTTTGGTCGGTTTTGTTGTTTTTAATAGTGCTTTATAAATAAACTGGATTGGATTGAAATGATCACTATACTTTACACAATTGCTTTGTCACTTTGCCTTATATTGCCTTTCTCCCTCAAGTCCCTCATTCTGTAAAAAAAAAAAAAAAAAGAAGATCTGGTGGTGCTCTAATTTCAAATTCTATAACTATAAATAACTACAACATCTATGCTTTATTGTTGGACCGTCATGGATTTAGTAGTAGTGCAGTGGTTTGTGTTTGTTGTGAAGATTAGCCTGTGACGCCACCTGTCGATAATCCAGATGAAAATCATGCTGCACATGAATCAGCGGGAGGCTAAGGGATAAGGGAGGCCTATTATTGGCTCTATAGGAGATTAAGTGCCTTATCAAACATTCATCACTGGGCTTTATTTACCAGTATGTCTTTGGTCACTTGTATTTTAAGAATAGGCCAATAACTGCTCTTTAAAAAGTCCGATCCACTTTGTTTGCCATTGCTTGGGCACACATCTTAAAGGAACAGGCCACCGTTTTTCCTTACTGAGATATGTTCTTACCTTAACTTAGACGAGTGATGTGCTCAGTCACCTAAAAACACCGAACATGTTTCAGCATTTAGCCTCGCCTCCTCTCCTCTATGGACCCAAACGGGGGTGAAGTTAGAAGCGACCAAGCTCTTCCACGTTTTCCCTATTTAAATACGGTCATGTGAAGAGTTACACGATCAAAGTATATCACACAAAATTAAAACATGCCGATTTTCTAAGCGGATAAAAAGCGGTACTATATTGTAAGGCGTAATAACACCTTAGGAGCACTTCGATGTCTGCATAATAAAGTTGAAGTGCTCCTAAGGTATTATTACGCCTTACAATATAGTACCCCTTTTTATCAGCTTGGAAAATAGTATTAGTAGTTTATTTCAGTCGTATATAAACATTAAGAACACATGTCACATGTTTTCAAAGATCTTTACATTAAGAAAACATGTACTTTCAGTGTGTAAGTGCTAAATGGTGCCTGGCCGAAAGGGGTTTAGGCTGAAGTCGAGACTTATGCCTAACCCCATTTACAACTGTGACACAAAGATGGCACATAATGCAGTTACTCCCGGGGTGCCCAAACTTTTTGTCTCCGAGGGCCAAAATGAAAAAGTGCCTGTGGGTCTCGGGCCAAACACGGCGATGTCAAGCGTGAAACACATTTAACTGCAAATAATAATAGATACTTTATTTTATTTTTCGGTATAGATTTGCATTTGATTATATCTATGCAAATAGTATATAAACAAATATTAACTATGGCAAAAGCCTAGTTTTAGTAGAACAAAATTAACAATTGTAGCAACATGTAAAATGTAAAAAACAACACCTATCTACATTACCTACATTGACTTTACCTTATTCATTTGTTGACTCAAAGAAAATGCCACATTAGATCATTTTGAAAGTGTCAGTTCAGCATCAATTCTTTTATAAGTCCATTTTTAACATGACCTATGTTGATGTCAACAACCTTTGCAATAAAAGTTGGAAAACTGGGAAAGTTGATGCTACAATGCTCTGTGATAAACACCAAGACACCACAACAGTGTTTCCTTAACTTTGCGAAAGGAGTGAAACAGCGCCCCCAATTTGACGCGGGTGGCCAAGAAGTGTACTGCATCCATATTTAACACTGAGAATTAATGGAAGAGAGTTAGTATTAACCATACAGTGCAAAAGTAGGTCACTCTTTGGCGGGCCAACAGAATTGTTTCTGTGCCCCACTTTGGGCACCCCTGAGTTACTCTATTACCAAAAGCACCGGACACAACAAATATAGTGCTGAACACACCCAAACACAGGACCACTCATGCTAATGGAGCACACATTCACGCACACAGGACACGCACACACACTAACACAGCGTATACATCCGCATGCATGCACACAATCACACACACGCGCGCACACAACACACATCCAGACTACAAATCAACATGTTTAATTTTGTGTAAATATACTTGGATCGTGTAAACCAGGGATCTCCAACCAGTAGCCCTTTCTGGGTAGCTTGCCAAAGGTTTTCAAGATTTCTACACACACTTGATGAGTCACATTTTAGATACATTTTTTTTGTTCTGAACATTTTGACAGAATCTGCAAACATTTAGGTAAATTAAGTCAAGTATAAGGACAAAATTCAAGTCATTTTCTCCAATTTTGGCTACTAGGCTACAGGGTGAACTTCTCCAAAGTCGCATTGTTACAAAAGTGTCTTGGATGTAGCTCTCTGATGGTTTTGCATTGTAAAAGTAGCTCACTGGGTAAAATAGGTTGGAGACCCCTGGTGTAAACGCTCACGTAACCATATTTAAATAGGGAAAACGTGGAAGAGCTTTGTCGCTTCTAACTTCTTCCCCGTTTGGCCCCATAGAGGAGAGGAGGAGAGGCTAAATGCTAACATGTTCGGTGTGTTTGCGTGACTGAGCGCACGCGTAAAGACCAGACCGCTACACATCGACTCATCTAAGTTAGGGTAAGAACTGGGCCTGTTCCTTTAATAAAAAACAAATGTAAATACTTAGGTCTAAACAACATTTGATCATTTGGCTGGAGCTAGGGGAGCATTTACGGCTTTGTCTAATTGATTGAAAAATATTTATTCTACAATGGCTATGAGGTATAGGCTACTGTTTAATACTATAGTAGGACAATACTATTAAAACACAAACAATGAAACTGATTATGCACAGTCACAAAGTAGGCTGTATATTGTGATAAGGTCCCCGAATTCGCTACACCAAAAACGTATTATTATTTTTTTTATAACTAGTCAACTACTTTAAAGTGATATTCTGTACTTTAACACAATTAAATCCATTAACAAGAGATTGTACTTTACTGCTATTAACCTACATGTTTGCAGACTGTGTTCAAAATGTTCAGAACAAAAGCAATGTGACTCAAGTGGAAAGCCTCATGATAAACTTGGAAAGGGCTCGTAGCCTATGCTCGTGGCGCATGAGCAAATGATTTGGTAAAGAAAAAGGTCAAATGGTCATAGAAATAGAATGTCCGCGCGTCGGTCACAAAAAGAGGCCGTTTGGCGCCCCCTCGTGGTAATCAAATGGTTTGATGAAATTGTTGGGTCGTTTGCTTTCGTTTTCCCTCTTGTTGAAAAATGGTGCACAGGTGAAGTTCCAGACTCTGACTCGCTAAGGTAATACCAAAAAAAGGCCTATTGTTTCTGTAGTCAGTGCTATACAAATATATGTAGCCGATAACTTGCAGAAAGATGTAACAGACTGAGGTGTAGAATATGCAACTAAAGAAATGAACCGTCATTATCGCAAGCAAGAAATTGTGGTCATTCAGGACTTGGGCGTTTACGGTTTTGAAAGATTTTTCCGACATGCTCAAAGTGCCTTAGACATGATTTAGGCTATACGCCATGTTAAGTTTGTATATTAGGCTGTAGTGTCGTTTATGAACTATATGGAACCGACTTTGAAAACACAAACAACAGTTTTGTCTTGATTTCTTCTAGATTTTCATTTGTCAATCATGGCGACTGCGTCACAAGGTGAGTTTTCAAGAGTTAAACACATTTATGCGCAACAACTCTTTTATATTCTATAAACCCGCATATATAGCCACAGTCTGTATGGGTGAATATGGTTAAAGTGGGACAGTTTAGTTGTTCGTGTGTAATGCACTTCCATTACGGTAAATCACCGCGGTGAAGTTGGTTTCAAGTTGGACGTTGGATATTCGCCTCCAGCACCAACAGATCATTCGAATTTAGGGACCGTCTATGAATTACTCTCTTATAAAAAGGTGTTGGTTACCTACCCCCAGAGCATCAGATTTGAAAATCTCAACAGTAAAGGGGCGTTGCCTGGAGGACTAAGGGGTGCGCGAGGGGGAGGGGTCTGGGTCTGTGATTGACAGGCCTGAGTCATCTGACTTTGACGCAACACCTGCAGCGCTACTCGTAAACAAAGTCCGACTTGGAGTTCCAGCGAGCTAACTTGTTTAGCAACCTGTTTCACAGGGACAACTTTACAGCTCTCTCTACACAGACGCATCGTGACAGACAGAGGCCTTGTACCTGAGACTGCTCTGAGGCGCAGGGTTATTTTATTAGAGTGATTCCTCTGTGATTTACAAAGCTAGCGGGTTAGCATTGAGCTCGATCGATGTTAGCATCGCAGCTAAGGGACTGAACTGTGCTTTCAGAAATTACCAATCTATTTTAGATGTAGACTTTTTGCTGTAGTCTATGTTAGCATGGGAGATGTATCTCAGCGTCCTCAGCAGATGTGTGAGGTATAGAGACGCGATGTATGTATTACAAAGCTTTATTTTATTTTTCTTAGAGCAAAGTGTACAAAACATATCACATAAATAAAATATATATCTTATTGGGGCGACGGTGGCGCAGATGGTAGAGCGGGTCGTCTCATGATCGGAAGGTCGGGGGTTCGAATCCCGCCTCCTGAAGGTGCACATTGTCGTTATGTCCTTGGGCAAGACACTTCACCCTCCTTGCCTCCAGTGTCTGTGTACACTGGTGTATGAATGGGTGAGTGGATCCTTGCTGTAAAGCGCTTTGAGTGCCTAATGTAGGTGGAAAAGCGCTATATAAGTTGAGACCATTTACCATTGTGCAGGAACACTGTCCTTTTGAAATTGATTTGATTTGAATATTTTATTTCGAGCTAAAGAAGAAAAGAAAAACAGAAATATATATATACATAATAAAAGAAAAAAGAAAAAATAATTTACATTACAGCTCGAAAAGGAGTGGGAAGAAGACGAGCTTATTGACTCCCACCCCTGTTCATAAACTTCAATAACAATAACTAACAACAGTGCATATTTCTTACCATTTTACAAAACAACTATCAACCGAGTTGGTTACATATTAACAAATGCGACACTGCATTATACCAGGTCAACATTCACAGTATCTCACACGCTACAACCAGTGTATTATTTCTGTCTCCCATACAGAATTCATTACCATGTTGGCATTACCGTTATTCACCATCACCATTACAACCCATATAACATTACTCTGTATCAAAGTGTTTGAATGATACATAAAATACTCCACATTTATTCATGAAAGGTACAGTAATCGCAGACTGATTGATGTTCATGATAACAAGAATGGTCTTAATGATATGTGTTAAAAGGGATTCGGGGCTTTTCTTTCTTTTTCTTCTTTTCTGTGACTGGACCAGCTGCCAGAGGGGAGCAGCCCCGAGCAACCGGACCATCATTTGTTAAGTGTCCTATACTATGCATTAAAAGAGACAAATTTAGGAGTCTGCTGCCAGAAGAGAGTTTCCTCGAGCTGCCGGCCCCCACATGTCTGCCCTATACTATGGGTTATGTTGAATGCGGAGTACATAGATATGTGCATGTTTTACTTCTAAGAATTTAGTTCCTTTATATTACCATCAGCATCAATAGCAGTACTGCTGTCTGAATCGATTGAGTTGGATTCTAAGAATAATCCACAGATTGTTAGGTATTAATCCTAGACTGTTACATTTAAGTTTAAAGTTAAAATAGTGATGATAACAACACAACAGCAATAGCAATAACAATGGCAATAACAACTGCAATAGTATAATAGTAACAACCACAATATACTTCATTATTAGTTAGATCTGACCTTTAAAGTATACAGCACTTTGTGACACCCATTAGCAATCAAGTACCCATTTCCTCCTTCTGGTACTTTGACCATACCATTTTTTTATATCTTGATTTGAAATGATGAATATTTGGACATTGTTTATATTCTGCCCCCAATTTGTTCCAGAGTTTAACTCCACATACAGACACACACATACTTTTCCTAGTGGAAGACACTGCTTGAACCTTAAAGTTATCACACCCCCTCAGGTTATATCCCCCTTCTGTGCGTGCAAAAAGCATTTGTATCCTTGCAGGTAGCACATTTTTGTTGGCTTTAAACAGAAGTTGGGCAGTAGAGAAATCAACTAAATCATGCATTTTTAACAGTTTAGACTGCAGAAATAATATATTAGTGTGATCATAATATCCTACTTTGTGAATAATTCTTACAGCCCGTTTTTGGAGTATAACAAGGGGATGTAATGAGCTTTTATAGTTATTGCCCCAAACTTCTACACAGTAGTTTAGATATGGCAAAACTAATGAACTATATAACAAAAAATAATGCATTGTAATTTAAGAAAAACTTTGCTTTGTTAATGATTGAGATACTTTTGGAGACTTTACCTTGTATGTGTCTTATGTGTGGTTTCCAGCTTAATTTACTGTCAATGATGACTCCTAAGAATTTAATTTTCTGATACTGTATCTAAAACTACACCGTCTATGTTTACTGAGTCTGGTTTTCCATTATAATTACCGAAAAACATTACTTTTGTTTTATTTAGGTTGAGGGACAATTTATTAATGTCCATCCATGTTTTTAATTTCCTTAGTTCACAGTTTATGTTAGTTACTAAATTACTATAATTGTCATTGGAATAGAAGACGTTTGTGTCATCTGCGAAAATCACTAATTTTAATAATTTAGACACATTAAAATGTCATTAATATATAAATTAAACAACTTTGGGCCTAAGACAGATCCCTGTGGGACCCCACAACCAATGTCCAAATAACCTGATGTAAACTCCCCCATCTTCACATACTGTTGTCTCCCAGTTAAATAGCTTTGAATCCAGCTCAAAGCCACTCCCTTATGCCATATCTGTCTGATTTTTTAATAATATAGAATGATTTAGTGTATCAAATGCTTTTTTCAAGTCAATGAATATTCCAGCTGCATGTTTCTTGCCCTCTAAGCTATTAGTAATCTCTTCTATTGCATCAATGATGGCCATTGAAGTTGACCTTGCTGCTCGAAACCCATACTGACTTTCATTAATTAGTTTATGCTTATCTATGAAATTATCCATTCTACTGTTGTAAATTGACCTGGATGATAGTACAGAATCATCCAGGTCATGTTTATCTAAAGGCTTGACTAAGGGTCTGTAACATTGTGGACCCAAAGACCCAGTTATCCCCCCAAATAAATAGCCCAAAGTAATTTCTATTACTAAATTTTAAGTTTAACCAATGTAACACGTTAACTAAACTACCACTGAATGATCACTCTGAAGAGTAAAGACTATAATAAAGTCTCTTTATGCTTAGTTGAATGAATGAAAAAATAATGAAAATTATAGATCTTCATTTTTTTAGTGCCAGTTTTCTTACTTGATTCTGTACTTACTGGCGTTTACAACAATTTCCCCATTCAGGCACTGTCATGACAGCTCATATTTCACTTGAGGTATAGCTGCACTCCATTCACTTGGTCTACATAGATGTGTGCAATAAACAAATACATACAATATCAAACTTGACCGTTTTATCCTTAATTTACAGAATCAGGAGAACTAGAACACATTGAATTTAATTTCTCAATGTGGCTCGATCATTCAGTAAACTTTAATTATATAAACTTAAAAAGGCCTTAAAAAAAACAGAGCTGTAAAGCCAAAATCTTTGCAACCACAGCTGAGCTACAGGATGGCTTCAATTAACCAAGTAGCAGTAGCTCATGTACAGTAAGCTGTCTGCATGCATACAAGCATGTCTTCTCAATACCAACTATAATAATTATACATGTACCACTAAGTTTTCAGCTTCTAGAGACATAAAGTGGTGCTGGCGATACCATCCTGTGACATATCTGATAGAACATATAAAGGCTTCATTTTTTCCCTCTGGATTGCTGATCAGTGCCCACAATTAAATCTTGCATGGAACACTGATTTAATCTATTATGTTGTCCAGTGGCCTGTCAGCTTATAGAATTCTTCATATTGCAATGTTTACTCCCATTGTTCTATATGTGGTTAGCTACTGTCCTTGGGCAATGTGCCTCCATTTTCAGAGAGGTTCTTTCTTTGCCCAACAGAGAGTCGTCTGAATATGTGAATCGAAATGCTATAAAAAACAAAAAAGAAAGCACATCAATTAAAAAGGGTAGTAATTTTGTGTAGTCTGTCTGTCATCAATATACTGACCAAATGAATCGCTGTGTGATCCGATACATACAGCGGACATAAAGAATGGTTCGCATGCATTTTCTCCACCTCTTGGACTCTGCATGGACAAGAAAAATCAGTTACAACTCTGCATCATGCAATGCAATTGCTGAGATCACGCTCACTCCCAGACTACATGCCTTTGAAATATCTTTGAAAATGCATGTAGTTTGGCAGGCCAGGCAAGGATGTGTTAGCAGCATTCTAATTTACATTTAAAATATAGTCCTATCAATAAGGCAAAAAAACATTTTCATCACTACCTGGAGACAATGAGAAGACATATGAACCACTTGGGGAAATAAAAAATAAAGTAAACAAAATGATGTCAACAAATAAGATGCATTTATTGGTAAATACTAAAAACTATTCTCCCACCTACTCGTGTAAAATGTAAACTACAATACTCCTATACTACTTTTTAAAAATTGTTATGCAAGTTGCGAGTCCATCAATATTATGGTGTACTCTCCTAAAGGTACCTGTGACAGCACAAATGAGTGGCCAATCCTGTCTTGCACACGCCTCAGGTTGGAAAATCCAGAAGATCACTCATACACAGGGTTTTTTCGTCCACTGGACTTGGTTCATGGTTAGCCACTGCACTCAGCCAACACCAGTCTGCATTCTGAAAAGATTTTGGTCCATATTGCCAGGCCAGTCTGAAAATATGGTAAAATGTAATAATGATATTCTGCAGTCAATCCATAATCATCTGAGAATTCTAATGCTAACTGGCGCATTATTTCCCTGTAACTGCGCAGTTCGTCCGGCAACAGTTAAATCACGTTATACATCACTCCACTGCAGCTGTTTCCATAGTAACGATTAACAATTGAGCTACTATTCTGTAAGTTGTTTCAGATAAATCATCTGAAAAAGTGAACTTTGCAGTGCGTCGTGGTGCTCTTGACTCCGCGTTGTGCATTTGTGACGGTGCGCCCACTAGGGCGTAACGTAAAACGTATAAAAGGTCACGTCTATCTTCGCTCTGCCTCTGGTCTTTGTTCTTCCGGGTGGTCAAGCCGGCGTCCGCTTGTGTTTGGAGCAACAGGCTAACAGGTAGAGCGAAGTTTTAACTTTTCAAAACTAACTAAATTGGTTTGGCCCTAACAAGCACTGCTTTATAGCGCCGAGGGGCACAACTATCCGGGGGAGCGCTTCAGCGCAATGCGCGTAGGAACCACTGTGTATCGGGTGCGGAGGTCCCGAAGGTCCGGTGGATGAGCCACTGTGTATCGGGTGCGGAGGTCCCGAAGGTCCGGTGGACGTAGCATTTGTATCCCAATGCCGGGTGACACTGCGCCTCGGAGAGCGGTATGTTTTAGTTTTGGTCGTAGCTAGAGTGCGCCGTTATGAATTGTTTTGTGACCAACTGTTTATTTATATATTGTAGGTCGAACTCCAAGCACTGGCGGGCCAGTGCAGGACTCTGCCGTCTTGTTTGTAGTCTTGTTTGTAGTCTTGTTTGTCGTTTTGTTTTGGTTATGTCATGTTTGTTTACATCTTCGACTGAACGCTCTGTAAGCCCACTGTTGGGGCGCGTGGGTCTGCGGACTAACCCTTGTGAAAATCATGATCTAATAACTATGGACTTCTGGTTTAAACATGGAACTAAGGAAAAAGAGAAACTTGAGAAAAATAACTTTAATAAATAAAACACTGATTTATTTAAAGTATGGAACCTGCCTCTGTCAATATTACTTACCTGTGGGCCTTTGGGGTTAATAGCTAAGGTTAAAACTGCTACTTGCTAGAGCTGCTAGTTAATCCTACCCCTCTGCACTACCCCCGGTTACACATTAAAACTGTGTAATGCACAGCTTCTTGTGGTTAAATCCTTACTTATTCCTACATTTGCTAAACTAGCAACTATAATCTAGGTAATATAACCAAATAACCAAGTCAAGAGTTAATTTAAAACTGTCATGCAATACAGGTATGTTGCTCACCTTATGTCCTCTTGAAAAAATCGTGACCTGTGCCTGCTCACAGCCTCCTGTTTGTCTGGCCTCTCATACTGTGCACAGAGTGGTTCAGGCACAGGCACTTTTCTGTGTGCTCCTGATATGGGAGAGGATCCTCGACCGCAGCAAACAGCAGGGCCATCAGTTGATCAATGTAGACTGTAAACAAAGCACAAAACATTTGTCCTTGTTTAAGCATTGCTTGTGTTGTTTTTAATGTGACATACCTGAGGTAGCTCTGGTCTTCAGGGCTCTCACGGTGTAGTCGCCACGTTTGTACTTTGGGTACACTATCGCATATCGCAGCACACCTTCAAGGGTTGTTGCATGTAACCGTGTAGCGTTTTCATTGTAGTGCAGGGCAGCAATTTGCAACCTACAACATTTTAGGTACAGATTCACACAACAACAAGTTCTTAAGTTGATGTAAAATTTATGTATGTACGCATTACCTGGCTAACATTCCTTTGAAGGAGAAGCCTGCACTTTTGGGGGAAAACCTAATTATCAGGCTGTGGAAGGCCACAAGGGTTGACGTGTGATACACCGGACTGATTTCTCCACATCCTTCACAAAGCGCCGAGCTAACACAATGTCACTGAGCTCTCACATGCTGCTGTGCCTACAGAGTAAATTACCATTACATAATTGTAAAGCAATTTTTGTTTAGAATAACAATGCAAACCTTACATTTTTGAAATTTACATAAAATACAATGAGTAAAGGGCCAGTATTACTGATAAATGCTTTACTTACTTGGTTTGAGCCACACTCTTGACCCTTCCCCAACCAGAGGCCCGTGTAGGCACCGAGGGAACAGTTCATTGTCGTGGGTGTTCACATTCTGCATATGATTGGCCACTGAAGTCCACTTGGCGACAGCCTCCTGTCCCGATGAGGAAGTCGAAGCTGCCCAATAGAGGTGATTCACCACACTTTTCCTCCACTGGCCAGCGTCCTGCGTGGTCTTTGTCTTCGCGAGCTCATCAATTTTCTTCCCAATTCCTAGAGATTAAAATATATATTTACTAAATGCACAATATCCATATTATTACACAGCATTCCCAAAATACATACCCTTTCCCATGTGCCATGGGTCAAAGTTTTCAATGAGCCTATATTCAGAATCATGTGAACCAGCAAAATCAATAATAAATCATAAACATATTGAAAAAAATCTTGTATTTTTTGTGATTTTCCCGGATAATGATTTTTCAAAAGTTTCAAAACCTGAAAATAGGAAAACAAAAATGTGTGGTGGACTAGGAGTATTTTTATAAATATTATTGATTTTGCTGGTTCACATGATTCTGAATATAGGCTTATTGACTTTTTTTTAAACACTACTTTTAAACAGTAGGTATAAAATACAATAAAAGATTAAATGTGGTAAGTTCGAATGATCTGTTGGTGCTGGAGGCGAATATCCAACGTCCAACGTGAAACCAACTTCACCGCGGTCGAAAAATCCACCTTCAAATGATCATTTAAGTCGAGAGAGAATATTGATTGATGACTTTTCAAAATGTCTTTATTTAATTATGTCAAATTATTATGGATGTTAGCCGTAGAAAAATTTTGAACAGCATTTGGGGATAACAATTGTTAAGGCTTAATTCCTTTTTAAAACCAATTGACAATTGGAAAAATCTTAAAACAAACAAAAATATGTGTAGAGTAGGCTATATTTATTATATCTAAAACCTCAGTTTAGATATAATACATGCAATTTATTTTTCCTCAATTTCATTTGGACAATTTTGACACACAATCCGAATCCCAATGGGCGTTCCTGCAGCTCTTCACCCACCAATCAGAAAGAGCTTTGCCCAACAAAAAGTTTTCATCTCTTCCATGACCGTCTTTTGCCTGAAGTTTCATGGAGGATTAACTCTGGTTCGTGGCAACTTATAGCGTAAGTATTTTTGAAATGTAACACTGATAAAACATGATCTCGTTTTATTATGACAACAGTTCCTCAGTACATCGTAGCTAACATCTATTGATGTAGTGCTAGTTTATGTTTACCTACACTCATGCTAACAGCGGCGCTCGGAGCTTAGCCGAAATACGGCCAGACATGTCAAGAAGTGTCTCAATGGTATTTTTATATGACTAAAATGTAAACAACCAGTGTTTGTATTTAATTTATTTGTGAGTGTAATGTTACTAGAGGCAGTTGTTTATAAATTAATGAGCTCTAAATGTATTAATGCAAATTAGCAAAGTAAATATTAAACTTGTTAACTTATTTTATGTAATGTATTTTGCAAATGTATTGAGCAGTTAATTAAAGAATAACTGTTCTTAGATTAGGCACAGGTCTTATCGAGTACATATGACCAGGATGGAAGGTTAAAATGACTTATTCCATACTAAAAAGGTAATTCACCACAATGACTTTTTATATCTTAAAACCTTTGAGGGAAATGCATGTTGAAATGTGAGCAACCAACACTGTGTGGCATTTAAACGTCCCAGAGAGAGTTTTGCTAAAGCCCCGTGGACGCAGGAGTTCAGTGATAGTAAAATTGTGGGACTTAACAGATCTATACAAATGCTTCAGCTACACAAAATTGTGAATTGTATGTCCTTTTATTTCTTTACAGAAGAGTACTGGAGATGGAAGAGTCCCTTTCAGAGACCGGCTCAGAGTAAATTCAGATAGCGGTCTCTCTCTGATGCTGCTGTAGCTTCACTGTCGTCCAGATGATCTCCAAACTCTCTGCACGTGATGTGGAGATGCTCTTTGTCTCAAGAACTTTAGGAGAAAGGTAAGCTCCGACAACTTTGTTCTTTGGGTGCTCATACTGCTACATACTGTAGGTCTGTCCAAAAGTCAAGACTTTGGGGTTCATTTTTCAAGACAGGTGCTAAAGTGCAAGCTGGAAAATATATTATAGCTATGTGTGAGTATGTTGCACCTAATTTACAATATGGAATTTTGTGTGCTACCGCAGCAGGGCTATAAGTGTAAATGAGAGAATGCTGTCTGTGTAAAAAATATGCACTAAATACTCTACTGATCAAATATTCCACATGCTATAGTTTTGCACATGAGCAAAACTGTGTTGCTCGTGTTTGGTGATCAGAGTGTTTGGTGATCAGAGTTACACAGTAGTGTCATTGCCGATTTGTTGTGACAATGAGAAACATGTCCCTCTTGTGTTAAACACACAGCTAACTAAAAGGGAACATAGATAAATGCATCTCTGTTGTGTCTCTGCAGACGGAATGGCCTGGCCTCGTGGATGGCAGTGACTGCACAGGAGAATGATGTCCCCACTGCCCAGCTCATCCTGCTAGCCTTAACTCACTGCCCAGGAAAGCTTCATCTGCTCCACATTCTCTTACACACAGTGGTCCTGGTCTCCAGCTTTGTACATTGTCTTGCAGATGGGAGTGAGCGGCTCCACAGCTCAACAGGACATGGAGACCAGGCCATTGTTTGTACCTTTTAGACTTTATTTCAGACAGAACTTAATCTGCAGAGTAATGCTGGCTGAAGAGTGGTCTCTGGTCACCCCCAAGAGGCACATACTGATATTAAATTATATTCATTTGAAATCAATTTTATCCTCCGATATAAGTCAATAAAGAAGTTTGACACACAATTTTCTTCTTATGTTGTAATTGTAGTTTTGTCTTGAAGAGTATCGGCTGCATTCGGATTTGAGTATAATACTATTCTAACTGTATAAAGGGTATATGTTTTGATGAATTTACAAGATCAATCTACAGTTTGATTTCACTTCATATTCTCACAATGTTAATGACATGTTGTTGGTGTTAATGAAGGCATCAAGTATACAGTATTTCACATTCTACTTGTAAATCTAATGTGTAGGCCTAACTTGGGTTTGACATCAACATTAGCTATCAGCTAAAAACTGGAAGATTTCTTTTTGGCAAACCATTTTACACTCACTTGTGTAAACAACAATGTATATCTAGGCCTTTTTATACCATGTTTTGATGTGATGTATTTAGAGATTATCTACATACGGTATAGCCATCAAATGGATTTTATTATTAATAACCAGAAATAAATAATAAAATTATGCCTAGTTAAAAAAAAAAAAAAGACTAGCACAGTCTGTACACAAAATGTTAATGCCAAGCTCTGGGCTTGTTCATCCTACCTCCATTTGAAGAGAAAGGTTCATAGTTACAGGCTATAAAAGAAACTCAAGCCTTTCCTGCAGTATGAGCTTTCATTTTATTTGCATGGAGACGTTTTCAATTAACACGTTATATGTGAGCAACAGCGAGTGAAAAACTCCATAACAACCACCACATTTTACAGTACTTCATAGGTAGCGTCTCTTATTTTAAAGAAAGGGGAGATCCCGTTTAGAATTGGTAAACAAGAACGCCTCCTTGTGGCTGCAGTTGGATGATATAGCATCTATTGAATGGTCAATATAGTAATTATTGTGACAGCCCTAAATACCATGATAACTTTAAATTATCAGCAAATTGTTATTACATTTACAGTGTTATTACAGCTTTGGCCTGTTTTCCCCCCACATTATTAGTCATTACATTAATGGTTCCTTTGAAGCAGAAGGCACAGTTTCTTTTTGTGTTTTAGGAAGCCACTTCCTAGACGCCCATCCCTAGACACTCATAGCATAACTTAGAACTTGGTTTATGAAGGAAATATTACATTGCTGTGCCTGTCTTTTACTGGCACATTCACAATACACATTACAACATTGTGGTGTCTATGAACTAAAGGGTCAATATTACTGGGTTCACACTTCACAGTATATTTCCTTTGAGACGTATGAAGATATTTTCTCTCTTTTTGCAGGTATTTCACCCTTGACTCGCAGCTGGAGCTTTGAGATGATACCTCCAGACAGTGAGTTGATCTCTCAAAACTCAGTGGTTCACACACTCATACACTAATACATGTAAGATGCTAAGGTGACCTTTCTCTGCCCCCTGCCCTGAGTCTAACTGTGGAGATGTGCAAAAGACAGCGCAAATAGCATCAAGCTTTAAATGTCACTATGATGTTGCCCGCACAGTTAAACAAGCCAATGCCCATTCGTTCATGAAATTAAGTAATGCTGAGACCAAGTAAAAGTTAATGTATGAACTACTACCGGAATAATTATTTCCTCCAGTGAGGAGGTTTGAAGCAGCTGGAGCCGTTTTCTCTCCCTGGCAGTCAACACTTTCCCTTCAAGGCCAAGCCACAGGGCTAAAACAGATAAGGACCATAGACATATTATTAATAGACCGTCATTCCTCACTCCTCCCCGTTTACCATAATGACCACGTTCGAGGGGGAAATCATGGCGGATTTACAGACTCCTCCTCCCCAGCTCTGACGAAGCATGTTCCTAAAAAGGGCATAAGGGCGGGATCTTCACTGTAGACTCGGCCGTGTGACGTGTAGTTCGGTCATAGCCGCGCAAGTCCAATGCTAACAGTCCAGCCCTCATTAGTACAAGATTTCTAAAATATTTCTTACGAAAAACAGCCTGGTCACATTAATTGTAACTAACCCAGCGTAATCACAGGAGGAATATTTAGCTGTAGAAAGTTCCAAAAAATTAGGCACCGGGCATTAAAGTTGTTTTTAACGTGTCTAAAGTGCAATGCATTCCAATGGGGACTAGCGGCTATATGGAGGTACTACAGCAACGGTGGCCCCTAGTGTTGTCGTCCCAAGCAGAGCAGCCAGCGGCCATTGATAAGGACTGAGCTCTCTGGCTCATATTTGCATAACATTTCAAGGATTGTAAACAATTGCATACTTGTTTATGTCTACTATGTATACTATACCTATGTAACCTGAGTTAGATACTCATGATTCTTTCTGTCTGTTATGTTTTCAGACCACTTAACCACATTTAACCCCATTTAACCACATTTAACCACATGTCACCCAACAATATCAATAAACATAATTAAAGACACCTCTCCTTTGGATTCCTTCACCGTACTGTCCCCACGCTCAACCAGTTAAATTACCACAGTGGGCCATCCATAGTGCCTCCACTACAAATCAAAAGATTGCGTTTCGACAGAGCCTTCTTCCGATCATTCTCTCTTTTCTCTTTTCTCTTGAACCTATTTAGCATCAGTGACTTGAGTGTGCGATGCCGCTTTTTTTTTTTTTTTTTAATTGCCCTCAACATCTGCACCTCTGACACAACTTTTGGTGTGCGTTGCTTCTCTTTCCTCACTGGATTCACAAACTTTCATCTTAGGCTGAAAGTCCTTTCATCTGACCAACATCCAACACATCATTTTGAATATTGTCTCCACGTTTGGATACTTTTATGAGACCTAAGGTCATGTGACCTTAGTTCATATGTGCTGAGAGAGAAGACGTTGAACTTTGTGACAGTTTTAGTTTCATGTCGATAGGTCCTGTCATTACTAAGATATTAACCATAAACCAAATTATAGCATTGTGACAGTTACCATAGTTATCCTAATAGAATTTTTAGGTGCACCAACTCAAATTGAATATGAAAATGTTAAAGGGACTATACGGAGTTTAAAAATGTTAAAATTAAGTATTTTCCTCCCTTACATGTTCCAGCCATGTCCTAATATGTAGAATGAGCCCAGACCTGTTCACCACAACTGCCTCTAAACAGTGATTAAAGTGGATTTTGGGAGGTGGTGGAACTCTAATCTCGAAGACTCAGAACGCTACATTAGGTCGATATATGAAAGCCTGTGCGTATATTACATGTAACAGAAGGTGTTTATATTAGTTTAATTTATGTATTTTAAAAATAAGTTTTAAACCATTTCACAGAATAAGATTTCTTTATATGTGCTCTTGTTTGAGATACTCCCAGAAAGTTAGAGCAACAGCCAGTACGTGGGAATTTTTTTAAATAATCAGATACAATTTAGTGCAATTTTGTGTATTTAAGGCAAAAATATGCTGTTTGAATTAGCCTTATACAGTGATTAGAATCAGAACTGTCAACATTATGATTACTTTCCTAAAAAAAAAAAAAAGAATGAAAGAAAGAAAGAAAGAAGGAAAGAACACTATTTTGATAGCTGCAAATAGACTTTTATTATTTTATCTATTTATTTATTGTTTTAATGTACTATCAAAATCCTGTGTAAGTGTTTCCCTGTGGGTCCCCTCTTCTGTGGGGCCCCAGTCCCTCTGCTGCCCGTGTCAGCTCCGCCCCTGTTCCTCCTCCATCTGTAGCTGCTCATCGCGCTGAGCAGTGAGGAGGAGACACAGGCTCCAGACGAGTCTAAAGGCTTAACTTTAGCCAGAATGCATGACTCTGTTGTTACTTTTAAACCGCGGACAGATTCAGAGGATCTGATCAGAGGAAATACTGCGCTCTGTAACCGAGCGCCATAACGCCACACTGTTTATCGCCTTTTCTCTTCATTATGCTTCCTAAATTAATTTGTAAAACCGAAAATATGAGGCTGATTGATACGAAATAAAAAGCGGGCTAAAGCTTGGGAAGAGTAGACTCCGTTTATGGATTAGTTTATGTCCAAAAGTTCATTATTTTGTGATAAATGCTGTTATATTGAGGCGCATTAAACCTGCACGCATCAGGAGCGGACTGACCTGCTGCTGATCTTATGATTATTTCTCCAGATTCTGAAGAGTGGACTTTTGTCCAGCGCAGCTTCAGCAAGTTAATAATAAAACTACCCAACCTAGTATTTATAGTATGGATTTATCTCACAGGCAGACTTTCGCATGTGTGCAAAATGACAAAATGGCAATCATTAACTTTTTTTTTTTGGTCACGCGAAGGTGCGGGAACGCAGTTCCCGACCGTTCCCACCCACTTTAACCCCTGCCTCTAAAATCCTGCACTGTCAATCAAAAAGGTGTTCATTCGGGTCTGCCTTCATGCACGAGCTTAATATAGAAGCTGCAGTTACGCGTAAGACCTGAGGTGGCAGTAGTGAGTATAAAAATGACCAACTTGCATCTAGTCCCTTTAATAAGGGGCACAATATTAATAATCAAATTAGAACAGAATATATATAAAAAGTAACTTGTATGGGGTGAAAAATCCATGTGTGGTTCGTTCTTTGTTTTGTTTTTTCATTTCAAATAAAATTTGAAAATCAAAATCATTGGTTTATTTTATTTATTTATTTGAAAACAAAATTAGTAATGCAGGGTTATGCATTGATGCGCTAACGGCTTGTGGTTATCGGAAGCAGGTGCTCTGGACGCCTTCCTGGACTGGAGCAGTTCTTGAGGACTTCACAAAGCTTCACAAAGCACTCATGGTGCATGCGCTCAGTCACGCAAAACGACCAAAGATGTTGTTAGCTTTTGGCCTCTCCCAGCATATTCCTACTACTACTGTGCCATGTGCCCTGACGCACAGCTCCACAGCAGGTTACACCGATACAGATATAGAAACAACACGTAAATAAATGCGAAAAATGCCAGTTTTATAGATACTGTATCTTGTTTTTCGTTTTACGAATTTTGTTTTCAAATAAAGAAAACAATAAAACAAACCAATGATTTTGATTTTTGAATTTCATTTTGAAAACCAAACAACAAACCATACACGGATTGGGAAATCTGTGCCACCAGGAATTGAAACTGAAATGCCCAATTTGAATTGAATTAGTGATAAAAACTGAAATTCTTCTTTGCACTGTTACCATGGTAACCAAACATCCGGGTCTCTGGTGGCAGCCATGTGACCCGCCAGATTGGTAATGCCAGGGTAAAGTTTAAATTGTCTGAAATACTGAACAGTGAATTTATTTCGATTTCGTTCAGGATTTAAAATTTCTATTTTTATCACTAATTTAATTAATCTTAAATCTGCATTTCAGTTTCAATCCTGGTGGCACAGATTTCACCCCACAAAGTTGGCAGTGCAAAGTTTACAGTGATAGTGCAGGGGAATAGAGATAGAATAGAGAGATGTCCATATGCAGGAGATGACAAACAAATGCAAGTGAACTTTTTAGCACCAGTGATCATGTTTTTTTTTGTCATGTTTTCATTTCAGTGTCTGAGCTGAGGGTGGTTCTTCTCGGAAACAGCTGGGCTCAGAGGTTGTTCGTGGGGAACGTTTTACTCAGTAAAGAAGTATTCAAGATGAGTTTTGTTCCATCCTTCGCAAGAGTTAGTGCACCATTGAAGGACAAAAAATTAACAGTCATCAACACACCGGACCTTCTCTGCCCTGACCTCACTGACCCACAGCTGACAGACCTGATACAGGGCGTTGCTGAAGCCTCAAAGCCTGGGCCTCATGTGTTCCTGCTGGTTCTTCAGCCTGAAGACTTTACCCAGCAGCAGCAGGAGCGGCTGCAGACTGTGCTCGAGACGTTCAGCGACCACTCCTTTGATCATTCAATGCTGATCACCACAGACAGAGAGGAGCCACAAGTGCTGGGTATATAAATAACCAACCTTTAGAAAAAATGATCAGGAAATGCAGATACAGGCACATGTGGCTGAAAGACTTTGATGAAAATGAAATAAGACTGAAGAACTTTAAAATTGCAGAGCTGTTTTCACGACTGTCCCAGACAGTTAAAGAAAATCAAAGCGGCTTTCTAACTCATGACAAATATGAAGATACAAGCCCCTCTGTACCGGAAACAGAAGTTAGCCTCCTTGCAGAGGTTCAAAAAGCTGGTAAGTGTTTTAGCGTCCTGCTGTGCCAACATAACTGCCTAGTTTTAATATTCACTTTATTTTTTAGGACTGACGGGAGTGCACCCAACCAAGCAGGAAGCAAGCCTTAAATGTTCTTGTAAGACAATAGTATGAAACATAATAAATGTATGGTGTGTATTTTATGATTATTATTTTTCTTTCTATAGATGACCCTATTAGGATTCTGATGTTTGGAAGAAGTGACGACAAAAAGAAAACATTAAGTAAATTCATCACTGGGGCAAAGGATGATTTTACTAGCCCAAAAGTGGAATGGAGTGGAAAGCAGATAACTGTGGTGAAAACATCAAACTTCTACAGTATGTCTGCAGAGAAGATGAGGCAGGAAATAAGAAGATGTGTGCGCCAGTGTTATCCAGGGCCAAATGTTCTGCTGCTGCTGGTGAAGCCTTCTGACTTCACTGAGGAAGACAGACAAACACTTAAGCTCATCCTGACATTGTTTGGTCCGAAAGCTTTTAAACACTGCATTCTCATCTTCACACACTGTGAGCAGATGACTGTCTCTGCTAATAAACTTCTTGTTGATTGTGAAACAAGATTCTATCAAATGCCTGATGAAAATCACAGTAGTTTAATGGAGAAAATTGGCATCATGGTCCAAATAACAATGGATCCTTGTTACCTTTACTGAGGGCTTCTCAGAGGAAGTAAAATTGTCCCTGAACTTGGTTCTTTGTGGGAGGAAAGGCGCAGGAAAGACCTCTGCAGCCGATGCCATTTTAGGGCAGACAATGTCTTCCGAAAGCAGCCCATCTGAGTGCATCAAACATCAGAGAGAGTTGTATGGACGGAGGCTGACCATAGTGGAAATGCCGTCTCTGAGTGATAAGCCTCCCCAAAGGGCGATGGAGCAGTGCTTTAACAGCATTTCTCTGTGTGACCCTGATGGCGTTCATGCTTTTCTCCTGGTTTTACCTGTGGGACCTCTCACTGATGAAGATAAGGCTGAGATTAGGATTCTTCGGGAGACTCTGGGCCCTCATGTCGATGTCTTCACCACCGTCTTGTTCTCTGTGGAGTCAGATCCTTCAGCTAGAGCTTACACTGACTTTGTGAGACAGAACAAAGACTTAAAGGAGCTGTGCCAAAGCTGTGGGGGCAGATATTTCATCTTCAACATAAAGGACCAGCAGCAAGTTCCAATGACGTTAAACAAGATTGAGACATTAAAGAAAAAGAATGAGTCTAAGAGCTACACAAAACAAACTTTTGTACAGACACAAATTGAGAAGATCACATCTCTACAAAGCAAACTCCCTGTAAATGAAAGCCTATTCTCAGGTATGTATTGTATATTTATTAACAGGAAATAAATATAATATTAAGATTAATATACAAATATACATGTATGGGTGGCAGGGTGGTGCAGTGTGTCTGCTTATATTCCAGTTTCCCCTACCTCTGAAATATGTATAATATGTTCCTCTCTGGGGTCAGGAGTCCCCTGAAAAAGGTATTCTTAATCTCAGTGGGACATTCCTGGTTAAATAAAGATCAAGTAAAACTGAAATCAAATAAATATATACATTTGTAATGGAAGATTATTTGTATAGTGTTTTTCACATAGAGGCGCGTAACACGTTTTGATGTGTTAGGTGTACATGTAGTCTCAGTACAAAGGATCACATTATAGTTTTTCAGCATGCTGTAAAAAACAAAAACTCTATACAATTTCAAGAGCCCCTTCGCCAGCCCTGATGGCGCTCGGGCCTAACAACGCTTTTTCATTCTCAGTACATCTCCACCAATATGAAAAGTACATGAAACAACATGAAATGCCACATCCAAAAGGCTTCCATCCTTTTAATTATTTTCAGTTACAATGTCATAAACGGATCAAGTGAAAGAAAATGGTGTCTCTACTTACATGTAATGACATTCTGTAACAAAGCAGTGTGAATATCCTCTTTGTTTTATGTTGTATTTCATCAAGTTTTTTTACGATTGCAGGTGGAAGACAGAGTGCAGACAGTCTGAGGATTGTGCTGATAGGGAAGACTGGAAGTGGAAAGAGTAGCTCTGGAAACACTATCCTGGGACGACCACAGTTCAAATGGATTTGAGCCAAACATCTGTCACTAAACTGTGTCAGAAAGCCCAGAGTACAGTGGATGGGCGTCGTGTGGAGGTGGTGGACACTCCTGGCCTGTTCGACAGCACCATGTCTAATTATGAGGTCAATGAGGAAATGCTGAAATGCATCAGCATGCTGGCTCCCGGACCACATGTCTTCCTAGTGGTGCTGCAAATTGGAAGATTTACTCCTGAGGAGAGGGAAACATTGAACCTTATCGAGAAAGG
The DNA here is from genome assembly GCA_007210695.1 of Neogobius melanostomus. NCBI lineage: Eukaryota > Metazoa > Chordata > Actinopteri > Gobiiformes > Gobiidae > Neogobius > Neogobius melanostomus. The sequence continues at coordinate 388,117 of VHKM01000542.1, read as the reverse complement.
ATTTGGGAAAGATGCAAAAATGTTCACTATAGTTCTGTTCACACGTGGTGATGATTTGGAAGACTTCGGCCTGTCCCTTGAAGATTATATTCAAACTAAATGTGATGATTCTTGTAAGAAGCTGATCTCTGACTGTGGAAACAGGTGCCATGTATTTAACAATAACGAAAAGGACATTGAAAGAAAACACACTCAGGTCAGGGACTTGATAAGAAATCGATGCTGTGGTGACAGCTAACGGTGGGGCTGCTACACAAATGAGATGCTTCAAGAGGTTGAGGCAGCCAGTCAGAAAGAGATGCAGAAACCTTTGAAGGAAAAGGAAGAAGAGCTGAGAAGAGAGATGCAGGAAATTGAGAAAAAACATGAGGAAGAAATGCAGGTAATCAAACTTAAAATGAAGAAAGAGCGCAGAGAGAGGGACAAAGAACTCCAGGAACTGAAAGAAAATATAAAAAGGGAGCGTGCTCTGAGAACAGAAGAACAAAACAAGAGAGAGAAAGAGGACTGGCAGAGGAAAGAGCAAGACAGAGTGACGAGACAGGAACACAAGCAGAAGCTCCACGAGTTGGAGGTGAAAATTAAAATGGAATCAAAAGAAAACTTTGACAAAGAACTGCAAGAGACACGAGATAAATGAAACATGATCATGAGGCCTGGGAGGAGGAGAGGACACAGTGGTGGGATGATCGACACAAGCAGGACGAATTGAGGCGACAGGAGGAACATACAAGACTGGAAAGACTGGAGCAAGAATACAAGAACAAAATGGAATCATACAGAATCAAGAAAGAAGAGGAGGAGGAGAACAGGCGTGAGCAAGAGGAGAAGCAGAGGAAGGAGTTACAGGAGAGACACGACAAACAATGGAGGAGCTGAGAATGTCGTACGAGGAAGAGGCTCGCCAGAAGGCTGAGGAGTTCAATGACTTTAAACGCAAAAAGGAAATAGACTTTGCAGCATTGATTGACAAACACTTACAGGAAGTCATTGATCTCAAAGAAGAGATACAACAAAGACAGGAAGATTATAAAAGCTTTCAAAACCTTCACACAAAGAGACAACTCTGAAAAGTGACATGGAGGATCTGCGCAAGAATCACAAGAATCAGATGATTGACCTGGCCATCACGGTTTTAAAGAAGCAGAAGGAAAACAGCAACAAAATCAGAGAGCTCCAGAAGAAGCATGAACAGGAACGAGAGAAATGCAAAGAGGACATTGTTAAAAAGTATAAACAAAGAGAGATGGTAGGCATCGATGAGTTGAAGTCTAAACAGCTTCAAGACCTGAGAGATCTAGAGAAGGAAACTAGCAAAGAGGATCTCCAACAGAAAAAGAAGGAGCTGACTGTTAAACAAAAAGAGCAACTGAGGCAGCTACGGTCCAACCTGTGGAACCAGCAGAATCAGGAACAGGAGGAAAAGAGGGCTGAATTAGACGAAAAGCATGAGCTTGAATTGAATACATTTACACAGAGCCTCTTAATGGAACATGACAAAGACCAGAATGAACGAATCGAAGAGTTAGAGAAGAAGCAAAAGCAGGCACTGGAGGAGTTGATGATGAAAACTCTAGTCAGTCAAGAGAGTGCAGAGGAAGTGGAGCAGCTGAAGGAACAACACCATCAGGAAATCAATGATATCAAGAAGAAGATTTTGCCACAGATGCCAAGGTGTTCCATTCTGTAGTATAGCCTATTATTCAATGAACGGGTGTGTGGTGTTGTTTTGTTCTTTTTTTTTTTTTTTTTTACATTTTTAAAGATCTTACATCTGCTATTATTGTGCATTTTTAACATGCACAGTAAACAAACGGTTTCAGTTGTGAAATGTATATTGTGTTCATATCACCCAATATATTTCCCAGCAGCTTCAAGGACGGACATATTTTCAGATCCAGACATGAGGTTTACTTGTGTAGCCCTGTGTCACTTATTTTTTTAAATTTTACTATGACCTTGTGATGTGATGTTTTATTGTAGTAATTTTAACCTGATTCTGTGTGGACTGATGGCTGTAACGGGTAAATGGTTGAATGAATGAATATTTGTATTTGAGTGGTTAATTACCCTCCTCGAACCGCCACCTTAGCGTGGTGGAGGGGTTTGAGCACCCGAATGATCCTGGGAGCTCTGTTGTCGGGGGCTTCGGCCCCTGGTAGGGTCTGCCATGGCAAACAGGTCCTAGGTGACGGGTCAGACAAAGAGCGGTTCAGAAGCTCCAACAGCTAAACGGACAAGTGGAAGAAAATGGATGGATGGATGGTTAAATATATTGATCCTATGTACAGTATAAAGAAATTAGCCTATAACATTTACCGGTAAACTTTTTTGTTTTCAATAAATCACATCAAAGTTGGCATTTTGTAATTATTACTGAAAGGGATACATATTGAAAATAACCAAATTAGTGTTAGTTAATTAGTGATATTTGGCTCATAAAAAAGTAGGGCGGCAAATAATTATTTTTCATCAATGGATTAATCAGGCAATTATTTTTAGGATTTATCAGTTACTCATTAGGCTGGAAAAAGTTCTTGGATGCTCTTAGTGTTGGGACGCATGTATTGGGGACATAAGAAGGTTTCACTCTTTTTAGAGTTTAGTATCTCAATCAAGTTTTAGGTTGTGTGTTTCCATGCATTGAAAACAATTCCTAGTTTGTGAACCTGTTCTGGCAATGGCAATAGAACCAATTCTGATTTAAACATGCAATTCAGAATTCAGTCGCTGAGGTTTAACTGCAAGAGGAGAGGGAATGTGTTAGGCATGAGTTGGAACAAAAATAATGGGCAGGAAAAATGTATTTTAGCTCTAATTTCTTTGTACTGCTACCAGCAGAGGGCGCATGAACTGTAATGAAAGAGTTGAAATAATAAAGTTAACATTTAGATGACAGACAGATTCAATACATGCTTTGAAGTGAAGCCAATTTGAGCTCTGAAATTACGTTAAGTACATCTGGAGAAGGTGCACAATCTCAGGGCGTCATTTGATGAAAGACTAAATGACCAGAGACAAGTAGTAATCAGTGACATTTATACCCTACAGCAAGGGTAGGCAATGTCAAATCTGGCCCTCCAGCATAGAACCTCTGGCCCTCAGGATGTTTTGAATGATTTTGAAGATGATATTATTACACAAATCAGAGATCAAATGCCTGTTTGAATACTCTAAAAAAATGTGAAATACAGTTCTTACAATTCTTTTAATATTTCAAAACAGCCACCCAATTAGGTCATGTATAGCGCTGGGTACCATAACATTTTTTCGATACCGATACCTGGACTTTTTCTGACACTTTAATTATTTGTCATCTAGAACTAGAAAACAGAACCTACTGGGTTCATCTCCAGTGTCAAGAAATGTGTGAAAAATGGGGAATAATTTGTGGGAAAATGTGGCAAAAATAGGGAATAAATGGAGAAAAAATTGGGGAAAATGAGGGGAAATAGGGAAAATATTACTAATAAAAAATTAGCAAAATAAGAATAAAATGTGTACAAATTGGGAAAACAAATAATGTCCCTGGACCAACGCTGTATTTTTAGTTTTTCGTTACGTGCTTTAGATACCGGTAGTACCTGAACTTTTTTCCAGATACCAGACAAATCATGTACATACAACGCTGGCATTTGTAGAAAATTGTGTTTTACTTTGGGCTGAAATTGGCAGGTTCTAGGACTTTTTACAATAAAGAAAATCGGCCAAGCAAACTTGCTTACCCCTTCCCTACAGTAGCCTATACTGTACATAATTAAATGACATTTTGAAATGATTGTACTTTTGAAGTAGCCTACTTTTCCCACGCAATAGGATACTTTTCTTCTGCTTGAGTGATACTCTTTCCACCGTGAGTAAATAAGTAAGTCACAGGTGTTTCATAAGTTTAATTTCATAATTTAAGTAAGTAAGTGCTTTATTTGTCATTGTACAACCGTACAACTAAATAGTGTTCAGGTGTTAGTGCTGAGCCACTGCGACTGAGCAGCGATGCCACTGTGGGCCAACCTGACCTGGAGGTCGAGGAAACCTGGCTGGCTTCCTTCAGTCTCCTCGGATCCTCTGAAACGGTGCAGCGCCTCCTAGGTCTGTCCTTGTTTCAGAGCATGGTGTCCTGCACTGGTCAGCTCCTCCTCCTTCCTCTTCCTCCTGTGCAGCTCCCTCCACTCACAACAGTCTTTCACCATTTCTGGGAAGAGCTTAGCAGTTAATCTGTTTTATTTTCTAGTGAACGTCCATTAGCCAGAACAACAGAAGGCATGTGTGGCTTAGCTGTGAGTCTCGTCCAGATACCTCCTCGTTTGTCCCTTCTTTGTTTCCTGTAGCTCCTCTTGTGTTTTAACACATGTATTATACAATCATGGCTACTTTTTACCTATAGGCTACTTGATTAAAATTGTTTGAAAATAACGTTACTCTTACTTGAGAAAATATTTTGGCTACTCTACCCATCTCTCAAACGCCACACTAGCGCGCGGCCAAAAAATACCGCAGTGTTAGGTCCCTCCTCGGCCACTGTAGATTCTTGTGGTCCAGATCCTCGGCTAATGGCTGTTAGCATCGATGCTCCACATACTTCATACTTCATGGCGTTTCGGATGGAGGGGAAAACTATCGACTCTTTGTGAGGTAAGTTTAATAATTCACAATGACGACAGAGGCGTCAATGTGTCCAAAACGGCCGTGTTTTACCCCGGGTCTCTGTGAGCTGTGATGCTAGCTCTAAGATAACAGCAGCAACCAGTAAATAGACAGGAGCCTGTTTCTGCTTTTCCCGTCTGACAAAGAACACACATAACAATTAAACACAGCATTCTCAACCTGGTGATGGTGTGAACCTGGAGCTACCAGATATTTCAACCTCGTGATTACGACAAAAAAGGACAAAAAGCAAAGCGGGACACAGCCCTGAGTTGACTCTACTGTGTCTTGGGCCCAGGTGGTGGCGATGCTCTAGCAAGGATACAGTTCGTTTTGTGAATTAAGCGTCGTACTAAAATATTACCCACCCTCGTCGTCCATAAATGGATATCTAAATACTGGGTTCTTCTTACAAGCTTATTGCTACTTCAACAAACAAACTACAAGCCCCGCATTATCAAACAACAGCTAATCCACGCACTAATAAACTTAATATTTTTGCACCAATACTTATAAGCCGGCCTTCGAAAGCATGTGTGTAAGGTTTCCTGCAGAGGAGGAGGATACTAGCCATAGCATTAATGTGGTGAGCTATATGCATATATAACATGAATATTTTAATACATCTGTAATAGTTTAGATATTTTTGATGTTCATTAAATAGAAAATGACAATCTAAATTAAAAGTAAGATATGTTCTACTCTTAATGGTTTACACCTGGCTCTACAATGGCAACTCTACCTACCTCGGTTGCCCTAACAATGACAGGCGTTAGTAAAGAGTAATGCACACTCATGCCTAAATCATAAGGTTAGTCCAAGGGAAGGGTTGGGACACTATTCTGAAAGGTGGACACTAACAATTATCTATGACAGGATGACTTCTTAGAGAATTGTAATTGTTTATTTGGTTAAAGTTAGAATATTGAAGCATGAAACAGGTTCTTCACATAGAAAACTGCATGTATTTTTTTTAAAACAAAACCCAGTAAACCATAGTGTTTGTCATTACTGAACTTGAAAAGATCTACAGGAAACATAAGGTGCAGACCTGTCAGTATCTCCTACAGATAAAGGAGAACAGCATGAGAACAACAGTCTCTGGGTTAATAAGGTCTTCCTTGTCTGTCCTTTTGTTCCTTTTTCACCTCCTACCAAAACCACAATGACTAAAATACCTACTTAGGCTTTAGATTATGACTATTCATTAGGGAAATTAGGATAAATGAAAAGTTAAGTTCTTCAGTGTGAAATCTGACTTTATTATTATTATTATTTTTTTGCTTTGGTTTACTCACCTTTTAAACCATGACATCACTCTCTCTGACTAGCCTGGTCTCTCTTATTAGCTCTAAAACACTGCGAGACACAACCCTCTCCGCTTACCCCGACCACCGAACCTCCAGAAGTCAGTCAGTCCCTGAGCCTCAACTATTCTACTCTTGGATGTCAGGGGTGTAGAACAGGGAGCGACCGACAGCAAATTGTTGGCTTGAAAGCACAGGAGGATGGCACAATGTTCCACCTACATCGGCTAAGAGAGAGAAATCTTTTATGTTTTTACAGACTGGTCTTAGCCATCGGAGCTGGCAAGTGTGGGGCTCATTCTACTGATTGAATAACCTTCTCAAGAATCAAAACAAAATGAAAATAACTTTTACATCATGTCAAATGTTTGGTAACACTTTATTTCACATTTCCCTTGATACATTATACCTGCCAAATTTAGTCCAATGTAATGTACTCTGTAATATCATATGACATAACACACTAACACTAAGTCTTATTACATTATGTTCCTCAAAAGTACTAATACACATTATCCCATTGTGTCTGTAATGTACATAAATACATGTTAGCATAGATTTTTACAAAGCAGATTGTACTAAATTTAGTTTGGTACGATGTATCAAGGTAGTGTAGAATAAAGTGTAACCAAATGTTTTTGTCGTTATTAAATCCATTTTACTTTTTCTAAGTATATTTTAATTAACTTATCTGGGAACCTAGATTGGTCTTCTTTATGAAATACTATTTAAATAAGAAGTCCCACACACCCTTGTTTTAACCTCTTAACCCCACCTGAATCGTGCACATTTTCTCTAGTTTGGCTTTACTCTAAGAGTTTCTTGAAAAAAGCTTCTTGGAAAAAGTGGCAAAAATTCAACAAAAAAGTGGCAAAAACGCAGTATAAACTACACTAAAGGAAATGCACTCATTAAAGGGATACTTCGGGATTTTTGACATAGAGCCTCATTTCCTAGTTATCCAGAGTGTTGTTGATGTCTGGAGATATTTTTTCTTAAATTCATGCAGTTCTTATATTTGAAGAGTCTAGTGGCGCTAGGCTAGGCTAAAGCATTTCTATGGTATCAGTTAGCCTGCATTAAAAACAGTGTGACCCACTCCACAGAGCACCTGAGGTAAATCACTTATAACACCAGACTAACCATATAAATGTCTGTGTTGATAGAATAATTTTAACCATTTTTCATTTAAAATAACTTATATTTGAGCAGCATCAGCTTCGTGGCTGTAAGCTAACGCAGCGGCGGAGTGATCTGCGAGAAAATAGTCCCTCAAAATGCGGTAATTCATGTGATACAAGGTCAGTTATATTTCAAAAATTATTCTATTAACAGACATTTATATCGTTAGTCTGGTGTTATAAGTGATTTACCTCAGGTGCACTGTGGAGTGGGTCAGACTGTTTTTTAATGCAGGCTAGACTTTACCATAGAAATGCTTTAGCCTTGCCCTAGCCTAGCGCAACTAGACTCTTCAAATATAAGAACTGTATGAATTTAAGAAAAAATATCTCCAGACATCAACAACACTCTGGATAACTAGGAAATGAGGCCCTATGTCAAAAATCCCGAAGTATCCCTTTAAGGTGGGTGGTAAGAGGTTAAAAAACAACATGACTTATATGGTGATGACATCATGTGCTGCCTTAGCAAGTCCCATACCAGCAAGAAAGTGGTCAGCTTCTTTGTACAAATGTAAAATGTATTCTTTTTTTTCTCTTTACTTACTAGGGTTTACATCAAGGCGGACTGAACCGTCTTCTACTCTAGCTTTCCACGGCGTAAATTGAAGATGTAGCCCCTTCAAACCTGGACGAATACCTTCCACCTCCTCGTCAGTCACTCCGCGGCGTTTCCCCTCCACCATGTTGTTCTCTCTGCGCGAGCTGGTGCAGTGGCTGGGCTTTGCCACGTTCGAACTCTTCCTGCACCTGTTGGCCCTGCTGGTGTTCAGCATGCTCGTGGCCCTGCGCGCCGACATGTTCACCCCGTCCCTGAGCTGGTGGCTGGTGTTCGTGCCCCTGTTCGCCGCGGACGGTCTGAGCACGTACTTCACCGCCATCGTGTCCATCCGGCTGTACCAGGAGAACGAGAAGCGGCTGGCCGTGCTCCGGCTCCTCTGGGTGCTCACCGTGCTCAGCCTGAAGCTCGTGTGCGAGGTGCTGCTGTGTCAGAAGCTGGCGGAGCAGGAGCAGGCCAGAGATCTGTGGTTCGGTCTCATCGTGTCGCCGCTTTTCATCCTGCTACAGCTGCTGATGATACGGGCCTGTCGGGTCAACTAAAGACTGCCACTTCATCCGATTCGTGAGAAAAGACAGAGCATACGGCACGTTTACACAGAGATTTGTGAGCATTTAACAAGGTCTTTTGTTTGTGTTTGTCATAGGGATTGCCATGACATTTGCATATTAGGTTATAAAATCAATATTCAGTTCAGAGTCGGCACAACTTTAACTTTAAACAACACACGAGGCTGCGTTCATGTGACGTCACAACATTCTAAAAAGCCTATCATTCAAAACTGAGGCAGCTGAAAACGCCATGGCGGTAACTATGGCAACTGTCAAAATGCAGATTTCTACTCTTAGTTTATTGCTAATTTCTCTTATTCCTGTGCCAATAGACCCTTTAATAGTTTGTAAACATTCCGGGCTTAGCTGGAGGCAGGAAGCTCGATTCCTATCTATTTCCATTGTAGCTGTTGTCATAGTAACGATAAACAAATGTCTAACTGTTTTTGGAAATATCAGATAAACCTTATTTTATCGTCTCAAATGTCATTCCTCTTGTTCTGGCACCTTAAGCCACAACAGGACCACATTTTTCAGTTGTAGTTTTACACTTAAAATTGCTAGTTTTAGTTTAATCTTATTTCTCTTGATCACTTCCTGCCTCCAGCTGATGTCACTGATGATGTCAGCAGTTAAAGGGTCTATTCACATGAAACCAGTGTTAATTTCGTCGACTAAAATATTTAGTCTTAATTTTAGTCAAAGTGATATTTTTTGACGACTAAAACTAAATTAAAAGTTTTTCATGAGACTAAAACTATGACTAAAATAAGACTAAAATAAAAATGAAAAGGAGAGACTAAAATCATCCAAACTTCTATTGACCGTCTGAAAGAGCCTCATATCATGTAAATTCACTGCCAAAGGACCAGCTCTGAGCTTTGTTCATGTGGAGCAGCTCCATGAAGCAGAGGAGCTGATTAAATATGATTATAATTAATATTATAAATGCAAAGTCGACTAAATTTGTCTTAAATTTAGTCGACCAAATTGACTTGCAATTTTAGTCGACTAAAACTAGACTAAAATCGAAGATATTTTTTTGACTAAATTGAATTACATTTTCGTCAAAAGACTAAGACTAAAACTAAATTAAAATATGTTGTCAAAATTAACACTGCATGAAACAAAAACTGTCACAAAGCTCAAAGTCATCTCTTCTATGGTTCATATGCACCCCATAAAGGTGCCCTAAAAGTGGTGACAATATTCCAAAACATGTGCATGATGTTGGTCAGTAGAAAGGACTTCCAGCCATAAGAATAGTGTGGCAGTTTTGTGAATCGAGCCACTATCAAATAATGATCAGGGAAAACATTTGGACATTTTTTTGGGGAAATTTCTTTCAAAAAACTGTTTCTCTCCCAAAAGTTGTATTGGCACCTTCCCTCCAATTGAAATGGAATTCTATAACATGAACCCAACCTATAAGAAACGCAAAACTAATAGAATATTTGCACGCATGTCTAAACTACGGAGTTAGAAGGTTTATACATGATAAATACCGACACATTTGAAGAACATTTGTTGTTTCTTTATCCATCCATTTCACCAGAACATGGTTTGACACAAATTGTATCAAAACAAGACAACGGCTCAAAACGAGGCTGAAATTGGGACATTTCTGACAAAAATCCAACTCCAGCCCATTTTTAGTGTCTCAGTTTGTCTTTGTTTCAATCAGATTATCATTTTTTTGTGACTGAATTGAATCACCTAATATTGCAATAACATTAATTCGGCGATACAGTGTCCAGTCCTTTTGAATGGAATGGCTCATCAACTCTTTGTCCAACTTTATCCAAATGTCACTTGCTCCTTTTCATGATTTAGCGTCTCAATTCTCATTGTGAGTGGTCAAACTACCACAGTATGAAACACAGAACTGAATATCACATTTACCACAGGTTTTTTTTTTTACCCTCAATGTCTCAATATTGCTGCTATATATTCCTGTCTTTGGAGGTGATCGAATGGAAAGGATCAAAGCCATAATCTCTATGTAAACGTGACTTGAATCAGCCAATGTTATTTATTTATGTAGTACAGTACATCTTGGTCACAACAGTCTCTAGACAAATCAAATGTTCTTAAATAATTTACAGTATTATTAACTGCATAGGACCTCGTCAGATCATTATACAAGCGAGCACTAAACGTCACCACACGAGTGAATTCAATCTGTTGATTTGTACAGGTTTTTTTGTGATTGTATATTAATGTATCTGTTGCATGTGTTTCAGTGATCCTTGTAAATTCTGAAGTGAACTTTTCTCCATTGTGTACATGTTGACAGAAATTTATCAAATGGTTATTTGTTTTATTGGTTCTGCTATGTGTACATATATCTGTAAATAAAAGTCAAAATGCTAAAAATGAAAAGTAATACCCTGACTCGTAATCATGTACCCGATCGCAGGGATATTTGACTGACCTCGTATCGCCGAAACATATTCTGGAAACTGCAACTTTCTCAGTGGTGCATTTGAATGACAAAATGCTGTTTTTACAATAATGCACTGAGATTCAAGGTAATCTTGTCTATTTCTAAGTAAGTAAGTGCTATATTTGTCTTTGTAAAATTGCGTTCAGGTGTTGAGTTAGTCCTGAGCCGCTGCAACTGAGCGCTTCGCCATTGTGAGCCAACTTGGCATGTTTTTGGAGGTCGGGGAAACCGGAGTACTGCCTTCAGTCTGAGCTCCTCCCCCCACCAAGGACTTGAGGGAAACAAACATTTTGATATGAATTGACAATAAAACCTTTTGAATATTGAATAAGAAGCAACAGCTACCAATGACTGTGGACTAAATACTGGTATAAATATTGCACTTTTTAAATTTCCCTTTCAAAATGTATACTTTTTTCAATGTACAGTACTGGCTTTGTACACAAGGTCTGTGGGCCCGCTGCAGTGCCTCTGAGGCCCCCCAGGGAGCCCCGGATCCCACTGTGGGAACCACTGTCCTAATGGAATCTATTGATGAGGACTCTTTAAAACCAGAGGTGGGTAGTACTCGGTTACATTTACTCAAGTGCATGTCCTTTTTTAAGTAACTTTAGCAAATAGTTTTTTCCCCCCATACAGTTAATTTTACTCTTACTCGAGTAAAACATAGTAACTCGTGCCACTGTGAGTAAATATTTAAGTGACGAATCTTCATATAGACACATAAAATAGATGCATTTTTTGTGTTTCGTTTACTTATTTCTTCCTAATGATTCTTTTATGTTTTGTTTTTCTTTTACAATGATCCTATTGTTTCATGTTTTGTTCCTCATAATTATGTCACTACTAAAAACATGAAGTTACTCAGTAGACACAGTACTCAAGTAAAATGTTCTTTACTCTTGAGTAAAATATTTTGGCCACTCTACCCACCTCTGTTTACATCGATGGAACAGAGCATTATGGCTCTATCCTTTTAACCCCATTGCTCTTTGGCTTTGTTGGGTCTCATTGTTCTTACTTGTGCTTTAATGCAATATGTTCATGCTCCTCAAAAGCAAACACCAACTATTGTGCACCGTGGGCTTCGTTTGTTTGCGAAAACATCAATATTGCAGTGGAATTCAATTCTCAAGGCGTCGCTCCGCCCCTCAGCCAGTGGTATCGAACCACGTGGAATCGATACTTCCGCGTTGCAGAGCCTGTGCAGTGGCTCGATCCTCTCCGAGACGAAAAAAATAATCGGATCTTTTCGCGATTTCGCCCGTTTCTAACAACATTAAACACCATGGCCACGGAAGCTATTTGCGCCACCGTGGAACAGCTGCCGAGTCCGAGCATGTCCGAACTTCTGGCGCCGATCTCAGCGGCGCAGATCAAAACAAAGGGCAAACGCAAGAGGAGCGTGGTGTGGCACTACTTCACCCCCGAGTCCAACAACAAGGAGCAGGCGACGTGCGACGTGTGCCTGGGTACCGTGAAGAGCTGCGGGACCACCACCAACCTGGTCAAACATCTGCGGCTCAAGCACAGAGCCGAGTACGACCAGTACACGCTGCAGCGATCCGAGCAGGAGCTGGGCACCGCCGCCAGGGGGAGCCAGAGTCAGCCCGCAGCACAGGCTGAGCAGTACGGTAGGCAGCGTAGATTCTATTAAGCGACAATAAAATGCGTCCATGCAAAAAAAGTAAAGAAAAAATAAAGAAAGAAGGATATTGTATATTTTTAATGAAAAAAATAAAGATGTATCAGTTGCCGTATGATCTCGCGGCGTCGTGTGACTGATTCTGCATTTTGATAGGCTAATGGAGCTCAATAGTCCCGCCTACCTGATGATGCCTTAAGTCAAAATCCCATTCATTTTAATCCAATGGCCGCTAGCTGCTCTGCTTTATGACCGCAACACTGGAGGCCGCCATTGCTGTAGTACCTCCATATCATCGCTAGGCCCCCATTGAAAAGCATTGGACTTTAGACACGTTAAAAACCACTTTAATGCCTGGTTTCAATTTTTTTTAACACTTTCTATGGCTACATATTCCTCCTGAGATAACGCTGGGTTACTCACAAAAAAAGAAACCAGGCTGGTTTTCAAAATATTTTTTTTTTAAATCTCCTACTTAACGGAGGTCGGACTGTTGGCATTGGAGCTGCGCGAGCTACATGTCACGCAAAGGCGGAGTCTACAGTGAAGATCCCGCCCATTTGCCCTTATTAGGAACATGCTTCGTCAGAGCTGGGGAGGAGGAGTCTGTAAATCCGCCATGAATTCCCCCTCGAACGTGGTCATTATGGTAAACGGGGAGGAGTGAGGAGGAGCTGTCTATTCTTTTATTTTCTTTTTTCTATGGCAGGGGCCAATACAACTCTATGGGAGAAATACAGTTTTTGTCAGAAATCTCCAAAACGAAAATTGACTAATGTTGTTCCTCTTCAGTATTTGACAGTGATTGGATTCACAAACCCACTATATTTTTATGTCCGAAAGTCCTTTCTACTGGCAAACATCACGTTTGTGTTTTCGAATACTGTCACCACTTCCTGACACCTTTCAGAGAAAATAATTGGACATTAGTTTCTACGTGCTGATGCACTTTGATACAGTTTTTGTTTCTCCCAGTAATGACTGAGATATTAACCTAAAACGAAGACAAAAAAATCTGCAGTTACCATAGTTACCAGCAGGATGCGATTTGCTGGGGGGATGGGGGGGATTTTCCTCCTTCTGGTTTTCTTGTCCCCGTCTCTGTTTCTTTTACCCCTATCCCTACTTCTGCTGTATTATTGTATTAAATGTAAGGGGGGATACATTGTAAAACTGGCTATATGTTGAAGGTCCGTGCACGTGCTGACCAATTGATTTCATTTTACACGCGGGTGATCTCTGCTTTAGCGGCTTTAATGCGCACGGGGTCTATACTCTGCAGATGACTGCTGCAGAGAGCGAGGGTCTGCGGAGTCAGAAACACTCATGGATCGCATGTCTCGTCATCAGCAACTTTGCAAATAGGTGTTTTTCTTTTCTTTTTTTATTATGAATGCCGGAAAGCTGACGCGCTCCCGGGAAGCACAGGCCCGGGGAACTATATTGTGAGAGTGGACTTTTTAAGTGTAGCCTGTAAGGCTGCTGCATGTGTCATTTCTGATGTATGAATATGCACAGGGAACTGTGTTATGTATCCTGATTGACTTTATGATCAGTTACATCTATTTTGCACACATACAGAAATGAACGGGACTGGCGTGTCTTAGCCCCTCGCGCTCTCTCTCCCTCTGTGTAGAGCGCTGCAGAGAAGTCGCGCACAGACACACATGCTGTGGAAATAGAGCTCCACAAAAGCGTTCTCTGGACCACAAACAGCAAAACGCTGCTTATTTTATGTGAAAAAACCGCTGTAAAGATGATAGACTGAATCGTGGCTGAACTATGAATGCGCGCATGGCGGCAATGAGTGGCGGCAACCGCCCCAACCCGACCCGCGATCAAAGGAGAATTTTATGACCGGACTCGATCCGCGGGCAGCCTGCAGGGACCGCGGAGGAACCCGTGCAACCCGTGCGTCAATGCCCCCAGCCATGCGTCATGCGTTTTATGACAGTTTGACAAGCAGGATTAGGAACCTTTACGCACGGTTCTGATTCGGTTCTGAAAAGTGCCAGCCGTGCACATGTGCATGTTACATTTCCAGCTCTGTCCCTCAAAAAAGAAAGACACCTGTCGCCCTGGTCACACTACGCTGGTTACTTAAAGTTTGATCATCAAGAGTTTTCCAAAACGGCCCAACTCCCTGAGCAACACGCGCTCTGGAGGGGTCGCCCCCCTACTTCAGTCGTCTATGCACAGGCCATTTGAAGTCTCTCCTCTCCTGTCTCCCTCGCTGCTCCTCGCTGAATATAATCCAAAACTATACAGAGGAACACGTAACATAGGCCTATGTGTCTCATATATAAATATCTGCCTCGGAGTAGGCTATAGGCTGGATCATTACGCATTGAATTGGGCTGTGCGTGCTTATATTCAGCCCAAAAACACACAGGCACGGACGCCCTGCACACAGCGGCATCAACTTCACCCTCCGCTCCACACACACTGAGCTACTACTAGACAGTTACAACACATGTTACAACACTGGGATCAAGTTCAACAGCATGTGCTTTTTATGCACTAATAGTGATTGAGTAACTATCCCCACTTCTGTTTTTTTGACAAATTGCACCCTGGTTACCGCCATACAATTTTCAGTTGCCCAACACCTCAATTTTAAACTATTATATGGGCTCTTTAGAATGTTGTGATGTCACGTGAACGCCACCTATTTTATGGAAAGTCCATACTGAAAATCAATGGATCGGTAATGGGCGGGACTGTTGAGCTCTATGGAAAAACATATAGGCCTGAGAACCAAAACTAAAAATGTAAGCACTTGGCGGAGATCTGATGACGTGGTTTCCATTGAAGTGGTTCAGACTCAGAGGATCCTGGCTATTGAGAAACACCCAGTGAGTGGATATAAACCGCTGCCTCCCAGACCTGAGCGGAAGAACATAGATGGATATGTAAAAAATGACCATGGGCCAGACTACAGAAAAAGGTGATATATGATCCACCACCTGTAACTTGTGTTTACTCACACAGATCTTTCACATATTTTCAGAAACTACTAGGTCTTAGCTTTCAATGAGACGTGGCACTAAAAACAAGACAAAAAAGGCATCAAAAAGCAACAAAAATTTGACAAAAACTCAATAAAAATGTGACCAAAACGTGCCAGAAAAGCAACAATAACACAATTAAAAAGCAACTAATATGTGTCAAAAATGCAACATAAACGTGATTTAAACACGGCAACAAAACAGTTAATCTCATCAATTTTGTATGGCTTTCAAATGAGGCATGACACTGGCCTATAGGCTCTCCAGTAGGGATGGCCGGCTTGGATCAGTGATGCGGCACGGTTTCAAAGTCCCAACGCACATGCGTTTCAAAACACTGATCCGACACACGATTCAAAACGTGCATGTCACGTGACTCAGGCTGAAGTGTTTCATGAAACACCTTTGTTTCAAAACACTTCAGTAGTCTGTGTCGAACCACAGGGCTTTATGCACCTTTCTCCATGTTTGTGTAGAGTTTCAGTGCCTACTGTGAGTGTGCCCAGAGGGCTGTTTCATAAAGCTGGCTTACTCTGTAATCTAGGCTTATTTGGCCAAGTCTGGCTTATTTTGTCTTTTCAATTTCATAAACCAGGCTCACTCTGAGTCTGGCTCAGTTACTATGGAAATATAGTCAGAGAACTTAGCCTGGTCCGGACCAGGCTAAGAGCAGACTGAACACAAGCTATGTTTCTTCTTCATCGAGTCCAACACCAATGGGCAATGTAAATGACACAAGCAGGGTTTTAGCGCCATCATCTGGCCAAAATGTATGTTGGCATAAAAAATGTGAAAAAGAAAACATGACATCACAAAATCAATTACTTTATGCAATAAATGATAAATATACACCAACATTGTGTTTGTCTCTCATCTGTGAAATACAAAGTTGTGTGACATATTAATGACATTATGTGTCATCAAAAAGCTTGTCCAATAAAGGAACCTTAGCCCACAGGACCCGCCCTCATGACCTGTGTCCTGTGCCAACAGAGTTTTCTTTTTTTTTTAGATGATAGATGTGTTTAAATTCCTGGGGAAAAAAGAAAAGTGTTTAAATTCATAGGCGCCGATTTATGTACTTAACAGTGGGTGCCCAGTCCCCCTCAAAAAATAAGTCGAGGCTGAGATGATCGATCTCGCAACCTCGTGGATGGGAGCCCTGCGCTCTACCTATGGAGCTAACATAGCGGAACAAAGCTGGCGGCCTGTGAAGTATGCTGCACATTCACGCTCGGCCATGATTTCTCATTGAACTCTGTGATCGTCAGTGTGGTCTGCTTATGTACCAGCAAGTGCTAATTAGTTGAACTTGTCTTGAATTAGTGAGATCAAGCTCGGTGTCCCTTTGGTGAAACCCAGTAATCGCAGCTTGAATTGTTGTGCCTAACATAAGACAGGATTTGGAGCCTAAGCCAAGCTTTACTGAGCGAGTTTTATGAAATAGCCCTCAGATAGCCTAGTAGGTAAAGTTGCACATTACTCGTCTTAACTGCATGGGCTCTGACGAAGAGCGGAATATCATTATAATTTAAATCTGGACTTCGGGCCTCTAAGCCTTATATTTACAGGCACACTGCGTAACATTTTGGATTAATACTGTTGCTAGAAATGCAACACATGCTCCTAATGACCAGCGAGAACCAGAACATGCTATTTTTGCAATGGGTAAACAAACAATGGATTTGGATGAGGACCTAACCTATTTAAATATCATATTTGACTGCCTTTGGTCAAAATCTCCACGGAAACAAGCTAACATGTGTTTTATAAAAATAGATGAGCAAAAAGAAGCATTGAGTCTGATTTAAAAATGTAGAACATTTATGACATTGATTTATTATTCTAGTACCACAGTAAGAACAATAACACACATTCAAAAAAGTACATATTTTAATAATAAATAAAATCAAACAAATCAATGACATGGTTGAATCCTGAAACACTGTGAATGCGGTTGTAAGGCTCCGGCACAATCGCTTCAACTGCTTTGGAGTTTCATGAAGCTGCACTTTGCCCCATCCCTACTCTCCAGTCAACAAGCTTTGAGATTTGGGTCATGTAAATGTGTAGGAGGTTTTTAATTGATTCAGTTGCTGAAAGGCATTACGGTTTCTAGTCAAACACTGCTTTGGGCTCTGGTGGAAACCGTGACACCTGGGATTGTGTAAAACTGGGACAAATCACTGGTTTTGGATAAACTCACGAGACATGGGACAGATTGCTCAAAACTGGGGCTGTCCTGGGGGAACTGGGACGTCTGGTCACCTTAAACTGGGATGGATTCTCTATTAGTATTTGAACGCATTTTAATTATCAGAAGACATTTAAAATATGAATAATGCATTTTATTTCTGTGATCACTTGCAGAGAGTGTGGAGGTGGAGTATGGCACGTTTGACATCAGCCAAGGCTCCGCGATGCCAGGTAAGGTCGGGGGCAAACGGACGAGTCATAAACACTATAGGTCTGAAATCCCTGAAAATATCTAAATCTTATCCGTAAACGGCGGCAAAAAACAATTCAATTCTTTTGCTTTAAAACATTTTTTTTTATTGACATAAGACGGAGCTTACAAATAGCACAAAGACAAAGGAAGGATACACAAGGGTAAGGTATTAGATTGATAGACATTTGATTCATTCTTGGGTTGTACACATGGATCAGTTATAATAATCAGTTAAACATAACAAATAAGAATTAAAACATGGAAAATTATGATGGTAACAAGTAACAGTAAAGAAACAATAATAATCAAGGTCGAGGTAAAGGCAAACTGAATAGGGTAGTGAACATGAGGATGGCTAAACATTAAAGATTGACATCAAACAGACACTTATGATTAGGAAGAAGAAACAACAGTAAAAAAACAAACAAACAATAATAGATAAATTGAAAATTGAAAAATAAGAAAACATAATAAAAAAAAACCAATTCAATTCAATACCTTACTATATCCCTGAGGGGCACTTCACTTACGTACCACTTACGCTACAGCAGGGGGTGACCAATTTTTTTTTTTTACTGGACGGCCGCATATTAAAAATCAAGTCCTTAACTGTCATTAAAAAGCATTAAATTGGATTCAAACTGGCATTAAATCCTAATTTAGAAAAAGGTCCTTCAATATCCCATGATAATGATCTAAAACATATTCAGTTGGCGTTTTGCCTGTAATTGACCACAATGTTTTGCTCAAAATTCACCCATTTTGTCCAAGTCTCTTTGAAATGTTTCCAAATCATAATAAATGAAATGTGCAGCAATTTGTTTTCTGCATTTGTATCATTGAAATATTGAAATTTGGTCATTAAACTGGATTTGAAAGCATTAAATTTGACTTGTTTTCTGCCTGTATAAACCCTGTTAAAGCATACCTGGGGTGAAGGGCCACTGATCTGATCAATGCTGTGCAACCTTTTACTGGGTGTATTTAGAAGAGGTTTAAACCACGCCCCACACCTTTTATATACTGTATGCTTTAAAACATTAATGCCAGCTCTGTCTCACAATAAAATACTAGTGGCTGAGGTTAGAATGGTGTAAAACCTGAAATGAAAAGGACCATCTCTGGGGCTGCACTTTGGACACCCCTGCGCTCAGCCATCAGTGATGAATCTAATTTGTTCGATTTATTCTTTTCCACAAGTCTTGTTTCCAAAATGATTAAATCAACGTAGAGTCAATTTGATATTTATTAAAAGTAATTTATGTTTGTTTAAGTGCGTAGACTCCAATTCATTATTTGTTTGTGTTTATAAAGTTATCGATAAATTGAACAAAATTGTGTGTCACGGGCTTGAGTTACAGCTTCCATCGTTCTTTTAAACTGAGTGGAAAATGTTACTGCCAAAACACTGCAGCCTCAATATGAAAAAGTATCACTATAGAGCAGAGGTCACTAAACGGCGGACCTCGGTCCGGATCCGGACCCACGCGCCAGCCATTCCGGACCTTGGATCCGAACTTTGGACCCGACCTGAATCCCCTCAGACGAGCAGCTGCGTATGCGCTCTCTCTCCCTCTTTCGCTCTCCCTCCCTCTCCCTCCCTCTCCCTCTCTGACTGCACCAGAGCGGTAAACTACAGCCCAGACGAACAGAAAGAGAAAGTCCTACATCTTAGCTTCATGATACTTTTTAAATTTTTAGAAACGGTTTCGGAATGACTGAAATATGGCTCGCTAAAAACAAAAGCGGAGGACGCCCTAATTAAATATGCACGCGCGATCGTAATGCGTAAATAGCGCGGTTGTTTCCCGAGCAGGTCTGAACCAGGACTAAACCTGGACTAAGCCAGGACTAAACCTGGACTAAACAGGGCTCAGTGTGTTGAACTGAGCAAAGAAACACATCACTGTCATATATTATGTGCACATTGTGTATAATAGGCTACAGTAGCCTATGCATTCTGCTATTTAGGAGCCAAAACTTATTTTTAGAGCAAAAAAACAATAACAAGATTAAATTGATTGCATTATTTTCAAATCACAGAAATAGTTTTAAAAAAGGCGTATAAATCCTGATATAACCGTGAATTAACCCTGTATGTTCCGGACCTTTGCTTGACCTTTTTTTTTCATTTCGGACCTTGGTGAAATTTAATTCGTGACCCCTGCTATAGAGGGATCAAAGTATGTAGGGATTATTACGCAAAATATCGCGATTACTTGCAGAGAATGTGACGGTGGTGCATATTTCATCTGACGCCGGACAAGTCTCCACAAGTCCAGGTAAGCTCGAAAGGTGGCTTTAAGGTTGGGTTGAGAAAAGAAAAAAAAAGAATTGGATTCCAATGGCATCAACTCTTAATTTCTTCTTCTTTTCTTTACTGCTCGCTCAATATGACAATTTACACAGCCTAAGTCTGGGGAAAAAAAGTCAAAAAATTAGCTAATCTTTAACTTCTGTCCGTGGTTGGGCCAATAACTCAGTAATACATTACAATCCTTCTAAAACTTACACACACACACACACAATACAACACATTCATTGTTGTGAACACGTCCTCTCTTGGGTTAACATTTTAAACTTTAAGAGCTTTGTTTTATAGGAAAAGATTGATTGACCAAATGAAGCCTTGCTGTGTGGAATCCGTCCGTTTTCTCATTCTGATTGAATTATATATTTTGTTATGTTGCGATCTAATACTAAAATCATAAAAAATCTCTGTTGTGGCGCTGATTACCTGGTTAAAGCCAGACTAATACTTTCTGTCTGTCATAAACGGATGACAGGTTTGTGATTGGCGGGGTCGCGAGCTGAACCGATCACAGCAGTCGCACGGAATTCACTCGAGAATGTCACTAACTGCGCAGCGCTGTTCTCATCCTAACCACTGTAACACTTAAAGGGACTAGATGCAAGTTGGTCATTCTATACTCGCTACTGCCACCTCAGGTCTTACGCGTAACTGCAATTTCTATATAAAGCCCACCACACGTGACGGCACTTCAGACCTGAAGTAAAACCTTTTGAGTGACAGTGCAGGATTTTAGAGGCCGTTGTGGTGAACAGGTCTGGGCTCATTCTACACATTAGGACATGTCTGGAACATGTAGGGGAGGAAAATACTTAATTGTAACATTTTTAAACGCCGTATATTCCCTTTTAAAGAAGATTTAGTCCAAAACAAACCAGGGACAGAGGCCTGCAGACATGTTTGCATCAGCCCTCTCTGCTCGCTGATAGGCTCCTTCACAGCGAGTCGCATGGTTGCAGACATAACAGGTGAGCGTTACATCGGAGAGCAGCCCCCGGCTAACGGAATTAGACTACAGCACTCTGTGGCCATGCTGTCGTTTTCTGTTTGCTGATTGGTTTAATTACCTGACAATCTGCACGTCCTTTCAAAAGTCTGTGGCGTGTCCAAGCTACTCTCTGTGTACCTGAAGGTGCGTACAGACCAAACGCTGACACACCACCAACGTCCATGTTAACCCTATGTAGACGTGCTTCGACGCGCTTCAAAATGTTAGCAAAGCCGTCCGCGCGTATGAAGCGTTGCATATGTGAGCGGATGAGGATAAACGTGCGTCAAAGCCAGGGAGAACAGCGCGGTACACGAGCAGGGATGCCCTGCCCACTGCTTCATGAACTCACGTCATCACAATCTACATGTGCGTTCATTTATGCCTTGTTAACCAATCAGGGACTGGGCTTAAATAGTGAGCACAAGCGTCACCTGTTACCTGCAGCAGTGGGGCAAAAAGGGCAAGTCTTTACAGTGAACGATAGGAACGGGTTCGCGAGGTGAAGTATTTTTTTTTTTATTCCTCTTTGGGGGAGAGGCGTCACTTTAGTTGTGGATTCTTATTTTGCGAAACAAAAGTCACTGCTGGAGTGGGCGGAGAGAGGAGTGTAGGATTGGCAGAGGGACAGTTTGTGAACGCACGACCGCGGGACGTATCTTATTCAGATTCTACATATTCGTAACATAAAAATCTAGGGACAATGACACTTCATAAAGCATGGCTAAAAACCAAATAATCCTAATTACCCAAAAGGCTATTTTTCATCTGTATTTCCCTTTGTCCGTTTGAGACTTAAATATAACAGCGTAGGAATAACAGTGGGGTATGAGAACTTCCTGAACTCACTGTTACTGTCAACAAAAAGCGCTGCATTTTCATTATTGTAGTAAATTGCTCAGCTTTTGTGACTTCTCTTCATCTCAACGCTCATGGTTGTTGTCAAACAGAAAGAAGGGCCCGGGTACGCGCAAACGCAGCATGGTGTGGAATTACTTCACGCGCCTGGACAGCGTGGGGGCGACGTGCCAAGCCTGCATGAAGACCGTGAAGAGGTGCGGAAACACCACCAACCTGGTCAAACACCTGCGGCTCAAGCACCGGCCCCAGTACGAGCGCTACACGCTGCAGAGAGCCCAGTCCACGCTGCAGCGCTCCGGCCAGCAGCTGGAGGATGCTCACGTTTACGGTAACACGCCTCAGGGTTCTTTCAAAGTCCGGGCAGCCAAAGTGTGTCAATATAGAAGAATTTCCTACATTTCCTACCCTATATCATTTAGAGCCAACTTTAGATAACGTCTTTCACCTCTGAGTAACAGCTTTAGTGCGAAGTCAGTTTATTTGGCAGAAAATGATGCTGTCTCCCTATTTACTGTTAATGTGCATCTCTATCTACCCATTCTGCTGCTCTGAGGAGCAAAATATCCCATGTTCACTTTCTAGAATTGTATGAGACGAGATCCAACATGCGTGACTGCATTCATGAGTTCAAGTGATCCTAGCATGACATCCATAACAGGAGTCGTGAATGAACCCTTGAATACAGTCAGCGGAGCACTGGTTTTAACAGCTTAGGCGAGAGGGAGGGGGGCCCCACTTCTCCACAGGTAATGACGTCACCTCCACAGGACAGCGCTAACTTAAAGTAATCCAAACTAACCTTATCCTAAACTTAAAGTGCATATGACAGGATTTAATTCTTTTGAAAATGTGACTTATTTAGATGGATAATGTTAGAGAATAAACAATGGTGTTCGAGAGGATAGATAAAAAATGGGCAGCAGTCAGGATGCAGGAGAGTTTATTTACCATCGGTGCGGGACCCGGAGACATGAACTCGAGACATTGTGATAGTTCTACCATTCAAGTCCATGCTTCCACAGAAGAGGGATACATATACTGTCGAGCATCATACTGATATGCAAGCAATCATTGAGTGGCTGAGAGTGGGCGCCTGAGCACTACAGTCAAGGCTACGACAGAGATAGTACGACTGTACAGCTTGACCCAGTATGATAAATAGCGACTTAATTTTATTCTCTAACAGATAACATCTGTTGAAAGTAATAATATAATTTCATTTCAGTGAAGCAGTAAAGAAAGTTATTTTAATTTTAATTTTTAAGCTACAGACAGGAAGTGACATTGATAGATGAACCATCTCGGGCCTTGAGATCCTCAGGGAGGGGTCTCCTGGTGGTTCTAGAGTCACCACTAAACACGGTGAGGCTGCATTTCAGTTTCAAGCAGCAAATGAAGACAGGCCACAACTCTTACTATGTTTAAGTCCAGGCTGAACACATGCCTATTTACTGTTGCTATGGCAATGATGATTTTAACCACTTTAATATATGTTTTAATTATTGTTTTGTATATTTTTATGAGTGTTTTGATTGATTTGTTTTATTGTGTTTTATTGTGTATTTGGTGTTGCTGTGAGGCACATTGAGTTGCCTTGTGCATGAAATGTGCTTCATAAATAAATTTGCCTTGCCTTGCCTTGCCTAGATAGAGGTAAAGTTCCACAGCAGTTTGACTCATTTACTATTGACATAACATTGTTGGCATGGCAACAGTTTAAAATTGTCCTCTGTCTATGTCACTTCCTGTCAGTGTCCAATAAGGAAGTGAAACTATAAACATCACAAACATGGTCAAACTAAAGGACAAAATCTAACTATAAGTGTGTTACCTATATTTTAATGTGTCACATGCATTTTAAGGATAGTGAAGTTTACGAAAGGCGTTTTATTGAGATTCATTTAAATAAATGTCGGAATAAATAAATGTTGCGGGAAGAAAGTGGAGGTGACGTCATTACCTGTGAAGAAGTGGAGCTCCACGAAGAGGAAGATGGCTTCAGTAACACTGGCTTCTGCCTCATCTGTTTTAAAAACATCATCACATTTCCTGCTGCTGAAATGGTGTAATTACATCATGCCTTTTGAAAAGATTCATTGAGTTAAATGACCAAATGCATTTTTCTTTACGCAGAGAGCCTGGAGACAGATTTGGATTCCGTTGTTTGCCAGGACACTACTCCAGGTAAACAAGCAGGAGGATGGACACAGACACAAAGATACAGAATGAAAAGCTACTGTTATTCTCAAGGCTCCATATTTACTTTTTGATCACTGGCCAGATAGACAATAACAGAGGTCAAATTCATCTGCTGCTAGTATCATTGGGGAGGGATATTCAGACCAGGGGAGGAAGCTCATCACTCAGGCGATATAATAATTGTGCAGCACATTAAATATTTTGACTAAAACAGAAACACATTAACAACTTTTTGAAGTGCATTTTAGAGATTACACAGTCTGCTGTTTAGAGCAAAGCACAACAATAACCCTCGAAAATTCTGGCGCCTGAGCGTCAAAACTAATTATAATGTAGAACTTTTTAAATCTCAGCTCAAAACCCACCTATTTAAACACGCCTACTCACTTTGATTGATTTTAATGTCCTTTTGTAATATTTTTATCTTGTATCTCATGTAAGGTGTAAGGTTGGGTGTTTTGAAAGGCACTGATAAATTAAATGTATTATTATTATTATTACAATCTGCTCGGTTCAGGTGGGGGGTTAATAGGTTAAATAAAAAAATTAAATATAGAAAACTAGATTAAAGTAACGTTACTCTACCTTGACTAAAAGTTTTGGCTATTCTACCCACTTATGGATATATGTCATGTAAAAAAGGAGTGTATCAAGCCAGTGGCTTGCGTGTGTGTCCGCTGCAGTGAACCCTCCAGGCTCCAGGGGGCGCAAGAGGAAGAGTCCGGCCCAGAGAGTGTTGCTGGTGAACGGGCTCGGAGCAGCAGCAGCGGACGGTCTGGTCTCCTTCAGGTGAGCCGTGCTCTCATAAACCGCGCTTCATTTACTTCCATTAAGGTTATTTGCGCATTTTGTCTGCACTTTTCCTCGTGTCCATGCTCACTGCTAGCGTAGCTTTAGTTTCTGACGTGGATGTCACTTTGTAGGAACACGCTGTCAGTCAGTATGAGCTGTCACTGAAGGACGGGAGAGGAGTTTACCAAGATATTGAAACGGACTTCTGAAGTTATCGCTGTTTCCCCCCTCTCTTTTTGCAGATCTATATAAGCGAACTTTACCAAACTATTAGTGATTTTATTTGAGCAATTAGAGACAGGATTTATTTGTGTTTCTGCCTATTTCAGTTTATAATATGTGCAAACAAGGGGGACACCGTCAGTCAGTCTCCTTCTGCTGATTTCCTTATGTAGCCTGGCTCGATTAAAAAAAGCAGGTAATATGTAAATGAAGTATTATTTTACTTTCTTTTGGATATTTCTTATAATATGCAGAGGTGGGTAGAAATGAGTAACTTTTTGAAAAAACTGTACTTATTAGAGTTATATCATTCAGTACTTTTTACTTGTACTTGAGTAGTATTGTAATGAAGTATCTTTACCCTCGAGTAAATAACTTGTGCACTATGAGTACTTTTTAAAGATAAAAAGTCGACCTAAAATATGTAGTTGGTGTTTTGTTCCTGTTTTCCTAAAAAAAAAAATTAAAAAAAATAGATAAAAAAATTAAATATATAATATACGTACAGGTGCTCGTCATATAATAGTATATCATGAAAAAGTGCATTCACTTCTGTTGTTCAACTTAAACTGTGAAACTAATATATGACAGACCCATTACATGCAAAGTGAGATATGTTTAGCCTTTATTTGTTATATTTTGATAATTATGACACAGCTTGTAAAACCCCAAATTAAAAATCTCATAAAAATAGAATATTTTGAAAATGGACTGTAAGCCATAATCATCAAAATTATAACAAACAAGGCTTGACATATGTCACTTTGCATGTAATGAGTCCATCATATATTAGTTTCACAGTTTAAGTTGAATAACAGAAGTGAATGCACTTTTTCATGATATTCTGATTATATGACGAGCACCTGTATATATTAATTCATTTTATTGGCAATTAAAAAAAGAAAAGGAAAAAATAAATATTAAGATTTTTACATCATTCGTGTTTTGTTTCTCATATTTTTTGTCTAACTGAATCATCATTTACTCAAGTACATTTTCTTAAGTAACTTTTTGAAATAAGCATCTATCAGTTTCTTGAGTAAAAAAATTGTAACTCGTGCCTCTGTGAGTAAATATTTAGGTGAGAAATCTTCATATTGACGTAAAATAGATGTATTTGTGTTTTGTTACTTCTTCATAATGATTTTGAGTATTTATTTAGGTCTCTACTCATAGTTCTACTTGAGTAAAATTATTTCAAAGTAACGTTACTCTGAGCCCCCTCCCGGAACCGCCACCTTAACATGGTGGAGGGGTTTGAGCGCCCGAATGGTCCTGGTCCTAGGTGAAGGGTCAGACAAAGAGCGGTTCAGAAGCCCCTTATGAAAGACCAACAGGCCCGGTTAGAACCATGAGGCCGTCCTTCTGTGGACCCACCACCTGCAGGGGGAGCCATAGGGGCTGGTGCAATGTGATTTGGGCAGATCCAACATGTGCCCCCACGACCCAGCAACGGACAAGTGGAAGAAGATGGATGGATATTTTGGTTACTCTACCCACCTCTGTGGTCTCACTTTTCACACCAAGCACCACTCTTAACGTAGTAGGGATGTCACGATTTCTAATATTTGAGTCACGATTAGTGCGAGAGAAAATATAAATATTGCAATCTTATGATTGTTCACGATTATTGACACACCGTGATTTGAGATTATTTTGTCTTTTTAATTCTTGAGCTTGTTAAACATTCACTGTTTCTAAAATAAATGCTTCTAGAATTGTATTGAAAAATACATAATACAAAACAATAATAAACTTTACAACTTGATAATAATAATAATATAATTAATTACTATTAGTATTGTTAGGCCACAGTCTAGTCCAGGCTAGGTTTATGTTATCAAAATCTATGCTGTTCTGCATAACTTTTAGTAAGATACTTTGATGCTTGTCTAAAGTGCACTAATGGAACGCTTGAACAGCTGACAGCCTCGCGTGTGTGTGTGTGTGTGTGCACACCTTACATTTTCCTCTATTACGGTGAAGCAGAGAGAGCATTCACTTTTTGTTTGCATTCTGAGCCAGTGGTGGTGACTATTACTGAACATTTGGACAACTTTAATGGCATTTTTATGCAGTTGGTTACCTTGGACACAGTAAAGGATTATCTTAAAGATGTTTCATGTTCGACGTATTGGCGCCTTTTGCTTTAACTTTCCAACGAGAGGCTTTGCAAGTAGGATGTCCTTCAGTGACAGCAACACCTTGTCATCTTTTCGATACCCGAAGAGGTCCCACACTCCTGACTTAATCGTTTTTTGGGTGGATGCAGCTCTGGAGTAGAGCGTCCGTCTGCTTTGCTCAATCACCGGTGAGTTTACGCGCTGCTTGTGCCGGGCAGCGGCCCGTACCTCGCGTTGCACCTCGCACGAGAGATTTGGCTTCTAAAATTCTCACGGTGAACCTACTGTGTTCTTTATAATCCTGGTAATCGTCAAACCGGTTAATCTTGACATTCCTACTTGCAAGTGCCACCAAGCTTTGATCAAGGGTCTTAAAACGGTCCAAAACAGTGTGTAATCCATGTGTATTGCGTCAACAAAGCATAATTAAATGATCTTACATTAAAATGAATATCTGAAAAAGCCCGAGTACCATTAATGTCTACACACTACGGTCAATACTAAGAATCTTTACAAAAATAAGAGAAGTAGTTTATTTTTTTTCGTGGTTTTAGCGTAACCCTCCTTCAAAAACTCCTGGAATTTCCACAAACCAACAAAAACATTCTGACCTAATGCGGTTTTGATCCTCCTCTGTGCTCTTGTGCGCTCGTTTCTCGGTGGCTGAACTCGGCGGTTGACATTTCTCCTGACTATGAAAACAGGGCTTGATCCTGGTTGTCTCTGTGTGGTGTCTTGTTGTTGCAGGCTGAACATGCAGACCCGGCAGAGTCCGTCCTCCACAGCGGGTATTTCCACCCCACGCTGCGCACATGGCAGACCTGCGCCACGGACCTGAAGCCGGACAATCTCATCTACCCCATATTCATCACGTAAATGACACCGCCTTTTCCATACAGCAGAGTCTTGGTTAAAATGCACACACTTTATCTGAAGTTGAGCATGTTCTGATCCGAGTGCTTTGGATTTACAAATGAATGAATTTAAATCGGACCTTGAAAAACATCATTGGACATCCATTTATGCCGCTCATTCGAGAAGAACAGTACCCGCAGGAGATACCTCAAGGAACATTATCCGGGTTTATTTTGTCATGACTGTGGAGAACTTTGCTCATTTCTCCGTTTAGCCTTTAGTAGTAGCCGCTGCGCTATTAAAGAGGGGGGTAAAATCGACTTTTTCAAGCTTTATATCATGTTATTATGTCATTCCCTCATTAAACACATGCCTGGAGTGTTGCCTTGGCTCATTCACATATTTTTGAGTAATCAGTAAAAACTTAGACGGCAGCCATTTTAGGTGTAGCTATGCCTCAGTCCTCCTAGAAACGCCCCCACCTCCTGGAGACGCCTCTGGACCTTTTGTCACCAGCCAAGCCACCAACCACTGCTCCTCAGCTCAGCAGAGCCCCCTCCCCACACAGTGTTGTTGTTTAGATGCCACAGCAGTGTGCTGAAGGGGCGTGTCGGAAAGCTTCTTAAAGAGACAGAGGCCTATTTCAAGACGTTCAGTACAGCCATTTTGAGAGAGCAATTTTATTCAAGACAGTTATTTTAATTTACTGCATATACAGACCAACAGAAGGTTACGTCATCATTGTAGTATGCTATAGACTGGTGCTATGGGATTGAAAAAAGCATAATACCCCTCTTTAAATTGTTGCTACATTCTCACCCACACCTATTCAGAGTCTGACCTTTTTTTCTGCATTATGGGTGATTTTAGCTGGTTCAAAGCAGCGAAGGTTACACTGATGTTGGCCATTTATCCACATGCCAACCAAAGGGAGGCCTCTGGTGCACACGAACATTAGAAAAACACTTGGGCGGTGACGATGTGGATGCCTGACCACGCCCACATCAGACCAAGACAAAAGGACGCCCCTCGCCCACTCCTGTGGCTGCTCCTCTCTGGCTCTGCTCCACCTGGCTGTGGAGAGGCCACACAATAAAAGCTCGCCTGTGAGCTGTAAAACCTTTTTGTTGTGTCTTGAATCCGCTCCTTTGTTGTGGCTCTTGAGACGGGTCGTAACACTTGGAGCAGGAGAATAGACGTCTACAGCTGACGCAGATAAACAGTCTTCCCTGTTAGCTGAAGGTTAATGGTTTGTTCCTTTGCATTGCTCTTGTCCTTGGGCAAGACATTTCATCCACGTTGCCTCCATAGAAAACCAGTATTCCCGTAAAATTCCTTAATAATACATCAAACCAATGTAAATACTGTTCATTGCCCCAGTAGCAGTAACAGAGTTGTTCTCTTTCTCTACTTTTTATTGTGTTCAGATTCTTGGTGAATAAATAATCCAATGTTCTAAAATGTTTACATTTCTTTTTTGTGCACAGAGACAATGAAGATGCAGTGGAGCCCATCTCCAGTCTGCCCGGCCAGGCCAGGTAAAACCGACCCATAATCCCACTCACAGGAGACCGTTCATGCACACGTGACGTTTATAAAGTCTACAGATTAGCGCTGTGCAATTAATCTCATTCAAGTTGCAATTGCAAAATGGATTAAAAGTAAATTGTAAAGATTGCTGTTGTCTATGTGCAGGGGAATTAAATGCAAATATTAATTATTAGAAATCAGAAAAACTGGCATTAGCTGAACTGTTTTTATTGCACAAGTTGTCAAAAATACCGTCTAAAACACACATTTTACCAATCACTTTGTTTTTCCACAATTTTTTACTGGATTTTTTGGTAAACAACTGATGCCTCCCAGGCCTCCAACACTGTTTGATAAAATTACCAATCTGTTACAGTGTTGTCACAGATGACTTGAAAAGTACTTTGATTACATATTCCTGATAACTCCTTTGAATTGATTTTAAAAGTACAAATTACTTTATTAGTTACATTAATCAGCCCTGACATCACCTCCAAATGCAAATGACAACTCGTGTTATGGAAGTGCATCAACAAAGCTCCACAGATGGAGAATAGTGACGTATTTCCACCTCAAAAGTAACTTAAATCTGATTACTAAAAAGTAATGTGTTAGATTTCTTGTGACAGAAAAAGTCGTTGCTGGCATCAGTGTATAGCGCAAGGAAAGCTATTTTTGTTACAGCAAATCTTTTTTCCTGTTTATTTTCAGTTAGAGCCAGTGCTTTTTTTGTTGGGATACCTTTAACCTTAAGGGATATTTCAGGATTTTTGACATAGGGCCTCATTTCCTAGTTATCCAGAGTGTTGTTGATGTCTGGAGATATTTTTTTCTTAATTCATGCAGTTCTTATATTGAAGAGTCCTAGTGGCGCTAGGCTAGGGCTAAAGCATTTCTACAGTATGGTAACAGTTAGCCTGCATTAAAATAGTCTGACCCACTCCACAGTGCACCTGAGGCAAATCACTTATAACACCAGACTAACCATATATGTGTCGATAGAATAATTTTAACCATTTTGCATTTAAAATAACTTAATTTGAGCAGCATCAGCTTCGTGGTTGTAAGCTAAGGCGGAGTGATCTGCAAATGCGGTAATTCATGTGATACAAGGTCAGTTATATTTCAAAAAATATTCTATTAACACAGACATTTATTTATTTTTAGTCTTTGATTATAAGTGATTTGCCTCAGGTGCACTGTGGAGTGGGTCAGATTGTTTTAATGCAGGCTAACTGATACCATAGAAATGCTTTAGCCTTGCCCTAGCCTAGCGCCACTAGACTCTTCATTCATGCAGTTCTTCAAGAACTGCATGAATTTAAGAAACAATATCCCAGACACCAACAACACTCTGGATAACTAGGAATTAGGCCTATGTCAAAATCCTGAATATCCCTTTAAGACCGCTCTTCTTTTGGCTTTCATCTTCTTGAGTGAAGCCCCCAATACAGATTTTCAGTGACTGGTGATAGACCAGGAGCTGCACAACGACAGGATAAATAAAGGGCCTCTGTCACATTACAAGTTACCTGGGTGAACACTGCACGATTTGGACCGTCAGGTCTTACACACAGACACTGTATTGTCTATATTTTAGGACACTGAACGCAGAGCGCCTCATCCTCTCGCTACATCTCCGTTAATGCATCGCCAACAAAATACAACACTAGCAGCGCATCGCCAAGCCAAACGCAACAATACCCAGCTATTGCTGGCTGCAGGTTCTAGAATGTGATGATGTCACAGGGCCCAGTGAGGGCAGGAGCCAGTTTATCCTATTAACTGCATTACACTTTCACAAGTCGTATCTAAAAGAGAATTTATGAATTACAAAAATGATCATTAATATCAGTCACTGGCTCCATGATCTCTCTGTACAAGACCACAATTTCCTCAAAACAAAATAATTGTGTCTCTATATAATATTATAGACCTTTAGAACGCTGTGATGTCACCTGCAACCCAGCAATTAACAGACTGCATTTTACTTTGATGAGTTTCTCTCATAAACATCGTTAGCGAGCGCCACCAGTTCATCCATAGCCTGAAATGCTACGACAGACTTCAAATTTTAACCATCTAAAAATCGTATAAGACAAAGGATATTTTGCAGTGTACACTCAGCTTTAGACCCGAAACAGAACCTTTTCTCTCACCTGGCTGCTGTAGCTTTTTGCTGCCTACTTTCCTTCACTGCAGCCGATGTGGAGGCTCTTGTATGATTGTCAGGCTGCTGTTATATTTCCCTTGCATTGCACAGTCCCATCACCAGCGACCCATCTGATGACGTTTTGCAAAATAAACGCTTCTTCGATGAGCGTGCTTGAAAAAAATAACGGGATAAAAGTTGGATAAAGTCACATTTAGCCCAATATTTAAGCGAAATAATGTATTTTGATTTGATGTTTTCTCCAATATATCGATACAAATCGATCATTATTTATTAAAAGCGATGTACATCGATTTGTGGCCAGGATCGATGCAAAGTAGCCGAGCGGCGATCGATGTAGAGCAGAGGTTCCAAACTTTTGGAGCCGTGTACCCCTGAAGCCTTTAGTGACGAGTCGCGTACCCCCTAGTTTGACGCGATGAAAACACTGGGAATATCACATGTAATATTATGTTATTTCCTCAATTATTACAGTGAACTCAAGCAGGTTTTCCACATTCAATATGGATGATTGTCTGGGTGATTAAGGCTATTAAGAATATGTAAATACAAAAAAATGTATGAAAATGCCAGTTTTGATTATTTTGGAAAGAAGGCTGTTAGTGTGAATGGATAAAGCTGAGTGTTTAGCTTTGTCCCAGTGGACCAGGACTCTGCTGCTTTTGTCACTCATTCTGAACTTCAGACTCTGGTTTGGACTCTGTGCTCTGGCCCCGCCTCCTCTGCGTCTCACTCAGCCGTACTGTCAAACCACCGGTACAGACTCAATGTGCTGGTTTAAGCTTTGGTTAAAGCGGAGATAATGTATACGCAAGACATATCCATCTTTGCGCGAGCCACCGCACATCAGCTCGTAAATTGAATGTATGTTTCGATACAAAGCCACGGGTTTAGTGGCAGAGGAGGGGACACAGACGCTTCTCCTTCTCCCCTCGCTCCTCCCCTCGGATCAGAATGAGAGGAAACTCCTGTCGTCAGTCTGACGGCGCACAAGCTCCTGACAGATATTACAGAAAATGCAACTCCATCGAACTTTGGCGCTGCTGTTGTTGCGAGGGCTGACGCAGCCTCAGCCGCGCTCTCGGCCTCCGCGGAGTTTTACGCACTCGGGTCCAAAGCGGCTCTTGAGGTTCGGTTCTGGAGTGAACATGTTTAGGTCCAGAACAAGCTCATCCACGTCTGAATATAGAACTCTATAGGGACTCTTTCGCCTGTATAAGCGCGCTCCCCGTGCGGCGGTTTTTAACGGGTCAGTGTCGATCAGATTGTGATTAACTTTAATTTTCTTTGCGTACCCCCGGGGGCGTCCTGCGTACCCCCGGGGTACGCGTACCACAGTTTGGGAACCTCTGATGTAGAGGATCGAAGACATAACATATCGATTAAACTGATGAATCGTTACACCCCTAGTGTTTGGGCATTAAAATGCATTAAATATGACTTGGTGCTACCTTATATATCCTTTGTAAACCATAACTTGTAAATGTGTGAGAACGTGGTAGATGGAAATATAAACCAAACAAAACTGTGACATTTGCTAATCTGATGACTTCATGTTTTTGTTTCCGTGCGTTATAATCATGTCCAGGCTTTCGGTTCTTTTCTCTGTGTGTGGAACAGAGCAGGGTTGAGTTCAGTGCGATGGAAGTTGTTATCAGCGTGTGAAGGCGTAGGTCAGGGCGGTCCAGGCGCAGATAAGACCGAGTCCGTTATTACTCCTCGCACAATCTCCATCAGCCCAGACTCCACGGGTCATTGATTATACAGACTAACTGCAGGCAATTAAAGCGAGTCAGCAATTAGGGAAAATAGCTATTAGTTTCTGGCAGTGAACTTAGAAAATAGTACGGTCTTTGTGGGATTTCTGCCTTGATATTTGTTTAGCGAAAGCTACACTTATAATATCTTCCTGAACATATCGTAGAAAGTCAGACAAATGTGGCTCAAGAATGAATGATTATTTTGGTAATCGATTCGTCTTCAGATTATTTTACAATCAATGAATCGCTTGGCTGTGAAAGATGTGATGGAAATAGTTTATTTTTTCAAACCTTTTCCCTCATAAAGCTGAAGTGGCACCGCTTGAGGACATGATGGAGTCAACTTAAAGTGAATGTTAAAATGTACAAAACACCACATACCCTAACTTTAAAAACAAGTCGTTTTTCATCAAAAATACATCTTAATGTCATGTTTGCTCCATTTACTGTATTACTGAAATAATTGTCAACTATTTTAATAATCGATTAGTAGTCCACAGAATTTACCAGGGTATCAGCGGGGTCTTAAAAAGTAGTAAAAGTTGATGTATGAAAAATTACCAAATTAAGACCCTTAAAGCAGTACTAAGTAACTCTTGCCCATCCATCCATCCATCCATCCATCCATCCATCTATTTTCTTCCACTTTTCTGTTGCTGGGTCGTGGGGGAAGCTGTTGGAGCTGCACCAGCCCTATGGCTCCTCCTGCAGGTGGTGGTCCACAGAAGGACGGCCTCATGGTTCTAACCGGGCCTGTTGGTCTCTCATAAGGGGCTTCTGAACCGCTCTTTGTCTGACCCGTCACTAGGACCTGTTTGCCATGGGAGACCCTACCAGGGGCACGAAGCCCCCGACAACAGAGCTCCCAGGATCATTCGGGCGCTCAAACCCCTCCACCACGTTAAGGTGGCGCTTCCACGAGGGGAACTCTTTCCCCTAGAGGCCATAAACGCAACTGCAGGTGTTGTAGCAAGTTGCGATTTTTTACTTATTAAATGTCCGTGAGAGTAAATACTACGCTGACAGAAAAGACAAAGGGACAGAGGGATATTGTTCATCCAATTACACAATGGAAATAATGTTTTTCACTCAAACTTGGCTGTAAATACTGTTTAAGTGGCGCTAGCCTGCAGTTAGCTTTGCCCGTTAGCCTGTTAGCTTCTTCTTTGTAATTCCATTAGTGTGTATTGGTTGCTCCGGTCCAGTGGCAGTCAAGTTGCAATTGTGTTTTTCTGGCCAGAGACACCAGGGGGAGATGAAAGACCCCCACTCATCCATTAACACTTGTATTACCCCCAGAGGGACTACGGAAAGGATTTATCAATGTAAACAAGTTACTTAATACTGCTTTAATTGTGGTTAGAGCTCTATAAACATGTCCTGAAATTTAGCAGTTAATAATTCACCGTTCATTGAATTTACCCCAAATTATCCCAAAATTGTTTAGCCCTATAAGAGTCCCTTATATTCATATTTGTCTAATAGATTCCTCTACCTAATCTTACTTAAACGCTGCTAATTTGCTCTCGTCTCACACGTGTGTTCAGTGCATTTCCCTTTCTTTCTACAGATACGGCGTGAACCGACTGGAGGAGCTGCTGCAGCCGCTGGTGAGAAAGGCCTCAAGTGCGTCCTCATATTTGGCGTCCCGGCCCAAATCCCCAAGGTACTGTGCGCAGAGGAATACAACAGAAAACAAGAAAGTACATTTTATTTTGAAACGCCCAAAGGTTTTATTTGTCAGGACGGCACAGGGTGAAAGGGGTTGAGAGACATTTAGTAACATAGTAAACATTAGGAGCAGTTGGACTTGAACCCATGACGCTCGTAGTTTGAGCTTTAACCAACTGGGGCGCTGAAAAATTTCAGTTTTTATGTTCTAATATTAGTTACAGAGGGAAGGGAGTTTCATATTCCAAGGATAGAAGTGGGACTTGTTCAGGGCCCATTGGTACAGTATGGCCCCACACTAAGTTATGTCACATCAAGCTGAGACAGAAGGTTTGTTTACCTGCTTGTTTCGTAGAAAGTGCCACGTGATGGTGAAGCGATGTGGCCTAGGCTGCTTACATAGATGTCCCAGTGTGTAGTTTTCGCTCTACACGGGTACTAGCGCCCCCAACTGGAATGGAAGCTTAATAATAATAATAATGATGATGATGATAAGCCTGTGTTACCAAGTTTCTCAAAGCACTGCACCATAGTCATTATTCATTGAATCCATACTCGGTGGTAGTAAGCTACTATTGTAGCCACAGCTGCCCCTGGGGTAGACTGATAAAAGCGAGGCCACCAGTCTCTGCCATCGGCCTCTTGGGCCACCAACAACCACTCACTCACACCTCATTCGTTCTTCGGCACAGAATGAGGATTCAAAATATATATATTAGTTAATACATGAACACCTCAACCGAATAAAAAAAAGTTGATGTGAAGAAATTGCGGATGAATATCAAAGTCAAAGCGTAGGAGGAATGAAGGCTGAGGTTAGAGCACTTTCCTTACAGGAAGAAAGAAAAACTACATTAATTGTGGCCTTTTGTACATGATTTTGTGGTAGTGGAAACCGGATTACCCGGATGAAACCTACCCAGACACAGGGAGAACATGCAAACTCCACACAGAAAGGCCTCGTCCATTCCCATGGGAATCAAACCTGTGACCTGAAGCACGAGCGCTAACCGCTGCGCCACCGTGCACAATTGACAAAAATGCTTTTGAAATTATTTCAATTCACCCGTGTTGGGAACGTTACTTTAAAAAAGTAATTATTATATTAGTTATAGTTACTCACTACTTGTTCCAAAATGTAAGTGAGTTGGTAACTGAATTACTGTATAATAAAAGTAACTTGTTACCAGGGAAAGTAACTATTTGCGTTACAGTTAAAAAAAAAAGTTGCTATATGTCAAAGAAGTTTCTCAAGTCAGTGTGAATGAGTAGAACAGACGGGTGTTTGTAAGTAATGTATTATGTCAAACATGTTCATAGTAACTGATTGAACTGAATGGGGTTAGAGTGGGGGAAGCCTCTGTGACTGAATGGTACTGACCAGTATTTGCGTCGCTGTTTTCTTAATGTAGGAATACGGCCGTTTTCAAAGAGAATGAGGAGGAACAGGAGTAAAAGAAACATGTGCCAGGGCAGCCAACGATCAGGGCAGACTTTACGCACAGGCATGAAGTCTCTCCGTTCATTCATCAGGCAAAATGGAAAACAATCAGCAGCAAATATACGTTTAGATGCCGAGAGAGAATCTAAATCAAAGAAGAAAACTTGTGCCCTCCCTGCTTCTTTGGAAATGAAAGAAAATGTTGAGCATTTTGAGCTCTTCAGAAGGAGGCGGGCTGAATATGCAGGATTACTCCAACATGCATGAATGAAACGTGGTTAAACCCTCAGAAAACACGAGGCGGTTGTTGTTTCAGGATGAGAGGGGCTCTGCGGCGGACACCCCGGACACTCCCGCCGTCATCGCTGTGAGGAAGATCAGAGCCGTGTTCCCCGAGCTGCTGGTGGCCTGCGACGTCTGCCTCTGCCCCTACACCTCCCACGGACACTGCGGTCAGTCCAGCATGTCTTTACTCTCCTGCGGTCAGACTGCATTCTTTTATAGCACTGTAGCTTTTCCGGTGATGAGTGGGTAGTTCACGTCAACAGTGTGGGATCGGTGTTTTGGCCAGAGTGAGGATAATACTGGTGAAGTTGGAGATGTTGAAGGTTTTTTCTTTTGTAAATATCTTGGTCACTGTAGCCTTATTCAATTTGGAGCGTTTTCTAACCAACAAAATGTAAGATAGTGATCAAGAGGTTTTTAGATTTATACTAAATACCTGTAAAAACATAATAAAAAGGAAACCTATCAACTAATGTATACGTGTTTTGTTATGGCACGCACATTTCTGAAGTTTCTTGCTGTTTTTCTGTCGTGCGTTGATGATAGTGTGTTGTTTTGTTTCGGACGGCGTTGTAGGAATCCTAAACGAGGACGGCACTCTGAACAATGATGCCAGCTGTCTGCGCCTGGCGGAGGTGGCTCTGACCTACGCTCAAGCAGGTCACTCTTCTTTGTTTCACTTACAACTAGTTTGAGGATGATGGAAT
This sequence comes from Neogobius melanostomus, assembly GCA_007210695.1. NCBI lineage: Eukaryota > Metazoa > Chordata > Actinopteri > Gobiiformes > Gobiidae > Neogobius > Neogobius melanostomus. The sequence continues at coordinate 350,409 of VHKM01000542.1, read as the reverse complement.
TGGTCATTAAAACCAGATCCAGGGCAGTAAGATTAAAGGGGGGGTATTATATAAAATCGCCTTTTTCAAGCTTTATATCATGTTATTATGTCATTCCCTCATTAAACACATGCCTGGAGTGTTGCCTTGGCTCATTCACATATTTTTGAGTAATCAGTAAAAACTTAGACGGCAGCCATTTTAGGTGTAGCTATGCCTCAGTCCTCCTAGGAACGCCCCCACCTCCTGGAGACGCCTCTGGACCTTTCGTCACCAGCCAAGCCACCAACCACTGCTCCTCAGCTCAGCAGAGCCCCCTCCCCGCACAGTAGTGTTGTTTAGATGCCACAGCAGTGTGCTGAAGGGGCGTGTCGGAAAGCTTGTTAAAGAGACAGAGGCCTATTTCAAGACGTTCAGTACAGCCATTTTGAGAGAGCAATTTTATTCAAGGCAGTTATTTTAATTTACTGCATATACAGACCAACAGAAGGTTACGTCATCATTGTAGTATGCTATAGACTGGTGCTATGTGATTGAAAAAAGCATAATACCCCCTCTTTAAGGTAAATTCAGTCAAAATTGCCTCTATTTTATCCGCAAATGCATGTACATCACATCACATGCATTCATTTCATTTTGCCCCAAATTAAAATAGAGACTCGTGACGTTTCCTTATGTCTCGAGTTCTGACTTTTCCCTTTTTCCAGGTTGCCACATCATCGCTCCCTCGGACATGATGGACGGACGGGTCAGGGCCATCAAACAGTTCCTGCTGGTCAATGGGTTGGGAAACAAGGTGAATATTAATACACTGGACTCTTCTCTTGCGTGAAATCAGTCTCTTCAGGATTTGTGATTGTTGTGGTGCATTTTTCCAATATACATTAAGATCCCACTTTTCTTTGCCTTTTACAGCAATTTTAACCATAAAGAAGAATAAGAAGAGACTTAAAATAGGTGTTTTTTAATAACTGTATATTCTAAACAGAGCCATGTGCGTCCCGCTGTCCCCGCTCAGCCCTGAACAGTGGCATTAAAAATCATTAGATTAATTGTGCCAAAATCAAGGCCTTAATTGTCATTAAAAAGCATTGAATTGGATTAAAACCGGCATTAAATCTAAATTTCTCGAAAATTATGACATTGCCAATGAAATATAAATGTAGTAAATGTTACGACTTTGTTAGCTCAGGGTCTGACAGTTGTTTCCTCTCCTGCAGGTGTCAGTGCTGAGCTACAGTGCCAAGTTTGCCTCCTGTTACTACGGCCCCTTCAGGTGAGTTCAGCTGCAGAAAAGTCGAGACAAGGGAGGAGCAGAAATGAAGGGGAAAAATGAGTGATAATAGAAACATTAGTGAATGATCGGGATAAACACACCCGTATTATTATTATTATTATTATTATTATTAAATGACAGTCTATACAATAAGCGAAATCGCCAGCTCGTATCATGCGCAGTGCGTCCAGTCAAAGGTCAGTCGGGATAAATGCACCGTCTCCCAGTAATCCCAATGTAAAATATGCATGAATGAAGATTGTTTTACAGGCATCAAAACTGTGGTACATTAACAGATTATAAAAAAAAAAAATGGAGGGTGAGTATCTGTATCCACAAACAATTCATTTTGGACAAATATATTAGTTTTAATTTCCAATTGCAGGTGGCACAAGCTAAATTAAATGTTGACTTTTTTGGTGGGGCATAATTCTTTCCTGACAATTACACACTATATATAAATTATAAAAGAAAGAAATGTGTCATCTTTACTTTATACTACACAATGCTTTGGCCTACATGAACATGTTTTCTCTCAGCATTGTATGGGGGGAGGAGGGATTACGATGATTGTGTATGAAGGAAAGTCTAAATGCTATATGCCTAGAAGTTTAATAAAGTCATGCAGCAAAGGAAACAATAAACATACCCTGCAAAACATGTTCAATAGCACCTTCTATGCGTCCTGTTCAATGATCACATGCTTTATGTAATTTGTTGGATCTTTTCTGATAACGCACTCGGTCTTAAAGAAACTGTACTTCGTACTTGGCACTGAAGTAAAACATTTCCCTCACCATCCAGATGTGTAGAAACTGAAAGCTTTTCCTTGTTAATAATCCGACAGAATCAGAATTGGTTTTATTGTCATTGAACAGGTTCACAAACCAGGAATTTTCTTCAGAGCAATCGTGCAACATGAAACATAAAACGTAAAACGTAAATAATAAACTATAAAAACTTTAAAACTTAAAAGGGCATAAATAGATCAAATTAAGTGTGATTTAAAAATAAATAAACTTCAACAACAACTTCTGCCACATGTTTCTCCCGCTACATTATCACATTCCCCCGAGTTCCTGGTCTGGCTGGAAAGTACCTGCTCTGAAGCAGGGGCTAAAAACGTCCCCAAAACTGTGGCCCCAGTTCCTCATGAGTCATGAGACAAACGGCTTCAAAAGTTGGACTGCAGGTGGAAATTAGCACAAGTGCTACAACCTGGTACAATACATCTCTCCTTTCTGAGGTTAATGTATATTGTACACTGTCCCCGTTCAAATAAATAAATAAAAGAAATATTGATACTAAATATGAATTGGTTACCGTTAAGTTTCTGTTTTTATATATATATATATATATATATATATATATATATATATATATACAGAGGTACTTTAAAGATACTAGAGAGGTCATTTATTCAATACCTGTACTAAGATATCTTTCATCTAGAACCAGAAACAGCAATAATGTTAATTTATTCCATTTTAAATGTGTGTCATTTATTTAAATTCAAACAACCAAGTCACTTTGATTAATGCTGTCCCTGAACCAACAGCATCAAAACTTGGATCTAAAGATGGAATATTTTGTTTGATTCCTGCTTTAGTTACATTTATTTTTTTGATACCAGTAGTCCCTACACTTTTGTTCTGATACCATACTGGTGCCTAGCCCTATAAATAAATAATTTACAAGAATGGCAGAAAGTCCCTGCAGTACCAGAGGCCTGTTTTCTGACACTGTATTGTTTCCCACAGAGACGCAGCTCAGTCCAAGCCTGCGTTTGGAGACAGACGCTGCTACCAGCTGCCCCCAGGGGCCCGGGCCTGGCCCTCAGAGCCGTGGTATGGATACACTGTATACACTGTTCAGTACATCTATACTGTAACTCTGTGTAACTACAGGAGCGCGATGTGAAGGAGGGAGCCGACATGCTGATGGTCAAACCAGGCCTGCCCTACCTGGACATTGTCAGAGAGGTCAAAGACAAGGTGACGCCAAACTCCTGAATATCAAATATAAGAATATAAGAACTTCAACCTTACAACCTGCCTGTGACACTTTAATGTTCAAATATGGATAGAGTTGAACCGAGTAAAGATCCGCTGTAACTCGAGTATTTCCTGTTCACGCAAAGTTGTAAAGTCAGCATGAGTCAGCGTTAGAGAAACAGAAGACTTCAACAAGAGAACAGGGAGACTGACTCAGATTCTGACACTAGTATGTTCCTAATGTTACCCAACAGCACCACCTACTGGCCTGTGTCCGCTACAGCTGAATCATGCTTTCTGTGGGGCATTCAAATGCTTTTAAAGTCATTAAATTTACTGCGCCCACTGACCGGGTGTCTGGCGGGCGTTAAACAGCATTAAAAAAATCAACTGTGGCAAAATTAAGGCCTTAAACGTCATTAAAGGAATAGGCCACCGTTTTTACATACTGAGATATGTTCTTACCTGAGCTTAGACGAGTTCATCTGTACCTGTCTTGTCTTCACGTGTGCCTTCTGTAACGTAAACACAGCAGACGGCGTTAGCATTAGCCTCTCTCTTCTCCTCTATAGCTCCAAACGAGGTGAAGATAGAAGCTACCAAACTCTTCCACGTTTTCCCTATTTAAATATGGTTATGTGAAGTGTTACACCATAAAGTATAATTACACAAAATTAAACAATGTGGATTTTCTAAGCGGATAAAGGGGAACTATATTGTAAGGCGTAATAATACCAGGAGTAATTCGGCATCCGCACAGTAAAGTGAAGATATCACTGCGCGGATGCCGAATTACTCCTGGTATTATTACGCCTTTTCTTATCCGCTTAGAAAATCCACATTGTTTAATTTTGTGTAATTATACTTTATGGTGTAACACTTCATGTAACCATATTTAAATAGGGAAAACGTGGAAGAGTTTGGTAGCTTCTATCTTCACCTCGTTTGGAGCTATAGAGGAGAAGAGAGAGGCTAAATGCTAACGCCGTCTGTGCTGTGTTTACGTGACTGAAAATAAATGAAATAGTATGCACTGATTTTTTGTGATTGTGGCATTAAAATAGTGTTTGGGTATAACATTGCTGCCTGTAGAAACCCTGAAAAAGTTAGATTGGAAGTTTATGCACATTTGTTCAACAAAATCAGGATTTAGTCGACAGTCATGTTTATGTGATGTTTTCTTATAGTTTAAAGCTGCAAAACATTTAAAGTGTGATTTTTTTTTTTTTATTATTATTATTGGGGGCCCTTGCGGGATCTTTGGATCGGCCACAATGCTATGGACTTTAGGAATGACTGTTTTGAAGTAAAGATTGAGTTGGCCGTGTACAAATGTCTAAACCAGGGGTTCACGACTCCCCCAAATCCTCTGGCCATCAGCTCGGGACCCCCCAATTATATATAATCATTTCAGGAGCTAAAATGTCAATCTGGTTTATCAGTGTTATTATGATTAATTTAATCTGTTATTTGGCCTAATTTCTCAAAAATGCCGTCTACAATCAAAAGATCATTGCAAAGTTGTAATTTAAAAACAATATTGTCTTCTCATGACCTCCACTTTGGGAACTCCTGTTTGAAATACCTTGAGGAAAAGGCAGAAATATGAACTGCTAAACGAATACAGGAAGTTTCAGAACATGTTTAAACTGTCTTTGCGACGACTAGAGATCGACCGATATGGTTTTTTCTAAAGCCGATTATTTTGGATTATTATTATTATTAGTCGATGTCAATAATGCTTGGTCGATATTTTGACCAATATTTTGTCAGGTCTATAAACTCCAGCAGGATTTTATTTTATTACTTTAGGTGATTCAATCAAAGTTTCTGTCCCAGCTTTGATTAGTTGCTGTTAGCATTAGCATACTGTTGCTGGCCCCGACATTTTGCTCAGCGATCAAGGATACAGTTGCAGAGGTTAAACTAAGTCAGCGATTGAATTCTCCAGGTTCTGAGCTTCAAAATGACATGCAGCATGTCCATACTGACTGAGGTTTAGTGAAACTAACTTGAGTCAAACTTGTAGCTAACCAATTAACATTGCGATGTTTCTCTGTTCTTTTAAGGCCCAGGAAGTTGTGGAAGGACTTGTCACATTCTTTCCAATACAAAAAACGGAAAGTCTCGGCTTTTATTGGCGCTAGATATTGTAAAACCCCAAATATCGGCTCGATGCATCAGCTGGTCGATATATCGGTCGACCTCTAAAAGTGACTATTAAAATGGCTATTTCAATTTGTTTTATGCAGCCAGCCTTAGTCCTCACTTTCTCCATCAGTGTGTGCAGGCAGTGGAAGGGATTGGGTTGAGAAAGTCCCTGTTCGTTTGAGCAGCTGGAGGGAGGAGGTCATGTTTGTCCCCAGTGTCTTTCATTTGCTTTTTGCCCTTAAATGATGTCCATGGGATCCCCTCTGAGGACTGCGCCTCACGACCTCTTTGAGCCGACACATGTGTAAAATAGACCAACTGGACTCGAGCTGAAGGCACAGTGGGAACGAGTGTATACCAGTCCACTAAATGGACAGAGCTGGACATTTCTAGACTTCGATGTTTCTAGAATCTTCCAGGTTCTCCTCCCGGGCCTAAAATGTTAAGTTCTAAAGTATAATGAAACGTCCCGTCTCTCTGCAGTTCCCGTCACACCCCCTGGCCGTGTATAATGTCTCCGGAGAGTTTGCCATGATGTGGCACGGAGCACAGGCCGGGGCGTTCGACCTGAGGGCTGCAGTGATGGAGGCCATGACGGCGTTCCGCAGAGCAGGTAACATGGACAAACCTTCAACACTGTCACACTTTTATTGATTGATAAACACTTAGGGCCTGATTTAATGAGCTGGGTGCTACTTAAAACCTCGGACTGGGTTCACATGTCTGTGCCCTCCACAGAGATGAGCCGTGTGCTGCTTGTATAGCAGTGTGCAGCTGCTCAGTTGGGACCTAAAAGGAGGCCTATGTTTGGGAATGTTTTGGATAAAGATAGGAACTCATCTCACAAGCAGTAAAACACAAGAGCCAATAATGAGAAATTATGTTGGCTATTTAGAAATATATTTCAGTATAACATTATTGTAAATTATATAAATGACCATGTGGGCTAGTTGGAATTATATTTGAATGATTATAAAGGACTAAAAGGTAGTTAGTCAGCTTAATTCATTGTTTTTTACGAAGTGCATATTAAGTCAATTGTGAATATTTCATGAGCAATAACATTATCAGTTTAGGCTATATTTTAGTTATATGCAACAACAACAACAACAACAAAAATAGAGAAATATTTTTTTTGTGTTATCATTAGAAACTGCATATTTAAGTAGCCTGGCCAGCCAGCCTCTTCTGCTTTCTGTTCAAAAGGAGAAAATATGGTAGTTTGCCCACAGCCAATCCCAAAACCGGCACGCTTTGTATCGCTCCAATCACATGTAAATCAAGGCAGAGGTGTTTGTCTTTATTTCCTGACTGGTTCCTCCACCATTTGAGTGATAGAAATGTTCTCCCATAAGAGTTATAATCGAGCCTCGCTGCCAATCGTTGTTTGTTTATTGCAGAGCAGACAAACTTCACGCGTGTCTCGCACTGTGCAAACTTTAAACTATTCTCACCGCGTACGGGAGTGGGTTGGGGTGGTCAAAAACGCCGCCTGCCTCCACTTATCACTGTACGAGCGTATCATTGCATTAAGCCGCATATAATTGTAACATCTTTACAGTACAGTGAGGTTTAACAGCACTTTTAAAGGAACAGGCCACCGTTTTTCCATACTGAGATATGTTCTTACCTGAGCTTAGACGAGTTGATGTGTACCTGTCTGGTCTCTCCCGTGGAGGAGCGTGGTCGCTTCTAACTTCACCCTGTTTGGAGCGATAGGAATACATTGGGAGAGGCCAAATGCTAACAACATCTTTGGTCTTTTTGTGTGACTGAGCACACGCACAAAGACCAGACGGTTACGCATCGACTCGTCTAAGCTCAGGTAAGAACATATCTCAGTAAGGAAAAACGGTGGCCTGTTCCTTTAAGTATATATGCAGCTCAAGTGCATGAAAAATAACATTTATATAAACATGTATAAGCTAGGCTTTATATGAAATATTAAAATCACTAATTGAATCGCATCAAAATCGTACCGCCCTAGCATCACTCAACAGCACACAATTAGAACAAACTTTTAAACACCTGAGTCAAGTTGTTTGCCTGATGATTTGGCAGAAGATGATGATTTCCAGTGGAATTTTTCTTTGTAAATTGAATGTTTCCACACAGTAAAGGTCCGCACACACTACACGATTTTTATGCCCGATTTTGATACAATTCCCAGTCGCGCCGAGTCTTCTCGAGTTGTGGCTAGTTGAAGGCAGTTGCAGAGAGTCGTGTCTCGTAGTGTGGGGGGATCACAACTGGACTGGCGTTCGAATCGTGTAGTGTGGGCAGCAGTCAGACGCAATTGGACTACAGTCGCAGGAAATCAAACATGTTTGATTTTTAAGCCCGATTTTGGACGCACAGGAGAAACGGGGATTTTACCGTCCCCAATGTGAACACACAGAAAGCAGCGGCCAATGACAGAGTGAAATAAAGACAGAAAAACACAGCTGCGCCTCCTTTTCATTTCTCTGTCAAAACAGCGGCACAAACAACTCATTTCATGGCCACAGCCCCACACGAAACAGCACAACTTGATATCACCAAAGGTTCACGAGAACCACCTTTTCAAGCTACATTTCAACCGCAAACAGAGTTTAGCGGCACTTACTGAGTTTGGAGACTAACTGTTCAGCTTCACCTCGCCGCTCCCCGCTCGCCTTTCTCCGCTTTCTCCTCCATCTCGGGACTGAGGCCCGTCTCCTTTTCTTATTAAATCCACTGAAATACGTCCCGCTTCTTTGTGTCGTCGACTTTTACCTCCATTTGACAGAACTATAGCCAAGTTTAAGGCTTCGTAGCAGTAGTAGCCTTGCACTGCGATGTTGTGACACTGTTGACACCGCTGACCAATCAGGACACGCACATGTTTTCCCACGCTCACAAACACAGGCCTATCTTTGCGAATTTTGGGTCAGTTTTTGAAACAGGAGGAGAAATGAAGCGGTAGAGAGAACAGTGTTATCAAACATCAGCTGTTTGCCAGAATCGTGTAGTGTGTTCGCTCTTATGATTCTCAGTCGTTATGTGTCAACCCCCAGACATTCTATAATCGCACTAAATCCAGTCTTGTAGTGTGGACCCCCCTTCCGACAACCGGACTTGGCCTACACGTCTTTGTAAAGAATGAGCAAAGCGTGTAGTCAGGCACAAATCTGACGCATGATCCATTGTGTATTCAAGACTGTTCTCACACGTCGCAGTTTGTCCTCGTGTCGTGCAGCGCTCCTGAAACGTCCTCTTTTCTCTGCACTTTTGACAGGAGCCGACATCATCATCACGTACTACACGCCGCAGCTGCTCGACTGGCTCCGACCGTGAAGACGAGCCTCGCTCCGACAAACCCGCTTCCACTTCTTATTTTTCTGAAGAGATCAAAATGTCCTGTGACCTTCTGTGTCAGAGGGAGCTGAGCTGTATGTACAATCAGTGTAGAGCTTTTATTGTCGCGTGTTTCCATAGTATGTCAATGATTTTAAGGGCTACCATTGTCCAAAGGGAGATGACAAAGTGATTGGGGGAGTTTATGAATTGGTGATATCCTGGTAGATTGTATTGAGATGATTACAGCCATAATAATATCATACTAATCCAGATTACACAGGTTTATGCACTGACGTCTGATAACAAGCACCAAAAAGAATAAACCGATCCAAACTCTATCTGTTTTTGTATTTGTTTGATCATTCTTTGAGATACAGAGGTAAAGTTTATTCACCTGCGTGGAAATGGTTAGATATGTAAAATCAATCAATCATGTCCATAATCATTTGAACATTTTCCTTACCCTAACAGGAGTTGAAGCCAATGTAAAAATAGTCCCCTTAACACCCACCTGACCTGAGCACATTTTCTCCAGTTTGGCATAACTCAAATCTAAAAGCTTCTTGAAGAAAATGTGACAAGTAAGATGAAAATGTTTTGAAAAAGAGACAAAAATGGGATGAAAAGGGGGGAATGCAACAGAAAAGCCACAAAAGAGCAACAAAACATGACCAAAAAAAAAGCCATGAAAAAGAGACTACAAAACAGCAACAGTGCAAGGAATAAGATCCATCTACATTGGTTTAGTAGTGTTAGGGAAATTAACAAATGATCGAGAGGATTGATGAGGAATAGGCAGCAGTCAAGATGTCTTATGCAGGAGAAGTTTATTTGCCATAGTACAGGCCTGGAGACATTTGAACAGCCAATACAGTGTTCAGGGCATTGATCATTCAGAAGTCTGGTGATACTTCCACATGAAGAGAGTTAAGTAATCTTGGTGACATGTAGGCACTAAGAATCTATGCACTGACAGTGTGCCACGTTGAATCTATGCACTGACAGTCTGCCACGTTTATTAGGCCACAAGTCATGTAGAAGGCCAAATGTACTGATATGATAAGGGCAATGTGTGAGGGCCGAATTAACTCTAGGTCTTAGCTTTCAAATGAGGTGTTACACTGGCCATAGGCTAAGCTCTCTAGTCAGAAAGCTTTTAGATTTAGGTAATGCCGAGCTAGAGAAAAGGCTCTCGATGAAGTGCATTTGAGGAGGTTAAGACCAGTTGGAAATGGCAAAAAAATCGAATTTGACATGGTTGGATCTTCACAAGGTTCTAAGTAGAACTTCAACCCAAAAAAGGAATCCGATTGGCTGTGAAGAGACTGGACAATCCTCGACCTAAATGAAGGCCGTTACTAGAGTCGACTGCAGCTCAATAACCATCAGAGGCATTTGCGACAAGGGCTTCAAAAACAAAACGCGTCTTGGACTTTACAAGAGAGATCAAACATGGGACATTGGAAGGTGGGAGAAAGTTTTATTCTCTGGTGAGAAAAAAAGTTAACCTTGATGGTCCTGATGGTTTCCAACGTTACTGATATTCAAGGCATTTGACATTGATGAAAGTCAAATTATGATGCTGCTAATTGTATGATTGATAATGTATTTGGAATAGCATAAAGTTATTATAGTTCTGTCATGTAATGTCTTTATGTAGATGCTATATTGTAACTGTTGTATTGATTTTGGGCGTGGGCGCTTATAAGCTCTTGCTCAGCCCACTCCTTTTGAGCAGAATGTTTACTGCTCAAATAAACTAAACTAAGGCAAGGCAAGTTTATTTGTAGAGCACAATTCAATACACAAGGAAATTCAAAGTGCTTCACAGTTGCATAAAATTACAAGAAAACAGATAAAATCAATCAATAAAACATCAACATAAAGTTAATCAATTACAGTAAAAGGCAAGAGTGCAGATAAAATACTTTCAGTTTTCATATGCACGGGTAAAAAGAGCTGTTTTCAGCCTGGATTTGAACATTGTCAGAGTTGAGGCCTGTCTCACATCCTCATGAAGACTGTTCCAGATTTTGCTGCATGAAACTGAAACGCAGCCTCACCGTGTTTATTATTAACACAAGCAGATCCACCTGAGACGTTTTCTACGCGCTGCCGTGGTGCTAGGTTTTTTGTTGTTTCCTTTTTTCTTTTGTAGGTGTGGTCCTAAACTTTAGATTTTTGTCTTACTCCGATTTCCTCTTGTTGCACACTGAATTTTCCACTTGGACCCTTGTTAAAGGCACACTGCGTAACATTTTTGTTGCCTTCAACACAAAACATGCACCCAATGTTCAGCTCGACATAGATAATGCTATTTCTGCAGTGGGTAATCAAATAATGGATTTGGATGAGAACCTAACCTGTTAAAATCTCAAATTCTGCTGCCTTTAGTCAACATCTCCATGGAGACGAGCTGGAGACGTATACCCACTCCCGGTAAAGCTACAGTCATGTCTTAGGAGAGGTGAACCGCTCACAGCAAAGGCTCATGTTTGTTTGTACTTTTGAGGTATTTTTCAATGATGAAAATATCTGTCATAAAATAAATGCTTGTATTTCAATATCATTTATTGGGTAAATGTTACGCGGTGTGGCTTTAAGATCCAACCATGTAAATGTGGATTTTTACCTTCTGTCAAATGGTCTTAAACTTTTGATCGGGACAGTACTTCCTATAGGCCTATGTATGTCAGTGACATTAGGAGTAGGCAAACCACCCCAGAAAGCTAGTTGGGGCTAAATTTCACAGCAAGCCAAACAACAAATAGGTTAAATAACCAACATGTGAGAAATATTTGTATTGAAGCCATCTTGTGCGCGAACCCGGGACCTTGGAGTCAGCATGTTTTCCAAAACAATTTACCCTCCACGGGCGATCTGGCTGACTAGAGAGGCGTCCCGCTTCCCTCCACCAACCCCCGCTGAGCATGCAGTGCCCCGCTATGGTGCTGTGCCGGAAGGGCGCCCCCCAGTGGAGAATGCTTAGTGCCTGTGACCTGTGTCTCTATGCCTTCGGCCACCGGTATATTCGAGGACCAGAAAACATTAGAACAATACGGTAACCATGGTAACCTCAAAAGTTTGCCTGAAACAGCTACCACATGTCACCACATTAACTTAAAACTTACTTAGCAACGAAAACGAGGTGAAAAAGTAGGTAATAAACAAAAACGCTTCAAAAATGTGAAATACTCACTGGCGTGCCATGGGGTTTCAGTCAGGGCCTTCAGACACGAGCCATACAATAATACGCACAATGCGCTCCACAACGCAACAATTCGCCACATCGAGAACAAAGCCATATAGTGCCAAACGCAAAACCCAATAACTAAATAAAAATACTTATCCTATCAATCATAGCACTGATGCACAATTTCACCAAAATACATGTGTCAACGCACATCCTCCATGCGCCTCGGTTACGCGCAAAATTCAACACAGGAACAATGCATAACAATTGTAAATGCTCATTATAGAGGTCAATATAGTAGAAGTGCAGCACGTCAGAGATGTCAAAATAAAGGCGAGAGGAAAGAGGGGGAAAAAAGCAAAACTTTTCAACTGTGCCAAGTGTCCTGACGCACAGTGAACCCTTTCTCGATCAACATTTCCAGCGTGATCGAGGATGTGCTGGAAAACATCAACAGTGCACACACCAGCCTGCTGTTAAAGCTCCACCTCACCTGTGCCACGCTAGGCAACCATCTTTGACAAAAACTCATCCACTATACTACAGTATATAGGTTTAAGGTGTGTGTATTATGAAAGAATAGCGCCTGGGGAAGCGCGTCTTTTACGCACGTGCCTGCACTCCATTCAGCCCTGATGCCATCACAGCCGCTCCAGCGTAACATTGAGCCACCAACTTAGCTTTACAATCGTAGTTTTCCAGCAAATCAAGAACGAGTCCTGTTACAGTATATCCTGTGCTCGTTTCTTCTCGGTAACGTCCTCAATTTTGAGTAATCGTTCAGTCACATACCGGAGGACATAGGGGAGCTGCGCCACGTTACTGAAATCCATTGAAATCCAGCTTTTCACTGCCATTTAAAGCCCATAATATATTTCCAATAGGTTACCCGTAAAGTAGTGCACATTTTTTGTCTTAAGATTGGCAAACATTCCATCAAACGGAGGAATGAGGGGAAAATGTGATATTCAAAAGCAAATGGAACACGACAGGAAACGTTTGAGCAAAACTTTTTTTTTAAATAGCCAACTGTCAGCTGAACTGCAGTGGATTGAGTTTTAGGTCATCATTTTGGTCATGACAAGGCGCTGTGTTTTTATTCTGCTGCTCATTTTGACCACAGCACACAAATAAAAAGACTATGGGCAAAACCCAAGGCGATTCAGTCTGTGTTGATTGATCTATTCATTCTGCATTAATGAGCTTTGAGGTGCTTAAAAGGTACAGCTCGTCATCTTTGAACCCCGAGTTCAGCTCAGTGTCTGCATTTTCAGCTCAAAGGGCAGGCCAGCAGGGGGAGCACCAGGACCACTTACCAGCCTGTGTCGCTTCTAAGAGCCCGAACTTTTCCACATGAGTTTGTCTGTTCTCTGTGTGTGAGCGTGTTTTGTGTCTTACTCTCTGGATCTGTGAAAGCTGTGTCTTGGTTTGTGCTGAGGACACGGAGAGGAAAGATCCGATAGCATCTCTTCCCTTTTACGCGCAGAGGGTCGTTCCATTCCTCCAAATAAGGCACGTGCCTGTAGTAGTTCCAAGTTTACGTCTAAAGATAAAACAGCATGTGCTTCTGCAGTGTGTTTTAGTCTCCATGGAAGGCGTCACAGGTTTACAACGCGCCTAAATGGACTGTGGGGTCTCGGAGTGGGCTGTGACTTGAGCCGCGTGTCCGCGCGCGCGTGTGTGTGACGTGGAGAAGGAGTGTTCGAGCTGCTCACGCGGAGGACTCACGGAGAGCGCACGGCAGTGAGAGGCACGCGCCGCAGTGGACGGTTGGACAAAGGATACCGTGGTTCTGGCGCGTGGGAACGCATGGCTCAAACGGGCACGTGCCAGCGGACGGACTAGTGCGCGGACAGGAGCTTATGTGAGCCGCTCGCGCCCTGCGCTCCATGGGATCCACGCGTGAAATGTGGCGCGTGGGAGTGCGGTGCTGGCTGTTTGTGGCGCTGTGCTCGTGTGTGGCACGGAGATGCGATGGGAACGTGACGGTGGCCGTGATGTTACCGGACAACCATCACAAGTACGCGTGGGCCCTGCCGCGCGTGCTGCCGGCGCTGCGCATGGCACACGATGACCTGGCACGGCGCGGACTGCAGCTTGGCCGCTCTGTGCGCTTCCTCAACTTCAGCACCGAAGACCCAGCTGCGGGCTCGTGCGCAGAGAGCCGTGCCCAGGTGGTGGCTGTGGATGCCAAGCTCTACGTGCGCCCAGACGTCTTCTTCGGCCCGGGCTGCGTGTACCCTCTGGCCTCCGTTGGCCGCTTCGCGTCCCACTGGCGCCTGCCGCTCTTCACCGCAGGCGGCCCCGCGTACGGCTTTGATACACGCGACGAATACCGCACTATCGTGCGCTCGGGACCCTCCACCACCAAACTAGGCGACTTTGCCAACGCACTGCACGCGCACTTCAATTGGACGTCGCGCGCAATGGTGATATTCCACGACCTGCGGCAGGATGATCGTCCTCACTACTTTCTATCCGAGGGAATCTACCTGAACCTCAAGAACGAGATGAACGTGACGGTGGAAGCGCAGCCCTATCAGGACGACCACAAGGAGTACCACGAGCTCATCAGCTTCATGCGCGTACACGGCCGCAGTGAGTATCTAAACTCTTCCAAACTTTGTCCAGTGTGGGGCTGCGGGAGGGCTGCAGCTCAGAGGGCTGATAGCCATTAATATCCCATCAGCCCACGGGCGAGTGGATCAGCAGCATTTAGCTCAATATGGCAGAAACCTTTTAAGCATCTGCTGTCAGCCTCTCATCAGTGAGTATGTTCAGTGTGACGTTTCAAGGCCAGACACAGAACAATCACAACAAAAGAACTATGGTTAGACTGCGCTCTTGTTTATGACGGACACATCGACCCTATACTGTGTGGTGAAGTCCGCTGCAAACATCCACAGTTGGAAACAAAGGCAGGAGGTCGTCAGAGACAAAAGCGCTGAATGAAAAGCTCTGATCAGTGACGCACGCGGCTTTAGAACAGGCTGCTCCAAGGATGCGCTGGAGAGCTCCGCACTGCCTTTAAACTCATGAATGGAAGGCCTTCCGACGTTTTTTATGTACTCAGGGTCGATTATGAAACTAAAACGAAATTGATGTTTTACAAGAAAAGGCTAACACTTGCAGGCCATGGAAGTTAAAACACTAGAATACTCCAACTTAATTTAGCCACTTGATTTTGCTTATGGACGATCCTTCTTCTAATTTCATCTCATTCTCCCTAATAAAACAATTAAAAAGACATGAAAAAAGTAAAGTGGTAAATATTTGAATCAAGTCAGGCAATACCTTAGCTATTCAATTCACACTTTGTCAGTTTATTAAGGGGCGAGACTCTGAGGTGTAGATACATTTCTCCACAGCTATATGAAGAATATCAAAATGCTCCAAAAAGCCTGTTAATTTCAGGGCTTATTTTGTTGAAAAGTGGATACAAAGATTTGTTTTTAATTTGCACTTACTATGTTTTGTGGAAAAATCTAGACAAAACAAAAGACTAATTTTGGACTGTTACTTTATTCAAATAAGACACAGAAATATTGGTAAATGCAAGACTGGAAATGTTTGTAGGTCCTACTTTTAAAACCCTTAAAGGTTGAAGTTCGAATCGATGGAGAAACATTGAATCTCATCGTAAATTTTAGGTTTCCAGGTGAACATTGTAAATGTCCAGGGAAGGTAAACAAAAGCAGACTTGAAAATTGTAAGCCCAAGGTGCACTTTTGTTTGCCGTAAGTCTTTTGCAATGCAGCACTGTTTGCTCCTGCTGTGACGCCTCAGTGTTCCCGTAAGTCCATGAAGCTGATACCTATAATTAGATGTGCAGTGTTTCCCCCCGCAAATAATGAATAATCCGTAAAAAGCCTTTAAGTGTATGAAACTACTAATTCTTTATCCTGGACTGACAAGCGAGATGTACTCCTTGTGTCTGTTTTCCCCTCCAAGTCAAGTCAAGATGCGTCTGAAGTGTGGCTTTGTGGACTTTTAGCGGATAGTGTAAAAATAAACTGAGGTGCGTAGTACGAGTGATAAAGTACTCGAAGAAAATGTTGCTTGAGTAGTGCGAGTACTGTGTTTGAGCGGAAACGTCTGATGATGAGAAACACAACTCGTAATAATGTAAAAAAATCCTAATATTTCCAAAGAAAATGTATTAATAATATATATTTCTAAAGAGATTTTTTGGTTATTTTTGACTGAATGAATAATGGGTTTGGTTTTAGGATCTCTGTAACCAGCCTTATGAACAACTGTAACTGAGTCATTCATGGAGTGGACAAACGTTTGGCGCTGCATTTGCTGCTGATTGGATCACGCGCACCTCGTTTTAGCCAATCACAGCCAAGTCGCGTAACAACAGACTGCAAATCCATGATTAGGTTTTCAAAATGGTTACTGTATGTGCGTTTGGAAGTCGGTAGCGCTTTGTGTAGTTTTGTTTTCGCTTATAAACAAAACTGGAAGTCCACATGGCTAATTAGCATGAACTCCAACAATATACTGCAGACGAGAATGGGAGTGATTTTATTTAAAGAGGGGGTATTATGCTTTTTTCAATCACATAGCACCAGTCTATAGCATACTACAATGATGACGTAACCTTCTGTTGGTCTGTATATGCAGTAAATTAAAATAACTGCCTTGAATAAAATTGCTGTCTCAAAATGGCTGTACTGAACGTCTTGAAATAGGCCTCTGTCTCTTTAAGAAGCTTTCCGACACGCCCCCTTCAGCACACTGCTGTGGCATCTAAACAACACTACTGTGCGGGGAGGGGGCTCTGCTGAGCTGAGGAGCAGTGGTTGGTGGCTTGGCTGGTGACGAAAGGTCCAGAGGCGTCTCCAGGAGGTGGGGGCGTTCCTAGGAGGACTGAGGCATAGCTACACCTAAAATGGCTGCCGTCTAAGTTTTTACTGATTACTCAAAAATATGTAAATGAGCCAAGGCAACACTCCAGGCATGTGTTTAATGAGGGAATGACATAATAACATGATATAAAGCTTGAAAAAGTAGATTTTACATAATACCCCCCCTTTAAACCTGAAAAGACAGAATGTGTTTATGAGTTTATTGAACATGGATCATGATTGGGGCTCAGACCCCGGCGGAAGATTGCTTTGACGATACATGGTGATGATGGATGAGAGCCAGGATCTCCCCCCGGAGCCCGGACACTGGTGATGGTAGGAAGAGACCCGGGGCGGAGGAGCGCAGCACGGCTGGGAAACGGCCGAGTGATTGACCGAGGAGCTTAAGAAGGGGGTCCTGGGCGATGAATGGTTGAAGCAGGATGAGGAGCTGCGGTGATTGGCTGACTTGAAGGTGCGGCTCGAGATGGGGCTGTGATTGGATGATTGGATAATAATAATAATAATAATAATAATAATGCATCGGTTTTATATAGCGCTTTTCTGGACACTCAAAGACACTTTACATTGCACTATTCATTCACTCCATACTTGGTGGTGGTAAGATACTAATGTAGCCACAGTTGCCCTGGGATAGACTGACGGACGCGAGGCAACCAGCCTGTGCCATTGGCCCCTCCGACCACCACCAACCACTTGCTCACTCACTAGGCTTCCTGGTGTTACCAAATAGTCTCCCATCCAAGTACCGACCAGGCCCTTCCTGCTTAGCTTCCAAGGTCTGACGGGATCGGGCAGAGCAAATAGCATATGGCCACCCATATGAAGGTTGCTGTGTAGGTCTTCCAGGTTGAATTTACGCTGAAGCTTCATTTAGATTTATCTATACTTAAAGGTACCACATTCGCCTGATTCTTGACATTCTTAAAGGGGGGGTATTATGTAAAATTGACTTTTTCAAGCTTTATATCATGTTATTATGTCATTCCCTCATTAAACACATGTCTGGAGTGTTGCCTTGGCTCATTCACATATTTTTGAGTAATCAGTAAAAACTTAGACGGCAGCCATTTTAGGTGTAGCTATGCCTCAGTCCTCCTAGGAACGCCCCCACCTCCTGGAGACGCCTCTGGACCTTTCGTCACCAGCCAAGCCACCAACCACTGCTCCTCAGCTCAGCAGAGGCCCCTCCCCGCACAGTAGTGTTGTTTAGATGCCACAGGGGGCGTGTCGGAAAGCTTCTTAAAGAGACAGAGGCCTATTTCAAGACGTTCAGTACAGCCATTTTGAGAGAGCAATTTTATTCAAGGCAGTTATTTTAATTTACTGCATATACAGACCAACAGAAGGTTACGTCATCATTGTAGTATGCTATAGACTGGTGCTATGTGATTGAAAAAAGCATAATACCCCCTCTTTAACAGATTCCTGACAGCACGTGACTATTCCCATCATTCGCGTAATCATTTGTGCCAGAGCAGTATGTGACGGCACGTGAAGCCTCTGCCCCGAATGATCAAATTCGTGATCCTCAGACACGTGGCATTCTACTACATTACCGCAGTAGCTCAAACCTCAACTTCGATGCGATAAAGGGTAATCGTGCAGCCCTATGTTACTGCTCCATGAAGTAAGCTGCTTCCATTGATAAGACACGAGGTGACATGAACATTAACAAGCTAACACATCTTGCAATTGCAGTTTCCCGTAAAACACAATGACTGAACCGTGTTTGGTGTTTAATAGTGCAGTTTTTACCATTGGGAAGCTTGGTGCACCTTGTCGAATTTGGTTCTAAAACAAACAAAAAAGTGCAGTGTGGTCGGAAATGTGTTTTATGTGAAACAGACCAGTGTTCCGTGTTGGGTTTTCTCTCATCGTTATCGAAAGGTCGATTATGGATTTGGAATGTGATCTGCCCCAGCTCTGAAATATTCATGAGAAAAAGATGGTCAGGCGTTCAGGGAAAGGGACAGCACTTTACGCTTGTTGTTCTCATGCCTTGAAGCGATGGCCGCTGATTTATAATATCTTTTAAAATGTCCGTCTGATTTAAGTTTAGTGCTGTCTCCGTGCTGTCGATTGATGGTTTGAAACGAGGGGGAGTTTTACTTGTGGCTAAATGTGGTTCATTCGTGATTTGGTATTCAGGATCAGACTCCTTCATGAGCGACGCTGGTGGAAACTGCGCTCAGTGCTGCATGTGAAAGCTTCCGCTGTGCCAATCAATGAGAACAGGACAAATTATAGGCAGGACAGATTATGCTTAAAGAGGGGGTATTATGCTTTTTTCAATCACATAGCACCAGTCTATAGCATACTACAATGATGACGTAACCTTCTGTTGGTTTGTATATGCAGTAAATTAAAATAACTGCCTTGAATAAAATTGCTCTCTCAAAATGGCTGTACTGAACGTCTTGAAATAGGCCTCTGTCTCTTTAAGAAGCTTTCCGACACGCCCCCTTCAGCACACTGCTGTGGCATCTAAACAACACTACTGTGCGGGGAGGGGGCTCTGCTGAGCTGAGGAGCAGTGGTTGGTGGCTTGGCTGGTGACGAAAGGTCCAGAGGCGTCTCCAGGAGGTGGGGGCGTTCCTAGGAGGACTGAGGCATAGCTACACCTAAAATGGCTGCCGTCTAAGTTTTTACTCATTACTCAAAAATATGTGAATGAGCCAAGGCAACACTCCAGGCATGTGTTTAATGAGGGAATGACATAATAACATGATATAAAGCTTGAAAAGTCGATTTTACATAATACCCCCCCCTCTTTAACACAGCCAAAGAGGATGAATCTGCTGCTTTTCTCTTATTTTATTTAACCTCTAACCCCACCTTATCCAAGCAAATTTTCTTCTGTTCCTCAATCTAAAAGCTTCTTGACTGGAGCTTATAGCCAATTCATACTTCACAAGATGTAAAAAGAAATGGAACTGTTCTCAACAAGGTTCTTACGTCTTGTGAAGTATGAATGAGCCTTGAGTGGTCAACATGGCGCCTTTATTTTCCATCACAGTGGTCTCTGAGACGCTCCAGGATCAGTTGTTTGGAAGGTTTTCACTGTTGACGGACCCTCCCACTAGAAAACCTACAAAACAGGGGCGTTGTAGAGACCACCGTGATGTAAAGTAAAGGCGCCATGCTGACCACTCATACAGCCGCTTGGTCGCTACATTTTTCCTCATTATAGTTTTACGGGATAAAGCCTGTTTCTAATCTAAGGGTTGTTGCCTTTTTCATTAGTGAAGTTTTAGAACAACAGATCTGGAAGAGGAAAAGTTGCACAGAACTGTGACTTTGCATTTTTAAAGGACACACAAATTAATAATAATAAATGTAAAAAAAACAGACAAAGGAGAGTAATAACAGTGATTGTGAGTGATATGCTTTGTGGAACAGGTGAGGTTTGTGCAGGTTTTTCAAGGCTGTATGCAGTGAATCAGTGGAAGGCTTGGTTCCCCAAGGCCCGGTGCGTGGAAAGTAGATGTTAGCTAACAAAAAATGTATATAATTGTGATGGTTACTATGTTCTGGGGGGAAATGAGCAGCGCTGGCACCAGAACAAACTGACCGAGGGGCATCCGAGTTTCATTAAAATACACAGTGACGTGACTAAAACCGAGGGTGCAAACATTTTGAAATGAGGTTGAAATTCTTTTCCTGGATCAGGACTTGAGTCTACACTTTAGAAAATGTCCATCTTCTCCTTTAAAGTCAATGCAAGTCAACTGAAAAGTAGCAGAAAGAAAATCATCTTATGACATCTGCCCTTTTGTTACTCCATAATCACTTTACATAGTTCAGTTTTTATTATTTATTTAAATCAAGCGTGTTACATACAATCTCTCATCGTTTATGTCCAACTCTCCAAATATTTACATTATATTAAGCCTAGGTCACAACCAGTCGTACGGGCTCCTACGGCAAAAACGCAAGACACGCACGGAGAGCACCAAAGGTGTTTGGATCCATGTGAATGAATGACATGTAGTCAACATGGCTTTCTCTCTCCAGCTCCTCCAGTGTGTCATACTGCCCAAACATGCGGCTTCTCTGTATCCAAGGGCGAAATATGTAAAGGCTATACCCTCTAAATTGCCCGGTAATCTCTGAGACAAACGCACGGCGTTGGTGCACACGACGTACAGATCGTTTGCAGTTCTTGTAAACCTCATACGAAGCCGCCTGGAACCCACGGTCAGTACGTTTATTGCAGGCTGGTCTTACAACTTCCGTGCGTTGACTGTACGAATGAAGCGACAGCCGCACGTCCGAGCAGCCTCCGTGTGACGCACGTTTGACTTTAAGGTTGTACGTTGGTGCGCGGTGATGTGAACACCACAAGTACGTCCTCTATGAACAAAAATAAACGCAGCGATTTGGGAAACGCCAAAAATTGTACGACTAAAAAGTCGTACGTCCGGCTGCAACTTAGGCTTTATTTTGTACAGATATTCAAAACACAAAACCATCATATTCATATTCAAATCAAGTATCCCACATGATTCATATCCAAGTTTAATTTACATACTTCCTTAACATCGTATCTTTAATGTGTCTTTAAATGTTTTAAAAATACGTTACATAGATCAATGATCCTGGTGCCGTTTCGGGACCCGCCTCCAACCCGTAAAGACAAGCCGATCTAATAAATAATATTCACCACTACTTTCTTTCCATTAAATGTTTTAGGGATTGATCACCACTAATATAGATCCCATGTGCACTGTTTATAAAAACTATAACATTTCATCCCCTCTCACAATCATTGTAACATGCATTTTGAGTTTAGTTTATTTGAGCGGTATACATTACAGTAATAACAACATCCCATATTGATACAGTTTGACGTTAGATTAAAGGAACAGGCCACTGTTTTTCCATACTGAGATATGTTCTTACCTGAGCTTAGACTAGTTGATGCGTACCTGTCTGGTCTTTGTGCGTGCGCTCATTCACGCAAAAAGACCAAAGATGTTTGGTCAAGCGTTTGGCCTCTCCCAGCATATTCCTAAGGCTCCAAACGGGAGTGAAGTTGGAAGCGACCAAGCTCTTCCACGGGCACACACAGAGACCAGACAGGTGCGTATAAACTTGACTAAGCTCAGGTAAGAACATATCTCAGTATGGAAAAACGGAGGCCTGTTCCTTTAACATTTGCCTTACATTAATCATACTTGAGAAATCCAGTTAGAAAACATTGCAGAAAGACTCGCTATAGTGTAAAATGGTTATCATGCCCAGGCACACACGCACACTGGAGTACAAGTAATTACAACAATTACAACAACGGGCTTGTTTCTGTAAGATGTCTACGAAAGCAAGTAACTTAAAGGGGGGGTATTATGTAAAATCGACTTTTTCAAGCTTTATATCATGTTATTATGTCATTCCCTCATTAAACACATGCCTGGAGTGTTGCCTTGGCTCATTCACATATATTTTTGAGTAATCAGTAAAAACAGTAAAAAGACGGCAGCCATTTTAGGTGTAGCTATGCCTCAGTCCTCCTAGGAACGCCCCCACCTCCTGGAGACGCCTCTGGACCTTTTGTCACCAGCCAAGCCACCAACCACTGCTCCTCAGCTCAGCAGAGCCCCCTCCCCGCACAGTAGTGTTGTTTAGATGCCACAGCAGTGTGCTGAAGGGGGCGTGTCGGAAAGCTTCTTAAAGAGACAGAGGCCTATTTCAAGACGTTCAGTACAGCCATTTTGAGAGAGCAATTTTATTCAAGGCAGTTATTTTAATTTACTGCATATACAGACCAACAGAAGGTTACGTCATCATTGTAGTATGCTATAGACTGGTGCTATGTGATTGAAAAAAGCATAATACCCCCCCTTTAATGTGTTTTCTTTCGGACAGTTATCAATGCCAATCAGTACGGATAGTCTCTAGTTTCCAATATAGAAGAAGGAGCCAAGATTATAACAGCACATTAAATATACATATAATCCATGATCTAGCTTCTTCCTTGTTGTCATTGCCATCTTCGGAATGTGATGTGAGTATTTTGTGGTGGTGTTGTTCCCGTCGGCAGGGACTTCTCGGAGGACTCCTGAACTCCTGAACTGCTGAAATGTTAAACTTGTATGAACAAACAAACACAACATCTAAATTTGGCATTGTGACACTCATGCAGCTGGCCTATGCCTTCATTCAAAACAACAGGCAGGCAATGCTATAGCTTTAGTGCCAAATTTAGTCTCACCGAACGCGGCATTCGGTTTGGACCGTTTAAAAGCGACCACATAAGCCGGAGGATGTCTTTGTGAGTGACTGGGCATAGTTGGAGCGACCGTGAGACCACATGTGCCGTTTCCCAGGCACATGTGCATTATCTTTATAGTAACCAGCTGCTCTGATAGAGACATGGACACAGAGAAAGAGAGCGAGAGAGAGGCTTCAGTCAGAGGCGGAGAACACGGCCAAATGCTCCACTTCCTGGATCGATGAGGCTTTCTCAGAAGCAAAGTGTAGGGTTACATCTCAGCGCTTTTATAGCCACAACACGAAGATAGATGAGTCAGTCAAAAAGATGTCTAAAGTACAGTGCTTCCAAACCAGAGGAAGGGGGAGTGAGGGAGGTGCTTGGGACTAGTTCAGATTAAAATGTCAAATATTTGCGAAGAGGACTGAAGGCAGACACAAATCATTACAATCATACAATTTATAAATACAAGACTGAACAAGACTAAAGCAAGTTTGCTTATTTAATGAATTCATTTACAAATTATGGGGGAAAATAAGTATTTGGTCACCTACAAACAAGAAAGATTTGTGGCTCTCACAGACCTGTAACTTCTTTAAGAGGCTCCTCTGTCCTCCACTCGTTACCTGTATTAATGGCCCCTGTTTGAACTTGTTATCAGTATAAAAGACACCTGTCCACAACCTCAAACAGTCACACTCCAAACTCCACTATGGTCAAGACCAAAGAGCTGTCCAAAGACACCAGAAACAAAATTGTAGACCTGCACCAGGCTGGGAGGACTGAATCTGCAATTGGTAAGCAGCTTGGTGTGAAGAAATCAACTGTGGGAGCAATTATTAGAAAATGGAAGACATAC
Source organism: Neogobius melanostomus (assembly GCA_007210695.1). Taxonomy (NCBI): domain Eukaryota; kingdom Metazoa; phylum Chordata; class Actinopteri; order Gobiiformes; family Gobiidae; genus Neogobius; species Neogobius melanostomus. The sequence goes on along the minus strand of VHKM01000542.1, from coordinate 326,551 downwards.
AAGACCACTGATAATCTCCCTCGATCTGGGGCTCCACGCAAGATCTCACCCCGTGGGGTCAAAATGATCACAAGAACGGTGAGCAAACATCCCAGAACCACACGGGGGACCTAGTGAATGACCTGCAGAGAGCTGGGACCAAAGTAACAAAGGCTACCGTCAGTAACACACTACGCAGCCAGGGACTCAATTCCTGCAGTGCTAGACGTGTCCCCCTGCTTAAGCCAGGACATGTCCCGGCCCGTCTGAAGTTTGCTAGAGAGCATCTGGATGATCCAGAAGAGGACTGGGAGAATGTCATATGGTCAGATAAAACCAAAATGGAACTTTTTGGTAAAAACTCAACTCGTGGTGTTTGGAGGAGAAAGAATGCCGAGTTGCATCCAAAGAACACCATACCTACTGTGAAGCATGGGGGTGGAAACATCAGGCTTTGGGGCTGTTTTTCTGCAAAGGGACCAGGACGACTGATCCATGTAAAGGAAAGAATGAATGGGGCCATGTATCGTGAGATTTTGAGTGAAAACCTCCTTCCATCAGCAAGGGCATTGAAAATGAAACATGGCTGGGTCTTTCAGCATGACAATGATCCCAAACACATCACCCGGGCAACGAAGGAGTGGCTTCGTAAGAAGCATTTCAAGGTCCTGGAGTGGCCTAGCCAGTCTCCAGATCTCAACCCCATAGAAAATCTGTGGAGGGAGTTGAAAGTCCGTGTTGCCCAGCGCCTGCCCCAAAACATCACTGCTCTAGAGGAGATCTGCATGGAGGAATGGACCACAATACCAGCAACAGTGTGTGAAAACCTTGTGAAGACTTACAGGAAACGTTTGACCTCTGTCATTGCCATTAAAGGGTATATAACAAAGTATTGAGATGAACTTTTGTTATTGACCAAATACTTATTTTCTACCATCATTTGCAAATAAATTCATAAAAATCAGACAATGTGATTTTCTGGATATTTTTTTTCTCATTTTGTCTCTCATAGCACTTTTTTCCCCACAGTATCTTCTTGACCAATGATTACGAGTACATAGAAATGTCACTGTCAATCAGTTGTCTTTCATTTTCACCCTGAGTAGAGATATTGTTACGTACTGCGTATTCAAAATGGCCACCATAACAACAAAAGTCACATGACTGAAAGGCATGTATAAATAAAGGCTTAGTTGTAGATCTTATAAGCTTTATAACTAAAGGCTTATGAAGCTTTTGGATTTGGAAGAGCATTGTTTTCCTTTGTCTTTTTTGTTTTGTTTTCTCTGAGCATATTTAGCCTATAAAATAAGGGAGAGGTATCAAAAAGTCAGATGTAAGATTTTGGTGATTCTGCGATGGGTTGTGGGTCCTCGCGATGCAGATGTTGTATCACCTAATACAATGTGACATTTATTGTGATATGTTGTGCAGCCCTAACACTAGTTTCTGTTCATTTTAATAATACGTTTTACCTCCGTTTTGTTTTTCTTAATAATGCATGAATACGTGCTTGTAGGTATGTAAGCATGTATAGTTCAGTTATGTGTTATATGCTTTTAAGAAAAAATGCTTATAGTCAACCAGATAACGTCTAAATAGAGTGAAAAAAAAAGTTTTCCAATAAACACTTCCTCCTCCCTTGCTAGGCCACGCCCCCTAATATAACGCGTCTGTATTGTGACCTCCATTTGAAATTACAACAGCAAATTCTAAAACGTGAACACAACCTATTCTTAGCTCCTCAATTTGAAACCATCGGCTCTGTGGAATATTGTGAGCGCAACCTACTGAATTCTTGCTGTAAGCTGTTTATGACCAGATGCACACGAGCGATCACTGTTGTTGTTGTTCTTTCACAATTATCACCGGATGCTTTGGTGAATGGTCAGCAAACAGTTTGTCTGAATCACAGGCCTGTTCCAGTGCATGGGAAACATACTGTACAGTAGCTCTATTTGTGAACATTGTTTTTATGTATCATAGATCTATTACATTGCCTGAGGTCACTCTCGCTAATATTTGTTTAGACTGCCCTTAGCTCTGATTACAGTGCGCATTCGCTGTGACATTGTTTCAGAAAGCTTCTGCAACATCAAAAGACCCAGTGTTGCTTTCATTATTCACCAAGATCTTTTATTGATGATGGAAGAAAGTGACCTGTATTGAATTCTTGCCATATCACCCTTTTTCTAAAATCAATGGTTGATTCCGTTTTGGTTTTGATCGCAAACAACCCCAATAATTATCCCAATATGTTAACTTGTTCCCCTCCCTCTTCGCTGTTTACACCTTGTAATGGTACAGACATTTTCCCCATGGCTGGAGGCAGTAAAACTCCTCTCTAAAACCTGGAATGCTCCTGTTGACATCACGTCTTCCCTGCTCTGTAAATGCCTCAGCTGCAGGCGGTAATCCCTTGTCTTAAAATGTAGCGGAATCTAAGCAATCTGTGACATCATGTGCATCCCCCCACACCTCCCGTTCTCGTCCTGTCTGCTGTCTGCCTGTGTGACGTGACAGCAGAGGGGGGTAAACAAGGGTAGTCCCGGAGCTCGGGTCAGCTGCTGCTTAAAGAAGTGCATGTCAGGTTTGACTCTGTTGTAATTGTTGCTTGGTTTTTTATCATATTCTGTAGTTTCACAAAAGTGATGTTTTACCGTTTTACAGTTTTTCCCGTTAGATAAAACACTCTATGCAACTGATCAGTCCTTTGTCAAAACATTGAATACAATTGTCTTGTTGTCGAACTATGTGGTTACGCTAGTTCTATTGACTGAAGTTGTTAGCGCCAGTACTTCCTGTTCCTGCTCATTACCTACTGAAATCATCTTAGGTCGCATTCACAACCCCCTCTTGATCCGAATCCGGGCCCGTTTGCTCAGAGAGTCTGGTTCATTTGAGTTGTTGTGAACGCGCAAACGGACTCTGATCCGGACCAAAGAAGCGAACCCTGGTCCGGGTGAAAACGTGGGTCTCGGCCCGGTTCAAACGAACTCTGAAGCGGATCATTTGGTTTATGAACGCAACTGAGCCAGAGAGCGGAACAAAACCGACAAAGTTGCAGGACGTTGTGCGTCTGATACAAACAAAACAAACGAGTTACGCAAAGACAGAACAGCGCGCTGACAAGCACGACATTCATTACGGAATGTAAATAAAAAAGCATGTGCAGACACGTTACAGCTAACAGTTAATACGAAATATACACCAAAGCCATGGCTGGTGAGGGCAGAAACCATTGATATAAGCAGCGCCAGAGGCCAGAGAGCAAAGCCCTGATCAGATCATTTTAAATACCTTTCTCCGCGTCTCTTTCCCTCGGACAGTCGTCAGAAGTAGTTTTCGATGTCTCTGCCCGGAGCCTTCGCAGTTGTCATGTGAAGAAAAAATATCTCCGGGGTCCGCCAGTCCCGCTTTAGTCCTGAATTAGTCCCGGTTTTGGCTCGTCTGGCATCATCTTCTCTCATGACGAGTATCGGCTCATTTATTTCCCATTTCATCCGTAAAAAGATCCGTGCGTTCTGAGCGTAGTTACTGTCACTGTCATCTTAAAAAGTGCGTAAAGAAAAACCAACACAGCCACTGTCTGATACCGCTTCATTTTGTAAACAAAAGATGGAACAGGAACTGGAGTTTAATCGACCAATCAGAGAAGTGTTTCTTGTTCACTGTTTTTCCTGTAGACTGTTTTGCTACAGTGCCCCCACAGGCGTGCAGAGGAACTGCATTTAGATTGTTGGTTCGATTGATTGAAAAAAGAGTTGTGAACGCAAACTGCGCCAGTTGGAAAGCTGAAACAATGTTGCAACTTTGGTCCCCAATCGAACCGAGTCCCAGGTGTGAATGCGACCTTAGACACTTTAGAATAAGCATATTTTCTGGTGGTAGTGGTGAAGCGATCTGCCTATAGAGGATGTAAATCGGACACTAGGTACCACAAGAGTGAGTCGGGGGAGTCCAGTTATTTTCCTTCCCAAAGCGAAAACACAACCTGAGCCCTGCCTACAATGGATCAAACAATGTGGACGGCCTACGCCCAGCTAAATGTCTCCAAAATATACAAACATAAGTCTGCTCTAAGGTAAGGTTAGGGCTTAGCTGCTAGGCTAACACCGTAGCATGCTAACATCTAGCTACTGACAGTCACAAAACATTACACAAACTGGCACTGGAGCTGTAACTTTAACTGTGGTGGTGACGTTTTACAAGCCTACAGTCTCACGTGTTTTTGTCTCTCTTTATGATAAATGTACTGTGAATTTTGTTTCGGTCCTGATAACTGGCTGCAGCTTATAATCATTGTGGCATTAGCGTTAACTAACTTTAGCGAACCAAAGCAATGTTTCTATTTTTAGCAATATTACAAAAAGTGAGAGAGCGCTTACCGGGCTGCGCAAGAGCACAACTGGTCCACAATGCTGTGTTGTTGCATTTAAGGAAGAGGTCATGATGTTTCTCTGATTTAGCTTGAGACCTGTCTGTAGCTTTAGTGTCAATAGTTGTCCTTTATTCTTTGTTGGATTGTGTAATATCTTGAATATATCCCTCTCCGGCATATTGCAACCCCTTCTTATTCGATCTGGAGGATATTGCGCATTTATTGCTCCAATTAGAGTCACTAACACGAGTCACTTTAGCAGCGGCATCAGAAGTATGATGAACGTAGCAACAGTAACTAAGTGGGCGGGGCTTTTGCGAACGGTCAATTGGAGAACGTTTTTTCTTTTCCCTTTGTTTAACCCCATCTGGCAGCTTTGAACATGACCATGGTCTGTTCATTCCAGAGATGTAGTCTGTATCAATGAGAAGAGTTCTATACAAGGGTAGAACTGGAACTCGCTCATGGCCCACTGGTAATAAGCATGAAAATTTGACACCACTTTGTTTGTTACACCCGGTACTAAGTGAAATAATGCCTGATAAAATAAAAAAATGAGTAAAACCAGGTAAGAAAAGGTACATTTATTCTTGTGTAATCTCGAATCTAATTGTGTAAACTACTACAGCTCTAGACAGTGAATTTATAGTCGAAACTGCACTTACCTAATGCAAGCCTCAGTGCTGACCTCCAACATACATCGTGCAGGGCCATAATTTATGGAGGGGGGGGGGGGGGGGGGTCATGGCCTTTCACCCATGTCCGAGTTCCACCCTTCAATCATGTCTACACGCCACGACTTGTTTGACACTGTTACCGTAATCACAGGGGAGAGGGGAAAGGGGAGTGTCTTTCAAGGAAGCTCACATGTCACTGCTATGTTACAGCAGTGCTTCTCAAACTGGGGTGGTACTCAGGCTCATTAGCATTTTTAGGCCTTATCTTTTTTAATTAGAAATCATTTAATTTATGCTTTAACAAACATGGTTGATACCTGGTTCAGATCGTGGACTAGACTAAGTTGATTAAGTTGAGTAGTCCAGTTTAGCTCTATTTTAGACCCTTTTCAGACCCGGTTTAGTCTTGATTTGATCTTGATCTACAGTAGGCCTGGTGGTACTTGGATCCACAATCTAAGGACAACCGGTGCAAAATCAATTATTTAAAGATTTGTTTTGCCATTTTACGTTGTTCCCTCATCACAAACATACCCGGAGTAGCATTTTGCGTCATTCACACAGATTTGAGGCGTTACCTAAAATCGCGGCTTGTATCTTGTTTTTATCACGTGTGATCCCCCATCGTTGGCAGCGGAGGACGCGGCAAGCTACATAAAGTTCACAAAGAGAGTAGTCTTTGCTGTTTCTCAATTACGAGTTTCCCAACCACCAACTCACTTGGACTGCTCGCACCGTCCGTTGAATATTACCCACAATGCACTGTCACCTTGTTTTTCTTGTTAAAGGGGGGATATTATGTAAAATCGACTTTTTCAAGCTTTATATCATGTTATTATGTCATTCCCTCATTAAACACATGCCTGGAGTGTTGCCTTGGCTCATTCACATATTTTTGAGTAATCAGTAAAAACTTAGACGGCAGCCATTTTAGGTGTAGCTATGCCTCAGTCCTCCTAGGAACGCCCCCACCTCCTGGAGACGCCTCTGGACCTTTCGTCACCAGCCAAGCCACCAACCACTGCTCCTCAGCTCAGCAGAGCCCCCTCCCCGCACAGTAGTGTTGTTTAGATGCCACAGCAGTGTGCTGAAGGGGCGTGTCGGAAAGCTTCTTAAAGAGACAGAGGCCTATTTCAAGACGTTCAGTACAGCCATTTTGAGAGAGCAATGTTATTCAAGGCAGTTATTTTAATTTACTGCATATACAGACCAACAGAAGGTTACGTCATCATTGTAGTATGCTATAGACTGGTGCTATGTGATTGAAAAAAGCATAATACCCCCTCTTTAAACTTTATTTAGCAACAGAACCACCTAAATGCGGTAATGAAGCTGTGTTAAGTCGAATGGTTATCTGTCAGTATGTTGAGTGGTGGTCTTGGGAATAGGTATGTCAGAGTCGATGGATCCCCCTCCATCTTTTCAGTCTGTTATTTAAGCTCGACAGTTCACGCCCATCTCTGGCACTGGAAGAAAAGTTTGATTTTCAGAAGCAAATAAATTCAAATGAAATTGAAAGCTAAAATCAAGAGAAGTCTGTGAGGGAAATACTGTATTTTGATATAATTAACTATAACAAGGTCAAACTGGACAATGCTTTTATTATAAGTTGAAACTAATATGTTTATTTGGTTCGAGACTCGTCATGATATTGATCTCAAAGTGACTCCGGTTAAGAAGAACCACTCATTACAGACTTGAGCGAATACAACATAGATAATAGTAATGGCTTACTCTTGTATTGTGCTTTACAAGCTTGTGCTTCTCAAAGCGCTGTAGTCATCAATGGCGTGCGGGTATTGAGGAGAGTCGGGACATTTCCCGGTGGGCTGTGGTGCTTTGGGCCGTCAGAATAAAAATAATGAATGAATAACAGACTCCCACAGTTGTGCTACTGCAGGCCTAAAGGCTTTAACTGGGCTCCTGTTCCAGATATAAATGAAGTAACACAAGCGTAATTGTCAGGTAAATCTATCAAATACTGACTGATGTATCAAAATCAGACCGAACTTTCACATCGCAGTCCAATCCAGCTGCAACAGAGAAGTGTCTGCATAAAGAAGGGAAGGGAAAAATAATAAACAATTGTCATCCACATAACTTGTTGCTGACAGTGGAGATGCATCAGGCTCAGATTATGTGTGCGGCGGCCCATGTGTAAAGAGAAAGTGCCATGAGCTGTAACCGATCCTACCATCTTTAACTTATAAAACGAATACAATCCGTGGGCATGTGGGCCGGTCTAAATCATTAAACCCTGGGCCGATATGAGGTCCCAGCATTATTCATTCAGCGACAAAAAAAAAAAAAAAAAAAGGAAAGAACGTGACGAAGAAAGCAACGAAAAGTGACCAAAACACAACAAAAAAACCTTCATAAACAATGAGGCGTTACTCTGGCCTATAGGCTATAAGCTCCAGTCCAGAAGCTTTTAGATTTGGGTAAACCGGACTGGAGAAAATGCAAGAATGTATGTAAGAGATCAAATTACTGTAGATGAAAAACAAATCTTAATTTACTTGAAATGAGATTGTTGTTGATGTTTTTTTGTGTGTGTAAAATCTTGCCCCCATGACAGATTTCTTACCCAAGGACACAACACAAAAGATTAAAAACACAAAGTTAAAGTTGACCAAATATGTTAAAAGGATATTTCAGGATTTTTGAAATAGGGCCTCATTTCCTAGTTATCCAGAGTGTTGTTGATGTCTGGAGATACTTTTTTTTTTTTTTAATTCATGCTTATATTTGAAGAGTCTAGTGGCGCAAGGCTAATGCTAGGCTAGCACATTTCTACAGTAAAAGTTAGCCTGCATTAAAACAGTCTGACCCACTCCACAGTGCACCTGAGGTAAATCACTTATAACACCAGACTAAAGATACATGTCTGTGTTAATAGAATAATTTTAACCATTTAAAATAACTTATATTTAAGCAGCATCAGCTCCGCGGTTGTAAGCTAACGCAGCGGCGGAGTGATCTGCGAGAAAGTAGTCCCTCAAAATGCGATAATTGCAATGAAATGTGATGTCAGTCATATATAAAAAATTACTCAGTGTCAGTGTTGGCATGTCCACGCCCCGTCTCCTGGGCCCGAAACGCACAAAAGTGAACTAAACCGGTAAGGAGACTTTACAGTTGTAACAGCAGGAAACTAATGTCAGTGCTATTACAAACGGCTGTGGTTAGGCCCTTCTCGGCCACAGCCTCACCACTTGGATTTTTGTTAGTGAATTCCTTTTCCCCACAATTCAGTTGTCTGCTTCCAATTAAGGAAACTACCACAGATCGTAAATCACCGAATACAATGTTTTGCTCAGACGATTGCCTCTCAAAGAAATATGCGGATATTCGTGTTCCCTTTTGACAAATATTAAAGTTTCATTTTTCATTTTTTTTTCATTTTAGTCTTGTTTGAGTTGACAAATAATGCAAATGAGTTGCTGTTGATGAAATGAACCTCGTCGTCTCTAACCGATCTCCTTGTGTCTCCTGACAGTTGTGTACATCTGCGGCCCCCTGGACACCTTCCTGATGATCATGAAGCTTTTCCAGAGCGAGATTCCCGACCCGGAGAACTATGCCATCTTCTACCTGGATGTATTCGCCGAAAGCCTGAGCGAGCGCAGACCCTGGCAGAACTCCGATCCGGAATGGGCCGATCCAATCCAGGTCTTCAAGGTAACCACCACTGGAGCTTAGACTAGACTCATTACTCCCACAGTGGGGAAATTCAATGGCAACATCTTGTCATAACTTGGTGCCACTCAATCAGATTTGCCAATTACAACAGAATGATATGACAGAGTGTATTGGTTGAAAATATAGTTTATACGCTGAGAATTGCCCGGGAGGTCAGATTAAAGCTCTTCAACCTTGGCATAGGTTGGCATCCAGAGTTTAGCTTTAGCCTCACCGTGTTTATTATTGACTCTGGGAACCACCAGGAGACCCCTCCTGAAGTTCTCAGGGCCCGAGATGGTTCATACGGCTCTAACATGTCAGAGATGTACTTTGGTGCTAAACCATGAAAAGACTTGTACACAAGCAGAGCTGTTTTAAATTCTATTCTCTGAGTGACAGGAAGCCAGTGCAGAGACCGGAGCACTGGACTAATATGGTCATATTCCTGGTTCTGGATATTCTGCAGCTCTAACAGTGAGCAGGCCGTTACAGTAGTCTAACCTGCTGGAGACAACGCATGGATGAGTCTCTCTAAGTCTGGTTTTGACACTATTCCTCTGATCTTAGCAATGTTTTCAGATGGTAAAAAGCTGCTGATGTTATTGCTTTGATGTGGCTGTTTAAGTTCAGGTCTGGTCTATGATTACTCCCAGACTTCTAACCTGATTTTTCGGCTTTAGACAGAGAGACTCGAGGTCGGACTGTCTGTGCCACAGGCTCAGAAGAGGACGAAGTGGATTTAAGTTTCTCTAAATCAATATATTTCACAAACTGAATCGAGGTTATGCGACGTCAGTGATGAAGCAAACCTCGATCTCCCTGTCTTAAAGTTTGAACAACAGCTTTTAGAACGTAGCAATACATACTTTTCTTGGACTGAATACTCTGAATGAACAAAGATGCAACTCTGGGTTTGTTTTTTAATGATTGGATAATATTATGGGACCTTTAAACCAAGTGTTTCCTAATTGCACGCTCGCTGTAGCTCCTCTAGTCCATTAAGAAGGAAGTCCACATAATCACAGTCTGTGTTTGGATTCTAAAAGCCTCCCTGACTTTGAATTAGCAGACGCCACTGACATTTATATAGAGGAATTAAGTGGCGGGGCCGCTTCCTTCAGTAATTCATGGATAAAACCTAGTCCTCACAGTGGACTCTATTAGACTTACATCTAAGACTTTATATAAAAAACTGACCACTAATTTCCCCATCAGGGGAAAAAAAAAAAAAGCATGGAAAGGTAATTTGAGTTTCTTCATGTGGTACTTCATTTTTTGACTGTGTTTGTATTTATTACATAATTTCCTTTTTGGTGTTTTATTCTAGATTGGACTCGATTTATATGTAATTTAGTCCAATTTAGAACTCTTTTAAACCTGAGATACAGAATTGAAAACGCTCTTAGAAAACTATGGTATTTTTTTTCCGGCCAATTAACAGATTTTTCTGAAACACAAGGTCTTAGTCGACATGTATGCCAAATCCTGTGCTTGTATCACAAAGTGAATGATTTGGCTTAACAAAAAAAGGGATTGAAAGCAAAGCCAACCACCCAAACAGCCGCTGGGTCACTGAAAGGTCAAATACAATATAACAAGTAACAAAATGAAACTTTTAACTAATTCCCTACACATGATTCTCATTATAATTTTGTACAATAAAAGGAGGAAAAAAAGACTGAACAGAAATGCTGTGTTAAAGTAGATTCACGCAAACCAAATGCCCTGTCGAAGGCAGAGCCGGTGCCGACCCTAAGCAATAATCCACTTGGGGCCCTACAGTTCACATCCCCAGGCTATTTGACAAAGAGCGACCCCATTTATGGTCAAAAAACCTTTCACTGTGCAGTAGTGCAGGGCAGAAGGGGAACATAAAGACCTCAATTCAGGCCCTGCCCCACTGTTGAGAACCACTAACCACTAAGCCACGGTCGGACTGGGATTTATTTAGGACGACACTAGGCTATTTCCTCCACTTTTAAAATGGTAAATGTTTCTCTCAGTTTGAGAACCGCTGATTTAAAACTACTAAACTGCTCCTGACGGTTATTTATGTCTTACCGCTGAGAATTAGCCTGACGGTAATTCGTTTGGACTGTGCACGTTCAGAGAACCAGAGTTACTGAAAGTAACTGTGTTCATGAGAACCGTGTGGATTCAAAGGTCACTCTTTGTCTGCTCAGGTTTCATCTACACTGAAGCGACTTAAACCCAGGCTGAGCCCGACAGACACACAGACGTGAGCACATGATGTATCTGTGAAATGTTTGTAACACGCGCTGAGCTTTATGTTGAGCTGTAATTTAGTTTTAGTCATAGTCTTTTTGTCAAGTCATTGTCTTCAATTTAGTTTAGTCGACTAAAATTCCATGTAAATTTAGTCGACTGAATCTAAAATGAATTTAGTCAACTTTACATTTAAAATATTAATTATAATCATATTTAATTAAGGTGCTTTGCTTCAGGTTTGTTCTCCACATGAACAAAGCTCAGAGCTGCTCCTTTGGAAGTGGATTTAAATGATGAGGCTCTTTCAAACTGTCATTAGAAGTTTGGATGATTTTGTCTCTTTTCAGTTTTATTCAGTCATGTTTAGTCGACAAAAATATCTGGACATTTTTGTCATAGTTTTAGTCTTATAAACAGCTTTTAATTTAGTTTTATTTTATTTTAGCAGCAAAAATACTACTTTGACTAAAATAAAGACACAATACAGTATTTTATTGGACAAAATGAACACTGATGTCAACAAAATGCCTCAGTCTCCGTTCAAACACTGTGACTCTGGTAGCATGTGAATTGTATTCTCAAAGAGGCCCGTTGCCATTTTATTTCTTTTCCCTTCACGTAGAAGTTTGTACGATTATCCGGCTACTCAAAAACACAGTAGAAAAGCTCTCCATCTCACATCCAGCTGATTCGCTGCTGCCCGGTAACGGTCGGCCAATCACAGCGCTCCCAGTGCGACGACAGGGAGACGCCGACTTAACAAACGCAATCACTATTTTAATTCTTCATATTTTGTTCTAGTGAATATCCAATAATTTGTGCAAAAAGACCTTGAGAACATGTTTTTGTTTTATGAATGAGGCCCATTGTCCACAAACTACATGAACTATAAACAAAATAAGAAAATAGAGAGAAAAGCATTGGGAAAGTTAGTGGCTGACTCACTATTGATAAATACATCTAACACTTACTTTTTAATTAATCGCGATTTGAATGGCCCCAAACGGCAAATCCCGCAGCCTGCAATTATTCAGGAAACATTATCGCTGCAGAAAACCACATTTCCCAGTGTCTCCCTCCTGGGAATTAATTAGTAGCCGACTCCCAATTATCAACCTTTAGGCTTTAACTGAGCTGGATATAACATCAAATGGGGACTGAGGTACTGAAATCACTTGAAAACACTTGCTCCTTCCAGAGACATTGCGATCTGTCAAGACGCCGTCACTACCATCTTAGGTCAGGTCAAATTCCTAAACTTTGGAATACGTCCACAATTATTCCTATCCCCAAATCTTCTAGACCAACAGAGCTGAATGATTTGAATGAAAGAAATCATTGTGTCTAGTACAGCTGACAAAACTGACCCATTGCAATTTGCTTATCAGCCACACAAAGAGACAGAGGACGCAAAACTTTTATCAAGTTTTTAAGTACCTTGAGAAACCCAAAACCTTCCGTTCGGCTCTTATTTTCTGGCTTTTGTGAGTCTTTTTGCTCTGGTCCAGAACTTTAAGGAAAAAACGCGGAAAAATGAGTTAGTTCGAAGAAGTCTTTATTCCATTTAGTAGCAAAGCAATACAAGTTACATTTAAACAGATATATGTCGAGTGGTCTGTTTATTAGAAGTCTGATTACTCATTTTGGTTCTTGTGTTTATATACTAGTAGTTAGTCGTGCGTCTAATTTTAGACATGACATGGACTTTGATTAAACAAATACGTATCAGTTCATAGCAGGTTCATGTTGTACTTTTGATCAATAACAAGTTCCATCCATCCATCCATCTTCTTCCACCTGTCCGTTGCCGGGTCAGCTGCCCAAATCACATTGCACCAGCCCCTAAGACTCCTCCTGCAGGTGGTGGGTCCACAGAAGGACGGCCTCATGGTTCTAACCGAGCCTGTTGGTCTCTCATAAGGGGCTTCTGAACCGCTCTTTGTCTGACCCGTCACCTAGGACCTGTTTGCCATGGGAGACCCTACCAGGGGCACGAAGCTCCAGGATCATTCGGGTGCTCAAACCCCTCCACCACGTTAAAGGGATATTTCAGGATTTTGACATTGGGCCTCATTTCCTAGTTATCCAGAGTGTTGTTGATGTCTGGAGATATTTTTTTCTTAAATTCATGCAGTTCTTATATTTGAAGAGCTAGTGGTGCTAGGCTAGGGCAAGGCTAACACATTTCTATGGTATCAGTTAGCCTGCATTAAAAACAGTCTGACCCACTCCACAGTGCACCTGAGGTAAATCACTTATAACACCAGACTAACCATATAAATGTCTGTGTCGATAGAATAATTTTAACCATTTTGCATTTAAAATAACTTATATTTGAGCAGCATCAGCTTTGTGGTTGTAAGCTAATGCAGAGGCGGAGTGATCTGCGAGAAAATAGTCCCTCAAAATGCGGTAATTCATGTGATACAAGGTCAGTTAAATTATTACACAGACATTTATATGGTTAGTCTGGAGTTATAAGTGATTTACCTCAGGTGCACTGTGGAGTGGGTCAGACTGTTTTTAATGCAGGCTAGCTGATACCAAATGCTTTAGCCTTGCCCTAGCCTAGTGCCACTAGACTCTTCAAATATAAGAACTGCATAAATTTAAGAAAAAATATCTCCAGACATCAACAACACTCTGGATAACTAGGAAATGAGGCCCTATGTCAAAAATCCTGAAATATCCCTTTAAGGTGGCGATTCCAGGAGGTTCATAACAAGTTCACCTGTGTAATTAGGACGTTTATATAACAGTTACAAAAACAACATATATAACAATGACACATGCAGAAATCCTAAGGCAAAGTTCAAAGTTGTTCTTCGAACGTGTTTTTAGTAGTATTCAAGTATTCAAGCAAATACAATTACATTCTTGACACTTTTCATCTGCTTTTAATAACTGCAACCACATGTCTTATCCACAAACTTTCTGTACATTTTCATTTCTCAGATCAGCTTTTGACACTGATTTTTAAACTTTTTAACAGACATAGTCCAGCTTGTTCTTGTGGATGGAAAATTGTCAGATTGCCCTTGTGTCCAATACCGGATCTCTGCAGGGGTGCGTGCTGTCAGCTCTCCTTTTTATATGATATACTGAGCTGCAAACGTATTTTGTCAACTTTTATTTTGTTTAAAATATAATTCCACATGTATTTATTCATAAATCAATGCCTTCTGTGAGAAACTGCAATGCAAATAGTCTTGAAATAAAAGAAAAAACAATACCTAAAAAAAAAGTTTTTCCAAACCGTTGCCCAGTACTGGATCTGGTCACTATAGTCCTGTAAAGCTCCTGTTTACAGAATGTCCTGGTGGTGATGCACTGTCCACAGTGGACAGGTGTGGACATGTCCCAAATGCAGTGGACTATTTAGGGACACATGCTGTCACCAATGTGCCCCTCACGCTCCTATACTTCATTTAGACACAGTTGCCCAGTAGACACTTTTGATGCAAGTGCATTTCAACAGGAGACACTGCAGGTGAATAAGGAACATTAGTGGCGACAACATCTAAATAATGGTTAGGCCAGGTTAAATGTTTATTTAGTTCTGAACTAATCATCATCAACAAATTCTCAACCCGTGTGCTGGATCCAAAAAAGCAAGTGTGTTTCGGGTGTTTCGGTGCGTATGCGCTTCTCCAGACGCATACGCCCGAAACGTCACTGTGGTGAGGCAAATGTAAGTCAGTGAGAAATGTCAGTTGTGCTGAGTTTTTCCTGTTTTTCATTGGGTTTATTTTCTTGAACTAGTAGTTACAAGGACTCAGCGGGGATTTTGGTAATCGTATTCACTCTTTGAATAAACTAGATTTAAAAGGTGCATTATGTAACTTTTTACATGGAAAAAAAGTTGATATTTGTGCGTATTTTACCTTTAAGGATGCTCCCGGATCAATTGTTTGGAAGGTTTTCTTTGCTGACAGACCCTCGCACCAGAAAACCTACGAAACAATTTATCCTGGACCATTGTAGAGACCACCTTGATCAAAAGTTAAGGCATCATGCTGACCACTCAAACAGCCGCTGGGTCACTACACAGTCAAATACACACAAATATCAACTTTGCATAATGCACCTTTAACTGAACAATCTGTAAAATGTGCCTTTTCAATAAAAAACAACCCCTTTTTGTCGCGCATGTGGCCGTGCGTGGTGGGTGTGCATGTATGAGTAGTCCCGCTGTGGCCCAGGCCTGACCTCGGCTCCACAGACCTGGCTGGGGCTCTGGGTTTCGGCCCCGTTCAGGCCCTGAGTGCATGAATTCGCCGCAGGCCGAATGGAGCCATTAGAGAGCGATTAGTCGGAGCCGGAGCTGCCGCTACATGTTTGTGGAGCTCTGGGTAACAACAGCTTCTGAGCCACTTCCAGGGAAAGGTCCAATCAGAGCTAGTTACGGATAATATGTGTGTGTAAAGTCTCCAGACTAAACCTTAGGTCAAGCCTCATTGGCCTTGAGTTCTCACTGACAGAACCTTCCAGTCACGCTAGTGGTGTAAAGTAACAAAGCAAGTACTTAAAGGCCCTATAACTGATGTATATGTTAGAAATATGTACAATAATGACAGAGGAAGCTCCCATCAAACAACGACCTTTTCAAACTGAGTATAGAGTAAATACATTTGTTTGAACTCACTCAACGCTGTTTTACATTGTCCGGACAAGCATTCATTCATTCATTCATTCATTCATTCATTCATTCATTCATTCACTGAACAAGATGCAAACCAATACCTTGGTAACACGCCAAAACCAGAGGGGTGGGGGTGTCTGTGCAATATTCAGGGACAATATAGTCATCCACAAATTGTCATTTGGGGTTTTTGTATCATTTGAGTATGTGTCTTTCAAAATGGAGATAAAACAATCTTCCATTCTTTATATGACTATTTACAAACCACCACAGAATTGTTTTATCGAAGACTTCACTGAACTACTTTCATTTATATGCACTGATTTTGATTGTTTAGTCATTTCAGGTGATTTTAATGTGCATGTGGATGTGACCAATGACAGGCATGCAAAAGAACTTAATGCTGTTCTTGAAATGTTTGGTTTAACTCAGCACGTGAGTGAGGCGACCCACAACAAAGGTCACACTCTAGATCTAGTTATTACAAAAGGTGTTAATATATCAAATGTGAATGTTGTTGATGTTGCTTTATCTGATCATTTTTGTGTCTTCTTTGACTTGTCTGTTACACCCAAACCAGTGGTTGGGCTGGAGTTATTCAAAGAAGACACATAAATGATACAACAGGGACACAGTTTATGGAAATGATCAGTTTTGAAAATCCTCCATGTTCTAATGTTGATAATCTGTTGAACTCTTATACATCAAGCGTCTTAAATGTTTTGGATACTATTGCTCCTGTCAAGGTTAAAATGGTTAACAATAGACAAAAGGCACCTTGGAGAAGTGAAGATTCGGTCAGGGCACAGAAAAGGGAGTGCCGAAAAGCCGAATGGAAATGGCGCAAGTCAAAGCTCCAGGTTCATTTGAGATATACAAAGAAGTGCTTTGTGAGTTCAACCAGTTTTTGCGTGGAGAAAGGGAGAAATATTCTCTAAAATCATCGCAAACTGCAGAAACAATTCTCGTGTTCTGTTTTCCACAGTAAACAGATTAACTAACCCTCCAGTTTCACTGCCCTTAGAACTAATCTCTACATCTAAGTGCAATGAGTTTGCAATATTTTTTATGACAAAGTCCAAGGCATTAAAAATGCCATAATTTCCACAACACAAATAGCAACCCTGCCACCAGCTAGACACCTTGAGCTGACACATTTCACTCCTGTTACTGGCAAAACAATCGAAGAGGTTATCTCCGGTCTGAGTTCATGTACATGCTGCCTTGATGAATTACCCACTAGATTTCTGAAGTCTGTGCTGACCAGCTTGTTACCACAACTTGTTCAGTTAGTTAACATCTTATTTGAGACTGGAGCATTTCCAAAGGCCTTGAAAACCGCGGTCATTAAGCCTCTTCTAAAGAAGAGCAGCCTTGATCCCAAGGTACTGAACAACTACCGGCCCATATCAAACCTACCGTTCTTAGGAAACGTCCTAGAGAAAGTAATATATCAACAGCTCACTTACTTTCTCCTATCTAACAATGTGTTTGATACTTTCCAGTCAGGATTTAGGCCCCACCACAGCACTGAGACAGCTCTGATCAAGGTGACAAATGATATCCGTATGAACACCAATGCAGGTAAGGTCTCAGTTTTGGTTCTGCTCGACCTGAGCGCTGCCTTTGACACAGTGGACCACGGGATCTTACTTCACAGGTTAGAAAACTGGGTGGGAATCTCTGGTACTGCTCTAACTGGTTCAAGTCCTATCTCGAGATAGGACGTACTTTGTCGAAATTGGCAACTGTGTCTCAGACAAAATTTCCATGACCTGTGGAGTCCCCCAGGGGTCAATCTTGGGACCCCTCTTATTCAACTTGTACATGCTTCCATTGGGTCAGCTAATAAACAGCAACAATGTGTCGTACCACAACTACGCAGATGACACTCAGATCTACGTGTCACTGACGGCAGGTGAACATGGGCCTGTAGATACACTCTGTCACTGCATCGAACAGATCAGTTGTGGATGCAAACAACTTTCTCCAACTAAACTCAGACAAAACTGAGATCATTGTCTTTGGCCCACAGACACAAAGACAAAGTGTTATCAGTCACCTTGAGTCTCTCGCTCTGAAACCAAAAAATCAGGTTAGAAATCTAGGAGTAATCATGGACTCAGACCTGAACTTAAACAGCCACATCAAAGTAATAACATCATCAGCTTTTTACCATCTGAAAAACATTGCTAAGATCAGAGGAATAGTGTCAAAACCAGACTTAGAGAGACTCATCCATGCATTTGTCTCCAGCAGGTTAGACTACTGTAACGGCCTGCTCACTGGCCTTTCTAAACGAGCTGTTAGATAGATAGATAGATAGATAGATAGATAATCTTTATTACAGACTCAAGGTCCAGACCAAAACACAAACAGATAAAAATAAACAAACAATTAAAAACCTCTAAACTTTCAAGAGGCAGTCATACCAATGTTTCCACAACTGCGAGGTGAAACGCACAGCACTGCACACAACATTGGACAACAAAATGATAATGATGATATAATGATAATGATGTTAGACAGCTGCAGAACATCCAGAACGCTGCTGCTCGAGTCCTGACAAGAACCAGGAAATACGACCACATTAGTCCAGTGCTCCGGTCTCTGCACTGGCTTCCTGTCACTCAGAGAATAGAATTTAAACAGCTCTGCTTGTGTACAAGTCTTTTCATGGGTTAGCACCAAAGTACATCTCTGACATGTTAGAGCCGTATGAAGCATCTCGGGCCCTGAGAACTTCAGGGAGGGGTCTCCTGGTGGTTCCCAGAGTCAATAATAAACACGGTGAGGCTGCGTTTCAGTTTCATGCAGCTAAAATCTGGAACAGTCTTCATGAGGATGTGAGACAGGCCTCAACTCTGACAATGTTCAAATCCAGGCTGAAAACAGCTCTTTTACCCGTGCATATGAAAACTGAAAGTATTTTATCTGCACTCTTGCCTTTTACTGTAATTGATTAACTTTATGTTGATGTTTTATTGATTGATTTTATCTGTTTTCTTGTAATCTTTTCTGCAACTGTGAAGCACTTTGAATTGCCTTGTGTATGAATTGTGCTCTACAAATAAACCTGCCTTGCCTTGCCTTGCCTTGCCTTGCCTTGCCTTGCCTTGGTAATAAAGGGACTTTTCCATACAGAGAAGTTACAGTGTATCAATAATAAGCCATGATTATAGTTCTTATGTCCTTTTGAAAATCTGACAGCTCAAAGTGAATGAAGTTTTGCTGCTCAGTGTTCTCACTGTCCGCTTCTCTGTGTGTCTCTCTAGTCGGTGTTTGTGATCACGTACCGGCCGCCGGATAATCCTGAGTACCAGGCCTTTCAGAAGGAGCTCCATGCCCGCGCCCACCAGGAGTTTAACGTCCACTTGGAACCTTCTCTGGTCTGTACTGCGCCTCTCAATGGAGTTGTTAGTGTTTCAGGTTTGCTTCACTATACAGGCATTTTACTCATTTGAACCTTTTAAAGAAAGAAACAAAACAAACATCTGATTGTATTATGTGCTCTTGCAACAAAATCTGTAATATATTAATTTTAACTGGAAAAAAAATGTTACATTTAGTTTTATAATTCAGTGTGAAACAGTTTTTGGTCTCTTATTTGTTTGTAATTCACCAGGGAGTTGAGATAAAGTTTCTGTTTGGCGATGAAACTGTCAAGGGTTTGGAGAAGTAGCTTTGTTGTCATGTGTGAACTTCTGCAGGTTGCATTCACAACCATACAAGGTCACCTTGTGGATGTCTAATCTCTGAAGCTATGCAGGTTCGGGCCTGGTTAGTACCTGGATGGGAGACTGTGAGGGAAAAGGCCTGTGTGAGTGGTGTGTTAGGGCAGTGGTTCCCAAAGTGGGGGTCGCAAGATGATTTCGAGGCAATATTTTTACATTTCTGACATTGAATTAAATATATTTTCGATTGAAAACAGCATATTTTAGTTAAATTAAGCCTGTAGAAAAAGTTAGGAGACTTTGCACATCGATTTGCGATGGGTGGCAGGATGAAGGTGTCAGTCTTTAAATGTAAGATACGTTGTTTGTCCAGGACCTCTTGATTGGAAAGAATGGCGAAGAGAGAGGTGCGTTCTCAGGAGTCTTTATTCATCGATTACAGGTGATACAGGTTATGTCATTGACAGATATGCGATAGGAAGTCTCCCGTCTAATCCTACTCTTGTCCTTTTATACCGATTAACTCAGCCTCCCAGTCTACACAGACACGCGGACCTCGACTTGGGTCGTACGTGCAGCTAGTGCAGCTAAAACATGTTTACTCAAACACTAAACATTAACTTAATACATTGAACGTTCAGGCATTAGCTTGATCAAACCAGTCTGATATTGATTCTCAGAACAGGACATTTTGGATAACATCCAAACACAAATCCTCACTAGAGCTCTCGTGGTCCTTTGAACATTTTATAGACTTTATCATTAGCAAGCAGACATTTTTTATCACAAAGGCTGAAAGCAAAGTTACATAAAGGAATTCCCGCACACCATCAAAAGAACCTGTCATATTTATGCAGGACACGGACAAAGGTTACAATTTGTCCTGCAAGCGGCACAGTGGTGCAGTGGTTAGTGCACGTGCTTCACAGCTAGAAGGTCCTGGGTTCGATCCTTGTGTGGAGTTTGCATGTTCTCCCCATGTCTGTGTAGGTACTCCGGTTTCCCCATCACTAAAAACATGTACAACAGGGCAGGAAGAATGAGAGTGCGAGTGTGGGACAACGGATGGAAATGAGCCCAATCTGGCCTGGCGTATTTACATGCAGGAGTCCCATGTGTGTTCATGAACATGCACTGTCCCGATCAAATAAACAAATTAATAAAATAAAATAAAAAATAGCAGCAGCACATTGATTCAAACAAAAATGTAAATGACATAGCCATTAGCGTTCATTGTTATTTTCGGCGCTAATTGCTTAGTCAAATAACAATGTCATTCATCCGCTGTGCTGTGTGGTTTGTCAAAATGTGGAAAAAGTCTTGAAGAAAATAAAGTTGAGTGAGTTTCTTAGTTACGGTTCAGTTGTATTGTGAGAAATATGCAAAGCTCTATTTCTTAAACGAAGTAGCTGCTTATTTTAAAAGCGGAGTGTGATGATGTGCTATGTAAACGAGACCGTTGTTTAATACGCGCGTAAAACCCCACAGTGTGAGTGAGCTAATGACGAACATGCCGTTAGCATTTACTGCCTCCGCCTGGACACTCTGATCTGTCTTTTCACGAGCACATTATGTTGCTTCGCTAACAATGGAGCTAATGTGTGGCTTTTGGATCTGGCCTCGATGTGCTGTGTTTGGTCCAGTTGATTTTCCACATTAAACACAAGTCTTTGTCAGAAGGTTTTACTTGGTATGTGGTGGCTCAGATGGTAAAGTGGGTGAATCTGCACATCCACGTACCCACCATCAAAACATGGGAAAGAATTATTCATTATTTATTATTTTGTGTCAGTTTTTTTTTTTTTTTTTTACATTTTTGGGGGTACCAATAGTACAAACAGTTTATATCTATCTGTTAGATATAAACACTACGTGTTGGATACACTGTGTATGCTAAAGGAACAGGCCACCCTTTTCCATACTGAGATATGTTCTTACCTGAGATTAGATGAGTCGATGTGTACCCGTCTGGTCTTTACGCGTGCGCTCAGTCACGCAAAAAGACCAAACATTTTGTTAGCATTTAGCCTCTCCTCCTCTCCTCAATGGGGCCAAATGGGGAAGAAGTTAGAAGTGACCAAGCTCTTCCACGTTTTCCCTATTTGAATACAGTTACGTGAGTAGTTACACGATCCAAGTATAGTTACACAAAATTAAAAAAAAATTCTAAGTGGATAAAAAGGGATACTATATTGTAAGGTGTAATAACACCTTAGGAGCACTTCGACGTCCTCGCAGTAATATCTTCACTCCTATAGAATTGTCTGTGTAAAGACCAGACGGTGCACATCAACTCGTCTAAGCTCAGGTAAGAACATATGGATGGTGGCCTATTCCTTTATCGCAGGTTAACAGAGAGCCAAACTCTTTTTGATGAGCCAAGAAACTGAGCACCTTGCTCCTTTATTACAGTCATCTTGACAGCTTCATTTTATTTGTTAGATGAACTTGATGAAAACCTGAGTGAAACTGAAATAAACAGAAATAAAATATGCATTAATTCCAATGCAATGCCATGAGAAATAAATGCGGAAAAAAAACGAAACTAGATTACTTAAGTTATCTTAATTACTATTAAGTTAGCATTAGCTGTTGCTAATAACTAACTATATTTTCATTATGCTAAATAGATCGTTAGCAACATTGCTATGCTAATACACGGAGCTCTAGGCTAAACAGGCTCTTGGAAAAAGGCTAATTCCTGGTGACTACAAAAACGATGTCTTAAAGCACTTGTAAAGTTAACCAAACACATATAAACTTACAGCTATTGCTTTCGAAGGTGTAAATAAAGATGTAGAACACAGGTCGTCAAGTTTTCAAATTGAGAGGCAGGTTTCCAGCAACACGTTTTCTCCATCTGGCTAACTGCTTTTGCTACCCATAATGCATTGCGACTACTGACTATGCCTTCAAAATAAAGTTCAGGTAAACCAGTGCTGACTATGTAGAAATACTTTTTAACTAAATTAGCATTTTAGCATGAATTGTAACAGATGAATTACGACATACTTATAAGTAAATTATTATGAACCATTTCTAACATTTTCGAGGAATCCTACTTTACATAGGGCAGAACAGTTAGTCCAGAAGTTCAAAAGTTAGTCCAGAGCCTTGTACCTTTTACTGTAACACTCACCCAGTCCTACTTATGACTTATATAAACGAGTACAGTATTTGGGATCCTCCCCTTACCTCTGCTCTGTTGGCCCATCTGCAGATGGACTACATTGCAGGCAGCTTCTACGACGGCTTCCTGCTGTACGCCATGGCTCTGCAGGAAACGTTAGCAGAAGGAGGGGCGCAGAACGACGGCATCAACATCACCATGAAGACACAGAACCGCCGATTCTGGGGTGAGTAGTTACCGCTCTCACCTCAATTACAGAAAACTTGCATTTGTAATTTGATTGGTTGCAATTGACCTTTCGCAAAACCCCGCCCAAAACAGTCATTGTCCAATCATACCTCATAGCAACGGTTGCAACAACACATTCCCGGACATCCTCCCATTGAAACTAATGGACAGGGACCTGTTTCTTGCAGGTTAAAGTCGATAAACAAGCTAAATAAACACCGCCCGCTAACTAGAGCCAAGCTAATACACGTTTACCGTCCCTCTTGTCGTTTGCCAAGAGTTTCATGAGCTGCCATTGCAAAATGTACAAAAGTTGTATTAGTACTTTCGAGAGACACTGTATATATGCTCGAAAACGCTGCACACTCGACGCTTTTAGCCAACGCATGGCCTCTTCATCTCTGCAGTCTCTCTGTGGCAACGTCCAAGAAATAAGCTCCAGGAGAATAATATCCAAATGTAGCGGCGAACGTTCTCAAAGCAGGGCTGCCAAATGCAAAATCCAACCGCGATCGCACTCAGCATGATACAAATCCACAGTAGACAATAATTATGATCAATTTGTCAGTTCTTGGCTGATATCTATAGAGCGTGTCTGGTATCGCTGGCAATGAATACCTTGAATACAATTTAAAACTTTCACTGTGGCCTCTCTCGACATTGACAGATAATCTTATGAAACCGCAAGCAGCTCTAATCTCTTACCTTTCACTGTTGCTATGGCTTCAGCTTATGCCACATGTCGTTTTGCACTGCCTTTAAAGGGATACTTCGGGATTTTTGACATAGGGCCTCATTTCCTAGTTATCCAGAGTGTTGTTGATGTCTGGAGATATTTTTTTCTTAAATTCATGCAGTTCTTATATTTGAAGAGTCTAGTGGCGCTAGGCTAGGGCAAGGCTAAAGCATTTCTATGGTATCAGTTAGCCTGCATTAAAACAGTCTGACCCACTCCACAGTGCACCTGAGGTAAATCACTTATAACGCCAGACTAACCATATAAATGTCTGTGTCGATAGAATAATTTTAACCATTTTGCATTAAAATAACTTATATTTGAGCAGCATCAGCTTCGTGGCTGTAAGCTAACGCAGCGGCGGAGTGATCTGCGAGAAAATAGTCCCTCAAAATGCGGTAATTCATGTGATACAAGGTTAGTTATATTTCAAAAATGATTCTATTAACACACACATTTATATGGTTAGTCTGGTGTTATAAGTGATTTACCTCAGGTGCACTGTGGAGTGGATCAGACTGTTTTTAATGCAGGCTAGCTGTTACCATAGAGATGCTTTAGCCTTGCCCTAGCCTAGCGCAACTAGACCTTCAAATATAAGAACTGCATGCATTTAAGAAAAAATATCTCCAGACATCAACAAAACTCTGGATAACTAGGAAATGAGGCCCTATGTCAAAAATCCCGAAGTATCCCTTTAATACAGCATTTGGAATCAAATGGTGTAAACTGGATTGTTATTGGCAAAATGCGTGTT
This sequence comes from Neogobius melanostomus, assembly GCA_007210695.1. Classification (NCBI taxonomy): domain Eukaryota; kingdom Metazoa; phylum Chordata; class Actinopteri; order Gobiiformes; family Gobiidae; genus Neogobius; species Neogobius melanostomus. Next base: position 302,434 of record VHKM01000542.1, on the reverse strand, counting down.
GTGTTTGTGGCCTCTTACATCACCAGTGCTGGGCTGCCTACTTTTGAAAGTTTCCTCGTCACTCCTAGGAAAAACTAAGGGGGTCATTGATCAAGACAGGTGGTGAAGAAAAAGTAGTTGAAAAAGTTCTAGATTACTTGGGCACGTAAAGCCAACGCTAAAACCAATGCTTTACTTGTTTCTTTAATCTCTTAACCCCAACCTTAATCGAGCACATTGTCTCCTGTTCGGCATTACCCAAATCTAGAAGCATCTCGGAAAAAAAAAAAAGCATCAAAATAGCGACAAAAACGAGGGTGAAAACGCAACAGAGAAAGTGACAAAAAAAATCCACAAAAGAGCCACAAATAACCGTGCCGGAAAAGCAACGATAACACGACGAAAAAGTGATTAAAGGGGGGGGGGGGGGGTATTATGTAAAATCGACTTTTTCAAGCTTTATATCATGTTATTATGTCATTCCCTCATTAAACACATGCCTGGAGTGTTGCCTTGGCTCATTCACATATTTTTGAGTAATCAGTAAAAACTTAGACGGCAGCCATTTTAGGTGTAGCTATGCCTCAGTCCTCCTAGGAACGCCCCCACCTCCTGGAGACGCCTCTGGACCTTTCGTCACCAGCCAAGCCACCAACCACTGCTCCTCAGCTCAGCAGAGCCCCCTCCCCGCACAGTAGTGTTGTTTAGATGCCACAGCAGTGTGCTGAAGGGGGCGTGTCGGAAAGCTTCTTAAAGAGACAGAGGCCTATTTCAAGACGTTCAGTACAGCCATTTTGAGAGAGCAATTTTATTCAAGGCAGTTATTTTAATTTACTGCATATACAGACCAACAGAAGGTTACGTCATCATTGTAGTATGCTATAGACTGGTGCTATGTGATTGAAAAAAGCAATAATACCCCCTTTAAAAAGCCACATATAAGGTCGACAAAAACGTGACGAAAATGAGACAAACTTTTGAGGGGAACAAAGTGATCGCTTCAGTGGGTAAAATTGTCAGTAAAGGAGATCAGCTGCTCTTCAGGATCCAAAACTAAAGTATAGGCAAAAAGAGAAAGATTCTTGATAAAAGTCCTTTATTGGATGGACATGCCGACGTGTTTCGGTCGCGTTCGACCTTCTTCAGGGCATACATTTAAAATAGTGGCTCAGGTGCTTTTTAAGCCCCGTCTCAGTCACGTGATATAAAGCTTCCGGTTTTAGATGGAAGAGGCATACATGATAGGAGAAAAACAAAAAACCAAACAATTAAAAATAGATGTATACGGTAAAATAGATAGTAATCATGCAGTACACAACAAGCGATATAACATTGAATACCTCATAATTAAAGATCTAAGGCACCCTGGGAGTACTAAGTGGTCGACCACACTAAGCTGTCAAATAAGGTACTCACACCTTGCCAACATAAGGGAAAGTACAGCGGAACAATGTAACTCGCAGCGAGTAAAAGATACATATGACGTTTTGTGAAATTGTTTGACAGTGGAAACAAAGATTATAGAAACACTGAAAAATCCACCTCTTCATTGAGACCTGGAAATGTTGTTGATTTAAGGGTCTCAATCCAGTAGATTCTTAAGTCTGTCCCCCCCTGTAGGTTTTTTGAATCGTTTCAATGACCATAACAGTGAGTTGGTTGGGGTTGCAGAGAGTGGAAGTTTGAAAATGTTTGGCAATAGGGTAGTTTAAGTTTGCTGTTCTTATGGCATATTTGTGTTCACCAAATCGGTCCCTGAGTCTTCTCTTAGTTAGGCCAACATAAAAACAACCGCATCTGCAGTCCAGTCTGTAGACTACGTGAGTGGAGTTACAGTTTGCAAATTGTTTACAGTAAAACGTTTTGGTTCCAGAAGAATCATTGAAGGAAGAAGCTTTGTTGATTTGTGAACAGTGGAAAGTGCCAATGGGTTTCGTGAAAACGGTCTGTGGTTTTGTGGCTGGCAGATAGTTCTTAACCAACTTGTCCCGGAGTGTGGGGGCCCTTCTCACAGCAAATTGTGGCGGCTCAGAGAACACTGATGAGAGTGAGGGGTCACGTAGAAGGATGTCCCAGTTTTGTGTGATGATTTTTTTGATTCTATGTGACTGATTGCTGTTTTGAATGGAGCAGAACGTTTTGTTGACCGACGTGTGTCTGGGCTTGGGATTGAAAAAAGAGACACATTTGACATAAACACGGCGACAAAGCACAAAAACGTTTCGATCAGTTTTGCAGGTCTTAGCTTTCAAATGAGGCGTTACACAGGCCTTTTTGAGGACTTTATTATCTTAAATCCCAGAATACAAGAGCGCTACTGTATTTATTTAAGAACAATTTTATAGCTGATTTTTTGTCCTTTTCAGGTGTGACCGGCCTTGTAACGACAGATGAGAAAAACGCCCGGGACATTGACGTGGATCTGTGGTCAATGACCAATCAGGAGACAGGAGAGTACGGGGTGAGTCCAGTTTCTACTTTTCACTTACACTTAAAGGGGACTTGTCAAACATCATTTATCTTTGTCATATTAATCCAAAAGTTCATTTGTTCTTCTTGTGTTAAACTCGTAAAGCTTATACTTTTATATCAGACCAGTGTGGTTCTTTTCATACCTGCAGTCTGACTTCTTCAGTACTTGTGTGAAAGTATAAAAGCCCCCCTCATCCCGGGGGCATGTTTCCAAATTTCAAATGCCTCCCTAATCCAGCGCCGGTGTTTGTCGTCCTCTGTCCCATGAGTTTGGCTCTGTCCCAGTCCGTAATGTAGTTTTCTCTGTTGCGATGGTCGGATATGGCAGATTTGAGTTGTTCTTGCTCGGTTTTTTGATTAAATAAATTTGAAGCATTTGGGCACAATTTACTGTATGAACAAACTTTGCCAAATAGTTTCCCACTAAATGAAAATGAAAAGCAACTTAAACCTATTATTACAGAGTGTCACGGAGTGCGGCCATGTTGTACTGATATAGTGCAGTGGTCTAGTTTCTAACTTTCACATTAAGGGAGAAAACTAGCTGAAGCTCTAAATTGACCACTGCCTGAAAATGGTTTGCTTGTTTCTCACACTATCATACTTTCCGACTTGACAACTAGAGCGCAGTAGCACGGGGAAGAAAAACACAATTCCCCCGACCCGAGTCCCGACTTCTGAGGACAGTGGCTTTGCTGCAGTGGTGTCTTACATCTAAGAGTAAATATTCTCTGTCTCCTGATATCATGGGGTGTTTTTATGTTGTGCCAAAGAAGCAGAAGTAGGTTATCTTCACTTGGCTTCGGCCATAGCTGTCCTCCATGTTTAATGGGTCACTTCTCCCAGAGAACTGTCACTACAGCAACAGAGTCACAAACCCTAGATACCGGTTAATACCGCGCTATGTTTTGTGTAGGTTCACAGTAGCATCAGAAAGTCATTTCTGAATAATGGCAACACCTTTTGATGCTACTGTGACTTGATTGTAGTCTGTTGAAAGGACATTATTTTCATTTGTAGTATGTAAAAATTGACTCTTTAGAGCCTCTTTCCCTCTTACAATGTTGTTCCCTCATCAAAAACAGATGGATTTGTGTTTTGAGCTACTGCGCAAACAGTCCTCCAGTTCACCCCAGGCTTCTCCTGCGACCCTATAACAGAAAGTGCTTCGTCAGACCATTCACAAACTACACGTGACACACACACACATACACACATATACATATATATGTATATATATATATATATATATATATATATATGTATATATATAATGGCTCTGTGCGGGTGAGGAGCTCGGCGTAGAGTTGCTGCTCCTTCATGTTGAAAGGAGCCAGCTGAGGTGGCTAGGGCATCTGTTCCGGATGCCTCCTGGTCGCCTCCAGGCATGTCCTATTGGGAGGAGGCCTCGTGGAGGGCCCAGGACATGCTGGTGGGACTATGTCTCCGAGCTGGCCTGGTGTCGCCTCGGGGTCCCCCCAGAACAGCTGGAGGAGGTGTGCGTGGATCAGGAAGTCTGGGCATCTCTGCTGAGACTGCTGCCTCCGTGACCCGGCCCCGGATAAAGCGGAAGAAAATAGATGGATGGATGGATGGGCTCTGTGCCATTCAGGTTTCAGTTTGTTCCGCAAACTTTTCTTTCATTGACAGATAATTTATCTGCCAATCATCATTCCAACTAGGGGTGGGAACCTCTGTGTAATTCACAATTCGATACGATAAAAATAATCTACAATACATCCCGATTTTTTGAAGCTTGCAATTTTTAACCTGTATTTTAACATACTACATATTACTCATCATATACATTTGTTTCCATGTGTTTTTTACCCTCCTTTATTTAATGAATACATTTAAATGATCACATTCTGAAAATGGGTCTATAGATCTGTCAGTGACAGATCTGCCCTATTTTTTAAACAGGACTTAGAATCAATGAATCTTAAATGAATCATATTTATAATTATAAAAGCTATCATAAAAAGTAATATATTTGTGTGACAGTGTTTGGTCCATGTGCTTGAAATTCTAGTGCTGCCCCCTATTGGTATGAATTCTTGATCATTACTGTGGAGCACTGCAGTAATTTAAATTGCGATGTTGATCCAATATCGATTCATCGATATTGAATGAGGCCACGGGGAAACTTTGAATTTTAATTATATAAACATTTACTAACGGCTGCTAAATTTTATTAATTCATTGTAAATAATAAAATGAAAGCTTGTATTTTATTCTTATCTGGCGAAATATTTCACAGTGTGGCTTTAAACTGCTAACCTTCTATGAAAAGAGCACTCCCACTGGGACACAGCCGTGTTTATGTGCCCCACAGCGGGACACGTCAACATAAGGGGGTTGTCCCGACAGAGAAGGGCCTGAAATAAAGTCCTGGCTCAGGTTTCACAGCAGGAGCACGTATTCACTCACATTCTGAGACAGGCTTTATTGATCCAGGAGGGAAATGACTCCACAACAAAGGGGCTTAATGACACTCTTTCTCTCAAACATGTACATTCAGGATCCCGGCGGCTCGTGTGAGAAGAGCTGACTTTGACCGGTCGCATAATCGCAATAGATGCCAGCGTCATACACGGCGAAGAGGGAACTGGGAAAACTGAAATTTGATGGACAGCAGAGAGTCTTAGCTAAACGTCACTCTTTTGGCGTTGAGTGAGATGATTCTTAGAGTTTGCTGCTGCTCTGTGAGAGAGTGTTAATGTGTGTATTAAAATCATCGGTGTCCGACAGAGAGGTCTGACCTCGCTCTGGGAGAGTCGGGTCACTAGAAAAGCTGGTCAGACCATAGACTAATGCTGCATCCGAAACCATCAAATTGTAGCCTCTAAGTACTAACACTAGCAACTAATCCTTAACCTTTCATAGAGGTCATCTCTATGCAGTTAGTGAACTAGAGCTTCAGCAGCATTTGCCCAATTCGACCGTCCTTACCCAGGGGAAGGGGAAGTGACATCACCAACAGCTGTTTTTTTTCTTCTTTAAAGTTCAGTGCAGGCCAAACAAAAGCGCATACCGCCACCTACTGTATATTGTCCAACAACAAAATAGTGTCCAAATAAAGACATTTAAGGCGAAAAAAAAGAGAATCATCCAAATTATCCTTCACATTTCCCTTTATTTTATCTCAACATTGGTTTCATAAAGCTACAGTATGCAAATTAGCCACGTGGCTTAAGTTTCTACTAAATGAAAGTAAAAGCACAAACTGCCTTCAGTCCATTTACTGAGGAGGCTCTTTAAAACCATGTGACTGTGCTGTGGTGACTCTAACATGTATTTTGTCCCTTTTAATAAAGTTTGGCTTGTGCAGAATCTTATTTTTTATTTATTAAATGTGCACCTGTCAATCAACAGTGGTTGCACATGAATCACTCGAGGGTGGGGGCGGGGGTGGGGAGATTGGCGCAGTGGCTTATGGGATGGCACATAGCTCCTAATCGCCAGCGAGTTAGCATCAGAGGTCCCTATGCTAAAGTGGCTATGATAGTTAGCATACAGGCCACTTTCCCTAACTCCTTCCTAAGCAACAGCCCAATTCGGACGCATCTTATCATGGCGGACGCTGACGCACATCCGGTTTGGCGTAAGACCTCTTACCAATTTACTGGTTTCGGATGGAGCATTAGACTTAAGTGGTATGGCATCAGGACCCACAATCACCCTGCGATGACAAGCCGCCACCCAAATTCAAATTGTACAACAGACTCAAGTTGTGATTCTATACTTTCTCTGTACATAAATGTTAAAAGAAATGTTTTCTGGGAAAGGCCACTGAAAATTGTTCCATGACCCACTTTTGGGTCCCGACCCACCACTGTTTTAGATGAATGCCCTCAGGTTGACGTTATTGTGATCAGAACTACTCGCTATTCAAATTCATTTATCCCTTTTGCCATAAGTTTCTTCAAATTCAAACTATAGGTTATTTGGTCTCGCTGGACCACTGTACTGTGAGTGTGTGAACTGTTGTGTACGTGTATGTATGGCCGGGTCGCTGCAAAGCCCTTTATGGATTAATAAAGTTTTCTAATGCTGATTCTGCAATGAGCTATAACCACAGAAGCGACATGCAGGAAGTAACGGTACCTTATTAGACCGATGAGAAATGAATGAGTCAGGTTCTTTTTTCTTTATCTTGTCTCGTCTAATTTCCACTGTAATGTTCTAAAGCTATGATTACTTACCGCAAGTATTATTTATTTTATATTTTCATCTATTTGATTAAGGTCAGTGCACACGAGTCAACATGTGAGCAATAAGCCTCAATGTAAACCCAGCAGAGTTAGCATAATGGCTGCATCCGTTGTCCAAGGCAGGTAAAAGAGAGACTCATTTACAGAAGAAAAACACAACATGTAGGCTGTTTCCCAATTACCAGGATCGTCGACATGTGAACCTAATTGATCCAGACCCCTCGCAATCGACCAAGGCTGCTCCTGTCGGTCCTGTGTTAGTTATATGCCTGAGTATCATCTGCCCCTGCCTGAACCGCCCTCTGTTGGTCGTTGCAGATAGTGGCGTACTACAACGGCTCCACCAAAGAAATCGTGTGGTCACAGACTGAGAGGATCCAGTGGGCCAGCGGGACCCCTCCGCTGGACAACCCCCCCTGTGTGTTCTCCTCTGACGACCCCTCCTGTAATGACGGTACGCAACAACACATGGACACTACCATATAGTGTTTTGTTTATTAATAACCTCTCAAACACTCCATATGACTCTTTGAGTAGGGTGACCAGATGTCCCAGTTTACCCGGGACAATCCCAGTTTTTAGTCCTTTGTCCCACATCCCAATAGATTTCTCCAAAACCATTGATTTGTCCCAGTTTTACTCGTAATCTGTCCCAGTTGTCCCGGTTTTGGCCAATGTAGTCCCCGAAATAGCATACTGTACTTCACTTGAAAATGAATGTCTTTGGCCCATGGAAAAATCAATTACCAAGTGTGAACCAATTCAAAATCTCAATTCAGGATGCGGATTGGTGCATGTCATAAGTCGTTGACAGTTTAACCATTCACCGCGGGTAAAGACAGTTTAGATTTACAGTAGAACCCCAGCGGCCTATTCCCGAATATTGTCCCAGTTTTTTTTGTATCTGGTCACCCTATCTTTGAGATCTCCAGTGTTCACAACATTCCTGCAACTGCTTGAGACTGTGCGGAGACCTCTCTGAGACCATGCGAAGAATCGAACCTGTTTGTTTTCACCGAGACTACCTGGAGCCTCGCCTTGTCTTGACATATCGGGGACATCTCCGAGGCCACTCGAGTCTCCAGCTAGACTCCAGGCCGGTGAGATAGGCCCTTTGTATGCGCGCATTCAATCTGAGTTGTGGAGACGTTGACCTAGCTCACTGGAGGAGAGGAGATAGAAACTGCTGCGACTGGCAGTCTCCACAACTTTAGTGAACTGACTTACCCTACCGGAAGTGTCGTTATAGACCCTTTAACTGCTGACATCATCAGCGACATCAGCTGGAGGCAGGAAGTGATCAAAAGAAATAAGATTAAACTAAAACTAGCGATTTTAAGTGTAAAACTACAACTGGAAAATGTGGTCCTGTTGTGGCTTCAAGTGAAGAACAAGAGGAATGACATTTGAGACGATAAAATAAGATTTATCTGATATTTCCAAAAACAGTTAGACATTTGTTTATCGTTACTATGACAACAGCTACAATGGAAATAGATAGGAATCGAGCTTCCTGCCTCCAGCTAAGCCCGGAATGTTTACAAACAATTAAAGGGTCTATAACGGCAGTGCTGATCTGTGGCAAAAAGTGGGCGGAGCGGAATAAGGTGAATAGAGTTCAGGATTGTGATATCGCTAAGCATCATGGGATTTGCAGCAATAATAAACTAATGGAGATTTTAAAAGGTAAAATACTGGAGTCATTGTCCACATTAAAACACTACTGTGTGTTAGATGTATTTACCAGACTCAACAGCTAATGGAGTTGTTCCATGGCTATTTTTCTCCACTTTTTAGACTAACGTTAGTTTATGGAAATGACTGCTGCAGGACCGAATGGGCAGTGCATTGAAAACACACAATGAACTAACATGTTCATTTCAGTTTGGATTGATTAAAGTTGGCTAGTAAAGTTTTCCCAAGGGGTTGAAATAAACTAAAATGTAATGAATTCACCATGCCATACTTCTATGTATGGATTAGCTTCACCATTTATTTGTCTGTGGAGAGAATCTGGATAGAACGTAAAATGATGCAAACAACTCCGGGAAGCAACACTGTCATTTCCATAATTTACAGAAAACATCTCTTTGCCGTTTCAGGTCAACTGCCCGTCCTGGGAATCGTGGCGGTGGGGTCCGGATTGGCGCTCATCATCTTCGGCATCTCCAGTTTCCTCATCTACAGGTGAGCTCAAACGCACCGCGGCCCAGTAGCAGGGGGTTCAGCTTACTTTTGATTCTGCGATGCACACAGTCAAACAAGTTTAGTTTTGACACTGTGAGCGTGAACGGGCTCCCGACTCACAACTTTGCAGGGAGCGCGACATTATCAGCGCGTAGCCGAACGCGAGGTTCAAATACATTACATTCTCTTCAAACGCTTAGTTCCTCTCATAGCAACACACAAGCTGGAATGTTTTTTTTGTCATGTCATTTGTCCAGGTTTGTTCTTGGTTTATTCCTGGTTCAGACCTTAGTCACTCCAACTTAAAGTCTTGTTTTTGGCATAGATTTGGGTCTATTTTAGTCCAGCCTAATCCAACTACTGATTACTCCCTCTTAAAGTAATCAAGTTAATACTTTGATTGCTTTCATTACTTTATTTAAAATAATCTGATTACTAGTTACTTAAGTTTCCAAAATAGGACCATGTCAACTTAGGGCTGTCCCATTCACAGTACCTGTCGGTTTATTGTGAGGCTCAGCCACTGATCGAATACTTACACATAAGCGACAACAGACCACAATATTCTTCTGCCTCCATGTTTGATTTGTTTTGCTTGTAGCTTACGTCTCAGATGAATGACGTAGCCTGCACTGACACATCATAAATAAATAATTTTTTTGACATTTCATGTATAATAATACCTTGTTTAGACGTCAAACTGAATAACAATGATCATCTATTTAAACCACTTTGTACCTCGAGTCGTGTGGGAATCCGACATATTACATTTTTTCATACATACTACATACAAACCCCGCCCCAAAACGATCATACTACATACAGTTGCCAAATGCTGTAGTGACATATTTCAGCCTAAAGGGGAGCCAGCACTACCTCTGCTGTCCATCAAACTTTTCGCAGCCACAGATCTACATTAATTGATCTTTCGCAAAACCCCGCCCCAAACGATCATACCTCATAGCAACCGTTGCTACCAGACATTCCCCGGATCTCCTACCATAGAAACGAATGGAGTGGGACCCGTTTCTCCCCTTTCAAAGCCAATGAACGAGCTGAAAAACACCGCCTGCTAACTTTTGAGCCAAGCTAATATTCGTTTACCCGTCTTGTTGTTTGCCAAGAATTTCATGAGCTGTTGTTGCTGGATATCGCCACAGAAAATGTGTTTATTTTCAACCGCTGGAACATCTGGCACATTTAACTTTCTACTTTCCCAGTGCCACCCCCTCGGACGTTTTCCGCTTGCCGCACATCTTATATTAAGCAGTACTAAGTAACTCATGCCCCTAGAGGCCATAAGCGCCACTGCAGGTGTCGTAGCAAGTTGCGTTTTTTTTACTCATTAATTGTCCGTGAGAGTAAATACTACACTGACAGAAAGACAAAGGGAGAGCGGGATATTGTACAGCCAATTACACAAAAGAGATCATTTTTTTCACTCAAACTTGGCTGTAAATACTGTTTAAAGTGGCGCTAGCCCGGAGTTAGCATTGCCCATTAGCCTGTTAGCTTCTTCTTCGTGATTCCATTAGTGTGTGTTGGTGGTTCCGACCCGGTGGCAGCGAAGTTACAATTGTGGTTTTCTGGCCAGAGACACCAGGGGGAGATGAAAGACCCCCCAATCATCCCATTAACACTTGTATTACCCTCAGAGGGACTACGGAAAGGATTTATTAGGCAAACAAGTTACTTAGTACTGCCTTAAATCTGCAACATATGCCTACCTCAGACTGCGCTCGTGCTTAACAGCATCAGGGCCCCGGGTTCTGGCTTTTCTGTGTGAAGTTGCCATGTTCTCTCCGGCAGTTTCCCCTACCACTAAAAACATGTACAATAAGTCAGGATGAATGACGTGTATGTGTGAATGATGAAGCGCTTTGGGCGACTTGTGTCATGTGAAAGGCACTGTACAAATAAGCTTCCATTCCATTCAACGATATAAAGAAAGTGCACATAAACGTCATCATTTTCTCTATATTATGTAAAAATACATATTTTAATTAACAATGGACCATTGAGCAGTGGTTCTCAAAATGGCGGTCGGTGATTTTGAATATTTTTTACATTTTCTGATATTGAATTGATGGTTTGAGTGAAATTAAGACAAATATCAAAATGCAGTATCATTGAATTATTATAAATGGTAATTACATTTTACAGAAGAAGGTCCGAGGTTGTTTGTTGAAAGGTTTGGGAACCCCTGTCACGAGTGTAGCCTATTGGCGTAACAAAGATAAACCTGTTAAAAAGGTAAACCTGTAAAAACAGAGCCCAGTGAACTCCTAAAGTACCACAGTATCTTCTTTTTACATTACATTCAAATAGATTTCGATTTTTGTCATGGCAACGTTTGGAATGTGCTTTCTATATGTTTATTATTGATTTGTGCTTGCGCCGTGCTAGCATTCGCCGTGCTATTTACTTGCGTCTCCACGGTAATGGCTCTGCGGGCGACATTGTTAAAACGCTGTTGTGTTGATGTCTCCCTGTTGCGCTAAACAACCCCCGCCGTGCCGACTTCGCTCAGTCACAATTAGCGGCTCATTAGCGGCATGTGCTAAGAGGAAATGCCGGCCGTTTGAATAATTGACGCGCGTCTCACGTCAGCGACGTTCACAAGTCAGAAGGATGTCAACAAAGTAAAGTTCAGAGGCGGAGGAAAGGCCGAGGTCTACATGAGAAATAGTGATGGATCTACAAGCTGAATCTTTGGGATTCATTCATTTAAAAAAGCTGACTTATTTTTTATTTATTTTTTTGTAATTCTTTAGTTTCAAAAAGTGGAACTTAACAACCTGTTACAATAAGACATTTCCAGACATTATCCACTTACCCTGAACCCTGAACAAGTCTGGAGAGATAAACAGTGTGCACAATTGGGCAGGAAAAACCTATCCAACAGCAAAACAAAAGGAAATGAAGAATTGTATTTTCTAAACGCGAGTGAAAGGCTGAATGTATCTGACCTATTTGCTCCATCATTTTTAACAAAAGTACGTGAACATTTTATCGATTCCATTACATAAATCTCATTCACTGTGTTTATCCATTGCCTTTTTGGCTACTACTGTCAAAATAGTACAGGTATTTATCTTCATGTCTATGCATATTGTTAAAATGTAGAAAACCGTAGTAGTGTGTTATAAACCTTAAATATACTTATAAAAGCTTTGTGAAATTCAAGCCAAAAGGGTTTTTATCTTAGGGCATTCCCAAAATATACACAACCTCCAACAGTTGGCTGTGCCTGTGCCAAAGTGTACCTTTTGCCTTGGGCTCCATCTGAAACCTCACATACATAGCTTCTATGTCCTAACCCTAGCTCCTGATCCTTAACCTTTCATGGGGTCAGCTGTTAGATCTCTATGCAGTTAGTGAACTTCTGCTTCAGCAGCATTTTCCCAATTCGACTGTCCTTACCCAGGGCGGAAAACACAGGGGAAGTGACATCACCAACAGCTGTTTCTTTATGGACTGCAGGCCAAACAAAAGCCCACCTACTGTATTGCGTATGCAACAACATAGTGTCCAAATAAAGACATTTAAGGAGAGAAAAAAGAAAAGAAAAATCCAAATGATCCATCACATTTCCATTAGCGTTATTTTATCTCAACAGCTGTTTCATAAAGCTACATCACCCATAGTATTGGAGCAGCCACTGACTTTAATGACTCAAACATGAACCACAGTAACGATATGAAGCCACATAGAAAACAGACAATGATAAAAGCTGTTTCAGATTTACCTTCCACACCTACCGCTTCATCACAGAAATAAAAAAATGCTCTGGTCAAACAATCGACCAAACCTGTCCTTTGGTTCATCTTCAGAGAAAGATGCTGCATTAACACACCTCCTTCCTAACTGACAGCCCAATTCGGAGGCTTCTTATCATGGCGGACGCTGACGCACATCCGGTCTGGCGTTAGCCCTTTTACCCATTTTCGCGTTTCGGATTCAGCCTTGGTGTTAGGACAAAGTGCACTGAACATTTCCAGCTAAACTCTCGCCATTTATGGGAATTCATTCATTTCCACGAGGATTCCCCATACATTATACAATTCTTCATTGGTTACTGAAAAATGTCCTTCATTTTCCCTTTTTTCCCTAATGGTCCCTGAATAAAACTTACCAATAACACCTTTAAAGAGACTAGATGCAAATTGGTTATTTTTTGCTCACTACTGCCACCTCAGGTCTAACGTGTAACTGCAGTCTCTATATTAAGCTCGTGCATGACGGCACTTTGGACCCGAAGTAACATCTTTCTGAGTGACAGTGCAGGATTTTAGAGGCAGTTGTGGTGAACAGGTCTGGGCTTATTCTACACATTAGGACATGGCTGGAACATGTAGGGGGAGGAAAATACTTAATTTTAACATTTTTAAACTCTGTATAGTCCCTTTAACTAGTGTTTTTATAAGCCAGATCCGCTCGTGTGCTGTTGTCTAGTGTTTGCATTTGTGCAAAATAAAGAAAATAAGAAAATTCCACGTTCAAAGGAGTCCCGAATGTCACTTCACTATGCACAAAAAGAGGACCTATACATAATCAGCAATCGATACCTAGCAGTGGTTTTATCTTTTGCAACTTTATATCGTACGCCTTTTCGATTTAAGGAGGAAAAAGCGTATGCAAATCAGCTCCAGAGTAAACGGACTCGGGTGCATCAAAGTTTTAACGCGGTGCAAATAAGATGAATGAACTACTTGGATATAAATCGTTACGGTGAAAAGTTGCTAAAGTTAGCTGCTTACCTTTAGCTTGAGCTGTTAAAGGGGGGTATTATGTAAAATCGACTTTTTCAAGCTTTATATCATGTTATTATGTCATTCCCTCATTAAACACATGCCTGGAGTGTTGCCTTGGCTCATTCACATATTTTTGAGTAATCAGTAAAAACTTAAGACGGCAGCCATTTTAGGTGTAGCTATGCCTCAGTCCTCCTAGGAACGCCCCCACCTCCTGGAGACGCCTCTGGACCTTTCGTCACCAGCCAAGCCACCAACCACTGCTCCTCAGCTCAGCAGAGCCCCCTCCCCGCACAGTAGTGTTGTTTAGATGCCACAGCAGTGTGCTGAAGGGGGCGTGTCGGAAAGCTTCTTAAAGAGACAGAGGCCTATTTCAAGACGTTCAGTACAGCCATTTTGAGAGAGCAATTTTATTCAAGGCAGTTATTTTAATTTACTGCATATACAGACCAACAGAAGGTTACGTCATCATTGTAGTATGCTATAGACTGGTGCTATGTGATTGAAAAAAGCATAATACCCCCTCTTTAAACGCTTTGGATAATTCAAAAATACTAATCGATAGTTCAAAAATAATAATAATAATAATAATAATGCATCGGTTTTATATAGCGCTTTTCTGGACACTCAAAGACGCTTTACATTGCATTATTCATTCACTCCATACTTGATGGTGGTAAGCTACTATTGTAGCCACAGCTGCCCTGGGGTAGACTGACAGAAGCGAGGCTACCAGTTTGCGCCATCGGTCCCTCCGACCACCACCTACCACTCACTCACTCACTACATTCGCTAGGCTTCCTGGTGTTACCAAATGGTCTCCCATCCAAGTACTAACCAGGCCCTTCCCTGCTTAGCTTCCAAGATCTGACGGGATTGGGCATAGCAAAGGCGGTATGACCACAAAAAAAAATCATTAGTATAATCACTGCCACCACTCAAAAGGCAGCTCTGATGAATAATACACATAATATGTCCAAGGAGAGGTCCGTCACTCAATCTGTGTGAACTGTATTCCGCTGCACTTCAAATAAATGGACCAAAATTGGGACCAAAACGGTTCACGAGTGACCGAACCGAACGTGCTGAACTGAAACGGTTCAACGCTTTACGTGTACTGTTCCGCGGAGAGGTGAAAGTGAAGGGCTACGTGTTCAAATCGCCAACAGAATCAGTGCACTGTATCGTCGACTATATATTGTACCGGACCTATAGTGAATGAGGGGTTAGGGACTAGGGTGGACACATTCAGACACAGCCAATGATTTAACTTGAAGGACGACGTGTGTGGTTATCCGAAAAGCAATGCACGACCGTGAGCTTTAGAATTCTCACTGCACATCTGATGGAACACCTTTGGAGGCAGTAATTACCAGCAATACTATACTGTGCAGCGCTGTTGAACTGAGGCTCTGAGGCCCGCTGTGCCCCCGCTCTTTGTTCTTCTGACGCACACGAAGGGGTTCGCCGTTGTTTACGTGGAAGTTTTGCGCCAGGCAGGATTCCAGCTCTGCTCTCAGTCGCTTGTCCTGTTAAAGCAATTACTCTGTGCCATGCGAGGTCACGCATAGATACAGCGGCCAGCGCGTCACACTCGGGGGCCGCACGGCGTGGGTGAAAATTGGAAGTTTAAGTAAGTGGTTTATTTGTCGAGCGCCTTTCACAGAGATCAGCTCTCAAGGCCCTCGCAGTCAAAAATAGGTTTGACCTACAGTTGCGGTTGGAATATATCAGCACAATAAGACGAAGTCTAGTCACAGTTTGGGTCTTATGCTGCGTTCATGCGGTCCTCAAAAACTGGAGAAAACGTTTTTCCCATTTCCGATGCCCACACATGACTGCAGATTTCAGCTGATTTGTTCCATTATCGTTTAATATGAGCTTTTGAGGGAAACAATACTTTTATGAGTTCAATAATAAAACAAATAAATAAATACGGTTATGTTCAAAGCAGCCAGAGGGGGAAACAAAGACATTATGAAATATATATTTATATATATATATATATATATATATATATTTTCTACTAAATAAAGATACAGAGACCTGGAGTGGAGCCCATAAATACATAAAGTGGAGCTAAAGATCAAACCAACTTTTTTCTGCTGATTAACAGTATTATCTGCTGTTCCCACTTTAAATTTTAGTATAAACTAGTATATTTATTTTCTTATATAGTCCAAACCGTCAGTACACACCTCTCCTGGCTAGCTGAGGTGGCTAGGGCATCTGTTCCGGATGTCTCCTGGTCGCCTCCCTCGGGAGGTGTTCCAGGCATGTCCTATTGGGAGGAGGCCTTGTGGAAGACCCAGGACACGCTGGTGGACTATGTCGCCGAGCTGGCCTGGTGTCGCCTCGGGTCCCCCAGAACAGTTGGAGGAGGTGTGCGTGGATCGGGAAGTCTGGGCTGCCTCCGTGACCCGGCCCCGGATAAAGCGGAAGAAAATGGATGGATTTTCTTTTGGTGGCAGTTTGTGTCAAAGTACAGGTTCCCGTTATGAGCAGCAGGGATCTGATCAGTGGATCATTCCCTGATCACGCTCAGCAAAGGAGGAAGCGAAAGTGTAGGTTTTCTGTATTTTCTGTAAATTCACAAAGCGTCAGCTGCGTGTGCTGTTAGCACTGTGGAGATGTCAGCTACTCGGCAGCACGGTGTGAGAATTTTATGTTTATTTGATGCTGTTCGCTGCAGTTTCTCGTGGTACTGACCGGCCGTGCCTTCTTGGTGCCACTCTCGCTTCCCCTCATGATGCGCTTTAAAAGAAAACAACAATGCTAACCTGGAATCTAACGTTATCTTCATGCTACATGTGCTAACGTTAGCTACAAGTGTCGTTTTTCTTGCTTCTACTGGACAATTTGCATTGAAAAAAAACATCGATTTTGACTTGACTTTATTGGTGTGTGAAATGTGATTCCCATGAGAGGTTTTTCTTCTCCCTCGGCCATGCACCCTAGTATGATGCGTATCTATTGCAGCCACGCTACTATTGTAGCCACAGCTGCTCGTGACACAAGCTTGTAAAGGGCAATACGTTATTAGAATATGCATCTATTATGTAGCTGAGGGGCAGTCTGCGAGAGAGCTGCTCTTCTCTGTAGAAATGTTCAAATGTGACAGTGTGAGGGTGTTTCCAAAGATGCCTTCTTTATCTGTGCCTACTGTAATGATGTCATGTGTATGCCTGCTACAGAACACTGTGTACATTAAACTCTGCATGTAATGATGCCAATGACTTGTGTTCACATGTGTCCTGGTTCAGGCTCTCATTAGCTAAACACAATCCTAACCTTTTGACCTATGACTCCAAACGAGCCCACAGCCAGTGGCTGTTGCTGCGCGGGCTCAGGCAGCAGAGGAGCAGCGGTCGTGTTCCGCCCGAGGTAACGCTCAGTCTGATCCTTCATTAGATGCAGAGTTTAGACGTGTTGCCCACTTCACTCACACACTCTCTGTGTCTTACAGTGTGCTCTTCAGTAAACTGGATCCTCTGCCTAACTAGGCTCACGGACACGCCGCCGGTGAGTTCTCATTACTATTATTTACGTTTATGTTCAGGAGTTTTCCAGCACAGAAAAACGTTCTCAAGTCGTCAATTGTGCTGAAACACCCCAAACAAAATCCATCACATCACATCCATCACAGACTATTGATCAAATCCTTTGTCAAATAAACTTTAAGTCATTGAACACATATAACAGCTCTGATTTTAACTTTACCCTTCCATTGTTGTCAGTGCAAAATAAACATATCACTAACAAAAGCCATTAGAATACAGTTCAATTGCTTCTTAACTTTACCAGCTCCAAGGCACACAAATGCTTATTTCAAACCTATCTTAATGAATTATATTTATAACCTGACCTCTAGATCTCAAACTTAGGCCAATATGGAGGTAAAGCACCGTGTGGTTGTCACTAACAGATGTCTTTGTGTTGTGTTTCATCAGACTGGAGCTGGACCAGCGAGGACAGAGAGGACTGGGAGTGGATACTGATTCTGTCTTCACTACTGGACCACACAAGCACCACTAACACATGGTCTACTGCAGCACTGAGGAACAGCCATAAGCTCAACACGTCATCAGCTTTTCAATACATTACAAGCAAATCACCGCAGCTGTATCTACCGGAGTTCACATGATGGATGTTGCAATATTCATCATGATTTGAGTGGATCTAAAAAGATTATTATTTTCATTTTTCAGACTGCTCTGAACATTACGTCTGACTGGCAATAAAACCAATTCTGATTCCGATTCTAACTTAAATCTGAAAGTCAGTAGAGACGCAGCAGGGGAGACTTTCCCTCGCGATGTCCCGTGTGCTTTTAGCGATGTGTGCTGCAGCCACTTCCCTTACTGAGTCGCTCGTCTTTAAAACTATTAAAACGTCAAACATTGGCGAAACAAACAGAAACCGTCTTCTGCTGAAATGTCCTGGTTTCCTTAAAAGCAACTAAATGCTTACCGTGACACTTACAAGTAAAAGGGGGAACTGGGCCACTCCACCCTCGGACCACTTTTGCAATGGGGTCTGGCACAGTTCGCTTGTTAGAGAACGCATTGATTGGATAAGAAAGAATACACAGCCGAGCAAATAAAAACAATCATAAACACATTCGTCAAATTATAGCAATCAGTGTTGGATACCGTGAGAACGGTCAGTGTTAATGTTGGCCGAAATTGTTTAGAAAAAACAAAGCTGGGTTCTTAGCAAAAGCTGCTTGCGGTTGGGCACTCGCTTCTAGAATAAAAACAATTATTTCTTGCTTGACAAACATTTTGAAAGATCTAATGCTTGATGAATATCGCATGGTGAGTTATTAAGTTGTACTGTGGGACAGAGGGGGGGATTTAATATGAAACGTTAGCAATAAACATCAACGTGAATGTAGCCCACAGCGCCCCGTTGGTCATTAACATATTAGTCTTGTTTATCTAAAAACAGTGAAATACAAATCTGTGGGGAAACCTGCACTAAATTGAAGCCTTCTCCTGCTACCCGCACCCTTCTGCTCCCATTGAAACACCCTATGTGTTCCTCCACTGGCCTAGGAACTCCTTGGGATTCTGTTGGAGGAGCTGCAGGAGGTGTCTGGGGTGAGGGAAGTCTGGACATCTCTCTCAGACTGCTGCCTTTACAGGCCACTGGATAAGCAGTGGCTGGGCTGTAGAGCAAATTATAAACGTCAGAACTTTTCAAATCAGGAATCAGAATTCCTTGTAAACGGACTCAACTTATATCGCACTTTTCTACCTACATTAGACCCAAAGCGCTTTACAGGAAAGGCACCAGTCCCCCATTCACACTCTCATTCATACAACAATGTACGCAGACACTCGAGGCAAAGTGGGTCAAGTGTCTTGCCCTAGGACACAATGACAATGGGATTCGAACCCCCAACCTTCCGATCATGACCCGCTCTACCATCTGTGCATCAGTCGGGATTGTAGGCGATTTTCTGTTCTAGCGACGCATTTTACTTATACAAAGACAAATTCACAATTAGAAGGAAGTGCGCTTTTCCTTAATTTGCTACTTTGGAGTGGAGTGCATTTAACGTTACTGTCATTTGTGTTAAGATAACATAAAAGTCAAGCTAACCAAGGCCGTTGGAACTCAGGGTGCTGAGGGTGTTGCAGAACTCCGTGGTGGACTGTTTCCGCATTAAATTGCCGATATTAAAGAGGGGTATTATGCTTTTTTCAATCACATAGCACCAGTCTATAGCATACTACAATGATGACGTAACCTTCTGTTGGTCTGTATATGCAGTAAATTAAAATAACTGCCTTGAATAAAATTGCTCTCTCAAAATGGCTGTACTGAACGTCTTGAAATAGGCCTCTGTCTCTTTAAGAAGCTTTCCGACACGCCCCCTTCAGCACACTGCTGTGGCATCTAAACAACACTACTGTGCGGGGAGGGGGCTCTGCTGAGCTGAGGAGCAGTGGTTGGTGGCTTGGCTGGTGACAAAAGGTCCAGAGGCGTCTCCAGGAGGTGGGGGCGTTCCTAGGAGGACTGAGGCATAGCTACACCTAAAATGGCTGCCGTCTAAGTTTTTACTGATTACTCAAAAATATGTGAATGAGCCAAGGCAACACTCCAGGCATGTGTTTAATGAGGGAATGACATAATAACATGATATAAAGCTTGAAAAAGTCAATTTTACATAATACCCCCCTTTAATAAATAGGGAATAAGCACAGAAAAAGCACTTTTGGAGTAAATCTTGTCCCTCTGCACCCCTAACCAAGATATGTTCCCTCGGCTCTGAAGTTAACTGTTAGCGAAAAGCGGCACTTTATGAATTAATAATATGTGATTTGCCCTCAGGAGGTTTTAACAACCAACAAGTGAGTAAAATGGTTTTATCAAAAGAACTTGATGTGGAAAATGGGGTTAAAATAGAGGAGTGTCCAGCGATTGACTTGATTTAGAGATGCAGGAAGTGCTCTCTTTGGTCATTACTTTCTGTAACATTTAATGTGGACATATCGCACATACGTAACTGTGGCTTATAAAACTGCATTTGGGCTCCTCTGCTGTGATATTTCATGTTTTATAACTTAAAATAATGTACATGAATGGAAAAAGTCACTTGATTTGTGCGGAGCATCATCTGCTGGCAGTCAGGGACATTGCTCTCAACAAATTCAGAATTCAAGCCACATTTTTATCTAATGGTATGCTTACAAATCGAAGGCACCATGACAAACACAACAACATCCGAGAAATACTCATCAGAGCTCTTCAGGCGTATAAGAAACACACAAAGTGAGCTATGTTCGTGTTGCTCTGGGAATTCTCCATTGCCACAGCGATCTTAAGTATCGTCGACTGGACTCGGTTGATTGAGTTGAGGACGTTTCGCTTCTATCTTCAGACGCCCCTGTGTTCAAACATAACGGTGGACAACTCAACTAAACCAACCCAGCCCAGTCGACGATATCTAAAATCTCTGCTACGAACCAAAGTGGACATTTCTCAAATCTTTGTCAATGAAGTAAAATACTGCTACTGGTATGTTTTTGATTACAGAACAACATGATAAAAATCTCTAAACAGTAAACGTTGCAGAAAGGTCCATTTATGCTCTCTGTTGGCATATCTTTCTGACGCCGTCCCATGTGGGATTTCAAAACACACTAGAGCGCGCCACGTCACGGCACTTCAAACGCTTTTCTCAAACTGTGCGACGCTTTAAACACATGATTTATCACTTCATCAAAAATAAAGTAAGACACGTACTATATCCGTGTTGTAAGAGAGAGAGCAAACCTAGCTCATTTTGTAGGTTAATAGCGAGTTGGCGACAGACATGAGTTTAACATGCTCCAACTGAAGCATGAACCCTGGCCATGGCTTCTCTGTCTCCGCTGCTCCTCTCGTCCCTGAAAAAACAAAGTTTATAGTGGTCTCCCTGTCTGTCACAGGCCAGAGACTCATCTGTGTCTCTGCAGAAGGGTTAAAAGCATATGTTTCCTCCGCAGAGCCACGTCTGGATTCAGCATATCTGAATTGTGACGTGGGGTTGTCACTGCAGCCTCAGTGTTTTCTCATAGAAAGTAAAGGCTCTTTTGCCGCTCGTCAAAGTGTCTCGGTGTGCATTGATTTAAGTCGCCTTCATCATAGTTCATAGTTATAGCCTCCATAGTTATCATCTCAAACCAAAAGAATTCAAAATAAAAGTAACCTCAGTGTTGCATGGCCATGCTGACTTCATCCATTCCATGAATTGTATTAATCGCTGCATGACGGGTTCTTTCACATTCCACAGATGTATTTGATATTTAATTTATATAATTATATATTTGTAATGAGAGAATGCAGATTATATATATCAGATGTTTTATCCTTATGTATTTCATGCTGCTTTTGTGCCAAACGGTGATGTATATCCGGAATAACGGGGTCCAAGAGCTTTGAATGAATTTGAAAGTGGATTATTTTGTAGTAACAAATGGTGGCTTGGTTGTTTCTACATGTGTGGTTGTAAGAAACAGTGATTTTAAATAAAGACAAACCTGTGTAATGAACTCGGTGTGTTTTTGTGGACTTTGTGGATCAGAATTTCCTACGGGGTAAATTTGTCCTCTGCCTTTGGTCCAGAGGATTTAGATTGCGTTCATGTCATGATTTCAAACCAATATAACTCTATTGAGGAGAGAAACCATTTTGGAGGAAATCTCTGAGCAGAAATGAAGGGATGTCGAGCTGGATCATTGTTCAGTAGTGAATGGATCCACCAAACTTGCCATATTAATATGTGAGTCTTTAGCTTAGACCGGAAACTTAAAGGAAGCCGAGGAAAAACGGGATAGTTCAAGAAGTCTTTATTCATTCAGTTACAAGCATTTGGAAGTCTCCCGTTCATGTCCCGTCTCCCCCACTTATACCGTTAGCCCCCACATCCACACAAGCATGTTTACGTAACCACTAATCATTAACCGACATCAACTTGGTCAAGCCAGCTCTGATGGTGACTCTCACAACAGGGCCTTACATAAGGATGACATGCACATAAATCTACACCATAGCTTCAGTACTTCTTCAAACGGTTTTATATAAGCTTTATCATTAATAAGCAGATATTTATCTTCACATATATTATTATATTCTTTCAACTGACCATCATCAAGCACATGTCCACCCCTTTTGCATACCTTTGAGAAAATGATTTGACATTTGTGCTGACAGAGAAGACATTTAATGTTGTGCTTGTGTTTGTTTTATGCGGATAGGGCAGGAATTACAAAAATATTAACCATAAACCAATAAAAAAAAAATAATAATATTAATTTGGACAGTTTTCATAGTTACTAACATGAGTGGCATCTTACCTGCACTCCACTTGCTATCTGAGCTGAGTCATACAAATGTGTATATTATCTGTTAGCTAACAGCTTCCGGGACATGTCTGAACTGAGCTTTCTATATCCCATACAAATGAATGGAGCCAGTCCCATATGTAAACGTATATGGTGTGGTAAAGGTTTGTCTGTTTCATGGCATTTACTGTATTTAAAGAGTACCTAAACGGGCGTGCCAAAGCCTTTCCCCACCCACAAACAAAAGTCAAAAATTGTCGTGAAAGAGGCGGTCTCTGAAGTTTGGGGTGACATGCGGGGGTGAGTGTGTGGGCCTTTGCATTGGCACAATCACAGGAGACAGATTACGTGGGAGGGACTTGGTTATAAACCACAGGTACAGGGGCAGAACAATGGGCAGCACCTGATGACGATGTGTGGAGCTGGTGCGGCTTATGACGTTCTGTTGAGGCCGTGGACACGTCTCCAGCCAATCAGGAAATTCTAATTTAGTAGCAGAGTTTACCCTGAAGGGGGCGCAACCCATTCGTTTTCAGGCCAAAGTTAGGATTTAACACATGTTTGCGCTATAATGTCAGGGACCAGTAGACAACACTATGAGACACCTACTGAGACAGTTTATCAGTAAAAAAACTTGATTTGGTGTTTAGTTGCTCTTTAAATAAGCTCTTATAAGATGATGTTTTTGGATGTGCAGCCCAAATAAACAGAAAAGCAGAAACTTGGCTGAATATGATCTAGCCTTTAGACTAGAGGTCATTTTCTATGCAAATTCTTATAAAGCAAAATATTAAAAGGTCTGTATATTCATGAATGATTTCCAATTAGGCTTTGACATCACGTAGATGGGTTGGCAACAGCTGAAAACATCTGGATTGTTCCCAATTTTGTGATGTTTGATGGCTAAAAGCTAACGGCTAACTACATTGAGCCGGCTAACGGACTGTCTGCAATCGTTAGCACCAAACGCTGCTTCTCTTTTTTATTTCAGTGCTATAGAATGTTGTGACATCATGTGAACACAACCTATTGTGTATGTTTTGGTCTGATGAGAGAAA
The DNA here is from genome assembly GCA_007210695.1 of Neogobius melanostomus. Taxonomy (NCBI): domain Eukaryota; kingdom Metazoa; phylum Chordata; class Actinopteri; order Gobiiformes; family Gobiidae; genus Neogobius; species Neogobius melanostomus. The sequence goes on along the minus strand of VHKM01000542.1, from coordinate 278,936 downwards.
TGCTAGCAAAAATGTCGACATTTTGGGTGAAAATTGTAAAAATTGTCTCATCTTTTCCACTTACATTTGGCACTCAAAGCGCTTTACAGCAAGGAACTATAGTGACCGATCACCCATTCACTCTCTCATTTATAAACTAATGTACGCAGACACTGGAGGCAAGGTGGAAGAAGTGTCTCGCCCAAGGACATGAGACTACCACCCGCGCCACTAATTTTCAATCATTCTCATCATTTCATTCTGAAGCAAGCTTTAATCGAATTCCGCTTTGCGCCATATTCTCAACGATTTGTACAAAAGGCTTTGTTTGTACTAGCGCGCTGTGCTGGCTGGACATTGTAATGTTCCTGCAATGAAGCCAGCTTGAAAAAAAGCCTAAAGAATGCGAACAATCTGTTGAAAGAATGTGTTACGGACATATCGACTGGAGAAAAGCTTTGTGCAGCACATTCTGACGTAACCGGAGACAATATTGTGAGATACGAGTGTTTTTCTTCGCGCTGGGTTGCCAGGTTGGAGTGTTTTTACGGGTCAGGAGGAAGATGGGAGGGGGAAGTTGGGGCGGGCGGTCAAACATCTGGGATCAAGACAAAGGAGCCAGTGTGGAGTTTGGATTTTAGACAATCTCACGCCACAAAACCCTGGCCACAATTTATTGATGAAACCACGCTCGATCTTTGAAAAGATCATAGAAGCAGGTCTGTAAAAGAGGCTGAAATTAGTCACTACAGTTGGCAAGGCTAACTTTAGCAACAACTGAAAAGCAGTGGCCGTGGGGTTTCAGTCAGGGCCTTCAATAGCAACCTGGGTTCACGCGGTCAAACGCATATAAACTAATCGACAATAGGTGTATGGATAAAACTGCCTTGTTACGTGGCACTTGTTTACTAAAGGATGTATCAACAACGCAAACCAAAGCAGCCTCCGCCCCCAAACAAAAGCAAAAACCTTCGGGAACACTCGTACTAGTATCTGGAAACACACGACACATGACAGGCGGAGACGAGCGCGTTATAACAGAGCGAGACATCCAGAGATAAACCAAAATGCAAAAGCCACCGTAATAAAAAGATACTAAACTTACAGTTTGGTGCTATGTGAGATGCTTTTTTAGCGCTCGTGGTCCCGTATCTGTTCCCTGCCCGAGTCCCAGTGCAGCTGACGCGGGGAAACTCTTCTCCTGTCCAGGGAGCCAAGCGTCTATGTCCCGCTGCTGGTCCCGCTGCTTTGCTATCAAAGCTGTTCATGAGGTAGGGGCCCCAAACATCCGTGACCAATAAATCTACTTCATTGAGATATTTCCAAGAGGAATATCTGTTTATCCGGTTTACTTCTGATTTCCTGGAACGTCTTGCCCATGCGCGGCTAGATTAGCGGTTCCCCAGGCGAACAAAACGTAGAGGAAGCTGAAGGCCCTGGGGGGTGTACTGTCAATGGCTGATAATTCTGTCAGTCACGCTGGCTGTCAATCATGTGTGCGGCCTGACAACACAGGGCCTGCAGAACCTTTTCGAGTAGGAAATTACAGTTACACATCAACAAAATCAATATAAGCGACTCAACTGTACATTATATAAATACATTAGAAATGAAATATACTATTGAAACATTTTACACTTTTTTCCCTCATTTGGCCAGGGCTAGCAAAGAAGGCCCTGCTGGCCCTGACGGCACACCACTGCTGAAAAGTAGCCAAGCTTAAAATCACAGTCATTAAAAGAAGAAGCGTCGTTCGATCCTAACGTATGCGGACAGTTAGCAAGTCGACTAGTCCGTTAGCCTGCTCAATGTATTTTCCCTGTAGCCGTTAGCATTAGCCATCAAACATCGCAAATGATTAATTTTCCAGATGTTTTCAGCTGTTGTCAACCCATCGACCGTATTTAGGTCAAAGCCTGTTTAGAAAACATTAATAACTGTACAGACCTTTTGAGATTTTACTTTAGATACAAATGAAAGTTTCTTCTGACGTAAATGCTAACTCAGTCAAATCCAGTCAAATTCAAACATCATCTTATAATTTTTTGAAGATAAAGAAACCACAGAAATTATATAAATGCCATGAAAAGGACAAAAGATACCTCCCCATATATTACTCCATTGCCTCCCTATTAATTTGTATGAGGATGGATCGTTCCATTATATATATATATATATGGTCCGGGAGCCGTTGGCGAACAAAATGTGCACAGATAGCTAAAGGCATTTCTCTGATTTCCTATGCTTAAAACCACACCGCGAATGAAATACAAGCATTTGTTTTATTACAGAATTTATTTTTTTTTTAAATACCTAAGCAACAAACAAATGTGTGTTTGCTGTGAGCGGCTCCTCCTCCTCACACCCGACTGTAACTTTACTGGGAGTGGAATTTCCCCGGCTCGTCTCCACGGAGATGTTGAGTAAAGGCAGCCAAATATGAGATTTAAATAGATTAGGATCATCCAAATCTGTTCTTTCATGACCCACTTCAAAAATAGCATTTTCTGTGTCGAGCAGGTCATTAGGAGCATGTTTTGTATCGCTGGCAACAGATTAAGATGTTATGCAGTGTGACTTTAAATTAGAGCTAAAAGCCGCTAAACCTTTGAACATTGTGCACATTTTCCATATTTGTGGATGCGGGTTCAAACTAAAGATCAAAAAGGAAATGAAATATCATTATCTGGGGTGTGACACTTGGCCTCACAGATATTATTGCAAACACCCCTGGAAAATGACTCTTATTATTATAATTATTATTTTTTAAAGAGGGGTATTATGCTTTTTTCAATCACATAGCACCAGTCTATACTACAATGATGACGTAACCTTCTGTTGGTCTGTATATGCAGTAAATTAAAATAACTGCCTTGAATAAAATTGCTCTCTCAAAATGGCTGTACTGAACGTCTTGAAATAGGCCTCTGTCTCTTTAAGAAGCTTTCCGACACGCCCCCTTCAGCACACTGCTGTGGCATCTAAACAACACTACTGTGCGGGGAGGGGGCTCTGCTGAGCTGAGGAGCAGTGGTTGGTGGCTTGGCTGGTGACAAAAGATCCAGAGGCGTCTCCAGGAGGTGGGGGCGTTCCTAGGAGGACTGAGGCATAGCTACACCTAAAATGGCTGCCGTCTAAGTTTTTACTGATTACTCAAAAATATGTGAATGAGCCAAGGCAACACTCCAGGCATGTGTTTAATGAGGGAATGACATAATAACATGATATAAAGCTTGAAAAAGTCGATTTTACCCCCCTTTAATTATTATTATTTACGGAATATTTCAGTGTATAATTCCTAGTTTGATTTATTGAGCTTTAAACCCCATAAAATGTAGCAAAATGTATTTATTTATTGGTTTATTTGGTCGGGACAGTGCATGTTAATGAACATACATGGGTCTCATGCATGTAAACAAGCCACACCGGATTGTAGCTTTGGGCTAATTTCCATCCGTCGTCCCCCATGCGCACTCTCAAACACACTCCATTCACCCTGGCCTATTGTACATGTTTTCAGTGGTAGGGGAAACCGGAGAACCCGGAGGAAACCTACGCAGACACGGGGAGAACATGCAAACTCCACACAGAAAGGCCCGTCCAGGTGGGAATCGAACCTGGGACCTTCTAGCTAGTAATCCTTAATAATGCTTAACTTAGTACTGGAACTGGAGGAAAGCAGGCGGGTGTCAACATCTGGGACCGTCCCGAGACAATAGAGCCAGTGTGGGGTGGGCTTTAAATAGAGCGAAAAGTGGTGCGCGTTTAACCTGATATACCCGAAGTCGCCTGGATAAAAAAGATGAAAACAAACGCACTGGTGCTGGGCCGCTGGAGGAAGGTCTCCATCTGGAAGCGCTTTACACCTCTCAGACCTGAAAGAATGTGGCTCTGCTCAAGCACTTTGGCAAAGGAAAGTCTGCACCACCAGCACCCAGGCCCGTACTGCGGAGCTCGGGAACAAAGCTCAGGACAAAACTGAACTCTAAAGACATATTGTGCTTTGTCAGGCATTCTGTGAGAATCTGTTACACACATTCAACATTATTCACTTTGCAAGAGGCAATAGTGACCAAAAACGGCTTAAAAATAGGAACGAGTCATTTATATCCGGTCCAAAGCACATGGAATTGATTCAGACCTGTCCTTAAGCAAACGTCACTTTAGTCGTCACCAACACAGCATCAAGGCACAAAAATGGCTCTGCCAAACCAAACAAACCAAAAATGAATATAAACATAAATAAAGGCATGGTCGATCTGATATCACCAAGTAATTAAAGGGGGGTATTATTTAAATCGACTTTTTCAAGCTTTATATCATGTTATTATGTCATTCCCTCATTAAACACATGCCTGGAGTGTTGCCTTGGCTCATTCACATATTTTTGAGTAATCAGTAAAAACTTAGACGGCAGCCATTTTAGGTGTAGCTATGCCTCAGTCCTCCTAGGAACGCCCCCACCTCCTGGAGACGCCTCTGGACCTTTTGTCACCAGCCAAGCCACCAACCACTGCTCCTCAGCTCAGCAGAGCCCCCTCCCCGCACAGTAGTGTTGTTTAGATGCCACAGCAGTGTGCTGAAGGGGGCGTGTCGGAAACCTTCTTAAAGAGACAGAGGCCTATTTCAAGACGTTCAGTACAGCCATTTTGAGAGAGCAATTTTATTCAAGGCAGTTATTTTAATTTACTGCATATACAGACCAACAGAAGGTTACGTCATCATTGTAGTATGCTATAGACTGGTGCTATGTGATTGAAAAAGCATAATACCCCCTCTTTAAGAGTACAGGGCCAATGTAAAGTTGTTTGCCCAGGACAAATGTTACAGCCAATCAGCCTAACCCTAACCCCGGTCCTGGGCAAACAACTTTGACATTGGCCCTGGACTCTTAGTTACTTAGGTCACAAGTTTATACAGATATTTTCGATCTATGAAATTGAAGGGTCCTATTTCACATAGTGTGGAGATGAAGGGAAATTATTAGGTGTACAATATCACTGATGATTGTTTTAAAAGTGGGAAATGTATTAAAACGTTACCCTCTCAGTTGTTTTGTCAGTTAAACCCTTGCTGATTGTGTCAGGCATGTTGGGCAAGTTACTTTAAAACTGTAATATATTTCTTAATAGTTACAGTTAATGTTATATGTTTGTATTACATATTACTGTTTCAAAAACTGAGTTACACAACTGTGAGTTACTTTTGACAAAATACAAACTGAAAATAGTAATAATCCCCCCAAGCAAAAGTGCAGTCAAAGATTTCCTTTTCCTTTGCTTTCCCCATTCTCTCGTGTTTTGTTTTGACGACATTAGCTACATGCAACTTCAGATCTTATAGATACAGGCGGCATCTCTGGAATTGACCATATATGATCATGTTTGAAAACAGTTAAGGGGGAAAACAATTTAGAGAAAAATCTAAACTTTCTCTAATTATTTAAAACTACTTTAACAAATGCTGAATTATGAATATAGTTTTCTACTAAATAAAGATACAAAGACATGGAGTGGAGCAAAGTGGTTCAACAGCCCTTAAATGCATAAATAACAGAGAATGCTAACATGATGATTCATGTTAGCATCGTGCTAATGCTAACGCTAGCTAGCTACAACTGCCGTTTTTTTCCGCTTCTACTAAACAATCTGCTGTGAATAAACATCCATATGGACTCGATTTGGACTTGACTTTATTTGTATGTGATAAATAAGATTATATTCTGGAAATTTGTGTTTCCCAAAAGATTCTGTTTTCCTCCTCGGTGAGGCCACGCCCCTTCTATGACGCGATGCATTTGCACATCAATACAAACCATTTAAATGCGTGTAATTTGAGTTACTTAAATTGTAATGACTAGTATATCACCGTATTGTGTTTAAAGGGGGGTATTATGTGAAATCGACTTTTTCAAGCTTTATATCGTGTTATTATGTCATTCCCTCATTAAACACATGCCTGGAGTGTTGCCTTGGCTCATTCACATATTTTTGAGTAATCAGTAAAAACTTAGACGGCAGCCATTTTAGGTGTAGCTATGCCTCAGTCCTCCTAGGAACGCCCCCACCTCCTGGAGACGCCTCTGGACCTTTCGTCACCAGCCAAGCCACCAACCACTGCTCCTCAGCTCAGCAGAGCCCCCTCCCCGCACAGTAGTGTTGTTTAGATGCCACAGCAGTGTGCTGAAGGGGGCGTGTCGGAAAGCTTCTTAAAGAGACAGAGGCCTATTTCAAGACGTTCAGTACAGCCATTTTGAGAGAGCAATTTTATTCAAGGCAGTTATTTTAATTTACTGCATATACAGACCAACAGAAGGTTACGTCATCATTGTAGTATGCTATAGACTGGTGCTATGTGATTGAAAAAAGCATAATACCCCTCTTTAAGTAATATGTTACATTCCTTAGTAACTGAAAAAGTAATACGTTTCAACTTTCTTGTATCGCGCTCGTTCGTCCAGGTAGACGATGCATGAATGTCGCCTGTTGTTTGGCGGGAGGACGATTTCACCTTGCCGTCCTAGTTCAAAAGGAAAGGAACTGAAGAGGAGCGACATCGCCTCCTGTTTGTCGAGCCCACAAGGCATCTGTGCAGTACTCTGCCATGTAATCATCGTCTCATATGCCACTCAAGTGAGGGGGATGAACAGGTGCTCACGAACACAGACAGATTGTAACATAGAGTTCAGTGCATGAATTTGAAAAGTGTGAAGGTGTAATTATTTGCCAGTCGAATTAGTCTTTATAATTTAAAGTAAAACAAACTTATTGCACCTAGAATATCTTTCTGCCCTTTGAATTAGATTTCAAACCTCAAATCCTGGACGACAGAAAGCCTTAGCAAACATAAAAACAGGGTTTGAAAATACAGTCTTCACATGGTTGAATTTGTCTCAGATTTATTAGCGACCAAGAATCTGCCAATGAACAAATATTCCTCTCTTTAGCCGGCGTAAGGGCCAGAGAGCGGAGTTTGTTTATGTGAGCTTACAGAAGAACATGCAGTTATTTTGGAGCGCCAGAGATCAGGGTCGGCTCGGTCTGCAGCGGAGGTACACGAGTGGGAAGGATCGTGTCTTTTATTTTTAACAGAAATGAATCATCACAAATCGGTTTGGAGCAGCCCTGCCTTAATGAGAGGTGCAGGTGACACGAGGAAACTGTTTGCACATCCGTTCATAATAAACAGGATTCATTATTCTGGTAATGTTTAGAAGTGCCGTTTTTCTCCCCACTCATCCCCGTTACATGAACGAGGGGAAAGATGAATCTCCCACCTAGTCTGCTAGTCTGACTAGAACAGGATTGACAAAACCCTCGTAAACCTGGGACATTCTGCCTGGGCCGACTGTAGTCTACTTCTGAAGCAGCAAGTTTCTGTGCATGCTGTCCCAGCCCTGGAAGCTAAATGTCAGGCTGCCAAAAGGAACCTCAACACAGCATCGTGTTAGCGATACTTCGTAGAGGTTGTTGTCCAGCAAAGCAGCACACTACTAACCCTACGCCGATGACAGGAGAGCTAACTGTAGTGGCTGGATCAGCACTGAGAATGTACCCGGGTCCAAGAGACAATGACTAGCTCATTGTCTCTTGATCAGGGGAGACCTCAGACCCAGGCATCGTGCGTGAAGTCTCCCCGTTCATTCAACAAGCAAAACGTAAAACAATCATCCGCAAACACACTGTAAGTTTCAATGCCCCGACAGAAAGTTAGCATTTAATGTTCCTTGCGTGGAGGGCACCGCCATCCAAACATTTCTATTCTTATGGGCACCAAGATGGCTAGCAGCGGCCCTGGGCCTCATTTATCAAGCTTGCTGCGCACAAACTGAGGCCAAAACTTTGCGTAGCCGCTCCTCTGCGCAAAAGATGGAATTTATAGAAAACAAACTGAACGTGAAACATTGCGCTCCTCCACGCAAACTATACAGCTGCCGTACGAGGTACGCACTTTTCAGAAACACTGCTGAGAGACGAGGAGAGGCGAGGGAAGAGCGAGGGGAGGACAGTTTGAGGAAGTCATGTTTAGTCACTTTTGAAATAGTTCATTCGAACTTTATTTCCTCAGACATTACAAAGATTAGAATGAAATGAGCAACTTAACACGATATTTGTGAAAAACGACTTGTTGCATATACGTGCACGCTCGTGCACGCTCGTACCTGTGCGCATATGTGCACTGACGCTGAAGCCTTTTAAAAGGGAAGCAGGATTGATCCCGCTGTATGTGTTTTAATTGACTCATCTCTGGACATAAGTCTGACCAACTGGGTTTAGGTCCAAAGCTCGGGTCACATGACCTTTAGACATGAGGCCGTCTTAATGCAGTGCACACCGGCACCGCGGCTCCACTGCACGCTCCTTCCTCAGACACCACGGACGCTGACCTCTCCTCACTCGGACACTGACCTCTCCTCACTCGGACATTGACCTCTCCTCACTCGGACACTGACCTCTCCTCACTCGGACACTGACCTCTCCTCACTCGGACACTGACCTCCCCTCACTCATACCACCCGGACAGACAGCTCTGCTTCTGCGTGCGCAATGGTTTGTATGAATGAAATTCCCCAGTTGATCGTGTTTTTATTGGCAAACCCAAACCTTCCTATTGGCAAATACAGCCGACACTTGAGGCTCTTCTTTATGTTCAAAACATGTGTTGTATTGATGGAATATACAGAAAGATGCCAATACGTGTGATCAGAGAAGCAGATCTCACTCTTCATTAAAACTCCTCGAACCCGTGTCGTCTCTGCACGAGCTGCTGCAGCGTCAGCCCCTCCCTCTCTGTCTCTCGCCTTCTGTTAAACCCACTCATTACCGCCTCATGTTTAGGGAAATCTCATTCATAAGTCACTTTGCATTTGCCTTTTATGGTCAAATGGAGGCGGGCAGAGGGCGTGTCGTGATGTCCGCAGCTTTCTGCTCCATGTGTGATCAGTGAAGGAAAGATTGCGGTCAGGTGTGCGTACCCGCGCATACGCAGGGTTTTATAAATCGGAAAAAAACTTTCAAAGTCAGAGTCTCACGCACAGTTTGATAAATGAGGCCCCTGATCCTTAGCCTTTCATCCCTGGCCAAGAAAACACAAATAATTGGCCGCTGTTCAATAGTTTTAGGTGGGGTTTGTTGTTTAAGATCCGAAGGACATCACGGTTATCAAGAGATATAGAATAGGACTGATAAATTATACAGAACCAAGATGAAAAGGGGTGTTTTTGCCTTATGTTGTTGGGATATCTTGGGGAAAAAATGTACTGTATATCAGATCTCTTGCCAACATAGGATCCCACTTTGAGATAGGTTCAGACAAAACTCCCAGCTACAGCTAACTCGATTTACTGCAAAGAAGAGGAGTGCAAAGGGCATTATATTGGAGAAACTAAACAGCAACTGCAGACGAGGCTCTACCAACACCGCAGGGAAGGCTCTGGTTGCCAGTCTTCCATCTCCATCTCAAATTGCTGACTAGGTGGTTAGAATTTTAGCTGAAGAAAGAAGATGGTTTGAGAGACGGGTGGACGAGGGGTTTAAGAAACAAAACTCATTAAACAATAAAGGTTTGTTTTTGAACATATAGATGTCAATAGTACAAGTTAAACCCCTGCCACTGGTCTTCAAAAGTCTGCCCGCTGCCAAGATCCTTAGTGACAGGCGATGCGTCCACTCTACCAACACTTTAAGTGCAGAGTACAGGGGATAACTCAAGAACATTCGTAGACGTGTCAGCGATAGAAAACTCGACAGGGGCTCAGTGGTTAGAGCGTCCGTCCATGGTTGCGATTTAATCCCTCGGGCGTGTGTTGTGTTTTCAACTGAATCTGCAATGGCAAATGAAGATGCGTTAACTTTGATATTGTGTGTGCTATAAATGTGTTATGAACTCTGACAAAGAGAGAGAGAGTAAGCTTTAACGTTGTGAAAACTATGACGCGAAAGTGATTACCTCTACACTACAGAAACGTTTTGACAAACAGCCGTTGTCGAGAGAAATGACCTCAATGGCTTTGTCGATGCCATTAAATGTGTTCCCTATTGATGGAGAAAAACCTGTAAACTACTGCCCCACTCCTTTTGTTCCACCGCTATTTGTCGGAGCCTTTTCGATTTTTTCAAATTGCGAATGAACCCATTAACAACCTTGCTTTTTATCTTTTCAAAGCTTTGTCCTATTGCTATAACTATTACAAAAACAGTTTTGTCAACATGTGTCTTTCACTTTGCCACGTTCGGATTGAAACACAGCCTGTGGAGTTGGCGTGCGTCCTCCTACCCCATTTGCAGGGCATGAACATGAGCTGCTTATGTAAACCGTGTTAAATAAATAATTTGTCCCCTGCGTTTGGTCAGGAGGGATTTAAACTCACACACAGATGAACTAGAGAGGTGCGACGAGTGTTGAATGGATAGACTTTGGCACTGATGATATTGTCGAGAAAAACTATTACAGTTCACATCTACGCAGTATGGAAGTAGCTCATACAACTGGAGCTACTTCCAGTTGTATGATTAACTTTTTGTTTTCTAAAAGTGTTTGTTTTCCAGGAATGTTTTATTCCAAAGGTATGTTTATTCAGATCCCCATTAGCATCAACAGAAACTGCCTCAGCTACTCTCCCTCGGGTCATTTTACAAAATACACATTACTTAACAATAGAGTCCTAATCAAACCCAATAACCATTTTCTGATTCCACACCAACATAAACAAACTCTCAATTTTTAGTTATGGCACAAGTATTCCAGAAAATGGAAGAACAATTAAGAACACGCATGAATATTAATTTGCTGTATTTGAATTTTAGTGGCTTCTTGAGGCTATGAACAGTAATCTGTTGCTTCATATTCTGTGGTAAGTTATTCCATTCATAAATTCATTGTATATAAGATATCGTTACTTGATTGCATATTTTCCTGTCTGTTTGCACCCCTGAGTGTTTCTTGTGAGCTGATGTAACAAGTGGATTTCTCCATTGTGAGATCAATAAAGTCCTATATTATCTAAATGGCTTGAAATATAACTGTATGTTGGCTCTTTAGTTTTACATTTTGGGAGAGTTAAACACTGCAGCCAAAAACTGTCAAGGTATGAAACAAACATATCATATCGTTTTGAAGCTTTTCGCGCATGGGAAGCTTTTGACGCGCCTCCAGGGCGTCCAGCGTGGCCGACGCTAGAGCTGGAAATGTTAAACTTTTTGGAGAAATTTGCGAGCGTTAACCAATCAGGAGCTTTCCCCAACAGTGACGTATGTTGTGGCTGAGCCACCGGGGCAGAAGCTATGCTGGCCCGCAGATATAAACAAGTCATGGGGATTAGCTTCATTGTGAACCGGAGCTACAGCAGCTCTGGGACTTTTACAAAGACACACATCAGTGTTTCTTTTATCTAAACACCCAGGATTAAAAGCGGCGACAAGAAAACTTATTTCAGTGGCTGGGAATGTGTTTGGGCCTCGAGGATGCCTGTTGTAGCATTACCACCGGAGAAAGCTAATGCTACAAGCTAAATCTCCGGTCATCACGTGAAAACGAGAAATATGCACAAATAAAGTCAATAAAATCACCATCTACATAAAGAACTGTTTAACAATGATCACACACTGAGCCGGGCTTCACACATTTGTGGTTTATTGAAGACTTTTAATCAACAATGAGCTGTTGGCGATTGTAACATGCTAACGGGGCTAACCGGGCCGATAGCCACTTGCTACCAGCACAAAATATGTCCCATATTCAATCGTATGGGCTGGATATAGGCTTAAATACTAGGGAGATTTCACGTACACCATGGGGATATAGTTAAAGATCCATAGGACATGGTAGTAGCAAAGAGGGAGACTAGTTTCTCTCAACAGCAGGTATTTTTCAGGCAAGAGCTACTTCCAAGATGGCTACGAACACACTCTGAGCTGACGTGCGTGACATTTGTGACAAGCGTCTGACTTCAGTAAGCACAAGCGTCCAACTACGGGCTTTAGGCGCGTTTTTGACGCCTGAAAAGCGTTTGGTGTGGAAGCACCTTTAGAAAGCTAGTTATTGTTTTCAACCATTTGTTCTTCTCCTAAAGCCATGAGAGACGTTTATGCATTATTGCAACACTAGTTCTCAAGCAGTAATGAGTACCAAATGAGACAAAACTAGACTGAATGACATATGGGATTATGTTTATGTACAATATCCGATATTATTTTGCAAAACATAGAATAAGTATTATTTTGCCTAAATCGAGGATTCCTAATGACCCTGTCTTTTGCTGTGTTCCACTTGATCTTGAAGATCAGAATTTCCATGCACTGACCTGGAAATTTAAACTAGACCGAGCACCAACTCCTTAATTCCTAACCTACGTGACATGTACCGCGTTATTTGGCAGATGTTGTCCCAAATATAGCCCTCCAGGAACCGCCACCTTAATGTGGTGGAGGCGTTTGAGCGCCTGAATGATCCTGGGAGCTCTGTTGTCGGGGGCTTCATGCCCCTGGTAGGGTCTCCCATGGCAAACAGGTCCTAGGTGACGGGTCAGACAAAGAGCGGTTCAGAAGCCCTTATGAGAGACCAACAGGCCCGGTTAGAACCATGAGGCCGTTCTTCTGTGGACCCACCACCTGCAGGAGGAGCCATAGGGGCTGGTGCAATGTGATTTGGGGCAGCTCCAACGGCTGCCCCACGACCCGGCAACGGACAAGTGGAAGAAGATGGATGGATGGATGGATGTCCCAAATATACTAATATATAATATTACAATAAAGTTTCTCTGTAAACTGATTATGATGCTCTAACATGAGTAACAAAGTTGTAGCTTTTGCGGACGCGTCTATCTCTAATATTCCCAACCTGGACAACTGGAACGCTACAACTCGGAGAAAACGTTTGATCCTGGTCGGATTTTCCGACTTCCGACATAACTGGATTTTGTCATTTGTCACGACATTCTTTCACAGAAATAGGAAAAATAATATTACACCCCTCCTCCCAAACACTGAATGGATTGGAAACAGCCACGGACAATACAACATTAACACCAATTAATGAAAATGCTGACTTTCATGAACTAAACACAAACACAAAGATATTTCCCATTATTAAGGTCAACATGGGCGTTAGATACAGCACAACTATATACGCAAAGTCAAATGAACAAAGTCAACTAAAGGAAAATGAGAACAATTAGAAGAGTTTCCTATGTGTTGTTCTTGAATTGAATGGACCATCCCAAATGGCCGCCAGAGCTGGACATTAGTTCCACTGGATTACCGTGGCAATGTCCTGTCTAGGATTTTATTACAGAATTGTGGTGATACAAATGAAAAACATCTGATGCGTCACATCCGTCCAAGCTGTCGTGTCTAAGAGTCTATCGTCTGTCTGTCTCTCTCTCAGGAAGCTGAAGCTGGAGAAGGAGCTGGCAGGAATGCTGTGGAGGATCCGCTGGGAGGACCTGCAGTTCGAGAGCCCCAACAAGTACCACAAACGGGCGGGCAGCCGGCTCACGCTCTCCCAGGTGAGACAAAAACGACAGCTTTAGGAAAGATGGTTGGTCCTTCAAGTTTTGGTTAGGAATTGTCTCCATTCACAGAATCTACAACTGTCTACGCTTACTTCATGTCTTCGTGCTTCATCCAGGGGTGGCGATATGCCAATATTAGACTGTCTTACGATCTCCAGAGCTGACGATCTGTCCTTTTTGTGAGATTGTTTCATCATGATCCAAAGCACTTCTGCATAGTTGACTCTTTTTCCCGCTACTGTCAGTAAAGGAAACCTAAGCTGTGAACTTTCTGCTGTGCTATGTCGCTCATGCGAGTACTCAATTGGCAGTCGCTCCTCTCCTATGTGCATTTACAGCCAAGTTCCTTTATCCAGAGTTTTTAACCCAGTGTTCTGTCTCTCTTTCAGCTGTCTTTATGTCAGTGTCTTTCCTCTAATGCCGCTGCTCTATACATCGAACCCACCGTGCGTTTATTGACCTGGACCATGTCTGAAGGATCGAGTGTGTCCTTAACTATCCTTACAGTTCTGTCAAACGCCGAGCCCTTCTCATTTGTCTAATTTAAATCGTGTTCACAAATACGCTGTCTATCCATGTCTTAGAAATTACAAGACTTGTCCAAAACACCAGTGAATCACAGTTTCTTATTGTCAAGTCGCCTAACAAAGTAACAAAGTGTGCTTCCTGTTTGCTTTTTACACAGTAAATGTCAGTGCATGTTATCGCTTTAGAATGACTTATTGTGAAAGGGTCAGACAGCAACAAAGCGTCACATCACAGCAGCTTGACGTCATGAGAGGGATCTCTAAGACAGAAGCATTTCCCAAATTTAGCATTACTCTTTTACTTAGTTCTACTTACTTTTATTGTGTATACATATTAAAGAGGGGGTATTATGCTTTTTTCAATCACATAGCACCAGTCTATAGCATACTACAATGATGATGTAACCTTCTGTTGGTCTGTATATGCAGTAAATTAAAATAACTGCCTTGAATAAAATTGCTCTCTCAAAATGGCTGTACTGAACGTCTTGAAATAGGCCTCTGTCTCTTTAAGAAGCTTTCCGACACGCCCCCTTCAGCACACTGCTGTGGCATCTAAACAACACTACTGTGCGGGGAGGGGGCTCTGCTGAGCTGAGGAGCAGTGGTTGGTGGCTTGGCTGGTGACGAAAGGTCCAGAGGCGTCTCCAGGAGGTGGGGGCGTTCCTAGGAGGACTGAGGCATAGCTACACCTAAAATGGCTGCCGTCTAAGTTTTTACTGATTACTCAAAAATATGTGAATGAGCCAAGGCAACACTCCAGGCATGTGTTTAATGAGGGAATGACATAATCACATGATATAAAGCTTGAAAAAGTCGATTTTACATAATACCCCCCTTTAAGTATATATTAAGTGTATGCATTCAATCTTGAAATTGTGAGTTTATAATTCAAAAATCGTGATCTTCTACTTTTGCCATATTGCCACCCCGTAATGTAGATCAGACACATACAAAAATGAAACCTTACGGAAACCGAAATGTATCGG
Source organism: Neogobius melanostomus (assembly GCA_007210695.1). Lineage (NCBI taxonomy): Eukaryota > Metazoa > Chordata > Actinopteri > Gobiiformes > Gobiidae > Neogobius > Neogobius melanostomus. The sequence continues at coordinate 263,931 of VHKM01000542.1, read as the reverse complement.
GTACATTTCATTGAAATTGAAACCAAGCTTAGTGCATTTGTATAGCCTTATATTATAATATACACTCACCTAAAGGATTATTAGGAACACCATACTAATACTGTGTTTGACCCCCTTTCGCCTTCAGAACTGCTTTAATTCTACGTGGCATTGATTCAACAAGGTGCTGAAAGCATTCTTTAGAAATGTTGGCCCATATTGATAGGATAGCATCTTGCAGTTGATGGAGATTTGTGGGATGCACATCCAGGGCACGAAGCTCCCATTCCACCACATCCCAAAGATGCTCTATTGGGTTGAGATCTGGTGACTGTGGGGGCCATTGTAGTACAGTGAACTCATTGTCATGTTCAAGAAACCAATTTGAAATGATTCGAGCTTTGTGACATGGTGCATTATCCTGCTGGAAGTAGCCATCAGAGGATGGGCACATGGTGGTCATAAAGGGATGGACATGGTCAGAAACACCATCTGAATGTCTCAACAGAAATCGAGACTCATCAGACCAGGCAACATTTTTCCAGTCTTCTACTGTCCAATTTTGCTGAGCTCGTGTAAATTGTAGCCTCTTTTTCTTATTTGTAGTGGAGATGAGTGGTACCCGGTGGGGTCTTCTGCTGTTGTAGCCCATCCGCCTCAAGGTTGTGCGTGTTGTGGCTTCACAAATGCTTTGCTCCATACCTCGGTTGTAACCAGTGGTTATTTCAGTCAAAGTTGCTCTTCTATCAGCTTGAATCAGTCGGCCCATTCTCCTCTGACCTCTAGCATCAACAAGGCATTTTCGCCCACAGGACTCCCGCATACTGGATGTTTTTCCCTTTTCACACCATTCTTTGTAAACCCTAGAAATGGTTGTGCGTGAAAATCCCAGTAACTGAGCAGATTGTGAAATACCAGCCTGTCTGGCACCAACAACCATGCCACGCTCAAAATTGCTTAAATCACCTTTCTTTCCCATTCTGACATTCAGTTTGGAGTTCAGGAGATTGTCTTGACCAGGACCACACCCCTAAATGCATTGAAGCAACTGCCATGTGATTCGTTATTTAGATAATTGCATTAATGTGAAATTGAACAGGTGTTCCTAATAATCCTTTAGGTGAGTGTATAAGTCACCACAAAACTCGCTGGTGTTTTAATACTGGCGGTAGAGCGGGACCCATCGATATATTCGGAACATGGACAGTGTTTAACTCATAGAGGGAGAATTAGTTTGTTGTTTGTCCTGCGAGGGCTTAATAAGGAAGCAGCAAGCTCACTGTAGTCAGCGCTGCTTGTTGCACACCGACCCATTATTTTTTCTAAACAAGGCCCTCAGGCAACCAGCAGAAATTATTGTTTGCACGCAAGATTCCAATTTCGTTTTGAGCAACGCTGTTGTTGCGCCAGGCGGAAGATCGGGCCCTTGGAGTCCATCCCTGGCAGGTGTCATTTCTAGCACCACACAGAATGACATTTCCTCCAATTGGATAAAAATTTTGGCGTCACATTCGGGGACTGGAGGATGCTCGCAATAGGACGTATGGGACGGGCACAACCAGGCCAAGCTTGTGTGTATTGATAGGCTAAGATCGGCGTGACATGACTAGCATCCGCAATGTGACACAAACCGTACACAAAACTGTACTGAAAACTGTCCTCCATGTGAGTCAAAGTTTACAAGAACACTGCACTAAATAGATGCCAAAGCCGTCCTTTCCCACAATTTGATCAGAGACTGCCGAGAAAAAATAGACTCCTTTGCAAATTATTTTTTGCAGCGCCGCATGAACTCTTGAAAGTGAGTTCACGACATTGACTTTAATGAGTTTTGCTCTCTACCCGAGGCCGCGCTGTGCCCGTTGAGTACACAGTGTGAGCTCAGCGTTGTCCAACAGGAACGTGCCCTTGTCCTCAAAAGGGTCAACCTTCTCGCATTTGCAAATACACCGCAGAGTCCAGAAGATGTTTTACGATGGTTTCGGTTGAGGCGTTTCCCAAATGCAAGACATGTTGTGTTTTGATTTTATTAACCTGGATGACATTATTCAATCACATGTCAGTTGAAAGGACTTTACGTTGAAGATTAAAATGGCAACTACTTCCAGTAACAAAAAAAACAAAGCTCTACATAATATGGATTTCGGAATGATTCTTTTCTAAAACGGTGAATAAATCATAAAGCTACACATGGCCCTCGCCCTCCGTCTGAGAACATCGTAAACTGCGAAACACAGCGTCTGGACTTTCTCATCCACAGTAAAAAGCGAGGCCCTCTTGGCGTCCGAACGCGCCGTAAAACCTGGTCTCTGAAAACATATTGCTGTCGGTATGAGCTCACACGGTTCTGGCGGCGGCCGTGTTTTGCTGCCCTCACCCGCGCTGCCCTCCGAGGTGTTGGCACAGTGGAGGCATGAGTAGCTGCTGCGCCGGTCGCTTTGCCAACTCCAAACACGACATGGCTCCAAACATCGGTGGGGGATTTTTTTTAAAGACTGCCCACTGGAGTTGTACTAGACTTAGAAGCCCAAAGCACAGCGGGCATGTTGAGACACTGTGAAAAGTAAAATCAGCTCCAGTATTTCATGAATGAAGGGTCAGATGAGATTTCAAAATGGAATGGTGCTTTAAAGTTGTTGTTCATCATTCAGAAAGAACTTTATAACCTTATTCTCTCACCTGTAACTGAAAGAGTTTAGTTGTTCACCTGTTGATTTGGCTGAAGGTGGCCATTATCAGTTGATATTTCCGATATAGTGAATATTAGATGGACAATGCGCTTCTCTGATTGGATTATCCAATCATGGCTAAAATGTATAGTGATATATTTTCCAAAGTGCAGAGTTTGAAGTATGATGGGGATGTGAGAGAATGTTTTTTTTTTTTTGTGTGAAGCATAAACTGTATGAAAAGCGCTTTATAAATAAAGTTAGATTTGATTTTATGAAACACACTGGACTGTAATCTGTAGATCTTTAGGTAAATATATCGAGCAAAGCAGCAATATAGCAAAAGAGGGATCTCAATTTAACATAGATGAGACATCCGGCAACTTTTGCTGAGCAACGCCCCTTTTGGTCGCCTGGCTAACGCCAGACTGCTGTGTGCGCTCGAATCATTTCGAACTTCACAGCAGTCTGGGGACCATGGCCAAAATGTTCTCATGGATTTGGGAACCAATCACAGAACGAGGAGGGACGGCAAGACGATGTTTGTTTACGGATTAAAAAAAAAAAAAAAGTTTATTTACAGATCCAACATGACAGCAGCAGACGCGACACCATTTTTTGATCAAGCTTCAGACCTTGTTTAAATAGTTTAGCTCGAAAGTTTACAGCAGGTACGTCATACGTCATCTGATACGATGATACGATTGGCTATGGCTACGAGCATATGCATATGATTGACATTCGTAGCTCCCAATAAACGGCTATGGACAATCGTAAACCACACCTCTCCTACGAGAAAATTAATTGGTGGTCCCCAGACTAAATATCACTTGTGATTTTAGTCTGGCGTTAGCCAGGCTACCCTTTTGGGGGAATCGAGAGTTAAAAATTGATTTGGTGTTCTGTTTGCCTCCGAGAAGGGGCGTTAACCTTTTGGCTCCACTGATGTGACGTAGACGTTGCTCCCATCTATTAGAGGACTCTAATGTTGAATCAACTTTAATGAGGCTGATCCTCCAATAAACATATGTCCATAAATAAAGACATTCTTTAATAAATATTGTGATAATAGGGTTAATCACAATTATTTTATCCAAGATAATTGTCAGACAAATTTCATTATCATCCCATACCCTACATGACTGGTTTGCATTTTCGTAGAAATACTAGCTGAGACGATTTTCAGATTCAGATTCAGATTAATTTTATTTGGGGTCTTTCTGTGTGGAGTTTGTTTGGATCTCTTCTGGGTCCCAAAAATCTATATAAAACGTCAGCATGTCATGGTGTGTGTTAGATTCCTGTAGAGCCTGCCTCAGTTTGAGAAACACGGTCCTCAAACTTTGAGGAGTCAAGTGAGACAAAAAATTGAAAACATTTCTCTGCTTTGCCTTTGAGGTTGACACATTCTTAACACACTTGATGCATATCTTTTGGTAAAGTGACTCCATGAATAGTTGCATCTTTACGTCCGCCCTGCCACCTTCCAGGACGTCCCAGCCAGGTCCCCCTCTGGTGTCTGGATCCGAATGGCGCTTGGTCCCACACACATGCGAGCGCTCTGGAGCCTTCACGTGCACACACCTTCTTCATTAGAGGCCTGAGAATGTGTTTTTCCAGCCTGATGGATTTTCCAGTCGCCCGTGGTCCGCTGCCAGGATGAGTGTGTGAGAGAGAAGAGAGGAGCAGGCTTCAAAACGGCTTTCTTATACACTCTGAGCCATTTCAGAACATTTCACTGAGAACAAAAGGCCTTTAGTAGCTCTCCAAGTTGTAGAACGTGATAGTAGTGGCATAGATTTAAACAGATGTACAGTACTTGAGAAGAAACTGAACAATTGTACTTGTGAATCATGTCTGAAGTTCGGAACTAGTTCAAAGCGCATGTCCAGCAGCCCAGCAGCATTCATATTTGAGACAAGTTTATATGTTTATAAGCAAGAATGTCAATAGGTTTAAACTAGTGGTAATTAATTGCTCGTAATTAATCACATTTTAATCAACAAACAAAACAACATTTTCAATAAGCTGAATGCCCATCTCGGCTCGCCCATTGCTTTATGGGTAATGGAATGTCTTTTGGCTACCAAGCAATAATGATAGTTAGTGTAAAGCAACAAAGAAAGCTCTGATTTGGACCGTTTTAACCGCTGGAAAGTTGATGATTTAAAGCGTTTTTGTCGTCACCATGGAGCCTGTTACAATATTAGCTTAAAGTCTATTTTTACAACCAGGGCTGCGTACGGAGATAGACAGAAACGAAACTGCCATTCATACAAAGAGATGCTTCAAAAGTGACGACCAGTCCTTGTTCATATAGTTGGAATAACTATGTGAGAAAAACATTTCTGACCCTTGAAGCGACTGATGGACAAAGTCCAGGCTCTGAAACTGTGGCCTCATGTCGCCGATATTCACACATTTAAACTGAAATGAGAAATAAAAACATAGAATCCCTCTTTTTTTGTCAATAAGGAGGTGGACAGCAGACGAAATCTTTTTCTTAATTGTGACCAGAGAGATCCTCATACACACATAGGCCATGCCATCTAAATGTACTTTATTATTTATTTACGAGTGATCTGATGGTACAACAGAGCTAATCGGTCGCTAATTTGAGAAATTTACCCACTATATTTAACATCAACACCATTTTGGAACTTTTCCCTGTGATTACAAGACGAATTCAAATGATTTAAAAAGTGAGGGTGTCTGTGTCGGGCTGATCCCAGGTCCTGTCGTTCTCCTGTCCGCGATGGTCCGCTCCTGCCTACGGAGCCGCCGCCCTGACTTTTCCCTTTCAAGATATTGACAACTTAAATATTTGCAAGAAATGTTACTTGAGACTTATAGTCTGTAAACCAATGCCCGTGAGCCTTATAGTTCACGGTTATGGCTTAATATACTTCAGTGTTCACGCTCCGCTGAACTCGCTCACACATTTCAATGGCGTGTGGTTTGTTTGGGCCAAAGTTAGGAGCCTGATTGACTCACGCATGCGCAGTGGAGATGGGCATTCGGCTTATTCACAAACCCTTTCTGCAACTAAAAGTTTGAATAAATAGATAAACACATGAGCTCAACAACAAATATACATGCCTTTCAGTCATATGACTTTTGTTGTTATGGTGGCCATTTTGAATACCGACGTAGTATTACTTATACTTCTAATATCTCTACTCAGGATGAAAATGAAAAACAACTGCTTGACAGTGACATTTTTATGTACTCGTAATCATTGCTCATGAAGTAAAAACACAAAAACACGGCCCCAGAGACGTACATTTATGTGAAGAAACCAGTGAGTCAGTGTTTAAGCTGCTCAAGACGTTAGGACAGTTAGCATTTAGCTTCAACAGCTCAGCTCTGACCTCTCCAAGAGAAAGCCCTGAACCACAGACATCTAGCCTTGGATACAACATGTGACAGAGGTCAGAGCTCAGCTGTTACTGTAGGATTTCCTTAGTGTTCATAGATGTGAGCCACACGTGTGTTTATCGTGTTGAAGCCGTTGACAGTTGATGACAGTTGCTAGCCGGTAGCATGCTAACGTATTGAACAGCTTAAGCAGTGACTTAGACTGAGACTCTGTTGACATGACAAACTGTAAAAATCACAGAGAAAGGTTTTCTGTTTCCTAGTTAATTTAGTCTTCAGAGTGAAGCAGATCTTTAGTAAATCCTGCTGTAGCTCGACGGACAGAGCTGCTACGTCTGTGCCACATTTGCTGGTTATATCACATAAACGTGTTTTAACTGTTATCTTCATGAGCAATGATTACGAGGACATAAAAATACCACTGTCAATCAGTTGTCTTTCATTTTCATCCTGAATAGTGATATTGTTACCTGTTGTAGTACTGCATAATTGTTCGGTATTCAAAATGGCCACCGGAGCTATGCGTGATGTCATTGGAACACATGTATATTCAATGTTGTCTGTTAATCTGTTAAAGGTACATTATGCAACTTTTTATTGAAAAAAAAAAGGTTAATATTCATGTGTATTTGACCTTTCAGTGACCCAGCAGCTTCATAGATGGTTAACTTTATGCTGGGTTTACACATAGGCACGATGCGTTACGAATGGCATTTTTCCGTCATTCGTGACGTTCGTGACATGACTTAACGCATCTCAATGGGATTGAGATCATTCGTGATGTTCGTGGAGAAAGTTTTTGGCTGTCAAAAAATCTTCCACGAATGTCACGATTCACCCTCTGTTCGTCGAGTTCGCAACGGAGCGTGTCCTTTCGTGATGCGTAGTGGCGCTTCGTAATTCAGCGTGAAAGCATTCGTACAGCATTCGTAAAGCATTCGTAGTGCAGAATCACTGTTTTCACGCTCAGAATTGATAGAAACACACGCTACGCCGAAAAGGTAATGTTCATACCTGCACTATGCAAAGAAAAGTCACACAAAGTCGGCCAGTCCGCGCTCCAGGGACCTGCCGCTCCTCAGGTGCTTAAGTTGTTTCTCCGGCCTTTCTTCCTGCGGTCGTTCCTCCTGATGTTTGCGAGCCAGTTCCTGCCACCCCTATAGCCGCCCCGCTGGAGAACCCCACTGTTATATATTTGTCCCGATTTTCCGCGCGTTTGTGGAAAAAAGAAAAGGGACAGTAAGAAGTGCGCCTTTCCCGCACTGTTTACTGTCCCTGAATGCATCTCCCACGCTGCCATACGCACTGACCCAAACAACAACGCGTGGCTACAGCAGCTATAACATGGATAAGTGTTAAGACTTATTTACAACTTTAGACATGAAAAACAAGCGGCGATGGGCGCAGCAGGTAAGACAGGCCTGTTGTTCTGGATTATGCAAAAGAAGTTTTGCCAAATGGATCGACCAGACGAGTGAGAGTCATGGATAAAGAGGTGAAGAGTTCTACGACAGATCCCAGAAGATCGAGTGCACAGTGAGTGTAGTGTTTTATGCTTAATGTGGAGTAAAGTCAGGCTGAATGTGCCGCTGTTGCACAGACTCATTTGACATAAAGCGCGTGTGTTTATTGCTATTGTTTGTCTTGATAGATTCAGCGTTTGACAGGAGCATATGACTTAGTTTGGGTTTGATCTAAGTTCAGTTTTTCATAGACTGTGAAAAACGTTTGCTATTCTACAGTATATGGACAGGCCCGACGCTCAGCTGGTCTTTGCTTTTGCGTAACCCGATTTGGCAAGAGCCCAATGAGTCAGGTGAGAGCACGGCGGAGCAACACGCCTCTGCTCCGCCTCCAACCCGGTGTGTGCGGCTGGCGGTTTGTCCACATTCGCCCGATTCTTGACAGATTTCTGACAGAACTCGACAATTCCCAATGACCCGTAACAGACCGCAACACCTCGCAATAGCATGCAACAGAGCGGGACGCGTGTTCGTGACCGTGCGTAATAATTCCTGCCATTAATCGTAACGCGTAGTAACAGGTCGCAACAGTTTGTGGCGGTGCGTGAAACCTCTACCCCGAATCATCACATCCGTGGCATTCGTGACTTGTCGTCGTTATGTGTAAACCCAGCATTACTTTCCATCTGGATGGCCTCTATGGCACTTGTTTTCCCCATAAAAAGTTGCATCATGCACCTTTAAAGTGCATATGACACACTGGACACATTTTTTGCTAAAACATAGTGAACACAATTATATCTAAGGTTTTGCTAACATGTTTTTACCCAGCTTTTACCATTTCTGTGATGTTTATAGTTTTACTTCCTTATTGCACACTGACAGGAAGAGATAGAGGCAAACATTTTTAAACTGTTGCTGTGCCGACCATGTTATACAGTATCAATGGGAAATGAGTGAGTCCAACTGCAATGGAACTTACTCCTTTTCTTCCCAACATTTCTTCCTTAATTTGCTGCTTCATTGAAATAAATGTTTGTTTTTTTCTTACAACAGATTCACAGAAGTCATATTTTCAAAAGCATATGCATTGTAAGCTATTCCACCAACAGATTAGTGCAAAGTGTTTCAGGAACCCCTGATCATTCATGGAACTTGTAAACAGTAACTAAACAGTAATTATAGTGTTATAGTGCCACGTTGTCAGTTGTATATAGTGAAATAAATTTAAATCAATAAAATGTAAGAGTTGCTGTACCCAACAGTGGTCTTTTCAATCATCCCATCAGGACGTTGTTTTTAAAGCAAAAAATGAGTCCCCAGTCTGGCCAAGTGAAGCGTCTTTATCGCCCATCACTCTTGTGAGCGGATACAGCTTTACGGGTGTACCAGAAACATGTAAATAGAAAGATTCCGGCTCTGGACCAAGAAGTGACTTCCTGTTTCAATCCAACACACCAAAAATAAAAGCACCATCTTATTCATTAGTTCAGCTTTCTTTCTGCCTATGCAAAATGTTTTCCCTGACCATTGTTGAAGTGATTGGATTCACAAACCAACATCAAGCACATCGTTTTGAATATCATATCATCTGGAATATTGCTCCGTTATATGGTCCGCTGCAAATAAAACTGACATAGCAAGGCTTCAGGTCGTTCAGAACAGAGCCGCCCGCCTAGTGATCAGGTGTTCATACTCCACCAGTGTTCAGAAAATGCATTCTACCTTAAACTGGCCTTTGCTCCAAAATAAATTCCACTATAATTTATTATTATTTTTAAAGAAAATCATTTTGACTGGTAAACCGATTGCACTATTTGAAAACATCATATATGTGAAGCAGACACACTCCTATTCTACGCGGCGTGCTTGGAGTGACGACATTGTCATAAATCGACCTAGAACAAGTCTGCTACAAAAAACTGTTGAATTTAGATCCTCGCAATTGTGGAATAAGCTGCCTAAGAATTTGAGGGACTCATCCAATTTAAATGTTTTCAAAAATACACTAAAATCCTTGGTATGTTCTGAGCAATTATATCTCGTCATGTATTATATGAGTAATTATATCTTGTCATGTATTATATTTTGTCAAGGCACACAGTATTTCTGATGTGCCTTGTTTTGCTTGTTTTAATGCGTGTTATTTTATTGTAAATGTTTTTAATTCTGGACCCCAGGAAGACTAGCAACCACTACGGTGGTAGCTAATGGGGTTCCTTAACAATAAACAAACAATAAACAATAAACAATTATCCCCACTTTTGGACGCCTTTGTGAGACAGTCATGTGACCCCAGTTCAAATCATTCAGTCGCCTCGCCAATGTTAATGCCTCTGGACCTGTTTAAAATGTAATCGCTAAATCCACCGGCCTTAAATGTGCGTGAGGCTTGGGTGAATGCTTCAGCAGTGTCTGATAACGTCCAAATGTGGTGTAAGTTTCCCATTTCGTGCGGTGTCTTTGTCGTATCTAACACCCCTCTCTCACGTGTGTTCTGTGCAGAGAGGCTCCAGCTATGGCTCCCTGCTCACGGCTCATGGAAAGTACCAGCTCTTCGCTAAAACAGGCTATTTTAAGGTAAGGCTGTAAGTCCTGACATACTCCCACACGATTCCCCCTCACAGCAGCACAACGGCAGCGAGCTTCTCCTTCAGCGCTAGAACCATGTTAGTCTGCCAAACACTGATATTAGACGCATTCAGATACAGGAACGTCCTATTTGTATGGGATAAGAGTTACCTTCACACGGGGTAAACAAAGTCAGACATCTGCTCATCTGTGCAGACCTTTACCCCGGATAATATGCTGAATACTGACAACATGTTTCTAGTGCTACTTCTAAAGATGTCAGGGAATGACATAATAACATGATATAAAGCTTGAAAAAGTCGATTTTACATAATACCCCCCTTTAAAGCTTTTGACGAAAATGTCATTTAGTTTTAGTCCAGATTTAGTCAAATAATTCTCTTCAATTTTAGTCTAGTTTTAGTCGACTAAATCTAAAACTACTGAAGTCAGCTTTGCATTTATGATATTTATTCTAGTCATATTTAATCAAAGTCCTCTGCTTCATGGAGCTTCTCCCACATGAACAAAGCTCAGAGCTGTTCCTCTGACAGAGAATTTGAATAATACGAGGCTCTTTCAAACTTTGGCTGTTTTGATATGTTTGTGCTTTTCGGTTTTTTTAGTCTTATTTTAGTCAGCAAAAATATGACTTTGACTGAAATAAAGATACAATATTTTTTACATTTGTATGCGATAAGAGTTACCTTCACACGTATCTCTTATCCCATACAGTTATGTGTGTAAATATTTGGTTGGAAACCTTTGATTACAGCACACATTCACTGGCATTGTTTCATTAAAGTGCATATGACACATTAGACACCATGTTTGCTGAAACATAGTTTAACCTCTTAACCCCCACCTGAACCGAGCACATTTTCTCCAGTTTGGCTTTACCCAAACCGTACAGCTTAAAAAAAAACAAGCATCCAAATAGCAACGAAAACCAGGATGAAAACGCAGCATAAAAGTTACAAAAAAAATGACAAAAAAATGTGACAAAAACATAACAACAATCTCACAACAAAGTTACGATCACTTTTGTAGGTCTTAGCTTTCAAATGAGGCTCTCCATTGAAAGCTAACACCTGTTGCTCTCCAGTCGAGAAGCTTTTAGATTTGGGTAAAGCCGAACTGGAGAAAATGCACTCGGTTCAGGCGGGGGTTAGAGGTTAACACAATTATAACACAATTAGATTTAGCTAAAGATTGTACCCAGCTTTCTTTACTTTGACATATTTTGTGATACTTATAGTTTCATTTCCTTATTGGACACTGACTGTTGCCGTGCCAACCATGTCATGTCATTGAGAAATGAGTCAAGCTGCTATGGAACTTTACCTCTACCTATGTCACTTTCTGTCAGTAGCTTCAAAATTCAAATAAAAATAACTTTTCTGACTGTTCACTTCCAAAGTCAATGTAATGTATACTGTATAATGTATTACTGATGTAAATGTATATTGAATTAAATATGGGGTAGGCACATATAATAAGCTTCTTGCTTCTATCTGCTCCATTTTGAGCATCCATAACTGTATGGTTATGAATTTGGAAAGAAAAATGAATGTAAATTGCTTAACTAAACTAAATAAAAAAAATAAAAAAAGTCACTTCCTTTAAAGGGATATTTCAGGATTTTTTACATAGGGCCTCATTTCCTAGTTATCCAGAGATATTTTTTTCTTAAATTCATGCAGTTCTTATATTTGAAGAGTCTAGTGGCGCTAGGCTAGGGCAAGGCCAAAGCATTTCTATGGTATCAGTTAGCCTGCATTAAAACAGTGTGACCCACTCCACAGTGCACCTGAGGTAAATCACTTATAACACCAGACTAACCATATAAATGTCTGTGTCGATAGAACTAGACTCTTAAAATATAAGGACTGCATGAATTAAAAAAAAAAAACACTAGGCCACTAGGAAATGAGGCCCTATGTCAAAAATCCTGAAATATCCCTTTAATGCTGTCCCTGGCCCAACAGGCATCAAAACTTGGTCTCTAAAGATGTCATATTTTTTCGGTCCCTGCTTTTGATTCTTTTATGGTTAAAGTGGTTCTGGCAGCTGTCGACTGTGTATGTCGACCCTATGGCTGAAGTGTCCTCTGTCCTGCAGGGGAACCTCGTGGCCATCAAACATGTGAACAAGAAGAGGATCGAGCTGACCAGACAGGTCCTTATGGAGCTCAAACATGTAAGTCCTGATCATCTTTTAAAAACGTCATGTCTGTGCGCCGTTCAAACCGCAAACAATTCGAGAAATAGCAACACACTGTTTATTCTGAACCGATGGAGAGTTAAAGACCTCCAGTCGTGTTCTGGCACTGCAGGCTGTTACTTGGATTGTTAGTGGCAGCATGGAGTTGATTTGCCGTACTGTTTTAATCTTCCTACGAACACTATGGACTCTGCTACCAGCTGACCAAAGACCCAAAATACACACAACACTGTTCGACGCTACACGGTCAGAACCTCCCTCTACTCCAGTGGTCCAGTTTTTTTGCAAATTATAATAATGCCTTACACTTGTATTGCACTTTACAAGCCTGTATTACAAAGTTTTCACGGTGCTACACTGTAGTCATTATTCATTCATGCCATACTCGGTGGTGGTAAGCTACTGTAGTCACAGCTGCTTTGAGGTAGACGGAAGCGAGGCAACCAGTCTGTGCCATCAGCCCCTCCGACCACCAGCCACTCATACAGTACATTCACCCAGGCTTCCTGGTTTTCCAAACGGTCTCCCATCTAAGTACCAGCCAGGCCCTGGCTGGTACTTGCTCTGCCTAATCCTGTCAGACCTGCTTAGCTTCGAGATCTGACGGGATCAGGCAGAGCAAAGGCGGTATGACCATAATATGGACCACCGTTCTAAAACTCCTGTTAAACATCATGGTACTCATGTATTACATGTATTACATGTATAAAGAGGCTTTTTAAGGAGTTGTCAGAAGAAAATGCATGCACAGAGAGACAGATTGTGGACTGGACACACAGCAACTATTCAGCTGCATTAAAGAGTTTTCTGAATCACCAGCTGCAACACGCTGCTTGTTTTATGAAAATCCACTTCATATTCACGTCAAAAACCTGCAGTAAAGATGTTACAGTTAAACGACGACGATGAGCGGAGGTGATCGGCTTTGTTTGACCACCCCAACCTGCTCAGCGATAAAATGATATTTCCACGATTGAACTCGACCAGCAGACTCCGAGACACACGTGGAGTTCGTTTGGTGTGACTGCAGAGCAGAGACTTTTGATTGGCCAACTTCTGCTTGGAGAACATTTTCTATCACTCAAATGGCAAAAAAGCCCTCAGGCTTTTGTGGTTTGGTTACTGCTGTAGCTAAAACTTCAATATCAATGCAATAAAGATTAAATTGTGCAACCCTAACGAACAACTTGATTATACTGTAGCTTTATAAAAACAAGCATTTAAGTCCAGGGATAAGGTGCCCAATGCAACCTGTATTCTTTGATTTAAGTATAATAGCCTACTTTCTACTGAGCAACCAAGAACAAGTCTTACTGCTTTGTTTTAAACAATTTGTTTGTAAAGTATTCACGATCAAATCAGGACCAAACCAGGTCTGACAAGGGTCTAAAAACGACCTAAATCTAACCCATTATGTGTAAACTATGTCTAAACCAGAGAACCACTTAAATGCATGACAAGCATTTAATCATCTGTTATTAAAATGAATGAAGTCTAAAAATTGCAGACGGCCCTAAGCACCACCTTGAGAGGTTTTTGTCAAACTTCTCAGCTAATGTTTTAAGTCTTCAACATTACAGTACAGCACTTCTCTGGTCGTAGAAAAATATTGCATTTTAGTGTGTTATGTCATGACGAAACCTGCGTCAGTCATGAGTGGTTTAGTTTTTTGGTTATGAGTGAGCGGAGATAAAAGCAGAGACCTTGGGCAGAGAGACTGACTGAAACCAAAGAGCCTTCGATTCACTCATCCACTTCAACTGTGTCTGGTAAATTTAATCAAAGTCACATATAGATTAACACAAGTAAATAGTGAGTTATAATGTATAATGTATTGAAAGGCTCTATATTCTGTGTGTACTTTTTTTCAGCAGTTACGGCTAAAAATTGACCGTTGGCTTGGCTTAGTCCCTCCCTTCATTGTAAAGCCCACAACAATGCAAAGAAAACTCCAAAGTACTTGCTGAATATGGATACCCGAGGTCCCTGAGTATCTGACAGACACAGACGGCAGCTGGGAGCAGTTTTCCCGACTGCTTCCTGTCCGTGGGTTCGACATGGAAACTCCTGCGGTTCAACATAACCCGCGGCACGGAGTTGTGGAAAAAGTTGTGGTCACCAATTTCCAGAGTATAATGAATCGGTGCACAGGATGAAGTTTGTATTGTTGCCAGCAGAGGGGGCATGGACAGCAGGATTAGTTGTGTGAATGAATGGAAACTCGACTCCGGGTCGGTTCTTGATAATATGTTGAAAGGCTCATCAAGTACTACTCAGTCGATATTCTAGGGCAGTGGTTCCCAATGTACCCTCAAGTCGTTCATTTGCCCTCCAAGTACCCCTTACCTAGAGGATCCTATCAATATCTTTTACAAAGTCATTGACGAAACTCAGGATTATACAGTGTATAGTCGAGGATTGTGTTCAAAATGAAGCTAAGATCTTCTCAAATTCAAACCTGTTACTAAAAACATTATTAAAATGTACTTTCCCATGAAGATAATTGAAAACTTCACCACCTCCCAGTGGTCTAGGGCAGGGGTGTCAACCAACCAACCAACTAAGCCTTTTTTTTGATAGAATAATATTTGCTACTCTTATATAAACTGTACATTGCCAATCACCTACCTCCAGCCAATGATCACTTCTGTGAGGGCCACACCTCCACCTCAGCCATCAGCGTAAGAGCCGCAGCCAATCATCGCCCTCGGCCCTGCTTTTAAAGGAATAGGCCACCGTTTCTACATACTGAGATATGTTCTTACCTTAGCTTTGACGAGTTCATTTGTACCTGTCTGGTCTCCACGTGTGCCTTCAGTAACGTAAACGCAGCACAGACGGCGTTAGCATTTAGCCTCTCTCTTCTCCTCTATAGCTCCAAACGAGGTGAAGATAGAAGCTACCAAACTCTTCCACGTTTTCCCTATTTAAATATGGTTACATGAAGTGTTACACTATAAAGTATAATTACACAAAATTAAACAATGTGGATTTTCTAAGCGGATAAAAAGGGGACCTATATTGTAAGGCGTAATAATACCAGGAGTAATTCGACACCCGCGTAAAAACGGTGGCCTATTCCTTTAACGCGAGACACGGCAGGTGAAAGTATTGATTTTTCACACAGTGGTCGAAGTGGAGACTTTTATCCATTTTCCTCCCTTTACATCTTAGTTTTCATGTCAGAGTATAAAAATGACAAAACTCACCCCTTATGCTTATTTTATGATGATTTGTAACCCGGAAGTAGCAGCTGCGGCGCGTCGAAAGACCGTCTTTCCCGCGGGTATTCATTCACAAATATTGACAGATTTTACATCCACGTGTCCTGTGAAGGGTCCTCGTGATGACGCTATCACCCAAATATGGTATTTTTCCTCCTACAAGACACCTGGTGCAGAAGAGCCAAAGAAGGTTACACATTTTTTCACTTATGATTAGTTAATTGAAAAATAAACAATATTTCCAAAATCCCCTCTGAAAAAAATCGTAGTTACTAATATGTCAATAAAATGAAACCACACATTTTAATCTGGCTCAATCCATTATTTTTATTTCGTTACCCAAAATACAGGCAATTTTGGCCATTTTCATGAACAAAATGTCTTATTTTTATATGAAAACATAAAATGACAGAAAAATGCAATACATTTTTTTCCTCATATTTATATCAGAAATGTTCAGCAAACGTTTCAAATTGATATCTCTACATTTATTTTTTCCCCCTATTCACCTGCAGTGTCTCACCTTAAACCTCCAACAATCATGGATCATTCGCTTCCCAGCTGCGCTGCGACCACCTCCGCCCCGTCTCCACCTCTTCTGCCCACGGCTTCTCCCTGCTGCATCCTTCACGGGTCTCCTATACCACCACCAATGTCCAGGCTCTAGGGGAAGACATCCATAACTCTAAGCTGTTCGTCCATACTGACTTACATACATACATCGATGTCTACCGCCGGGGTCTGATCGCCAAAACTAATACACATGTCAATAAATCTTCCTAATCGCTGCTTTTGTCTGTTTGAGTCTATCCAGGTGGAATTTGTGTTTTTGTGATAAGCTCATGTTATAATTCATGTAGCCTATTACATAATGACACAGTGACCTGCATCAGACTGGGTTTTTTTTGGCCTGTCTGTTCTTAACATAACATTGTGCACTCGATGTTGTCACATTTCTTCCTATAGTGGTGGAATCTGTGTGTCAACCTTCATCCCGATTTCCAAAACCTTGCTCCACGACTTATTAAGTGAACTTGTTGAAATACTAATACTTATGAGTTACGCCGTGGTCATTTCTCTCTCTCCTGGTTAAATACAGTGAGGCTGATACACGAGACCAAGTCTGGTAAACATGAAACTTCGATCTGCAGAAGAGACGAATTTATTCAGACTCACGGGACTAAAGCCGAAATACTGTCAGTGTCCGGACTTTACTGTTCGGATTGGATTGAGGCAGTGGTTTTTAGGTCAGTAGATTATTTAATTAACTAAACCAAACTTGAGTTACCTGGCTGTTGTTGCTGCTGTTATCAGTTGTTGTCATTCCTATATCTACAAAACAATACACAAGCAAACAAGGGAAGTCGAGACACAGGGCTGTTGGTCAGAGGTACACCCTCCCCTGGCCAACAGGCTCATAAAGCCTTTTTAACGCATCCCACAGTATAGGACACAAAGACCATCCATAAAGTTGTAAGATAGGGTCGCTGGGTGAGGGCTTTTTGAATGGGGGCTATCGCCAACTCTCAACTGGCCCATTCTACGCTCTAGCTTTCTAACACACAACACTATACAGGGGAAACAATAATACAAATAAAAACTGTAGCGGAGATGGGAATGACAACAGGGAAAATAACAGGACCAAAGAGAATTATAACACACAGAATATAATATGCCTGTCCCTACACAAGTCAAACGTGTGATAAGAAATGTCAATCATTTTTAATATAATAATTAGAAACACCATTAGACTGACATTGGAATATATACCAGAAAGAACTACAGTGTAAACCTGGGATTAATCTCCAATTACATCTTTAAAAGTCAGATTAACAACGTAGTAATTCTTTTTTAGATATACTTTGTCCTATCAATTGTTCTTTTTCCTTTAAATTCAGCAAACATCTGTAACAAGCTGCTGTTATGCATTTAAATGCTCTTCTTGGCTAATTTTGCTACGTCTGAAGCTGATGATTGTATCGTTATAAATCTGTATCTGTTGTACCTAAAGTCGATGTAATTTAGAACTTACAATATATTATGCTATGTAAATGTATATTGAGTTGAACACGGGGGTAGGCACTTATAAGCTTATTGCATCAGCCTACTCCATTTTGAGCATCCGGAATTGTATACATTTTGAAAGACAAAATGAATGTAAAATTGCTCAAATAAACTAAACTAAACTAATTATTGATAACATACACTACGCTGGCGCTGTGATGTCATCGTTTTGGGAAAAGTTGCAGGGACGCCCTAAATGTTTGTTTACAGAATCCCAAAACGCTGGTTTGGATTGATAAAATGGTTTTGCGTTTAGTCCTGAGCTTGACTTCATGTGGACATGGCCTAAGAGAACTGCCAAAACCAACACTGGTCCCTCTGTGACTGTGTTGTTTACGCTCCATGCTGCCAAGTTTTGACCAGAGTAATGGCGTTATTAGCGTCTGGCAAGTGCGTGCCAATAATCTACTCAGCCGGGGACAAAGGCAGGTCACGCTTACGGAATATTTACCAAAAAAGTCTTTAACTCTCTCCACAGTGGAAAGTTCAGCACCCATTTACGAGGGCGGGACACTTTCAGCTGCATTCAAACGGTAGGGTGACAGAGCCAGAAGTGTGAGAATGGTAGCATTTGGCGAATTGCAATGGCAGTTGATTGTTGTTACAGTTCACACATGAAACTAAAGTTGTGTGGATGTAATAAAGATCAAGAGACTTGTGAGTGAATTTAGTTTCAGCTGTTTTTCAAACCAACAGAGAGTAAGATAATGACAAAGTGTTTGAGATTATTACCAAATACTTACAGAAAAGCATATTATCCCTGAACCTGTTGATAATCGCTTCAGAGGAAACGTGATAATCAGTCACTGACAATGCACAATAAGAAATAGTCTGATGTTGTGGTGTGCATAACAGCCAACCTTGGTTTTTTAAGACTAAATCTGTGAACTTGGAAATGGAGAAATAAATGATCAAACTAATGGAACGACGGTTCGCTCATTGTTGGTTTTTAAAGGTTGATGAAATCTGTATTTTTTACTAAGGTTAAATATCCACCTGGTTATAATTGAACAGAGATCTTAAATTATCTTAAAAGGGGGTATTATGCTTTTTTCAATCACATAGCACCAGTCTATAGCATACTACAATGATGACGTAACCTTCTGTTGGTCTGTATATGCAGTAAATTAAAATAACTGCCTTGAATAAAATTGCTCTCTCAAAATGGCTGTACTGAACGTCTTGAAATAGGCCTCTGTCTCTTTAAGAAGCTTTCCGACACGCCCCCTTCAGCACACTGCTGTGGCATCTAAACAACACTACTGTGCGGGGAGGGGGCTCTGCTGAGCTGAGGAGCAGTGGTTGGTGGCTTGGCTGGTGACGAAAGGTCCAGAGGCGTCTCCAGGAGGTGGGGGCATTCCTAGGAGGACTGAGGCATAGCTACACCTAAAATGGCTGCCGTCTAAGTTTTTACTGATTACTCAAAAATATGTGAATGAGCCAAGGCAACACTCCAGGCATGTGTTTAATGAGGGAATGACATAATAACATGATATAAAGCTTGAAAAAGTCGATTTTACATAATACCCCCCCTTTAATTAAAAATGACAAGCTCCGACCTCTGAGCGTCCCGTCTGAATTGTCTGTAAACAACACGGCTAATGCAAATCGTGGATAATAAGATGCTAACATTATATCAACCTTTCTTTACACCAGATATATTTCGGATACTAAAGCTGTGAGCACTAACAAAGGCTCACATCACTGATGCCGTGGTTAAATTAAAGTTTTATCTTTTGGCTGTGGGTTAAACTTGTTTCGGAAAGAGTTTGAATTCCAGTAATGCTGCCTTCACACCTAACCGCACGGACTTTTGCAGCTTCAGTGCTTTCACCCATGCCTTCCTTCTTTGCGGCTCCAACGGCAGACGAAAGAAGCTTAGTACAGTTTGTACAGTTTATGGCACAGCAACTGGTCGGCATTGCTATCTAGTTCGCTCGTGATTGACTGTTATCTCGTGTTATACCTTTATACCGCCCCGGATGTGACGACATCGCGA
Organism: Neogobius melanostomus; assembly: GCA_007210695.1. NCBI lineage: Eukaryota > Metazoa > Chordata > Actinopteri > Gobiiformes > Gobiidae > Neogobius > Neogobius melanostomus. The sequence goes on along the minus strand of VHKM01000542.1, from coordinate 244,361 downwards.
TCGCTCATATTGAAGCGTATGATTCATCTGATCTGAATGCCTTGTGAAGATTCAATGCCTTGAATTTTGTGAAGCACAGTTCTCTATGAAAGGTGCTATAAAGATTCCTTCCTGACAAAATGTGAGTTTTCACAGATTTTGTCACTTATTCAAAAAAAAACTACTAATATATCAACAAAATAAAACCATACATTTAAATCTGGGTCTCTTCATTATTTAGATTTTGCCGCTGAAAATATCTGCAATTTTGGCAATTTTTATTCATAGTACTTTTTTCCCCCTCATATTTATATCAGTAATGTTCAGCAAAAGTTTCAATTTGATATCTCTGAATTTTTGTAGGGTCCGTTGTCTTCCCCAAGCCAAAAGTAAGAGCTGTTACCTGCTATGTGTCACTATTTGTCAGACGGTTAACTTTAATAGTCTCTAAAGTGTGATTAGTATGTGTAACAGCTTTAATAATCACTCAATAGCATTTTTCAAAGCCTCGTTACGTTGGCGCAGAAATCTCTGGATAATGTGTCGTCTGCAACAAAACTACTCTTCGTTTGGTCTGAAAAAGCGCGAACAGACGTCAAGGTGGTTTCCCTAAAATAATCTGGTACAGAACCGTCGCCTCGAACATGGACGGACCGTGTTTGGGTTTGTGGTTCCAGAGAAGTGTTGGATGGTTGGTTGGTGTGTGGAAACTTGGAGGGCGCTGTGAGAATCTGCAGCTCTCACATATTTTCCACCATTCTCCCGTAAAGAACACCATTTTGTCTCTCCAAGTCTCATGGCAGGAATGTACGCTGTCTGTTGTTTTAGGATTATGCTAAAAATTGACTTTTTTATTTCACTTTTCACCATGTTATAGTAGCCTGGCTAATGTTATACGGCCGTGTCGAGCATCAAGCACAACCTGTTTGCTCTCTGAACATATTCACCTGGAAACAAATACATGGCCTAATCGTCTCATTGAGTGTTTGATTATTGCACTGATTCAATGTTCCTCCATAGATTTATATTATTACAACGGGCTTTTTCCTCACATTGTTGCGTCATCTCCAATAGCACCAATAGACTCCAAACTTTCCAGTCTTGTACCTCACAATATTTTTAAGGTTTCGTCTGAGGGAATTTTAAAGATAGATAAGGTATTATGCTTTTTTCAATCACATAGCACCAGTCTATAGCATACTACAATGATGACGTAACCTTCTGTTGGTCTGTATATGCAGTAAATTAAAATAACTGCCTTGAATAAAATTGCTCTCTCAAAATGGCTGTACTGAACGTCTTGAAATAGGCCTCTGTCTCTTTAAGAAGCTTTCCGACACGCCCCCTTCAGCACACTGCTGTGGCATCTAAACAACACTACTGTGCGGGGAGGGGGCTCTGCTGAGCTGAGGAGCAGTGGTTGGTGGCTTGGCTGGTGACGAAAGGTCCAGAGGCGTCTCCAGGAGGTGGGGGCGTTCCTAGGAGGACTGAGGCATAGCTACACCGAAAATGGCTGCCGTCTAAGTTTTTACTGATTACTCAAAAATATGTGAATGAGCCAAGGCAACACTCCAGGCATGTGTTTAATGAGGGAATGACATAATAACATGATATAAAGCTTGAAAAAGTTGATTTTACATAATACCCCCCCTTTAAATGAAATGTAATTCATTCGATTTTTCGCTAAGCGTTTGCGTAGTAGATTTGATTATTGTCGACTGCACTGGTTTCATTACGTTCTCACATTTGGCAGTCCAGTCGACAACATTTAAATATCTACTACTACAGTGGTTCACAAAGTGGGGTCCGGACTTTGGCAAATGCTGCTCCACTACAATCAAATATTCCTGGATGACAGAGAGCCTGCACTAACAAATTGCAGTCGATTGCGAGCACACTCTTGTCTTGTCGTCAGGGGCAGTGCGTCATGTGTAGATTCACTGAAATTTCACATTTACAAATAACTCTGTTGGGGCCATTTTTAATATTTTGTGTTTTAGATTCACCACACTCCTCAGATCTTAGAGACTTGACAGGTTGGGCCTCATTAGCACCTGGATGGGAGACTGTGAGGGAACACCTGCTGCCTGGGGGAGTGAGACGTTGGTTGTGGCCATGGGCCCGTTGGCACAGATTGTTGAAGCGGCGAGTCTAGCCCCAGGGCAGCTGTGACCACAAACACAGCTGACCCCTGAGGATTTAGTGAAAGGAAAATTGTCCCAGATGGAGAAGCGTTTTGGGCAATGTGCCTGTGAATAAGCGCTATTCAAAGAATATCCCCTTGACCTTGCTGAGAGCGGGACTTTACCAGCTCGTCTCCATGGAGATGTTGCTGCTCTGACAGGAGGCCAAACAGGCCAATACATACGGGGGGTTATTTACCAAGCGTTTCCTCGCATGCAAAACGAATAGCAAAAGTGGAATCAGCAGCAGAGTGCTTTGTGCATTGTTCTCACTTCCTCATCACATTTGGGGCCCTCATACTGTCATACTCGTAAGTTCAAAAGGTAAATAGACCCAACACCTTCTTGTTGAATTGACACACATCGCCCTATAGCTCTATGCTATTTTTGCAGCTTGCACTATTCAGCACCTGTCTTACTGAATGACCCTGTTTTCTTTCAAATGTTAGTTGATAACCCACTTGTGCATATTTTTTATATGTATCATGTGATGTGGTATACGTACTGTATAACCTACAATGTTCTGCAGTGTGGCTTTAAAGAAACCAGTATCCAGCATCATGTGCCTCTTTTAATAAACTCTCTTCCCCCCGCTGTGGTGGAAGTGATTTTCCGTGTCGCTCGCCCTTTCTTTGGCCCTGCTGCCTCACTTCGCTCTCCCACTCAACACCTGCACAGTCCCTCCGTGCGGGGAACACTGGCCCTTTCAGACCACCCCCTCCTCTGCACATGTCCACCCCGTGGCCCCACCAGGAATGTCTCCCACACCTACAGACTACAGTAAATATAGACCTTTCTGACGAAGTCCTGCCAGAGAAACGGTTACTCCAAAAAAAAAAAAAAAAAGGAGAGGCATGGATTATTTATGAAGAGGGGAGAGCTAGAAACTGCACCGAAGATTTCAACATCAAAATAATCTAATTATTAAGGTCTTGAAACAGTCCCGTTTGGTTGACAGCAAGCAACCTGAGAATATAGCGCAAAGGGGCGATTATCGGCCCTCGCCGACCGCCCTGCCCAAAGCAAGGGGGCGCTTCGCGCCCTTTTGTCTTTGGTTCATCACTTCTCGCTGAATTATGGAGTTTAACATTTTTCCATTAGAATAAAATGGGACGTTCTGGTCATCGCTACGGCAACACCGTGAAAAATATGGCATGAGTGTAATTGACTTTTCTGATCGGAAAAACAACCAAATAGAATATTGTGCCAAATTATTTTAATTTTCGTAAAACTAAAATGTGTACTCTCCATATAATTCCTATAGGGGGCGCTATCGCACCCAATTTGAATTTTGCCAAATGAGAGTGTTTAGGACTGAGACTTTAACAACTGATAACAAAATGAGCGAAATCGGGCTTCATGTGTGCGAATGGGAGCCATTTTTTGTTTGCGAAAAACCGCAAAATACTTTGTACACTAGTTAAAAACCGTAAAACTTAGAAAAGTAATTTGGATAACTTTTAAAGTTCTACTTCTCAATATTATTTTCCACCCAAAATTAGGTCGTTCCGATAAACGCTCTAGGAGGAGATAGATTTTGTACGAAGTGAAAAATAAAAGCGGATTCCCGCTTCGCGGGCTGTCATCCAAAATGGCCGACACCCATTATGGCGGATGGCTTTAATGTAATAATATTTTTTGCTCAACTTGTCGTGATGCACGTCTGTACCGATTTTTATGATTCTACGACAAACTTCATTTTTGCCCACATCCTATCTCACAATGTTAAAAAAAACCTGAGGTGGCGCTATCGCTAGAAAGAAAGAAAGAATAATATTCCCATACGAAAACAATGTTCCCGCTTACGCGGGTACCATAAACTATATATTTTCGGAAAGCGCTCGCGCATTCCTACCTCATGGTAGAGGTCCTGGTAGAGGTGACCCAGGGCTCTCAGTTGCCCATTGACATTTACGGGCTCTGTACAATTACAATGTTGATTTTTGGCCCAAAATTATATATTTATGTGCACGGGACATGTACGACAAGAAGAGCGCGTTAGTGCATGTTCTTATCGTTTTTGTTAGCGCTCGTTTTGTGCGCTCCGCGCACTTTGGGGGAGTATACTATTTCAAGAGCCCCTTCACCAACTGAATCGTTAACTGAATCGAAGCGTCTTGTCTTCCGGGTAGGGAAAATACCCCCCAAAAATACTTATATTTCTCTTAAAAATGAGTACTCCATAGTGATAGAGGTACAGTATATCATATAAATGCCTATACTTTACTTTGGAATGGCTAACATAGCATGATACAGCTCCTTTAATGGGATGATTGGGGGATCTTTCATCTCCCCCGATGCCCCGATGGCCAGAAAACCACAATTGCAACTTTACTTGGCACCAATACACACTAATGGATTCACAAAGAAGCTAACAGGCTAACGGGCAAAGCTAACTGTGGGCTAGCCCCACTTAAACAGTATTTACAGCCAAGTTTGAGTGAATCTCTGTCCCTTTGTCTTTTCTGTCAGCGTAGTATTTACTCTCATGGACAAATAATGTTAAAAAAACATAACATGCTACGACACCTGCAGTGGCGCTTATGGCATGAGGGGCATGAGTTACTTAGTACTGCTTTAAGGGGGAGATCTGGTCATGCTTCGTGGATGGTCTCAAGACTATGCACTTAGTTTTAAACCAGTTTTTCAATCCAAGTTTTAGTCTGCCTGGTTCAGGCTTATTACACTTTTCGATCTAAACTTGCCATAAAGACAGATCGTTTTAGGCCTGGACTGAACATTTCAATGATTTTGCTTGTTCCATGTGTAATTTTGCCACAATGTTGGCATTCTTTTATTGATCTTGTTCAGGCAAAACATTAAGAGCTAATTCTAAAGTGCACATAAAGGGGACAGGGATAGAAAACAAGCAATTACAAGAAATCGTTGAAAATGTTCTTGAGCCTGTGTTTAAAAGCAGAGAGTGAGATCAGCGATTCCAGCCGAAGTGTGTTTTGGGCAGAATCCAATCGTTGCAGCGAAAGGACATGAGGCCAAGGGGGAGTTTTGGGAACTTGTAGCTTTATAATCTGTGACGATCTGGTGTTATACCTGGAGGGGACTGCACGCTGTAACAGCTGTTTCAGATAGGTTGGAGTGAGACCCAACGTAGATTTGTAGATGAACATGAGCTCGTGGTTGTCGCGACGGGACTCCAGAGACGGCCAGCTCACCTTGGAGTAAAGTGAAGCGTCCTGTAGGGGGCGTTAGAAACAAGACAAATTGCAGAATGAAAAGGTGAGCCAAGTGTGCCAATGAAGAGAACTATCTAGCCAAAAAAAGTGTTTGCATTCAGTAACTTGCTCGAGGATGGATCCATCTGCGGTGGCAAGATTGAGTTAGCAGATCTGTTATAGTAGAAACAATCTTTGTCTTCTTCACATTGATTGAGAGGTCCACATTCCCTGGAGATTCTGAATAACTGAATAAAATGCAGTGGGTATGATGGAAGCAAAAAATATGTTCATTTATTTCTCAATCAGTCCTGAAGACTCAAGAGCTTGTTGTGTTGCTCTTGATTCAAAAACCTTTCACTCGGAGACAAAATAACAAAGATTTTATGGAGTTCAGCAAAGGAACTTGATTGCTTTCTGTAGCCAGTAGATCTCTATGAGCCAGCATAAGGCGGTGGCTAACTAGTCGTAGACCAAGAGCCAATTTTCAACCTTGATCCTGTGAAGAAACCACAAAGGCACGACCATTCGGGAGATCCAGGGGCGGTAGTTTATTGTGATTAAATAGAATGTGATCATTACATTTAATCACAATAAACGGTAACTTTATGCCTAGTCTTTTTCTTTTCAATAATTGTATTAGATTTCATGCTTTTCCGCCTCACCAAGATTGAAATCAATTTATATTAAATAAACTAACATCTGCTGTTTGTGTGTCCTACCCACTGAGCCCCTCCTCTGATTGGCCCTCAGTTGCTCTCAGTGCCTGTAGCCTGGTCCGGACCTGGACTGTGAAGAAAAGGAATACTCAAACTTTAATCTGGAGCCTCTGGAGGACGTCTGAGATTCTGTTTTATGTTGCAGAAAAGTCAATGGCTTTGCGTATTTCCATGTTGCGATGTCACGCTTCCCATCATATGCTTCATTAGAGCTTGTCTTTTTTCATTTCCTAATTTTGACCTTCTTCTGTGAATATGAGGCCACATTTAACCAACTAAAGAGTGATCAGAAACTTGAGAAGCACAGAAGCTGTTCCCAGTGCCACGATCTGCCTGACTGTTGTTAAACCTGTTACCTGCTACCTGCATATCCAAATCTCAAAGCGTATTGACTACACACCTTACAGCCTATATGCCAGTGTGAGGAGGGAGGGGGGGGGGGGTCAAGATTCTTAAAGACTGTTACAGTTTATGGGAATATGTAGCAATTCTTACGCAAAGAGCCTCATCATATTAAACACATCCTGCAGAGAGCCTGTTCTAGCTTCACAGAGCATGTCTAAAAGGTGGATTGCTGCCTTCAGGGTGTCACTACACTTTACGTGCGGTAAACAAACCACTATTTGACACATTTTGGTCTGTTGGTGATCCAGCTCTTAAAGCTGCCCTCAGCTATTTTCCAGCAATTACTTTTGTCAGTAGGTGGCAGTAGTAAACTCTGCATTGCACACCCCTCCCCTCACCTGGCTTCTCCAGGACAAAGTTAACACGCTGAGTTGCCGTGTGTGTGAAATGTGCGGAATAAATAAACTTGCCTTACCTTGCTGTTTCAAAGGTGGGCCATCTCGCGATGCATTGTAGAGATGCAACAATTCCGGGCCAGCAAACGTAATTTTGTTTGAGAATGAGTTCCATTTATCTGCCCGTAGTTTGAAGGCTTGTAACGTCATGTCCTTTGGCTTGTTAAATTAACACATTACATTAAAATTCCCCCTCCTTTTCTCTCAGATGCGGGACGTCCAGTTCAACCACCTGACGCGCTTCATCGGGGCCTGCATCGACCCTCCCAACATCTGCATCGTCACAGAGTACTGCCCCCGGGGAGCCTCCAGGTACTGCACAAACCAGCAGCATGACATAGATGTCCTACAGTGGGACGCAAAAGTTTAGGCATAACATTTAAACAAGCCTTGGAGACAAACAAACAGAGGTTACAAAAGATACAGACGGGATCTTAGGAATTACCCACATATGGTCTTGTTTGAAGAAGCCAGAGGAAAAACAGAAGAAGCAAAACGTTTCTCACATTTCTCCACCATTACTTTAACAAATGCTGAACTATGAGACAGGTAGACAGGCCATAAATATGTTAAAAACAATGCTAACCAGGAGGCTAATGTTAGTGTCATGCTACATCTGCTAACATTAGCAACAGGTGACATTTTTTGCTTCCACTGAACAATCTGCTGAGAAAAAACATCCAAATGGACACGATTTTATCTTGACTTTATTGGTGTGATAAATATATTTAGAGTCCGCAAGAAAACTACTGAAAATTCTTCCCCCTCAGCTAGGCCACGCCCCCTTGTATGCTGCTTTTCCGTCTGTATCTATAAAACCTTTTGGCTGAAATTAGCAAAGGTCAGTTGGGTGAAGAAGGCGCACAGGATTTCATCTGTCCAACTGTTCAGCTTTAAGGGGGGGATCCATCATCGTTTGGGGGTTGTACGGCAGCCAGTGGCAGAGGGTACATTCCTTAGGTACAACGAAGAACGGATTAAATGAATGTCCAACAAATCCTGAAGGAAAACGTAACACAGTCTGTGAAAAAGCTGAAGTTAAAAGCAGATGGCTTCTACAAACACAGCTCAAAATCAAACGATGGCCGACCTCAAGAGGCACAGTCTGAAGGTTTATCTCCTGATCTGTGGATTTGCCTCCAAAGAGCAGTGTATGACAGACAGCCCAGAAGTCTCTGAGCTCTGGAAGACTTTTGTAAGGAAGAATGTGGACAAATGGTAATGTCTCTTCTACAACCTCCTTCCTTTTGGAGATCATTTCATCTTCTTTCAGCTTCATTAATCCCATTACACCCCACTGTACAAATCCAGCTACAAATCAACCCTCCCCTCTATCTTGACCTCTGCTGACGTCCTGCCGAGCGGCGTGACGCGAGGGAACGCTGGGCTCCAAAGTAAACGCTCTCCGGCCTCGCTGCCGGGAAGGAACGGGGCCGGCGGTGGGAGGGGGGGACTTTAGCAGAAATGCAGTAAAAACGTCACCGCGGGTTTGTGCTCTGTTGCAGGACATCCTGGAGAATGAGAGCATCAACCTGGACTGGATGTTCCGCTACTCCCTCATCAATGATATAGTCAAGGTAATGTGTTGTCTTGATCGGTGGCGGCTGGTGATGTAAACTCTAGGTGGGGCTATTGCACACTGTGTTAGGTATACATGTTTTACTATCAGAAAGACTTCACGCATAGGCCTAACTGCTGCTTGTCAGACTTAAAAGAAGTATTTAACCACATGTAAGCAAATACCCACATACTTTACATTACGGATAACTCTCATTTAGACATAACTAGGCAAAGGTTTTCACTACAAACTGCGATCAAACTTCTACATAATGTAATTTAAACAGCAGACTGTTGCATAAGGGTAAGGTATATTTACCTAAGCACAAGGATATGAGGAGCCTCTGCGTGACTTCAGAGGTGCCATGCCATTGGTCCGACAGCCCATTAGTCCGACGTCTCATTTTTCCGAAAATTTAACATTGAGCAGAGGTGCCATTAGTCTGACATCTCTAACCCAGTTGTGTTGTGGATGAGAGAGCCATATACAACCACTGGCCCTAACCTTAAGGTCAGTGGACTCTTGCCTGAATTTTACTCGGAATAATGAGATGTTGGACTAATAATAATTATAATAATAATTATGCATTGGTTTTATATAGCGCTTTTTTGGACATTCAAAGATGCTTTACATTGCGTTATTCATTCACTCCATACTTGGTGGTGGTAAGCTACGATTGTAGCCACAGCTGCCCTGGGGTAGACTGACGGAAGCGAGGAACCAGTCTGCGCCAGCGGCCCCTCCAACCACCACCAACCACTCACTCACTTGCTACATTCCCTAGGCTTCCTGGTGTTACCAAACGGTCTCCCATCCAAGTACCGACCAGGCCCTTCCTGCTTAGCTTCCAAGGTCTGACGGGATCGGGCAGAGCAAAGGTGGGACGGCCTAATGCGCCGAACCCACTTCAGCGTGCTCCTGGACTCAGTCCTACTCGAGTCCTAGTGTGTGTGTGTGTGTGTGTGTGTGTGTGCGTGTGTGTGTGTGTGTGTGTGTGTGTGTGTGTGTGTGTGTGTGTGTTCTCGTAATTACGACATTGTGAGGACCAGTTTGAGTTTTTAACCAACAGAGTGAGGACATTTTTGGAAAGTGAGGACATTTTGGGTGGTCCTCACTTATTTGAAGGACCGTTTGAGGGTCAAGATGTGGTTTTAGGGTTACAGTAGGGTTAGAATTGGGTTTAGATTAGGGTTAGGATTAAGGTTATAAGTTAGGGGCTTAGGGTTCAGGGTTAGGGTCTGGGAATACATTACTGTATTCTATGAGTGTCTTAACTAAGATAGAATTACAAGGATGTGTGCGTGTGTGTGTGTGTATATATGTGCTGGGGCTGGAACCACACGCGACTGCCATGTAGTGATCACGTCGTGTTTGTGTATGTCCGTAAGCGCAGGGTTAACACAAACGTGTCAGTTTTCTGTTCTTTGAGGCAGAAATCGGGATCAGATGTAACAAAAGACAGTGATTATACACATTAATGACATTAGGCAATTAGTTATGATATAAAATAAACCATAAATGACAAATAGGCCTACAGTTCAAAAAATGACAGGAGGGTCTTGGCCCACCCAGCCCATTGATGTCAGCCGCCCCTGGTCTTGATTGATTGGAAGCTGCACACTGTTTTCTTCATTTGGATCAATTCGCAAAGTACTCTTTGGTCGAAAGTTGGGATGCACTGATCTGATAAACTACTGGTATCAGATATCGGAGCCGATACTGGAAAAAAAATAAAAAATTTGGCTCATACCATTTTAAAAACACAACTTTCACCAACTTAAGCTAAGTGAATATAGACATGCTGTACCACTAACCTTTTAACATCTGTCAACATATCGTTAATCGCCATGCAAAATGTTAGTGGATTTAGTGATTTAGGATTTAGTGACTTATCAAAGGTTTTGGGCTCTGAACGTTCACATAGAAACAAAGAGAACAGTGAAAAACAGATGAGGCAGTCTGAGGCGCTGGTGTCTGTGGAAGAATAACATTCAAAGTCCTTATAACATGGGGCAGCCTACACGTTTGACACATTGTTCTTCATCAGGGCAGACGCGAAGAAATAAAGAATCTATCTATAATGTATATAGGACACTGTAAATTCAAAGGCCATTTTCGAACTGCCCACCGCTCAGTCATAAGGCAGCCGGCTCCCCCATCTGTCACCGCGAATCAGGAGTCTAACCGGCCGCCTCCTCGTGAATCGCTCCGAGATAATATCTCTATGGCTGTAACATTTCAAAATCCCTTTTTTTTTCTCTCTCTCTTCATATTCTCAAAATCTATGACTAAACCAGAAAGTATTCAACTTTGTGTACACTTTCCGCTGAGGTTGCTGGCTCCCGGGTCTGCTCGTCGCTGCGGGTTGCCATGGTTACGGCTGGAGGAGAAATTACAAATGGTAAAAGAATTTAAAAAAAATAAAAAGTCGTTCTGGCGTGTTGAAAAAGTGAGAGGACATGCCGCAGCGGAGGCGGGCAGTGATGTGAATGAGCAGCCCCCGGTCAGAGTTAGCCGGGATTTTGGGGGCTAACGGGGCGTATCAAAGAGGAGGTGGACACGGGGGCGGCCTGGGAGCAGGAGACGGAAGAATGGACATTACTATGGTAACCTACAGTAACTAAGTGACGACTTAGAAATCATAGAAATGCCTTTAGCTACAGTGGGTTGAAAAAGTATACACCCCTTTAACCACACTATGAACCACAAACTAAATATAAAGAAACACACTAAGTGACACACAATCGTGGCGTGAAGTTTAATTTATACATGAAACTGAAAAGTGGGATATGTGCATAAGTATCTTTACCCCTTTCCTTTTAGTGCAACCAATTGCCTTCAGAAGTTTCCTGATGATTTCTGAATGATCACATGTTGACCCAGTGACTAAATAGAGTCTACCTGTGTGTAATCTAATGTCAGTTCAAATACAGCTGCTCTGTGATGGTCTCAGAGGTCTGTTCAGAGACTATTGGGAGCAGACAGCATCATGAAGTCAAACACACCAGCCAGGTCCGGGATAAAGTTATTGAGAAGTATCAAGCTGGGTTAGGTTATACAAAGATTTCCAAAGCTTTGAACATCTCTCAAAGAACAGTTAAATACACCATCCAGGAGAAAGAGTGTGGCATCACTGCAAACCTACCAAGACTCGGCCGTCCTCCTAAACTTACTGACCGAACAAGGACCACACTGACCAGAGCTGTTACCAAGAAGCCTATGATGACCCTGGATGAACTGCAGAGAGCTACAGCTCAGGTGGGGGAAACTGTACACAGGACAACTATTTAGTCGTACACTGCACAAATCTGGCCTTATGGCAGAGTGGCTAGAAGAAGCCATTTTGGTCTCATCTGACCAAAGCACCTTCTTCCACATGTTTGCTGTATCCCCCATGGCTTCTGGCGGACTTCTTTTCTTTTAAAAATGCCACTCTGAAAAAAATGCCGGTACTTATGCACATCCCACGTTTCAGTTTTTTATTCATAAAAAAAGGTCAAAATAATGTATACAGTACATTTCATTTCACTTCACGATTGTGTGTCACTTAGTGTGTGTCTTCTATAATATGTTTGTGGACCACAGTGTGATAAAATGTTGAAAGTTAAAGGGGCTGACGGATGGTGAGGTATGTTTTGTCCTTTTCATCAACGTATTATAGGATTATTTTTAGTAGCCTGAATTTGAGTTAGTATTTAGCTCAGAGGGACTTTTACACTAATTTGTATCTAAAGTGAAATATAAAAAGCTCTGTACATTCATTAATGATTTCTAACAGGCTTTGACCTAAATGTGGTCGATGGGTTGACAACAGCTGAAACATCTGGATCTTCACCATTTGCATGTTTGGTGCTATGCTACGCTATAGGAAAAATACATTGACTCTTGTTACTTGTTACATTATTTGTGCATTATAAATATGGCAAGGGGAGTTTAGTTGTAGAGCACAATTCATACACAAAGTGCTTTACACAGCGTAAACCTGTGACGCAGCCTCACCGTGTTTAGTCCTGACCGGGACAGGAGATCACTCTCTGAGCTGAGATGGTTCATATGGCTCTAACATGTCAGAGATGTAGTTTGGTGCGACTTGTAACAAGCAGAGCTGTTTTAAAGTATATTCTCTAAGCAACAGGAAGCCAGTGCAGAGACCAGAGCACTGGACTAATATGCTCATATTTCCTGGTTCTAGTCAGTAGGTTCTGGATGTACTGCAGCTCTCTAACAGTGAGCAGGCCGTTACAGTAGTCTAAGCTGTTGGAGACTAACGCATGGATACATCTCTTTAAGACACTATACAGTACCTCTGATCTTAATAAAAATCTGCTGATGTTATTGCTTTTATATTTTATTTTAGGCTGTTTAAGTTCAGTTCAGTCCATGATTACTCCGAGCTTGATTTTTCAGTTTTAGAGAAAGACATGTTGGATCAGTCATTCTGTAACAGCATTTCATAAACACTTGTGCCCAGTGTTACTCAAAAGACAGTCACTGAGATTTAATTGGTGAAAGTTGTGTTTTTAAAATGTTGAGAGTATCGGCGTCAGTATATATATTTATTATACGGCCCTTCACAATGCAAGTAGAACGCTCCATTGATTTGAATGTGATTTCCCAACGTTCTACCGGTCATTATTTTTGATAGAAGACCTCTGAAAAAATAATGACCGCTGCCAATGGCAACGGAGTTCGTGCTTGTAATACAGGTCTTTCATATCACTCCGCGAGTAGTAGTAGCGGGCAGGCGGACACTATCTCTGTCCCCGTCCCTGCGAGAGAAGTTGGGGGAATCGCTCGTGAAGTTAACGGGAGTCTGACTTTCAACTTACCCAGAGATTCACCACCATTCCTCCTCTCCAACTGCACCTTCAACTAAGTAGCTAGGCTAGCAATAAGTAGCTAGCCGTGCTGCTACCAGCCTCGCCACACTGCCTGGAATCAACAAACGTTGCCAAGCAACGCGCAAACTTTTGGGAACTATTTGCCGCGGAAATCATTAAATAAACCTTTCTGCCTTCATAAAAGTGTATGAAGTTTATTTGTGTGTGTACAGTTGGCAAACAGCCGTATAATAAGCGGGATAATGTATAGAACGCCGGTCATTATCGGGAAAATAAGTACCGACAGGGCGAACCAGTTCGCCCTGAAGGTTCTATACATTATCCCTTACATAATCGATATTGTATTTTTTCCATGATCGGCTCCGATATCCGATCCCTAGTTCTGGTTGATCTCGATGGTCAGAATTTCCGAGCTCTGACGAGTAAATTTCAACTGGAAAACAAATCCAACTCGGAAACTCGGGTGGGATCTCTCAAAAAAAACATGGTAAATAAAAGCACTCAACTACAGTGTGTTTCTTGTAAGTCATTTTCCAGTTTCACTCCTGTCCCGGGGCGCTGCGTGTCTGTGGCCTCCTCTCTCTGATCGCTCCCACATGTTCAGGGAGCCTCTTTCCGCTCCGAAAACCCCTGGCGGCGCTTTGACTCTTGTCTTGTCTCTCGCAAACAGGGCATGAACTACCTCCACAACAGTTACTTCAGTTGCCACGGGAACCTCAAGTCGTCTAACTGCGTGGTGGACAGTCGCTTCGTGCTGAAGATCACGGACTACGGCCTGAGCAGTTTCCGGACGTCCAGCGAGAACGACGACTCGCACGCGCTCTACGCCAGTAAGTCCGCACGAGCCGAGACGTCCGCGGAAACGAATTCACATCTTGAAATTATTCGAGAGGATTAATCTCCTAGACTCCAACCACCAGACCCTGTTCCATCTGCAAAACTGAATGTTTAAATGAAATGCAAAGGTCTGTGGAGCTCGGGATTGTGTCGTCAAACTTCTCCGATTTCTGGGAATTTTCCTGATTCATTTTATATTAATAACGTTACCCTTTTTACATTGTTTTATTGTTTTATTTATTAGGATCCCCATTAGCTGTAGCCTTGTTACTTTATTAACAACAAACATGCTCAATATCTTTATACTTTATCTTTGTTTTCAAAAATGACACTTTTCCCTCGTGTTGCAGAGAAGTTATGGACGGCCCCGGAGCTGCTGATTTACGACAGGCACCCACCTCAGGGCACGCAGAAGGGCGACGTGTACAGTTTTGGCATCATCCTGCAGGAGATCGCCCTGAGGAACGGGCCCTTCTACGTTGAGGGCATGGACCTCAGCCCCAAAGGTACGGCTCACACACACACATGCTTTAAAGAGGGGGTATTATGTAAAATCGACTTTTCAAGCTTTATATCATGTTATTATGTCATTCCTCATTAAACACATGCCTGGAGTGTTGCCTTGGCTCATTCACATATTTTTGAGTAATCAGTAAAAACTTAGACGGCAGCCATTTTAGGTGTAGCTATGCCTCAGTCCTCCTAGGAACGCCCCCACCTCCTGGAGACGCCTCTGGACCTTTCGTCACCAGCCAAGCCACCAACCACTGCTCCTCAGCTCAGCAGAGCCCCCTCCCCGCACAGTAGTGTTGTTTAGATGCCACAGCAGTGTGCTGAAGGGGGCGTGTCGGAAAGCTTCTTAAAGAGACAGATTTCAAGACGTTCAGTACAGCCATTTTGAGAGAGCAATTTTATTCAAGGCAGTTATTTTAATTTACTGCATATACAGACCAACAGAAGGTTATGTCATCATTGTAGTATGCTATAGACTGGTGCTATGTGATTGAAAAAAGCATAATACCTCCTCTTTAAAGTACCATTGTCTGACGTTTACGTTTTAGATTAAATATGACTTCTGTTGAGGGTTCAGGAAAAACCACACTGAGAGCCGCACCAGCTCCAGCCCGGAGAATCTAACGCACAAGACCTGACCGTGCAGAGTCTAGGCTTACGGGGGGAAGTTGATACAACATCACCAAAATATTTGCTTGCACTGGAATATCAACACCTTAAATGGGCATTTGAACATCTCCCAGAGAGAGGACACGTTAAAAGTTTACAATTAACAGCTAGATTAGTAGGACATAAAGACTCACCGAATGAAGACATTTGGTGCAACAGCCGAAAGTTGTGTTTATTAAGTGGCTTCGAAAATCATTACAGGGAAAAAAGCTTCAGGACTAAAACCAGCGAAAGCAGAATCGTCTGCGGCCCAAAAACTCTGAAGAGTCTAATGACACTAACTCACGAGACGACAACAATCTGCGTTGAAATCTGCCCAGTTTTAGCATGTCATGTCCTTTTTTACTACTCCAAGCACATTATTCATGTTTGCTGATTATAGTGTGTTTATTCATTGGTTCAACTTCACCACACCATATTTAGTAAACATAACAGATTGTAAATGATGACGTCACAGTCTGGGCACATGCAAGGACACATTTAACAGCAGCGGACAGAAGTGATGGTGCTTATTATCGATCCGTCATTTCCGGGAAAAGGCTCTAAAATTGAGTGATTTACTGACATTGCTGTTCCCATGCGAATGCCCATAAGATTTACCCATGTCCTGAGGTCATTTCAGTTTTACCGACATCCTCAGGTAATTCTAATCCTGTGTGAATAGGGCTTTTTGTTTTAATAGGCCTATGGTTAACTTTGGTAAAATGGTCTCAACTTATATAGCACTTTTCCACCTTCATTAGGCTCTTAAAGCGCTTTACAGCAAGGATCCACTCACCCTCTCATTCAATACAGTGTACACAGACACTGGAGGCAAGGAGGGTGAAGTGTCTTGCCCAAGGACACAACGACAATGTGCACCTTCAGGAGGCGGGATTCGAACCCTTGACCTTCCGATCATGAGACGACCCGCTCTACCATCTGCGCCACCGTCGCTTTGGCCTTCGATCTGAACAAGGCTTAAATTCCAAAATAGCGAATAATTTTCCTTCAGGTTTTTATTTTATTTTCTAAAGTCACCAATTGACAGACTTCATTTCACCAAAATACTTTTGTCAAAACATTGAACACAATTCATGGTTTGCACACAAATCCCCAAACTGGGCACATTCTCACTCTTTTGAGCACACGACCAGCAGCGGATTAGAGGGTGCTGAGGTTTTCTTCACAAAACATGCAATTTTTAGGCCATTACACAACATATAATATTGGTGTTCGAACCTTTCTCTTTAGTGCGCATCGAGGAGCCTTTGAGGAATGGTTTATGCCGACCCCTGGAGGACGTGTGCGCCACAGGAGCAGGTTCTTGTGAATGTGTGGTCCTGCGCACTCACGCTGTAATCTCCCTCACTAGAGCCGCTTCTACCACAAACGCGATCACACCGTTCATGTTCAAGTTGAGCTGATTATCAGGCGGATGCCCACGACTTGAGAGAAGGGCAACACGCTCTTGACTTGGGTGAACCTTTTACAGATGTTTTGAGCATAATCAAAGCACATGGCTTGAACATGATTAATTTCTAAATCTAAATCCGCATATACTTTTTACAAACACCAATCACATAAAGCGTGTATCATTTTGTACTGGTTTGTGAAGGAAATATAGTACCTGCAGATGCACACTCTCCTCAATTTCTGTAATTGATTAAAGGGATATTTCGGGATTTTTGACATAGGGCCTCATTTCCTAGTTATCCAGAGTGTTGTTGATGTCTGGAGATATTTTTTTCTTAAATTCATGCAGTTCTTATATTTGAAGAGTCTAGTGGCGCTAGGCTAGAGCAAGGCTAAAGCATTTCTATGGTAACAGCTAGCCTGCATTAAAAACAGTCTGACCCACTCCACAGTGCACCTGAGGTAAATCACTTATAACACCAGACTAATGATATAAATGTCTGTGTCGATAGAATAATTTTTTTAATATAACTGACCTTGTATCACATGAATTACCGCATTTTGAAGGACTATTTTCTCGCAGATCACTCCGCCGCTGCGTTAGCTTACAGCCACGAAGCTGATGCTGCTCAAATATAAGTTATTTTAAATGAAAAATGGTTAAAATTATTCTATCGACACAGACATTTATATTAGTCTGGTGTTATAAGTGATTTACCTCAGGTGCACTGTGGAGTGGGTCAGTCTGTTTTTAATGCAGGCTAACTGATACCATAGAAATGCGTTAGCCTAGCATTAGCCTAGCGCCACTAAGCTCTTCAAATATAAGAACTGCATGAATTTAAGAAAAAAATATCTCCAGACATCAACAACACTCTGGATAACTAGGAAATGAGGCCCTATGTCAAAAATCCCGAAGTATCCCTTTAATGGGTTGCAATGATGAACACTTATTGATTAACTGTTATTTGTAATCTTTTTTCTTCTATGTAGCTTAACGATTAATTGTTAGTATTTCTTTTAATCGAACAAGCCGATGATAGCGATTACGGATAGTCGTCTAAACATGAACAGGCATTATACCGACCCAGCAGAGAACTTACCGAGGTCAAACCATGTGATACAATCTGGTAAATCACTGTACGGTTAGGGATTCTGACAGATGTGGTCGGAGAGGAGGCCAGATGTCAGGGCAGGATACGCCATGTTAAAGTTTATGGAGAAGACCGCTCAGAAGAATGTTTCAAAACGTCCCGATGAAGCCGGCGAAGCATCTGCGTCTCCCAGCGGAAGGCAGCAGTGATCCCATTGGCCTCTCATCCATCCGTACGCCGTGCACCTGCATTTGAAGAGACCCAAAAGTGACACACTTCATGCAATTATGCAGATATCCATCATCCGGAGGAGATGAGGCGGATCGCTTCGTATGCAAATCATTATGAAGTGGTAGAGCTGCGGATGTTGACAATGGCCACTTTAGATAAGAGATCAATTTAAAGGAGGAACATGGGGGACTTTGAATGGATCGTGTAGATGCTTTTTCAATTCCATTAACAGGGCTAGATAAGTATTGCTCAGGGGGGAATTAGAATGAAGTATCTCGACATTAACTATCTGTGTCCCCATATCTTCTTCAAATCAAGCATTGCTTTTACGAAAACTTTCTAAAGTTGATTGTTTTAGAAAGCAGAGAGCAGAATAATGTTTCTGTCTTACTGTACTATCTTTACATTTACAGTGCATCCAGAAAGTCTACACACCTCTACACTTTTCCCACATTATGTTATGTCATAGCCTCATTCCAAAATTGATTACATTCAGATTTTTCCCTCATCAATCTACACACAATACCCCATAATGACAATGTCCTTGAGATGTTTCTACAAACTGACCAGAGTCCACCTGTGCTAAATTAAAGACAAACACCTCTCTATAAGGCCCCACAGCTGACAGATGCATGTCAGAGCAGAAACCAAGTCAAAGGAACTGTCTGTAGACTCAGAGGCAGGTTTGTATCGAGGCACAGATCTGGGGAAGGGACCGAAAAACTGCAGCAGCATTGAAGGTCCTGAAGAGCACAGTGGCCTCCATCATTTGTACATGGAAGAAGTTCAGAACCACCAGGACTCTTCCGAGAGCTGGGCGCCCGCCCAAACAAACCAACCAGGGGAGAAGGACCTTGGTCAGGGAGGAGACCAAGAACTGACGGTCAAGAGCTCCAGTTATTCTGAGGAAATGGGAGAACCTACAGATGGACAACCATCTCAGCCTTAAAGGTCTGATTGGTATTTCAGAGTTTTATTTTTAATAATTCACAAGCAAGGACCACGCCACAACAAAGTGCAATTAAGATTTTATTCACAAGGTTATTGTGTAGAGTGAAACTGGGCGAGACTGTGGGTGGGGGCGGTGTCTCGGATGAACCCAGCTCTTCGGGACCCCCCCCCCTCGAAGCAGAAGAATCAGTGCTGAGATAGAACAGACATGAAGGGAGGGAGGGTGGGGTCGACAGATTCAAACAAACCGAGATGACGAGGCTTGGCTTGGTATATATGGCTCATGGGTAATTAGAGGCGTGGTTAGGTGATAAGGTGTTAAGCGTGATAGGTTGAGGCGTGGTCCTGCTCCCGAACCTTCCATCCATCCATTTTCTTCCGCTTTGTCCGGGGCCGGGTTAATAAATTTAATAAATATTGACTCCATATTTGCAAAACATTCTAAACAGCTTTTTTCACTTTTGGGGAAGCTCTCATTATGGAGCATTGTGTGTAGATTGATGAGAGACAGAGAAAAAAGGAATGTAATCCACTTTGGAATGAGGCTGTTACATAACAAAATGTGGGAAAAGTCTAGGGGTGTCAATACTTTCCGGATGCACTGTACCATGTCAAATCCTACGACATAAAACATCAGCCAAAATAATTCATTTCAGAGGTCTGTGTGTACTTCCCGTGGCTCTTTTTGCTGACAGTGTTTTCTCTTTGGTGCAGAGATCGTGCAGAAGGTGCGCAATGGTCAGAAGCCATTCTTTCGCCCCACCACAGACACTCGCTGCCACTCGGAGGAGCTGACCATCCTGATGGAGGGCTGCTGGGCCGAGGACCAGCAGGAGAGGCCAGACTTCGGGCACATCAAGATCTACATGGCCAAGCTCAACAAGTGAGGACACACACTCGCAAAACTCACAAAAGTGATGACAAGCTCCCCCAGGTATGCTTGATGACTGCTACTCTTGGACGTGGTGAGTGTATGTGTGGATGCGGGACAGCAGGATGAGGCAAGTACACTGCCTGACCAACAAAATTAAAAGTTGCCACATAAATGGGTCACACTCTCACATTTAGTTGGACCGCCTTTAGCTGTGGCATTGTTTCAATAAGCTTCGGCCATGTCAAAAGATCCAGCGATGCCTTTATTTTCCATCACGATCTTGTATTGATGATGGGAGAGTGTGACCACTGCGCAAAGCCTTCTCCAGCACATCCCAAAGCTTCTCAGTGGGGTTCAAGATCTGGACTCTGCCAATCCGTGTGTGAAAATGATGCCTCGTGCTCCCTGAATTTTTCTTTCACAATGTGAGCCTAATGAATCCAGGTTTTGCCATCATGGAAATCCACTGATGCAACAACCTGGTGGTCATTCCGGATGTTCAGCTGATCTCGTTCTTTGGGCACATGTTGTTAAACAAAGACCTGAGCAACTGCAGAAAGTCCAGATCAGTTAGTGAAAACCGAGTGGTGACTTGCCAAAAGAGTAGATATTCAACTTTGGTTTGCGAAAGAGCACTTGGATGCGCCACTGCACTACAGTACTGGCAAAATATTCTATGGACTGATGAACCCAAAGTTGAATAGTTTGTGAGGAACACACAACGTCATGTGGGGAGGAAAAATGGAACAGCACCAACATCTAAACCCTCTCCCCACTGTGAAGTCTGGAGCAGGAGAATCATGGTGTGGGCCTGTTTTGTTGCCTCAGGGCCTGGACAAAGTGATATCATCAATAGAAAAATTAATTCATAAGTTTATCGAGATATTTTGAAGAAAAACCTGAGACATTCACAACATGCATGGAATAAGTAAGTGAACCCCTGTATTAAATGGCTGGCTGACCCTCCTTTTGTAGCAATAACTGCTTTTCTGTAGTTGCAGATTAGACGCTCAAACGATCAGGGTTTTTGATTGATTGATTTTTTATTTCGAGCTACACACAACACAGGCAAAAAAGCCAAAAGAAAATACAATAAAAAGAAAACATAAATAACATTCTAGCTCGAAAAGGAGTGGGAAGAAGACACGCTTATTAACTCCCACCCTGTTCATATACTTGCATAATAATGTGGTTGCTACAATAACACTGTTTAGTTCTTATTATCTTACAAAACGATTAACAATTAAGTTGGTTACATATTAACATATGCAACAATGCAGTATATTAAGTCAACATTCACAGTATGTTAAAGGGTGAATCTTGGACCATTCCTCTTTACAAAACTGCTGCAGTTCAGTGAGATTCATGTAAACATTCCCTGTTCTGTGAATGTTTACATGTCATGGCCAATAAAAATATGAAAGCATGTAACTGTTTGGGAGGTATTAGTTTAAGCAGACACTGTTTACTCCTCTTATGATTTTATGAAGAAATGTGAGAAATTCCAAATTCACATACATTTTCATCCCATTGTACATGCAGATGTTATGCTAAGACCAGCTAAAGTTGTGCTAAATAGCGGCTAAATGCTATCATCGCCTTTTTCAACAGTGTATGATGTTGTGAAATATGAAATCCCATATGGCCTGTCTGTTTTAATGAGGGCTGTCCTCTCTCCTCTGGCCAATCAGAGGCCATTAGTCTGTTCACGTAGCTGGTCAGACCGGATTGGCTCTGGCCTGGGCAGTGGGGACGCTCGCCTTACAGGGCAGACCAGGCACTGGGCTGGATAAGGCCTGCCAGTGGAAACGGGACTCAAGTATAGCAGACCCTGCGCTATTCTTTCATATTAAAAAGTCTAAATGACGGAAATGCAGTCAAGGAGTTAATGTTTTGATATAAAGTGACCGTAAGTGTATAGAAAGGGGCCTATAATTTATATAGTATTATAATATAATAATTAAATATCCATAAACACAACATCCACTAATGTCATATAATATTCTGTTGGTGATATCTACCATAAAAAAACTCCTTTGGCTGAATAATCCCCCAACTTCATTCAGTTAAGCAAAGTCTACTGTAGGGACTTGACAATATTAAATCAGTTCCACTTTAAGGTTACAGATTTTGAATTATGCGGATGAAAGAGCTTTTTCGCATTAATTGAAGTGCATTAAAGAAGTACATCTCCATAATTCAGCCAAACTGTTACATCAGCTTTCAAAGTGCTAGCCTATTTATCATAAGTAACGCTCCAGGGAACTCCTTAAAAACAACGTAACTCAAGTGTCTCTTTAAAGGAAATGCTAAATGCCCGGGAAGAGCGTCACAGCGTAATCCCTTCTGTCTAGTTTCTGAAGTCTCTCCGACATTGAAAGCACTTCTGAGAAACCCTTTCATATTTCTCATGATAATTGCAGCTTTGGTCGTTACATAATGTCAGGACCTTGTTTGTTTACTCTGCAGATACACAAGGTTGACTCTGGCATGGGCTCCTGCCGTGGTGCGTGCTGACGGCGAGGACAGAAAGTGCACTTATTTTTAGTCTAATATTTAGTGAGAGTAAACATGACGCTTTGGCATATGTGACCAGTCACAGGAACCAGGGACACAAGTCGGTTCTGGGGCATTTTGAGATTTTCACAGATTGTTAAAGTGTAGTCTCCAAGCTTTCCAACAATGTGTAACACATGGAAATCTGATATATTTGGAGACGTAGCGGCCATTTTAATTTCTGTTCTCACCTCTCTCTGCTGTTGAGAATAACAAGGGCTCATTTATATCTCATTTAGATAAGCCACACCCCCGTAAAGCTCCCCACTGTCATGTCATGTTATGTGTATGTTGGGCCATAGTCATAGTAATGTAGATAATGGACATAGTGTAGCCTACTCTTTTATTTACTTGACAGTCAAAATCCTGCGTGCTTCTTCCATAGCTTCTCCCCAGTCCCTCTATGCCTGTGTCAGCTCCGCCTCCGTGAGCTGCTGGAGCCTCACGCTGTGAGAGACTCAGACTCCGAACATAACTGAAGTTATAACTTTAGAAAAGACTACTTTACTACTTTAGTAATGCACATACATTCTCATACACACGAGAGGAAAAGGCCGACATTGCGATGTATCTCTGCGCGTGATCACATTGTTTACGTTTCACTCTACACACCCAGTGTAACTTTATCTAACCATAAAACCGAAAATATGAAGCGGATCTCTTTCAAATAAGAAGTGGCTGAAAGCTAGGGATGCGCTGACTACATTTATGGTCATTAGTGATCACACGATCATTAGTGCCATGGACAATGACTACGTTATATTATCCTTAACCTGCACACACAGCTTACGACAAAACGTAAACAAATCCAACTGAACACACCACGTTAGCTTACAGCACAACAATGGCCTCATCAAAAGCAAACACACGATGGCACAGCGGCCACAAGCAACAACAAAACAAACTTTCACTCACCTGTCTGAAGAAACCTTTTCTGCTCAGCAAACTCGTGGTAAATCCGTTTTCGTCGCTCAGTTCTTTTCAGTGTAGAGTTTGGCAAGTCCGCGCTACATCCTTCTGTCTTAAATCACGCTCTGAAGGCGAGGAGTTGGCTCGGGAAACGTAATGGTCAGCAGGGGGCGCTGTGCTTACAGCCAGGGCATCATCAGTCGCACGGAAAGTCAGCCTGGAAAAGTTCACTGGTTTCACGCAGAAAAACAAACCTCTGCAGTAGTATTCCAGCGTTAGCAGCAGCGGCCTCTGAGAGCCACACACGGGGAAGCGTTACATAGTCATGAAGCCACACACGCACATGACACGCCCCCACGGCGTGCGCTATTTCTCTGACAAAACAAGACTTTTTCAGACTGAAAAACTGATCGACAATAGGCGTATGTATAAAACTGCCTTTTTTGCGTGGCATGTGTTTGCTAAAGCATGTGTCAACAACGCAAACCAAACCAGCTGTGTCTCTCCTCCGCGGTGTTTACTCAGTATGTAAATAAACACAGACAAAGTCACGCCCCTACTGCACGCTCCGAAATCTCCCAAATCAAGCCGGTTTGAACCTAAAAGTTTACGCTTTTAAATATACCAATACTGGTAGCTTAAACATGGAGAAGCTTCTTCTTGGCTTCAACTGAACGATTCTGCAAAAAAGCAAAAATCACCAATTGGGGGGGGGGTGGGGGTGTTTGTGGTTGGGCAAACTAAGTGTCCACCTGGATTTAACCAACTGTTCTGATCTGGGGTTGCTGCAGTTGGTCAGGTCTAGGTTCAGAGACTTTATAACGACCTGGATGACCAGGTTATTCCAAAAAGACAATGCCAGGATTTAGGGCTGCAAGGTTGATCTTTATCGTATTGAAATTGAGGTTTGAGCCCAATCACAAGATGCTGAGATTTTCTTTTTTCCCCCCTGTCTTGTGCCTCTTCTGTTTGAGTGTTCGGCAATCGGAATGATTGAGCCTCGCTTCCTTTGGCTGCTGGCCAATCAGAAGTGTCTTCAGGAGTGTTTGTATGATCTGCAGTGCAGTATAAACAAATTCCCCGTGTGTCCCCGTGCTGTCCAAACACCAAACTATGCTCACCGCTAGTAACAAATAACTAGTGTCTCACAACCCCGCGGGTCAGATTGTGTCACGTCATAATTCATCTGGGAGCGGGTTGGAGTGGTCATAAAAAGCCGCTTGCCTCCGCCCATCGCCGTGGACGTGTATCATTGTATTAAGCCAGGGATCTCCAACCTGTTACTCGGGACCCACCAGTTGCTCTCCACAGACTTTATGTATTCCCATATGGCTTGATGAGTCACATTTTAGTTGCATTTTCTTTCAGTCACAAGATGGCCGCCACGTTTGCCACGTCAACAAGTGTTTTATTAAATATCTTTGGGGTCCGACATATGACGGCTAACAGAACATGCACATTTGCAGGAACAGGCTCTGAAAAGCATTTCTATGATTTCTATGGACATTAACCAGACAAAGGGTTGGTGCGCACTGTTACCATGCCAACTATTTAGGCGCTTAAAAACGAATAATAAAAAACGAGTAAATGTTTTATAAACGATGAATGCCTTGGTGGTAGTAGTGGTGGGGCAGAAAGGGCACGTATTTTTAGCCGGAATATTTTAGCGAGTGTAAACATGAGAAACTGGAGGTCACGTATGCGCCCGTGGACAGCCGCGCTAACATGCTAACAGCCCCATCCATCACCGCCGTTTTAGCTTAATGAAAGTGAGCCGTGTCCACTGTATTGACAGGACGGGGGGAGAGGAGCCCATCCATCAAAGCGCATTATTACCGGCGCCCCGTAGAGAGGAAGCATAACAAGAGTACACGTGCATGTGGACTCCGAGACGCCCCGGGAGCACTTTAAAGGTCCCGTGTGGTACTTTGTTAAAGCGGCCGGGTATTATTGCTCTTTTGCAGGTTTTTGCCGATAGTTTTAAACACATCTCGGTCACTGTCTTGTGTTGTGCTGGTTAGAAAGCAATGTATTGATCTAAAACGGCTTATTGAAAGCACTCATTGTGTACTGGCATGAGAACATGATGGCTGCCTGATGCTAGCTGGAAACGTCTAAAAGCAACAGTAACACCATTTTAAAAAGCGACAAAAAGTGACGAAAGTGTGATGAAAATGCAACAAATAAAGCCCCCAAAAAACGACAAAATTTAGATGGAAAAAGTGACATAACCACGACAACAACAAAAAAAGCGGCAAAAGCGTGCTGGAAGCCATGACTAAAGAGTGATGAAAAAGCAACAAAAACAAAGCCACGAAAGAGCGACAAAAAGGTGGCAAAAAATGCGATGAAAAAGTGACCCAAACACGGCAAAAAAAACAAAACAAAAACGAAAATACTATAAAAATGCAGAACAAAAAAGCGGCGACAAAATCAGTTGCGATCAGTTCTGTAGGTCTTAGCTTTCAAATGAGGCGTCACACTGGTCTGCAGGCTGTAAGCTCCAGTCGAGGAGCTTTTAGACACATGACTTCTGATTAGACTTTTATGATGGCCGTCTCCCTTGCACTTCTAGTTAGAATAGCATAATCTCCAACAAATATTTTGTGGATTGCGTGGCAGACAGTGAGTTAATCATTGACAGTCACTGGAAACATGTTAAAAACATTTTGTTACATGTAAATACCTGGAATAGGAATTGTATTTCTTTTGTCTTACACCTAATGGCTAATGTTGGATCTTATTTGGCTTGTTTGAATCTTGACGCTATTTCAATTAAAGAGTGGGTATTATGCTTTTTTCAATCACATAGCACCAGTCTATAGCATACTACAATGATGACGTAACCTTCTGTTGGTCTGTATATGCAGTAAATTAAAATAACTGCCTTGAATAAAATTGCTCTCTCAAAATGGCTGTACTGAACGTCTTGAAATAGGCCTCTGTCTCTTTAAGAAGCTTTCCGACACGCCCCCTTCAGCACACTGCTGTGGCATCTAAACAACACTACTGTGCGGGGAGGGGCTCTGCTGAGCTGAGGAGCAGTGGTTGGTGGCTTGGCTGGTGACGAAAGGTCCAGAGGCGTCTCCAGGAGGTGGGGGCGTTCCTAGGAGGACTGAGGCATAGCTACACCTAAAATGGCTGCCGTCTAAGTTTTTACTGATTACTCAAAAATATGTGAATGAGCCAAGGCAACACTCCAGGCATGTGTTTAATGAGGGAATGACATAATAACATGATATAAAGCTTGAAAAGTCGATTTTACATAATACCCCCGTTTTAATGGTTTTATAAGTATCCTCCTGTTCTTGAAATATGAGACACATTTAATTTCTAATTATGGAGCCCATCAGGAGCAACAATGGAATTAATTATTGCACAATACTTTCGGAAAGAAGGGACTAACTATTGTCAAATTTTATGAGCTAATATTCACTTTTAATAAGCTATGTTATGTTGAATTGTGAAATAACACAATCATATTTTTTTAACCATAGCTAATTGCTTATTGGAAAAATATCCAGTTAACAGGAACAGAGAACAAAGCTACATCTCGTGGTCACTTGTGAGGCCCATTGCTACAGTTTGGTGAAGTTCGTCTGTTTGTAAGTTTGAATGTTTTCCCTTACGGCTGTGTTTCATTTCTTTCATGCGCGCTTCAGTAATTCTGTCCAGATTTGGAGCATCGTTAAAGTTTATTGTCATTGCTATGCTTTAGAGATACACTTTTATCTGCATACAATCAGTATTATCGTTTATTGAGATATTTTCCTGCCTCAATACTATATCGGACTTCAAATTTGGTATCGTGAATATCGTTGAAGTGTGGTATCGGGGGTAAATGCAATGGTACCCATCGACACCATCTTTGACGCCATCAGCTGCAGCACTTCTTGTATCCCTGACTGGATGAATGAGCCTTGTTTGGATGGCGCGTCGGAACTTAAAGATGGCGTACGTGCGTGGGTGCGTGTGTGGGTGCCCTGCCCGCTGCCTGACTCAGTAGAGGTCTCCTAGCACAACGGAGGCTTATGTAAGCGCGGCGGAGCTCAACTGTGAAGGCGTGAGAGCGAGAGACGCATCATGTGAATATGCTTTAAAAGGCCTGTGTTTACGCTGGCGAGAACGCGGCCAAGGTGTTCATGTCGGCTGATGCCTTACAAGGACGATCGTTACGTTCCTGCCGTTGTAGACAGTGAGGCGTAGGGTAGACGCATAGATCTGTAGGAACGTAAACAACACCTCGCCACGCTGCCTGTGTGAGTGCAGTGTCGGTGAGCTGGAGCAGCCATACGTTTTGTTTCAAAGCACCTTTCGAAACACTCAAGGACGAAAGGAGAAAATGACACACTGAATGATTAGGTTTGTGGATTATCTTCAGTATTCGTCAGCATATGTTCAAAACAATAAATACTGTGTAACATTTCACCCAATAGAAGAAGAGTTCAGGATCGGATCCTGGTCTCGGCTTGCCTCTCCACAGACTTTGCAGGGAGTGGGACGGCACGAAACGCCTCGGGTCTTTTTCTAAATGCTTTGATTTTGCCCCCCAACAGTCTAGAGGAGCGCTCATCACTGATGCGGTCGTGATCAGTCTGGGGGGCAAAGCTCTCGATTTACTGGTCGATCTACGTTCCTACTCTCACCTATGGTGATGAAGTCTGGGTAATGACCGAAAGGACACGATCGTGGATACAGACGGGCAAAAAATTGTTTCTTTCCTATTTTCCAGGGAGAAATAGGAGCTCATTCACCCAAAGTCACTCAATCCGCTGCCTCTGTGACTCGGCCCAGATAAAGTGGGGAAAATAGATGGATGGCTTGTATTTTGATAACCCACTGCAAAAACAGCACTGTATGCATCTGTCTGAGCTTTGTACAGTATGTATTGTATGTATTTATTTTATTTATTTAAAGAGAAAATGCATATTAATGAACATGTAATTATGCCAGAATTAGCCAAAGGCTACTGTCTGTAGACCCTGACAGATCAAGAAAATACAAATAAACAGTGTACAACAATCATGACAACAGATCATCCACACAATTCAACACTTGAGACAAGAAACTTAAAGTGCATATGACAGATTTTAATGCTCTTGAAAATATGACTTATTTAAATGGATTACATGAGTTGCAAGTTCATCAGTTGCATAGTTATCATTTTTTTCAGTGAAGCAGCAATTTTAATGAAGAAATATTGGGTAGAAAAGTTATTTTTATTTGAATTTTTAAGCTGCTGACAGGAAGTGACATAAAAGAAGGTAACATTCCATAGCAGTTTACCTTCTTCCATGTCACTTCCTGTCGGTGTCCAATAAGGAAGTGAAAACATAAACATCACAAAAATGCTCAAACTAAAGAAAACTGGGTATAATCTTTAGCAAAATCTTAAATATAATCGTGTTAACTGTGTTTTAGCAAAAATTGTGTCTAATGTGTCATATGCACTTTAAGAACAATGGTCAGTGGTCACGTGTCTGGTTCCCCTTCAGCCAACATTTAAGTTTTGTTTGAAATACTATGGCTGAGGTACAGTCTGTTTCCTCAGTCCATTTCACTGACAGCACCTGTGACTAAACACAGTGTGTCTATAAGGTACCACGCGGTGGCCTCTGTGGCTCTGCTCACTTTACCACTTGTACTGGATTGGAACTTAATACATTCATTCAGGGATGATGGAGCAAGTCCATGCAACATCTTATAAACCGAACATGCCAGTTTAAATGTGGTAACCTTTTCAAATGTAGAATGTTATATTATTTATGTATTAACCAATGATGAAATGAAAAGTTTTATTTTTTTTAATCCATTTTTGTTTTAGCTTTTCATACAAAGACTATATAAGACTGGTTTCAAAGTAGTCAGGCTTGTCATTGTGGTATCGCTGGCTTTTTTAGTTTAGTTGCTCTAGTGCAGTGGATCTCACTTTGTCCTTCCAAGTAGGTCATACCGCCTTTGCTCTGCTCAATCCTGTCAGATCTCAGAAACTCAGCAGGGAAGGCCATGTTGGTACTTGGATGGGAGACCGATTGCAACACCAGGACGCCTGGGTGAATGTAGTGTGTGAGTGGTTGGTGGTGGTTGGAGGGTCCGATGGTGCAGCCTCGCTTCTGTCAGTCTACCCCAGGGCAGCTGTAGATACAATAGTAGCTTAATCCCACCGAGTATGGAGTGAATGCATAATGCAATGTAGTGTCCAGAAGAGAGGCATATAAAACCAATGCATTATTACCACCAGGCCTAGATCAAGATCCAAATAGATGTTCAGTAATGGGACTAAAACATGTCTAAACTGGATGTACCATAAACTAAACCATCACTAAAGTAAAAATGAAATGACGCTTAATGAAATAGTTGACCTCTCATGAAAGGCCATACCGAGCGTCGCACCAGCTCTGCTCTGGTCTTGACCTGGTCCAGAACCTGGTCAAAAACACTAAAGGTTTACAATAAACATCACAATTAGTAGAGCAGAAACACTCAGCGAATGAAGACAGAGGCATGTCAAATTTGGGGCTAACGCAAAAAGTTGTGTTATACAGGAAATGGACTTGTTTTGTGTGTTCCTTCCAGAGAGGGCAGCACCAGTATCCTGAACAACCTGCTGTCGCGCATGGAGCAGTACGCCAACAACCTGGAGAAACTGGTGGAGGAGCGCACGCAGGCCTACCTCGAGGAGAAACGCAAGGCCGAGAACTTGCTCTACCAGATCCTACCACAGTAAGCTCATGTTTGACACTGTTTTCAGCTCATTTAAGCCTCCATTCATCGCAGAAAATGTTGTTAAGCAGATTTGGGCTAAAGTCTAAAGCTGAGCTCACACTACACAGTTTTTTTTTGCCCGATTTGGCTATAATTCTCAGTCGCGGCGAGTCTTCCCGAGTCAGGACTTCAACTAGTCATCGTTAAAGACATTGTATTTTTATTCGGGCATTAGAATGGCATCAAAAGCATTACACTAGTTTTCAAAATCTCTCAATTTTTTTAAATTGTGATACTTGTCGTGCGCTAACTTAAAAAAACAACATACGGGTCCATTTTAAAGGTGCGTTATGAAACTTGCATTATGGAAAACTGCGTATTTGACCTTTTTAGTGACACAGCAGCTGTATGAGTGGTGGGAGCTTATAAGGCTCTTCTACCATCCGGGTACTTTCAGAGCGCCGCAGATGTGGAGGTGAAAACAATGGCGGTATTAAACAGTGTTTTTGCCTGTGAGTGACAGATTGTGTTCGATAAATTTAGTTTTTCTCAGTAAATCCGGCCTAAAAGCTGTTGTGCGGTCGGATGTTTCATGTTGTGGGAACTACAGCTTCAATCTTTTAAACTGAGTAAGTTTTATGATTAGAATCGACGTCTGCAGATCTAAACACATTGTGTGGATTATGTTTTAAAGTTTAACGTAACTGTGCCGGACACATCAGGCTCTAAATTCTACCATTTACTTTGCTTTAAACATAAAATAAATTGTGGTTACACTTTAGAATACGGCCCAGTAACTCCTAGGTAGTTACTGTAGTACATCCCTGGTACTTACAGAGATAATTACCAAGTACTTACAGTGGTACGTTTAGGTAAGTACCTAGGAGTTACGAGGTCGGCCCATTAGTCCAACGTCTCATTATTCTGAAAATCACCCATTGAGTAGGGGTGCCATTAGGGTTAGGGTTATATTTTCGTAATAATGAGACGTCGGACTAATGGGTTGTTGGACCAATGGCATGGCAGGGAGTTACCAGGCCATACC
This sequence comes from Neogobius melanostomus, assembly GCA_007210695.1. NCBI lineage: Eukaryota > Metazoa > Chordata > Actinopteri > Gobiiformes > Gobiidae > Neogobius > Neogobius melanostomus. The sequence goes on along the minus strand of VHKM01000542.1, from coordinate 213,329 downwards.
ACTGTAAGTACCAGGATGTACCATAGGAACTACCTAGGAGTTACTGGGCCGTATTCTAAAGTGTTACCTAAATTGTTAATCAAATGTTTAATGTCATTACATGTGTTAGCCAAGTCATGCTTTAGCTAAATCTAAAGCTGAATAAACTAGACAGAACGTCGCCTAAAAGCTTCTAAAACATTTTCTCGTCAGCCTTACGTTTAACTTAGATCATGATTATTTCCTATAAGGCGAAACATAAATGCGTGAAATTCAACACAAAGTTATGATGGATTAGCGACGTGTACTAGGCGACCTCTTGGCAGTTTGTACAAACATTAATCGAGACCAATTAAGTCAAATTTCTGTTTATATCAGACTTTTGCCTCAATAGGCAGGTTACCATGATAATCAAATCACATTTCATCACAATCCGACAATTATTCACCTTAATAAATCCTCTCAAACAACCACCAAATATCAGCGATCTCCCATTGTTTTCAATGAAGCGAGAGCGCTGTATTCACCTCCGCTTCATTTGTGACGTAAGACCGTAGAGCCCTATTTGTATAGCGCTTTTCACATGACACAAGTCACCCAAAGCGCTTCACACAGTGTAGGGATTTGCACTTCCACTCCACACTCGGATGTATGTATGTAGCTACAGTTTCCTCTGGGATAGACTGACAGAAGCATCAGAAACATCTGCGCCAACGGTCCCTCTAACCACTACCACCGGGGAGAACATGCAAACTCCACAGAAAGACCCAGTCCGGCCTAGATCGACCCGGACCATGTTCCATAAATCCCCTTTAACTTATTTCAACATTTTATACAGTTGATTCCCGTCAGCCGAGGACTATAGTGTGACTGACCTAAATGGAGTAACTGACTCATATTGCATAATGTCTGGTGTGTGTGTGAACAGTTCTGTGGCGGAGCAGCTGAAGAGAGGAGAGACGGTTCAGGCTGAAGCTTTCGACAGCGTGACCATCTACTTCAGCGACATCGTGGGCTTCACCTCCTTGTCTGCCGAGAGCACCCCACTACAGGTACCGGACAGTCCCGCGCACACGCTCTGGTAATGCGCTCCGGTTTACATTAGTTTTTTTTTTCCCCCATAGACTTTTCAAAAACTTTTCAGGTAAAGTGCTCATAACTGCTGCTCTGCAACCACATTGTACATAAGGACCGCCGCGAGTCCCACTTCTACACTTCTGTCGCTCCATCCTGTTAAAGAGGGGGTATTATGCTTTTTTCAATCACATAGCACCAGTCTATAGCATACTACAATGATGACGTAACCTTCTGTTGGTCTGTATATGCAGTAAATTAAAATAACTGCCTTGAATAAAATTGCTCTCTCAAAATGGCTGTACTGAACGTCTTGAAATAGGCCTCTGTCTCTTTAAGAAGCTTTCCGACACGCCCCTTCAGCACACGGCTGTGGCATCTAAACAACACTAGTGTACGGGGAGGGGGCTCTGCTGAGCTGAGGAGCAGTGGTTGGTGGCTTGGCTGGTGACGAAAGGTCCAGAGGCGTCTCCAGGAGGTGGGGCGTTCCTAGGAGGACTGAGGCATAGCTACACCTAAAATGGCTGCCGTCTAAGTTTTTACTGATTACTCAAAAATATGTGAATGAGCCAAGGCAACACTCCAGGCATGTGTTTAATGAGGGAATGACATAATAACATGATATAAAGCTTGAAAAAGTCGATTTTACATAATACCCCCCTTTAATAATAAGAGTTTCAGAACTCTTGACTTTCCCCATAATATTGCAACTTTACTGGTGTGGAACTACTAAATCCAATGTGAAGAAAATCTGCGTGGGGCGGAGACACTGATGCTCAGATGTCGCTTTGAAACAAATTCCTACAAAGCTCCTTATCCTCGTAATCCTGTTAGCCGTTGTGGATCGAGCCCCTTGTCTCCAGCGGCACTAGCTCCTTCTTGTTAATTTGACAAGCCGGTGGCAGGATTTGCGCACTTTTCTTAAAGATCACAGCTTTGCAACAACAACATGACAACATATCAAGAGTTTGTTGTCCGTCCAATTTTACTAATGGCCAGATTTCCATAATGAGTTTGAGTTGACGGCACTTGAAGTAGGTCGGTGACATCTCAACGTCCTGAGAGAGTTGAACCTGGGCCTGAACAACTGCAGCAGCCGCAGATCAGAACAGTTAGTTACATCCTGGCACTGACATTATTTTTAGGGTCAAGCAGTGTTTATGGTGGTTACTAGAGCTTATGTCACGATACAATACCACGATACTTAAAGGGGGGTATTATGTAAAATCGACTTTTTCAAGCTTTATATCATGTTATTATGTCATTCCCTCATTAAACACATGCCTGGAGTGTTGCCTTGGCTCATTCACATATTTTTGAGTAATCAGTAAAAACTTAGACGGCAGCCATTTTAGGTGTAGCTATGCCTCAGTCCTCCTAGGAACGCCCCCACCTCCTGGAGACGCCTCTGGACCTTTTGTCACCAGCCAAGCCACCAACCACTGCTCCTCAGCTCAGCAGAGCCCCCTCCCCGCACAGTAGTGTTGTTTAGATGCCACAGCAGTGTGCTGAAGGGGGCGTGTCGGAAAGCTTCTTAAAGAGACAGAGGCCTATTTCAAGACGTTCAGTACAGCCATTTTGAGAGAGCAATTTTATTCAAGGCAGTTATTTTAATTTACTGCATATACAGACCAACAGAAGGTTACGTCATCATTGTAGTATGCTATAGACTGGTGCTATGTGATTGAAAAAAGCATAATACCCCCCAGTGGCGTAGCCAGAAAAAGACACTGGGTGTGCACCAGCAAACACTGGGTGTGCCAAATTTATTCTCAACAAATAGAACTTTTTTTTCTTACTGTGTACATGTAATGCCCCTCTGACGGGGGAAAATGTTGACAGTTTCATAATTTGCTTAAAGCTGAGTGGCAAGGGCTCCCCCTACAGGCCTGCAGGCAAAACTAATAAATTCCGACTTGCATATTCAAAATCAATGGCTGGCATTAACTTGTATAATCAAACACATTCTCAACTTCTGAAATACATCATAATAACTTTTCAACCTTTAAACACATGTTTTTAACGCGATTTAAATTTTGATTTGATTTGATTTGAATATTTTATTTCGAGCTAAAGAAGAAAAGAAAAAACAGAAATATATATATACATAATAAAGAAAAAGAAAAAGAAAAATAATTTACATTACAGCTCGAAAAGGAGTGGGAAGAAGACAAGCTTATTGACTCCCACCCCTGTTCATAAACTTCAATAACAATAACTATAACAATGACTGACAACAGTGCATATTTCTTGCCTTTTTACAAACAACTATCAACCGAGTTGGTTACATATTAACAAATGCGACACTGCATTATACCAGGTCAACATTCACAGTATCTCACACGCTCAACATACATAACTCAACATAAATGAGTTAACACTCAACATAAATGAGTTAACACTTTTCACATGTATTTCCTGTCATATTTATAAGTAAACTTGTTTATCTTATCCTGTTTATTTCTTACTCACACTATCACATGTATTATTTAAGCATCTGAACTTCCCACCTTCTTATTGCAGCTTCACAAGGCAAGGCGGCGTGGCTTGGCCTTGAATAGGTTTATTATTTCGTCCAGTTTGTCTGCAAGTAGTAGCTAGGCTACCAACACTTTTATCGCTCCTGCAGTGCTCGCTGTGCGGGAGGGTCACAGTCAGGTCATTAGGTTGGTTGCCAGGTACAGGTGTCACAACCCCCTTCGCCTGATAACACTTTTTTATTGATTGATCGAGTTAACATGCCCAGTGCAGGTGTCGCAACGCATCGCCTGGTGGCAATTTTTACAAATTGATCGACTGGTTATCAAACATGTTAGGAAAAGCTACATACCGTAAATCCTCTAATATAGGCCGGGGCCTTTATTTACTCAAGCACATGGAGGACCAGGCCTTTATTGGAACCAGGCCAAAATTAGAGACAGGCCTTTATTTTTATTTGAGCAAAACGGACGACCAGTAGAATGAAGAAAACGAGATTTGTGTCCATTGAACCTAAAATATTAGGTTCATTTATTAATTAACATTGCAAACACTCTCCCAGCGGAACATTGACACTTTTTATTTTGTAGGGACAACAGGAAGCATTTCGCTGCTGTTAGCAGAACATTGACATCAATGTCACTGCAGGTTTCTCTTTCTTTCTTTTTTTCTTTTTTTTTTTTACCGTGGACCGGATTATTTGTTGTTATCTGGTGTAAAGGCGAGTTTAGACGGAGCGTTTGTGTTTGTGATCGATCATAAACAGACCGAGAGAAGACGAGACGCTCGCGCCGATCGGAGGAGTTACTTTGAGGTGTGGAACTTTACCTGCACACGGAGCCGCTGGATGAGCTTTGAGACTTTATTAAAACCCTGGAGGGTCACACAACATTTGTTGCTTGCCCTGTTATAGTCACAGAAGGTTTGAAAAGTGGCTAAATCTGTCTCAAAGTTACGCTTGGATCAGCTCCGCTCCGCAGCAGCGTTCCCTCTCTCGGCCTGGGTTCCCGTTTGTTTACTCCTGCACGTGGGTTATCGTTTACACGAGTATGAGACAAATTCCGAACATGGGAAATATTTCTACCGTTATAGTTTCTAATAACAGCCCCGGCCTGTTTGAGAGACCAGCTTTTATTTGCCTCCACCAGCTACATGTAATACAGGCTATTAGAGGATTTACGTTATATGTAAAAAAAAAAAAAATGCATTCAGTTTTGGCTACGCCAATGATACCCCCTCTTTAAGGATGCCGATAAGATTAGGGCTGGGTACCAAGTTTGAGGCCTGTTGGTCCAGGGACTGTATTAAAGGAAGTGACTTGATTGTTTCAGATCAAATAAATGATTTAAAAAAAATCTTTTTTTAAAGTATTTTATGCTCCTTTCTGAGAGTCCAGAGTTCCAGAGTCATGTGTTATGAGCAAGTGCAATCTGACATTTATTGAAGTGCATTAACACAACGAAATGTAGGTTTAACATAAAGTGCTGTGTGATTCCAAACACTCCTGCTGCTCATAAAGAGCTTATTACAAATAGAGCTGCCAGTGCTGCACACGGCCAGTAAACATTTGAAAAGTATTGATACTTTGACAAGATATCAATACTTGGTAGTGTGACAAAAGCATATCACAGTATATATTGTCCCAGCCATAGTGGTAACTACAGGTGAAACTCGGAAAATTAGAATATTGTTAAAAAGTGGATTCATTTCTGTTATTCATCTTAAACTGTGAAATGAATATAGACTCATTACATGCAAAGTGAGATACATGTATAGCCTTTATTTGTCATGGTAAATGGTAAATGGACTCAACTTACAGTATATATCGCTTTTCAACCTTTATCAGGCCCAAAGCGCTTTACAGTAAGGAACCAGTCACCCATTCACTCTCTCATTCATACACCAATGTACGCAGACACTGGAGGCGGAGTGGGTGAAGTGTCTTGCCCAAGGACACAGCGACAGTGTGCATTTGCGGGAGCTGACAGGCCCTTTACGAAAACAACAAGGTTCAACATTTGGGGATTTTCACTTCGGACATTTCATGCAAAAAGTGATTTTACAAGTTATGAAATCTCAAACAATTGACTGGCTGATAAATGCCAACTGTGACCATCAATGTCTGTCTGAAAGGAAAATAAAAATCCAGATTGGATTTTCTTTTTTTGACGGCTTTTGATGCCACAGTTGGTGTTTTTCAGCAAGTCTTGATTCATGTGCCCAGTCCTCCACCTGTCCCTCACAGATTTCACAAGACTCTGTTGTTTGTCACTTGTCCATTCAGTGTTGCTCTTTGAAGACACTCGACTTGGAGACTGGTCATTTCTGTCATAAAGGACTTATGTTTGCTCTCTTCAGGTGGTGACGCTGCTGAACGATCTTTACACATGTTTCGACGCCATCATCGACAACTTTGACGTCTACAAAGTAAGTCGGACACTCTGGAAGTGGAGGCTGATGTTACAATCCATTATTTGGCCTATGGGGAAAATGTGTGGAAAATGTACTTCCACAACTGGTCATTGCTGAGCTCTGGCAGTATGGTGATTGAAGAACTTAACAGAGCTTTAACTGCACTCTGTGGACAAACTTAGCTGCCGTGCTGTGAATTAAACAGTATAATTATAGTTTAATCCGTTCTTAACACACGGCACAGAGATAAAACAGTTTAATGGATGAGTTCGAGTCATTTGAGTCTGCTTTAACCATGGTCCCGCTAAAGGCATTAGAAGTCTCTCTGAGCGTGGCGCGTTAATGCATAGTATAAAATAAAGGTTTTTCAGGTTTTCAAGTCATCTGAAATGGGAACAGATGGAAATACTTTACAGCCCAGCGTTAGTTTCTTTGACTCAAATATTTTCTCATGTCTCGTTTTAGTCAAAGTAGTATTTTTGCGGACTAAATTTAGACTAAAGAATCACCGCGGGACCGCAGGTAAAAGTAAAATCTTTATGGGTATTCGTGCGGGATTAGCAATGCCGTTTCTTGTACTTTTTCTCTTTTATACTTTTAAAATAAATAAACAAACAGCATTTGGGTCGGGGTAATGCTTTGATTGCATGATATTACAATAGATTGAATGTGGACATAAAGAAACTGTTGAAAAGACGTTTTGAATTTGTATTTTTTATTTTTGTATTTATTAGTTTATTTAAACAGGGACAATGCACATTAATTAACATCACTGTAAATGTGCCAGTTTTAGCTCCAAAGCTAATTTTCAACTGTAGTCCCTGGGCAAGATGTAGATTGCCAACAATATATAACAATAACAACAACAATCATTATTAACCTAAAAATGTTAAAACAATTCATTAGTATGAGCTCACACACAACCTATGTTAAAATTCGGCAGAAACACTACACCATAGACAATTACACAATTAGACAATTGATTGCCCTATTTAGACTTTTATTACGCTGGTTAAAAACTTTCCGACTCCGACATGTCAATTTGCCCGGGACTAGAATTATCTGAGGACCTCGGAGTTTGCAGAGTTACCCAAGATCGGGGAACCTTTTACCTTCCATATTCCCAACAGGGCAGATTCACTTTTTACCTGAGGTCCCTAGGTAACTATAGGGTTAAATTAGGGTGACCAGATTTTCCAACTTAAAAACTGGGACACATTTCGGGAATATGCCGCAGGGTTCCAAATCTTGATCATCTTTTCCAACGCTGAATGGTAAAACTGTTAATGTCTCATGACATGCGCCAATTCGCATTGAGGAGATGCTAGATTTGACATTTTTAATTGGTTTATACTTGGTAATTGATAATCACATGGGCCAAAACATTCATTTTCAAGTGAAGTTTGTTACTTTGGGGACTATATTGGCCAAAAACCTGGACAACTGGGACAGAGACTGAGTAAAACTGGGACAAATCAATAGTTTTGGAGAAGTCTATTGGGACGTGGGACAAAGGACTCAAAACTGGGACTGTCCTGGGTAAACTGGGACATCTGGTCACCCTAGGTTAAATACAATGTTCACAAACAGAGCAATTCTTCCTTTTTACTGCAACAGAAGTTTATTTACACGCCTGGATGCCTCAACCGTCTCCTGACTATTCCCCAAAACATCCAGTGGTGGACACGTTCATCGATTTTATTATCAATGTTATAGTTTTTCTTTCCTTTCTGTGAAAGTGAACTTAAAAGTTGACAAATTGCAAATTGTGAAAAAAAAAGAACACAACACATGGCCAAATTTACATGCATTTATACAGATGTACTGGAGTAGAACGTATTATATTTATCTTCCAAATGTAGTGAAGTATTAAGTTTTCAACATAAACGCTGCTCAAAGTAAAGTAGAGATCCTTTAAAGCTCAGAAACGTAGGTATATTGACTTTGTTACTGACCACCTCTGACATGTGCCAGGTGGAGACGATCGGCGACGCGTACATGGTGGTGTCCGGTTTGCCGGTGAGGAACGGTAAACTCCACGCTCGGGAGATCGCCAGCATGTCTCTGGCTCTACTCGAACAGGTCAAAACCTTCAAGATCCGCCACCGGCCCAACGACCAGCTGCGGCTCCGCATCGGCATTCACACAGGTAACACAGCAACAACGTGGAGAACAACCAACGTATGCACAGCGGTGGATATGTGAACTCGAACAAATCCATCTTTCTCTCCGACCCATCACACTGGGCCTCATTCTTGAACATCTTCTTTCAAAAAACGTTCTCAAAAAGGCAGTGTCAGAAAACTGCGGCAGATTCACGACACATTCTTAAGTTGGGAAAATGGTTTGCATCTTTGTTTTGAGGTTAGTCTAATTAGCATAATGTCACCGCCTCATATACCATAAAAGGACAAGAAGTGCCGTGTGCAACAGGCAGAGGACACAAATGACAAAACACAATCCCCGAACTAAAAAGCCCAATTACAGATACTTACTTACAAAAGCTTTTTCTTTCTCGTCTCACATGTGAGCGTGGGTCCACCCCTTAAATGTCACATCCTATTTTTAAGAGGCAGCATTAATTGCAAACGTTTAAAGCTTTAGCAGTTATACATTTGTTCTTTAAACGTGCCGTTAATTAAACTAAATAAAAAAATAATTTCACCAACTTAATTCCGAGTAAACAAGGGATATGTCATTTATTATAATTTTATTTACATGTTTCCTGGAATTATGCACTTTTCTGTTAAAGGATATTCAATTATTTATTACGAGAAGTGAAAGAGACAGGTAAGCGGGGAGCGCGTCTTTGGATCATATATTTAAACGCAGGTGCTCTTCAAGGATCCGGTATACACAAAAATGAAGCTAGAGCTGAAGAAGGCGATCCGAGCCACTCTGACTAGATAAAAATCCTTTATTATAATCGGGACATCACAGGCTTAAACTGACACGTTTCGACCACATACGTGGTCTTCGTCAGGGCACAGATTAAAATGCGAAGAGTGTTACCAGGTGGTATTAATGGTGATCATGTCACGTGTGCATGGTCACATGCACATAGGTGACCACCCGCAGGTATACAGACATTATATTGACAATGAACACTATACAGTACAAAGTTGCATTGTGCAAAATTACATATAAAAACAAATGTAGACTTAGAACTCTTTCACAAAGAGAAACTTATTGGATTCAAACACTAAACGCTACCACCATCATCCTGGCTTGAACGAGGATGTTGATTTTTACCTAGTCAGAGTGCCTCGGATCGTCTTCTTCAGCTCTAGCTTCATATTTATTACGAGATTTTGAATGTACAAATATATATGACTCAGGGGCATGATCGAGCATGTGACTGGAGATGAAGAGTCCTCCTGACTGTTCTTAGGATTTATTCTTCCAGAGGAATGTTTTTAGCTAAGAACAAATGTTGTGAATGCCAAAAACCGTCCTAAGAAAGTGTTAAGAACCATGTTGTGCGTAAGAACGTGTCATGAATGAGGCCCATCGTGCCAAAGGGTCAAAGCGCAAGTGTTTATCTATTTAACAACCTGATTACTCCTTTGTCTGCGTCTGTTTATGTCTTCTGGTCTGAATACATTACACTCTGAGGCTTTGCACTTTCAAACAGGAGATTCCACACCCTCTGAATGAGGGTAGTCCGCCGTCTCTGCCTCTCCAGTGAAAGCCCTGCTACATGTCAGACCAGGGCGGGATTATAAACACTACGGCCATAAGCGGCTTTTAAACATGCCCAGGTGCCAACTTTGTTATGAAGAAGAGGAGTTCTAAACGATTATCCTCTCATTCATACAACAGTTATTATTCTCAATAGTCTAATGCTTTCCACATGATTAATACAGTTTATATGATGCCCTTAAACAGTGTGGTCATTAATTACATACCGGGATAAGTGTTTTGCTTCGACGGCTCTGGTTTACTAAATGGGTACTGCTTTTACAACAGGGAGTCTGATGTTTCCTGGAGTCCACCACCAAACCTCCAATCCACTTTATTTCTATAGCACATTTTATAAACAAGCATTTCCAAAGTGCTGCGATGGTAGGAATAAAAAATAATATAAATGAACACAAACCAATAATCAACTAAAAACATTAAAAACAATACAATTATAAAACATAAATAAGCTACAATAAAATGTTTAAGGCATCAACAAATGAAATACAATTGTTAAAAACAATAAAATAAAATAGAAACATGACCACTCATTTCAATGCTGAGCTATAATCCAGAGAAACCCGTTCGGTACTGTCCAGCACTCAAACTGCGTTTATCATGATGCTGTTAGCTAAAATTGTGGCTTTTGACCCTTAATGAGAGAGGTCTACGGATGCTTCATGTTCGAAGCAGCCAGAGGGAAAACAGAGAAGGGAAAATCTTCCTCCCATTGCTCCACTTTAACAAATGCTGAATTATGAACATAGTTTTCTACTAAATAAAGGTACAGAGACATGGAGAGGAGCAAAGTGGTTCAAAAGCCCATAAACACCTATGCTAACCAGGAAGCTAACGTTAGCTTCATGCTACATATCAAACGTTAGCTGCTGGACAATTTGCTGTGAAAAAACATCCACATGGACCAGATTTTGGCTTGACGTTTTAGGTGTGTGTAAATAAGATTCTAGTGCGCCGGAAAATCGTGATTCCCCTACGTTTGTTGTAAAAGCGAGGCACACACCACTATTTTTCTCCAACAGAATGCTAACAAATCAATGGCACCGTAATGAATGCTGCAGTTTGAGCGCAGAACGGCTCATAACGGGTTCTGCAATGGTTTATGGCAGACATATGCAATCGACCCGCCGAACAATCTGGTCCGACCCACTCTGGCCCATAATAAGTCAAGAATAATAGGCTCATATCCAAGTCCACGACAGCTTAGACACTCTGCACAAAACAGATTACAGAGAAAGAATTATTGCAGTGCCTTAGCTTTTTGAGTATAGAGTCAGAACTGTGGTAGAATCGAGTCCAACAGCTGTGACTGGGAGCACTGGCTATTTCCTTTTGTTGACGCATATTAAGTAGCCATGTGCTTCTGGTGCATGCCTAAGGTTAGGCTTTCACTTCAGAATAATACAACATTCCTGGAAAAAATTGGTTTGTGGGCTTTGTATATGCGGAGAATACTTCTAAGTTATGCAACAAAATCAAATACATATCAGAGCGCCTCAGCTGTAGAAGAAGAATCATAACCTGGTTAAAAGTTCAAAACAATGTTTCCTATGCCCTTTCAGAAAAATGTCTCCCCAGTCCCGACAGGGCATAGACAGTTTGGCGGCGAGAAGGATATAGTGGCTGCGATAGTGGTAAAACAGCGGAGGAGGGTAATTGAAATTGTTAGTGTGACCAAAGGGAAGATGAGTGTAGCTCCCAAAAGCATGGTATTGGATCAGTCAATTGGATTTGGCACTCGTCGATCCCGATACCTGAGTAATCCAATGTATCTGTGCTGTCCCCACAGGGCCAGTGTGTGCCGGAGTGGTGGGGCTCAAAATGCCCAGGTACTGTCTGTTTGGAGACACTGTCAACACGGCATCGCGTCTGGAGTCCAATGGAGAAGGTAAGAGATGAGCAGAAATAATCTAATAATGTCCATGGTCTAAAAAGTGAGATGTTAGATGTCAGCTACACTGTGGAACATTCTGGGTCATTTGGATGTGACTAGAGCAACTAAACTGTCACAGCGTGCTGAAAAATAGCAAATGTGCCGGCAATATCGAGACACAGAGGATGCTATTTTTGCAGTGGGTCATCAAAATACAGAAGTTGGACCTCATGTATTAAAGCCTGATGTTTGGCTTCCTGTCGTTAAAGCAAAGCAGCAACATCTCGACAGGCGTCATTCAATGGCAGCAGAGTGCAGTGCTGTTTTTGGCAGTCCTCTAAGTTATAGCCTTAGTGTTATGGACGAAAACGCTTTTTAGTCACATTTTTGTCATTTCTATGTATTCAAATTTTAGTCAGTTTTAGTAAATAAAAAAAGGATTTGTATTTTAACAAATTAGTTTAGTTCGATAACTACTGAAAGATAAGTATTGGAAATTGGGATGAAGGTTAACAGGTTGTATCAAGCATTTGATGGACATGTTACACACACAATAGACCCTTTAATTGTTTGTAAACATTCCGGGCTTAACTAGGAGGCAGGAAGCTAGATTCTCATCTATTTCCATTGTAGCTGTTGTCATGGTAACGATAAACAAATGTCTAACTGTTTTTGGAAATATCAGATAAACCTTATTTTATCGTCTCAAATGTCATTCCTCTTGTTCTGGCACCTTAAGCCAGGGGTTCCCAAACTTTTTTGACTGGGACCCCAAAAATTGACACGTAATCGGGACCCCCATTACATCAAGTTATTCCCTCTTTTGCTACTTTAGGGCAGAAAAAAACATTTTAAAATCAAGTTAATATGTATGTATACTGTTTATTTTGGATATTAAAAAGGATTTTACTAATTATATGCCGTTTTACACTATAAACTGTACTAAAAACAGAAGTATTTTTCATTTTATTTCATCTTGATATCATCTGAGGACCCCCGCCCTCGCGACCCCCGTAGGGGTCCCGACCCCCACTTTGGGAACCACTGCCTTAAGCCACAACAGGACCACATTTTTCAGTTGTAATTTTACACTTATAATCGCTAGTTTTAGTTTAATCTTATTCTCTTGATCCCTTCCTGCCTCCAGCTGATGACACTGATGATGTCAGCAGTTAAAGGGTCTATAGGCAGAAATGTCCTCAATATGAGGCTTTCCCTACAGCGGCCGCTCTCCTCATCCTTTGATCATCGCTCTGATGTTGTTTATTACCAGCGGCGTCAGCACATTTCTCTCAGCGTTCATACTGCTACTGTAATTAAAAAAAAAAAAAAAAGTCTCACTGTCCTGAGAAAAGATAAAGTCCCAGCAGCATCGCTGTCAGACGGCGCAACGTGCGAGTCCATGTGACTTTCAGACTGTATCGGGGTCTTAGAAAAAACTTGGAAATGTCTCGTCATGTTTTAGTCACCAAAGACCTATTTTTAGCTCGTCACTGTTACATGATAATGATAACATGATAACAGCCCTGAAAAAAGGGCTGTCAACAAAATTATTTCTCCATCGTCTTCGTCGCTAACTGCTGTTCGAATTTTGGGGGTAGGCGCTCATAAGCTCATAAGCTTCTTGCTTCAGCCCACTCCTTTTGAGCAGAATGTATACTGCTCAAATAAACTAAACTGAATTGATGGGGCTTCCCTAAAACCCAGTGTCTAATAAGTCTAATAAAATGTTTCGATGTCACATTGCAAGACGTGGGGATTGTAAAATCGTGATCCTGCACTCGTCTCCACTGTGCAATGGTTCAAATGCAGAATCGTAGCTACAAGCAAAGTTTGTCACAGCAGGTTTCAAGTTCCAGACGGCATATGTTGTCTGAGGCAGGTGTTTACTTCTACGAAAAAGTGCCTGTGCTCCATCTCTCGTGACTAGCAGTGCGTTTATATTGTATTTTGTCGACGAGACACTTTACAGGGATCGCAGCTGCAGCGAGAGGATGGCTCACTCCCTCGCAGCTCGTCTTTGGTTGTACGACGGTTCTATTGCAAATCTTTGTCCCTGTTTCAGTCTCACTGTACGACCTCGTTTCGCGCAGATTGCCAATATTGTGCAGTCTACGTTCGGGTTAACATTAACTTGCCATTCTCGCAAAATACAACGTTGATCGCCATTCTGCTTTTAGGCTTGTTTGCTCGAGTGTCCATTACTTCAATCAATGCGTAGCCTATAGCTCCTCCCTTGGTGAACCGGTCCCAGGCAAACGGCTCAGACCCCAACACAGAAGTGGCCCCAGTTTGGACATTCCTCTGAGCTTGGACCTTCCTCTGAGCGTGCATCAGTTCAGTTTAGCCTCCTTAACCGCTATGAAGATGAGCTGATGAAAGATGCATGTATTTTCACCAATAAAACAAACATGTAATTCAATAAATGCTGATATTTTGTTCTGTTTTATTGGATGAAATAGTACACAGTGTGGCTTTAAGTTTCCATACACAGGTCTGGTGTAGTTCTCGTCTTGTGGTGCCTGTCTGCCCTCACATGTGGGTGCTGATGGGGGTATTGATCTTGTGTTTCCTGTATTGGGCCTACCATGGTGAATAATTGATTGCACTTACAGCCTTCCCCGCATGTGCCGAGTCTGCACATCCCCCTCCCAGTGTTCATTTTCACAGCAACGTTTCATTAACTCCTTTTTTCCTTTTCCAGTTTTATTGAGTATTTAGGTCAAGCTCTTTGTGGCCTTTGTGTAGTGTTAGTCAACGAGATGCCTAGCAAATTCAGTCAGCCAAATTTGTTAACGGAACTTTGTCTAACCTGGAAATGTGATGACAACAAAGAATTAATCATGATCATGATAAATGAATTAATGAAGTCAAGATGAATTAATGTGCCCTTATTAAAAAGCGTTACCAATCTGGTCTACAGCCTGCGTTTAGAAACATACGATTTTTCAGGGGAGTCCTTTCTCTCAGGGAGCACTGGAGCACCTGGACGACACCTATGCAAATAGGGAGAAAGTCCAAACTCCACACAGGAAAGGCCTCACCCATTCCGGCATTAAACCTATGACCTTATTCTTTTGAGGCAAGAAACGCTCACCGTTGTGCCACTGTTATCCAATCTATAACATTCAGTTAACCAAAAGTGTTACAAATTGTATTTTTAGCAAATTTACAAATGACAAGTCCAGTTGTTAGTTCCCACTGCAGCGCTGTTCATGGGACCAGGTCGCTTAACAGTGTCGCCTTTGTGTTTCAGCTCTGAAGATCCACATGTCCTCAGCCACCAAAGAAGTCCTGGATGAGTTTGGATATTTCGACCTCCAGCTCAGAGGAGACATAGAAATGAAGGTATCAAAGTCCCGCCATACTTTAACTTAATGAAGCAGCAGAAGGGTGTCTTGCTAGTGGTGTAAAACTGTTAGATGCAGTCGGAAAAATGTAGAGGCACTCTGTTATAGAAGTCGTTTATTCAGACATGGACAACACGTCTAAAAAAGACACCTCACAGGTGTGTTAAATACTGGAGGAATCACGTGGGAGATGTCACTCTTTACACCGTCCGGAACTTCAAGAAAAGATACCTCAGGAGAATGAATTCTTTTCGAAGAAGTCTTTATTTGATTAATATCACACACACAAGTTACATCAGAATAACATCGGGAAGTCTCCCAAGCAAATCTTGTGCTTGCCTCTATATACTATTAGTTCCGCCTCTAGTCCAGACGCACAAACTAACCTTATCTTCAGACATTACGTGCAAGTTTGAGAAAAACAAGTCTATTCTTATCACTAAACATTGTATCTCGGCCAAGATGGATCTGCCAGTAATTTTTCAAGGTAGGACGTTTAGTGAAACATAGCAAACAGAATCATAAGACAAAGACTACGTTGTTCTCCTCCTAACTAGTATTAGATAAGGCTTAAGCAAGTAGCAATACATTTCTTACAGTAAGCAGAAACACATTTTTTCACAGAGACATCATGTGTCCATAAAAATAAGATAATATTAATTCCATAATATACAGAAGTGATCCCTTCTAGATAGATGTGCCATGTTAATTAGATACGAGAAGCAAACAGTTCACTCCCATCTAGAGAGCTTCCTCGAGGCTGCTTTGGTGACCGCCACACACACACCGCATACAGAGGGTACGGAGGCGCTGTATGAAAGATCAATACGCCTGATCCTCAACTGGCATGAAGGACATCTGTTCCAGCTGTCGTACACCGGGGACAGAGCCGTGCGAAATATGTCCCTGACATGGTGCTTCTCTATCTGGTGGGAGCTCTCTAGATTGAAAGTGAAATGTCAACTTCTTCTTAAAATCTAAGACTAGTTCCTTCATTTTAATGTTAGAAGACTGACTTGCATATGGTCGTGTAAGCTGTCAGACATCCACGAGTTATCCACACTAGAGAAAGTCAAAAATAACGTATTTTCCTTTCAAAAATGGATTTGTATCAAGCATAAAGTTTTAGGATCCACTTCCAAATCTCGAAGTGGATGCGGGAAGACAGAAACTAATCTGTTAGTTTCTGTCTGGGTACATCACTGAATCTACCCAGTTCAGTTGACGATATTTGAAAATCTCTACAACGATCGTATTCTGTCTGTGCTCCCTGGCCTAACCTCCTCCTGAACCTGATTTGTGCTTGCTTGTGATGCGTTCAGGTTCACCCGTACACATTTTAGCTGACGTGAGCGTCCTTGAACATATCGACTGTCAGACCATATTGATCGGCCTGTTCCTCTGCGCAGGGCAAAGGGAAGATGAGAACGTACTGGCTCCTGGGAGAGAAGACCGACGTGTATGTCATCTGAGAGCAGCTGCCCCAAAAAAACGGACCAGCAGTGTTGATTTCGACGACCCGTGCATTTCACTGGAGTGTTGGTCAGCGTACGGTATTATTCTAGCTGGCAAAAACAAAACTGATGCTAAATGCTAAACTTTGGCTGTGTCCGAATGTCTAACTGGACCAACACTGCTTTCACGGGACGACCCAAGCGCCAGAGTCAGGTGGTCAGAGCAGCTAGTTCGCTAGGCAGTATTGGATGGATAAGGAAATGGCTTGGATTATTGCATCTTTGCTTAAGGGAGGCGCTATCGATCATTTAGCAGCTTAAGCTAAAGGTCTGTAAATGGTCTCAACTTATATAGCGCTTTTCCACCTTCATTAGGCACTCAAAGCGCTTTACAGCAAGGATCCACTCACCCATTCACACTGTCATTCATACACCAGTGTACACAGACACTGTAGCTAACGTTATCGACATTTTATCGACAGTGGTTTATTCATAAATAATACGCAACATGTGATTAAAACTGCTGGTTGTGATTAGGGATGTCCTAATCAAATATTTTGACACTTCATGCTGGCCGGTACCGGTCCAAAACAGTATTTTTGTATTAATATACTTATATAATATATATTAATATATTTTATATGCTAAATCCTTTGTAGAAATAATAAATTGGAGACCTATTGCATATACAGTAGTCCGCTCTATCTGCTTCTAAAGGCCATTCATGTCTATCGCATTATGTTCAGGGCCTGTACAAGACATAAGCACTAGGAGCACATGGCTAATTATTATGCATAAAACAAAATGTGAGCACCTAAGAGAGTGTTCTCATCAGGACAGCAGATTCAGGACAGCAGATTCAGGACAGCAGATACAGGACAGCAGATTCAGTACAGCAGATACAGGACAGCAGATTCAGTACAGCAGATTCAGTACAGCAATTCAGTACAGCAGATTCAGTACAGCAGATACAGGCAGATTCAGTACAGCAGATTCAGTACAGCAAATTCAGTACATCAGATACAGGACAGCAAATTCAGGGCTGCAAATTCAGGACAGCAAATTCAGGACAGCAGATTCAGTACAGCAGATTCAGTACAGCAAATTCAGTACAGCAGATTCAGTACAGCAGATACAGGACAGCAAATTCAGGGCTGCAAAATCAGGACAGCAAATTCAGGACAGCAGATTCAGAACAGCAGATGCAGGACAGCAGATACAAGACAGCAGATACAGGACTGCAGATTCCCAACAGAAAATTCAGAACAGCTGATTAATTACAGCAGATTCAGGACAACAAATTCAGGACTGCAGATTTGAGACAGCAGATTCACAAGTGTCTTTTGGGGTATCGGACCTGATCCAGTCATGAAATCCGATCCAAACCGATACTCTCAAAACACCTGGATCGGCTACCGATACTGAATATCAGATCGAGACATCCCTGGTTGCAATATTTGTATTCATTTGTGTTGTGTCCAAAGACCTTTCGCTGTCAGTTCTCCTCCGACTCTCGCAATGCATATTCTGCTCACTACTTTTCAGGATGCATTAGAGTGCACACATTATTTCTCTCTGGACATTTGGACACCACTACAAAACGGCGTGTCCAGTGACTATATAGTGCACGGCAAGGAATAGTGTGGACATTCGGGCACAGCCAATATTTCGTTCACTTGACATCATACACTTTTCAAGAGCCTAGAGATCGCTTTTATGTGACATTCCTGGGCGTCAAAGCACTCGCAAGTGTAACGCTCGCTTGGACGGCTAACAGGTTAACTTTTCTGCGCTGTCTGAAGGAGAGTTTATTTAAATTTAATGAATGTCTGGACTCTGTATTTGTATACTCGCAAAAAACGGTCACGGAAATAGGGCAAAGTAAGCTGTGTTGATTTGTAAAAGCTTCTCTGAAATGATTTTAAATCCATAAGCTAAAGTGCTAAAGTGCACCTGTCGTTCAATCACACCTTTTAGTTGGGGAAAAAACAACATAAGAACAAAGGACACAGAGCCTTGTCATGTATATTATTGTGATTATTTTGTATTATTATTATTACCTATAGTTTATTATTGAGATGGACAAGCCAGAATTCTATAGTAGCATTTGTGTAGCTGTCAAAATGTAGATGTTTGGTCTCGTTCATGTTTACGGTTATTATTATTATTGTCAATGCAATTATTTATATACATAAAAGCATAAAATTTTAATACTTCTCTTTCGGCAAAAATGAACTGAGATGATTTTTCAATACAGTTTTAAAGAGATTGCATTATTAAGTCACACAGACGTCATTGTTTTTTCCAATCAAAAGATATTTAAGCCCCAAGAATAAATAGAATTTGAAAGTACAAGGTGAACTAATATGGCAGCAGATAGGAAATCTCTAAATTATCCCAAGAATGTGATCAGAGCCACAGGAAATGGCCATTCTTGCTTACGAACACATCAATTAACTGTCAGAAGTCAATCAGGAGACATTTTATTTTGAATGGAAAAATATATGAGCTAGTTTAGGGATTGATAATCTGTTAAGGCTCATTATTGGGGGAACAGCTCCACCTGGTGGCCGTATCATGCCCTTTGAGACTTCTTTAATCAAGGATTATTTGGGTCTCAAATGCACTTTAACGTTAGCAGTATAGCAGCTAGTAGATTAGCTCTGAATGATCCATGTAGGCCTATATGTTACTCTCACAATCTACAAAACTACAACGTGGGCTGCAGACATTTCATTTAATAACGATACAAAAGGGACTGAATAAAAGCTGAAGCTGTAATGACGTTTTAAACCAACCAGCGAAAAAGTTACACCAGCAAATGCTACTGATGTAATGATCACAGTGAGTATCAGCTCAGTTTAAAAGTGTTAAGCCCAAGAACACATGACTACATAGTATTAACAAAATGCCGCTCTGTCCAGCTACGGCAGCAGGACTCAGCCAAAGTTCTTCTTCTACTCTAAAAACTTGCAGGTCAGCTACAAGTGTCAAGTGTCCTGACTGGGTTCATGCTGTGACGCTCCTGCAAATTCAAGATTTTGCTCAATATATATCCAAACAGATGATTATTATGTGACAGATATATGTTAATACGGGCAAGTCACTTTTGTTGGTGCCAAATTTTCTTAACCTGTTGCAATGTTGCCAAATTTAGCAATTTTGTGACAAATTCCACAAAAACCCTTATATTAGAGGAGAACATATAATTAACCATTTCATCTTAATGTATGAGCTCTTATTTATCATGTGAACAAGCTTCTCTGCTTCAGCGGCAGGTCGAGTGAAGTAGATTAGATGATTGTTACAGGAGTGAGGCCGATTTAAAGGTTTACCATTTTTCTGTTTCTAAACCTATGTCTGTGCTGTTTGAAAGGGTCAAACCTCGGCAATTAAGTCTCAGTAGTGAAACCAAAATTAGGCCTGTGTTAAAATAAATCTTACAATTGGTAGTATTTTTCCAATACCATAAATACATTTTTTTTGTCTTGAAGATGTGTAGTGTCCGTAACGCTCTATTCAGCAATGTGGCTATCATATGCTTATAAATATAAACAGCACATTCCAAACATCTAGCAAACAATAATTAAATCAAAGTTGAATGAGGGTTGATTTTTCATCGACATGCTTTGATCGTAGCTGACCCATTAATGATGTCATCCTTGTGGAAATACAAATCCTTTCTCTGTGAATGTTTGAGTTTGTATTGTCTGCAGTGCCGTCACAGTCAGGGTTTTTGCTGCTCGGGGTGTTAGCGGTAGCTTGTAGCTGCTACAAGCCTTATCTCGGTAAACATCTGCAGCATACAACTACAGGCCTTTTTTTTTTTTTTTTAAAGAAAAATACAGCAAAGCTGTTGCCTCTTACCTCTGTCTAACAATGATACCGAAGTGTATTACGAGCCTCTCCAGCCTGCAGCTTTGGAGCTACAGGTCCTCAGCCCTTTTCCCGCTAACGCAACGGTGCCTGTGTTTCTATATGAGCACCGTCTCAGTGACACAAATTATATTTTTAGAGTAAAATTCATAGATGTATTTTCTCATTGTGCACGAAATGAGTATGAAATACAGTGCCTCTCGAAAGTACTAATACACCATGAACTTTTGCACATTTGGTCATGTTTACAACCCTAAACATAAAGATTTTATTTTGAATTTTTTACTGAAAGTTCACACACAGGTAACAGACAACTGTGAAGTGAAAGCAAAATGATACATGATTCTGTTATTGTTCAAAACATAGAAAAGTGAAAAGTGGGGCGTGCATAAGTATTCATACAGCATGATTTAATACTTTGTGGAATCCCCTTTTTCTGCAATAACAGCAGCAAGTCTTCTGGGGTATGACTCTACAAGGTTTGCACATCTAGAGACTGACATTTTAGCCCATTCCTCTTTACAAACAACTCAAGCTCTGTCAAATTAGAAGGAGAGCGTTTGTGAACAGCAGTTTTCAGGTCTATCCACAGATTTTCAATAGGATTTAGGTCAGGACTTTGACTGGGCCATTCTAACACATTAATATGTTTGTTTTTAACCATTCCATTGTAGATGTGGCTTTGTGTTTAGGGTCATTGTCCTGCTGGAAGGTGAATCTCCGCCCCAGCCTCAATTCTCTTGCTGACTCCAGCAGGTTTTCCTCCAAAATGTCTCTGTATTTGGCTCATCCATCTTCCCAACTATTCTTACAATCTTCGTTTAGCGTTGTAAACATGTTCAAGGTGTATTAGTACTTTCGAGAGGTAATGTATGAACACTTGAAGCCTGATCTGCAATATTTACTTAAAGATGAATTATCTTGGCTGTGTGGGTGGCACCTAAAGCTGCGCGTACACTGCGCGATTTCAGTCATCTGCAACGAACGATCACTCGCCGTGGGGAAAATCTTAGGTCACAGTTCAAAATCGCAGGTCTTAGATCGTACAGTGAGACGGGGACAGAGATCGCACAGCGGAGACGAGAGCAGACTCACAATTTTACAGTGCACACGTCTTGCAATGTGACATCTAATAATATCCTGCATAACTGTGGCTTATACCCTGCCTTTGGTCGGTGTCAGTGGAGCGCAGAATGGGTCGGGTGGTGGTTTATGGACTTTTCAAAAAGCTTATAACGCAGACTTTTCTCACTCAATTCCCGGGAGCTGGCAAAAAAAAAAAAAAAAACTTAAGAATTGTGTGCGTCAAGAGGCTAAAACTAGAAGGAAATGTGTCCAAATCAACACTGCGGATCGCGACGCACTAGAATGAAGTCCTTCTCCAGCCGCGAAAGAGGGAACATCCAGGTATTTTTATGACCTGTTTATTGTAAAAGCCAAAATCTATTGTACGAGGTGTTTTTTTTTTGTATGAAGAAGCTCTCCGTCCCGGTACTTTTCACTAATGGGATCTTATTTTTTGTGCTTTCTATATAAAAGAGTTTGTATTGTATTTGAAAGTGAATGATGTATGAATATTTCCTTGTGAAAACGTCAGTGGAGACACAGAGCGACGCTGCAGGGTTCACAGTCACACAGTTGTATATATGTATATCCAGGAATCTGTAAGATATTTTGTTCAATAAAATGAGTCTTTTTTTCCAGTCGTGGACTTTTTTTGTGTGTTATTGTTGGAGTTAGACAATTGTTGTTTGCTGTAGAAAAGTATAAAGATGGACACCATTTTCTACAGCAAGCAAAAACAATAAGATAAGATAAGATAACCTTTATTGATCTCACACGGAATATAAGGGAATTAATTGAAATAAACAGGGAATTAACACAACTTTACAGACAGATTATAAACTGAAGCATACACATTTGATTTGATACAGTGAAATATCTATCACAGCAGAGATGAAGAGTCTAAAAAAAATAATCATCTTGGCCGTCGTGACAGCAGTGTTTGAAGAGGACAGTGTTTTAGGCTGTGGCCGACACAAAGACGGGCTTTGGGAAATAGAACAGACTCATTCCATGTTTGTTTCCATCTTATTATATTTATAGGTATGTATTAGGCCCATTGAGTTGCCTTGTGTGTGAAATGTGCGGTAAATAATCTTGCCTTGCCAAGTGTGTGCAGGAAAGATTCACTGGAAAGATGCTGATGAACCTCCGTTTGCGGAATGTTTTACAGAACTTGCCAAGGTGGCCTCATATGAACACATGTCATTTAATATTATGGACCGGAATATGATCTACACTAAAAAAATGGAAAGACTACCTGGAATATATTAAAACAACCAGTAATGGAGTAACTGTATCATAATGTGCATGTCAATGCTTCTCAAAAGGCACAACAGACAAACTCTTGGAGGATATTTAGCCCTATGAGACACATTATATCAGATTTCAAATAACTAAAACAAGGCACTAAGAGGATAATTAATATGCTAATGGTTAGTATTTCTTAAAAATCCATCCATCCATTTTCTTCCGCTTTATCCGGGGCCGGGTCGCGGAGGCAGCAGTCTCAGCAGAGATGCCCAGACTTCCCGATCCACGCACACCTCCTCCAGCTGTTCTGGGGGACCCCGAGGCGACACCAGGCCAGCTCGGAGACATAGTCCACCAGCGTGTCCTGGGCCTTCCACGGGGCCTCCTCCCAATAGGACATGCCTGGAACACCTCCCGAGGGAGGCGACCAGGAGGCATCCGGAACAGATGCCCTAGCCACCTCAGCTGGCTCCTTTCGACGTGAAGGAGCAGCGACTCTACCCCGAGCTCCTCCCGGGTAACTGAGCTCCTCACCCGATCTCGGAGGGTGCGCCCAGCCACCTGCGAAGGAAACTCATTTCGGCCGCTTGTATTCGCGATCTTGTCCTTTCGGTCATTACCCAATCTCATGACCATAGGTGAGGGTGGGAACGTAGATCGATCGGTAAATCGAGAGCTTTGCCCCCTGACTCAGCTCCCTCTTCACCACAACAGTCCGATACAGCGACCGCATCACTGCTGACGCTGCACCGATCCGTCTATCGATCTCACGCTCCATCCGTCCCTCACTCGTGAACAAGACCCGAGATACTTGAACTCCTCCACTTGAGGTAAGGACTCCCCACCGACCTGAAGCGGGGAGCCACCTTTTTCCGGTGGAGAACCATGGCCTCAGATTTGGAGGTGCTGATCCTCATCCCGGCCGCTTCACACTCGGCTGCAAACCGTCCCAGTGCGCGCTGGAGGTCCTGATTTGATGAAGCCAACAGAACAACATCATCTGCAAACAGCAGAGATGAGATCCTGAGGTTCCCAAACCGGACACCCTCCGGCCCCTGGCTGCGCCTAGAAATTCTGTCCATAAAGGAAATGAACAGAACCGGTGACATAGGGCAGCCCTGGCGGAGACCAACACGCACCGGAAACAAGTCTGACTTACTGCCGGCAATGCGAACCAAGCTCCTGCTACGGTCATACAGGGAACGGACAGCCCTTAGCAGAGGGCCCCGGACCCCATACTCCCGGAGCACCCCCACAGGGCACCACGAGGGACACGGTCGAACGCTTTCTCCAAATCCACAAAGCACATGTGGACTGGTTGGGCGAACTCCCACGAACCCTCGAGCACCCGATGAAGGGTATAGAGCTGGTCCAGTGTGCCACGACCGGGACGAAAACCGCATTGTTCTCCTGAATCCGAGGTTCGACTATCGGCCGGATCCTCCTCTCCAGCACCCTGGAGTAGACCTTACCCGGGAGGCTGAGAAGTGTGATCCCTCTGTAATTGGAGCACACCCTCCGATCCCCCTTCTTAAAGAGAGGGACCACCACCCCGGTCTGCCAATCCAGAGGCACTGTCCCCAACCGCCACGCGATGTTGCAGAGACGTGTCAGCCAAGACAGCCCTACAACATCCAGAGACTTAAGGTACTCGGGACGAATCTCATCCACCCCCGGGCCTTGCCACCGAGGAGCTTTCTAACCACCTCAGTGACTTCAGCCTGGGTGATGGACGAACCCCCCTCCGAGTCCCCAGCCTCTGCCTCCTCATCGGAAGACGTGACAGTGGGATTGAGGAGATCCTCGAAGTACTCCTTCCACCGCCCGACCACATCCCCAGTCGAGGTCAACAGCTCCCCGCCCGCACTGTAAACAGTGTTGGTGAAGCACTGCTTCCCCCTCCTGAGGCGCCGGATGGTTTGCCAGAATCTCTTCGAGGCCGACCGATAGTCCTCCTCCATGGCTTCTCCGAACTCCTCCCAGACCCGAGTTTTTGCCTCTGTGACTGCTCGAGCTGCAGCACGCTTGGCCTGCCGGTACCTCTCAGCTGCCTCCGGAGTCCCACAAGCCAACAAGGCCAGGTAGGACTCCTTCTTCAGCTTGACGGCATCCTTTACTTCCGGGCGCCACCACCGGGTTCGGGGATTGCCGCCGCGACAGGCACCAGAGACCTTACGGCCACAACTACGAGCAGCCGCATCGACAATGGAGGAGGAGAACATGGTCCACTCGGACTCCATGTCTCCAACCTCCCTCGGAATCTGGTTGAAGCTCTTCCGGAGGTGGGAGTTGAAGACCCTACTGACAGAGGGATCCACCAAACGTTCCCAACAGACCCTCACAACACGTTTGGGCCTGCCAGGTCTGACCGGCTTCCTCCCACCCTGCCAGCGGATCCAGCTCACCACCAGGTGGTGATCGGTTGACAGCTCAGCCCCTCTCTTCACCCGAGTGTCCGAGACACGCGGCCGGAGATCAGATGACACAACTACAAAGTCGATCATCGACCTCCTGCCTAGGGTGTCCTGGTGCCACGTGCACTTATGGACACCCTTGTGCTCGAACATGGTGTTCGTTATGGACAAACTGTAACTAGCACAGAAGTCCAATAACAGAACACCACTCGGGTTCAGATCGGGGAGGCCGTTCTTCCCATCACCCCCGTCCAGGTCTCACTGTCGTTACCCACGTGGGCGTTGAAGTCCCCCAGTAGAACAATGGAGTCCCCAGTCGGAGCACTATCTAGTACCCCTCCAGGGACTCCAAGAAGGCCGGGTACTCTGCACCGATGTTGGGCCCGTAGGCCGAGACAACGGTGAGAGACCTGTCCCCAACCCGAAGGCGTAGGGACACGACCCTCTCGTTCACCGGGGTAAACTCCAACACGTGGCGGCTGAGCTGGGGGGCTATAAGCAAACCCACCCCAGCCCGCCGTCTCTCCCCGCGGGCAACTCCAGAAAAATGGAGAGTCCAGCCTCTCTCCAGGAGTTGGGATCCGGAACCCAGGCTATGTGTGGAGGTGAGCCCGACTATATCTAGCCGGTATCTCTCAACCTCCCGCACAAGCTCAGGCTCCTTCCCCCCCAGCGAAGTGACGTTCCATGTCCCGAACGCCAGAAGCTGCGCACGCGGACCGGGTCGTCTAGGCACCCGCCTTTGACTGCCACCTAGTCCTCTCTGCACCCGACCCCTACGGATCCCTCTGCGGGTGGTGGGTCCACAGGAGGGCGGGCCCACGTCGTCCTTCGGGCTGTGCCCGGCCGGGCCCCGTGGCAGAGGCCCGACCACCAGACGCTCGCATTCGAGCCCCAACCCCAGGCCTGGCTCCAGGGTGGGGCCCCGGCTGCGCCATACCGGGCGACGTCACGGTCCTTGATTTAATACTGTCCATAGAAGTCTTTGAACTGCATTTCGTCTGACCCGTCA
The DNA here is from genome assembly GCA_007210695.1 of Neogobius melanostomus. NCBI lineage: Eukaryota > Metazoa > Chordata > Actinopteri > Gobiiformes > Gobiidae > Neogobius > Neogobius melanostomus. The sequence continues at coordinate 187,392 of VHKM01000542.1, read as the reverse complement.
CCTAAGACCTGTTTGCCATGGGAGACCCTGCCAGGGGCATGAAGCCCCAGACAACATAGCTCCTCGGATCATTCGGGCACTCAAACAACCCCACCACGTTAAGGTAGCAGTTCACGGGGTTTCTTAAAAATAAATCAATAATAAATAATAATGATAGTTGTTATTATTATTATTATTATTATTATTATTATTATTATTATTATAACATCAACAATAATAACAAACAGCAACAATACTCCCAGATGATGTGACTTGCTCAGTGAGAAGCTTTGACTGAATACAGGATGTATATTGACTTGTACTTATTTTTTCAAGAGGTGTAGCCCCGCTGCCTGCTTTTGTGTGTGTGTGTGTGTCTGTGTATTTGTTTATTTATTTATTTATTTTTAATATTTATTAATTTTTTTATATTGCAATCATTAATTTTATTCTTTCTATTTTTTATTTATTTTTATTTTTTGTGTGTGCTTTGTGTCAGCTGATACTTAACGGGCAAAACAGACTGACAGCATTAGGACTTACTGATTTATCTGCAGTGATGTATGTATCATGTATAAATCAATAAAAATACAAATTATTAAAAAAAAAATCAAGTGTGTGCAGTATTACAATAGTCAGTAGTTTTAAAAGTCTATAATTGAGGTCTGTTCTGTTTAATGCAGCTCTGCGTCACACCTCGTACAGTATACGAGCGATCGGGGCGGTATAAAGGTATAACACGAGATAACAGTCAATCACGAGCGAACTAGATAGCAATGCCGACCAGTTGCTGTGCCATAAACTGTACAAACCGGCGATCTAATGAGTGCAAAACGAGCTTCTTTCGTCTGCCGTTGGAGCCACAAAGAAGGAAGGCATGGGTGAAAGCACTGAAGCTGCATAATCCACAAACGACCCCAAATGTCCATCAACGCTGGTGTGTGGAGCCTGGACAAATCTGCTGCCAAAGCTCGTCAAATAAATGTAGCCATGTAGTTCTGTTTCTGTTTGTCATCTGATTTTGAGTTGTTTACTTTTGACTACTTTTTTGAAGACTTACCAAGGTGACTTTTTAATTTCTACAAGTTCATGTGCTTAAAAAGAACTAATGAGTCATGTTTTGAAATGTAATATTCATTACGGTGGAATCATACAAACAGTAAAACATTGGTTGTGTATAAACAAGTTTGGCTCTTAATTTTGGGAAATGAACTTAAATGCGGTACCTCGGAATGGGTAGTAACGAGTAACATTTACTACTCACAACGATGTACACTTAACAATCTTTACTTTTGTTGCCTTGCTCTCACTATGCTGCCACATACAGTAACTCATCAGTCTACTCTCTAAACATAGAAGCTGAACTGTGACTGAACATAACCTTTTAACATGTACACAAACTACAAAACTGTACATCACGTGACAACCTCTGAGGAAGGCCACAGTTGTAGCCGAAACCGTCAGGTACGAAAACTAACACTAAGGTCTGTCTATAGGAAAAATAAGCTACATAATTATTAGAAGACCTAATGAACCTAATCGGACTACAAAACTGTATGTTTTTCCTGCCATCATACTGACACCAGCATCTACCTGAACTCAGATTGTGTCGACCTACTGCCCGTCATGCTATACAAACAGCGCGCCACACGTCAGCCCAGCAGCTCTTCCCTATACCGGACACTGCGCATGAGCCGGAAAATACACAAGTAAACAATAACAGCGATCTCTCGTATTGCTCAGCGTCTGTCATGATCTGAGTGAGTGACAGGTGAATTTAGCCAATCCCAGTGTGATGAAACAAAATCATAAAATAAAAGTTTGCCGTTTCTTAGCGAGAAGAAAACAGAATGTCGTGTTAGGAAAGTTATGTTTTGATGATTTGGTCCTCACACATGGGTCTTGGGTGTGACATCACTCAAATACAAGTTTTATGGTTCAAAAACATCAATAATGGGCAGCTTATAGTAAACAAACAAAAACACATGTTTATTTAAGCATTTGACGTTTTTTTATTTTTGAAAATTCCCAAAATAACCGAGCTTAAAGGGGGGTATTATGTAAAATCGACCTTTTCAAGCTTTATATCATGTTATTATGTCATTCCCTCATTAAACACATGCCTGGAGTGTTGCCTTGGCTCATTCACATATTTTTGAGTAATCAGTAAAAACTTAAGACGGCAGCCATTTTAGGTGTAGCTATGCCTCAGTCCTCCTAGGAACGCCCCCACCTCCTGGAGACGCCTCTGGACCTTTCGTCACCAGCCAAGCCACCAACCACTGCTCCTCAGCTCAGCAGAGCCCCCTCCCCGCACAGTAGTGTTGTTTAGATGCCACAGCAGTGTGCTGAAGGGGGCGTGTCGGAAAGCTTCTTAAAGAGACAGAGGCCTACTTTCAAGACGAGCAGTACAGCCATTTTGAGAGAGCAATTTTATTCAAGGCAGTTATTTTAATTTACTACATATACAGACCAACAGAAGGTTACGTCATCATTGTAGTATGCTATAGACTGGTGCTATGTGATTGAAAAAAGCATAATACCCCCTCTTTAAGTTCCTATTGAAAATGCAACATGAGGTCAGATACACATCCAATGGCCAATAAACATCATCTTTTAAGAAGTTCATGATAAAGAAACCGCAGAAATGATGTAAAGGCCATGAACTGTACGAAACATATCTCCCCACACGTTAGTATTGCGCCGGGCTTCATTATTCATGTGTATGGGGGATAGAACATTTAATTTGAACTGGTCCGAGATTCGACGGCGAACAGGCTCAGATAGCCACATTTTCTTTATTTCACTGTGATCTATACCTATGTCACTAACATAAAATAATATTATCTCCCAACTTTTCTGCATTAATTTTGACTCGTAAAACAGTGATTAATACTTACCACAGATATTATCCATCAAACTAAGTCATATTACCAAAGAACGTGTCATTTGTTTTGTAATCATCCGTCCAGCATATTGCTTTTATCAATAACGTCCTCTGTCCTCTGCTTAGGCAAAGTATGCTGACATAATGTGTTTCCAAAACAAATGTGACATTGTTCAACACTGGGGGCTTGGTGGACTTTTTGCTTCTGATTAGGTTAAAATGTTCAGTGGCTCTCGCGACGGCTTGAGGAATAGTTTAATAAAGCAAAAGAAAACAGCATTTTTCCCCTGAAAATGACTGCGCTTTTTCAGAGAGGCAAAAATAAAAGCAGTGTGCAAACACCTCGTAAAACACACTACAGGCTCAAACAAAGCACAGGATAAAACATGTATATTATCAGACACAAAGGCAAAATCAACAGGTGTTTGCTCATCAAGTGACCACTCGCGAAAGATCATGTACAAGGACTAGGGTTGATTAAGAAGCTGGGTAGACCTCTATACACTGGAAAAAGAATAATCATCGTAAGGAAGAAATGACATACATTTGCTTGGGATTAAATCTAAAGTTTCAGAGGGTTTGGTCTTGTCCTAGAAAAGAGAAAAAACCTCTCACTGCCAATATAACAATCAAATATGGTCTTAATTTAGATTATTTTTAGGGCCGGGACTCGATTAAAAAAATGTATCTAATTAATTAGAGGCTTTGTAATTAATTAATCGAAATTAATCGCATATAAATATTTGACCTGAGAACAGTGAGAAGTAAGTTTTTTCATAAGGATTTTTAGTATACCATTGAATAATGACTGAATACATAAGCTTAAGCAACAAAATATTGTTTATTTTTGTTCAACCAAGTCCAACAGACCAGTGCAATATTGCCATTAATTGTGCGTCTGCAGGAAAAAAGGAAACTGAAGTGTGGAAAGCAAAGTGTGATTAATTTCGATTAATATTTTTAATCGCACTAAACCTCATGTAATTAATCACAATGAATCGAAAAAAGTCCCGGCCCTAGTTATTTTGTATCATTTCAAGTGAAAAAAACATTTAAATGTACAAGTCAATTTGTCCAGTTTCAAGTTGTATATTAATAATAGTAATATTATTAATATATAAGTATATTATATAAGTAATATTTAAGCTCCGGGGCTCGTGTCATGTGCGTGTGTGTGTGTGTGTGTGTGTGCGTGTACACCCAAACACCGCATGTGTGTCATCATCACTAACTGCTAAACTGAAGACCTGTAAAGTTACATCCTCCAAATAACCAAATGAAGTCTGCGTGGCTTTGTAATGGTTTCTCCGAGTCCTGCTGATGACCGTGATAGATCCAGTGCAGCAGACAAATGCGTAAGATCCAATTCATGGTCCTAATCCGCCTCAAAAGCTTTGTTTCCAAAAAAAAGTACAAGCAGAATGTTGTGTTTTAGCTGCCGTCTGTGGAAAGCGAAACTAAACGAGCACATGGCAGACACGTGGATTTTTTATTATTATTATTTTTATTTTTTTCCAGTTTAAAACACTACCATTTTGTTTTCTTTTTTGTTTTGCATCGTGAGCCCAGGGGCGCATTTTTTTGTAACCATTTTTTGTCTCTTTTTCATCGCTTTCTTGTCCTCTGTTTTGTTGCGTTTTCGTCGCTCTTTCGATGCTTGGTTAAGGCGGGGGTTAAGAGGTTAAACACTGATGTAAAGGATAGAGATTTTGGAATCGATGTTGCCTTCATTAGACTTTGTCAACTTTCCAAACGCCCGACACGCCGATTCAGAACTAAAATGACCTAGACTACACGACTCTTACCTTGCCCTAAAAGTAAAAAAAAACGTGTGGATTTCTTTTTTCTTTTTTTTTCTTAAAAAAAAAAAAAAATATTATTTTTTGCATTAAAGACAAACAAACAATTACCCCGGGGATCTCAGCAAAAAATAAATAAATAGAAAAGTAGAAATAAATAAATGAATACGTGTACACTCGTGGATAGCCCACTTGCAAAAGCAGATAAGTGCCAAAAAAAAAAAATGTAAATAAAAAAAAAAAAAAAAAGAGTTCGAATAACATACATACAATTTACATAGCTGTGTTTTTCATTACTGGACATGTTTCAGTGCCTTAAAAATATAAAGTCATTTGTTCTTAAATTAAATGCATGCAACTGTTGTTTTGTAAATGGCATTTTTGGAGTGCAATTAAAAAAAATAAATAAATAAATAAAAATTATCCAAGACACTAAAAAATATGTAATAAAAAAAAATTCAAAACGGAGATATCTGCCCTGCAAATGAGGTCCCATTATATACAAACCTATATACCCATGTATACACATCTACACATACACATACATATACACTGTACACATATATACACATACATACATGTACACACATACCCGTACATATGGATGTGATTTCATAAATTAATGCATTGCGATTAATGAAAAAATAAAATAAATAAAGTCTAATTGTAATAGATAGTTCAAACAGATCTTTAAGTCCATTCAATTGTCAAAATTAGGGCTACACAATATTTAGGAAGAAAAATCACAGTGTGGATTTCTAATCACAAACAGGGCTCTGGTCTCTCATCCGCTCTTCCCACAGATTTGTCGCGTCGTTCAGAGCTAATGAAATGTTTGGTCAAAGGAAATGTGCGGCTCTGACACGTTGCTATAGTTACCGGCATAATGGCACTGGGTGGGGGGGGGGGGGGGAGCTGTGAGTGACACGCGGCACATGTCCGCAGAAGAAGTAGAACAGCGCGGCTCTTTTATCCTGATCCGCGGCGAGATATTAGCGGCGCGTGGGAAGAAGCCTCTGTCCTAATGAGCTAATTACTGCTATCAGTCCTCAAAGAAGCGCATGAATGGAAGCAAACAACAACAACAACACACAAAGGGGACAGGTTCTATTTGACATTAGCCTTATTTATTACATTGATCATTTATAACTTAAAACGAGACACCGCGGGGGAAAGAAGGTTTAGAATATGATTTCATGCGTCAAAAATGGCCAAAATTGCCCAATTCTTTGGCAACTAAAGCCCGGTTCACTCACGGCAGGATAATAGGTTACATTCACCACATTCTAAAGAGCCTAATGTTTTAAAATTGAGGTGGAGGGCAACTGGAAATTCCATGGTGGTAAGTATGGCAACTGGAGATTTGTTTTGTCTTAGTTTTTGCCAAATATCTCAGTCATTACTAAGACAATCAACATGAGACAACACGTACAAACTAATGTCCAACTATTTCCTCATAAAGGCGTCCAAAAGTGGAGACAATATTCAAAGACTTGAGCATGATGTTGGCCAGTAGAAAGGACTGCCCTCCACCTGACGTTATGACATCATCACATTCTAAATCGTGAACGCCACCTATTAGGCCGATTTTAGCCCCGATTCTCCCCTTCCAACAACCTTAAAGGGGGGTATTATGTAAAATCGACTTTTTCAAGCTTTATATCATGTTATTATGTCATTCCCTCATTAAACACATGCCTGGAGTGTTGCCTTGGCTCATTCACATATTTTGAGTAATCAGTAAAAACTTAGACGGCAGCCATTTTAGGTGTAGCTATGCCTCAGTCCTCCTAGGAACGCCCCCACCTCCTGGAGACGCCTCTGGACCTTTCGTCACCAGCCAAGCCACCAACCACTGCTCCTCAGCTCAGCAGAGCCCCCTCCCCGCACAGTAGTGTTGTTTAGATGCCACAGCAGTGTGCTGAAGGGGGCGTGTCGGAAAGCTTCTTAGAGGCCTATTTCAAGACGTTCAGTACAGCCATTTTGAGAAGCAATTTTATTCAAGGCAGTTATTTTAATTTACTGCATATACAGACCAACAGAAGGTTACGTCATCATTGTAGTATGCTATAGACTGGTGCTATGTGATTGAAAAAGCATAATACCCCCTCTTTAAGCGGAGAACAAGGGAAAAATGTTTGCCACTAACATGTGATGCTTAGTAGATTGATGTGTGTTCATTTGCACCAACAAGTCACTGCACTGTTTCTCTGTGTGACCTAAAAACATCTTTGTGTCCATGTAGAACAGATTTTCTCTTGACTTCTCCAGGCCTATGTAAAACTAATAGAAGTGAAGGGGGTGGGCACAATTCATGGCAGCACCCACGCGAACTTAAGGTGAATAGGGAAAATATATTGAGCAGGCTAATGGAGAGGAACACAGCGCCGCGGATCTGGCAATGTTAAAGTTGCGGAAGAGAGACAGTATTTTGGACGATGGACTTTTGTGGAGCAGAGGCAGCGATGTCTTCAACAAGAAGTGGAATTCACTCACGCTAGCTTCATTCTGGACAAGTGCACGTGTTGTTTTCCTGTCTGCTCCCGTCTACTTTAATGCAGAATGAATGGCCTTTGTCGCGCATCAATGACGTGTAGTTCGGATAAAGGCGGCCTGGCTGTTCAGACTGAAGTCGCGTTGCAAAAGATCAGATACGTATCAGATTTAGGACGTGTCTAAAAGGTGGCCATCGGATCTGTGTCGTTCATGCTGTCATGGAAAGATCAGATACAGGTCGCACAAAAAAGGGGACTCAAGTAGCAGTGTGCACATCGGGGAGTTGGGATTCGACACTGCTGTATCTCACATTTATGGTTTTATTTTTAATGATAATTATATTAGTTACAACGATTTAGTCATTGGGATATCTTGTTTAGTTTTTGAATATCTAGTTATTAGTCAAATAAAACTGTAAACATTCAAATGTCAATTCAAATGGGATTAGATGTCCAAAAAACAAACAAAGAAAACACTTCAAATATTGTTACATCCGAGACTGGAAAGTTCTGAGACAGTAGGTGCTACTGGAGATTTAGCTGCAAGAGTGCAATGAAAACCTTATTTTGAGGAAACAATTGGGACATAAAGTTCTGTAACGTCTGAAAGGAAATGACCGTATTTGGTTTAGTCTTGTCGGTCTCTTTAAGGTATGGCATGTGGATATTTGTGAATGAATACGCCGTGGGAAATACGCCTGAGCAAGGCAATGTTATAGTGATTTCCAGACAAAACGCTTGTAAAGGGTGAGTTCTCATCTATATTTTACTCTGACATTAAAAGTAAAATGTTGAGGGAGAAAACTAGCTAAATAAGATAAATATTCCTAAATAATCCCCCTGCACTGGAATTTGGAGTAAGACGTTTGTTAAGTGGTGACGTCACAGCTCTACTTCGCAGATGTGCGAGAAACTACAAAAAACTCTTTAATACCACAATCAATATTTCTGAAATTCAACAGAGAGTTACTGAACATACTTATTTATCAGGCCCATTAGCCAAAAATGCTGTACCTACTGCTATAAAAGTAATATTTACCAAAATCGCTACATCCAGGTTAGCGGAGCCAATGCTAACGGCGCAGCAGCTACGCTAACCCCGGAAGTAGCAACTTTAGTAAATATTACTTTTTTAGCAGTAGGTGCGGCATTTTTGGCTAATGAGCCTGAGAAATAAGTAGCTTCAGTAACTCTCTGTTGAGTTTCAGAAAAAGTTTTTTCATGTTTTTTTCTCGCATATTTGCCCGTCTGCCAGGACCCGGAAGCGGAAGTCGTGGCGTCACACTTAAACGTAGTGAGCCTCGAATGTGAGAAAACTTAAAGGTGCATTAGGCAACTTTTATACAAAACAAAAAGTTTATATTTGTGCGTATTTGACCTTGTAGTGACCCAGCGGCTGTATGAGTGCTCGGAACGACGCCTTTACTTTCAGTCACGGTGGCCTCTACAACACTCCAGGGTCAATTGTTTTGTAGGTTTTCTGGTCAGTTGTGAAAACCAGACGACCATGATCGAAAGTAAAGGCGTCGTGTTGACCACTCATACAACCGCTGGATCACTAAAAGGTCAAATACGCACAAATATAAACTTTTTCCCACATAAAAAGTTGCATAATGCACCTTTAAACCCCTGCAGTCTTGCGTTTTTAGTAGGAAAACGTTTTTTGTGTGTGTGGCATTTACTGTTTGCTCCGATGAAACTCTCCTTGGGCTTTTACTTTATTAGAACTCTTCATAAGCTGTTATAGTCAATCAGTCGTCAAGGGGCGGGTCCACCTCATCCAGACGCTCACCGATTGGTCGGCTGAAGTCAGAGCACTTCCTGAAGGGGGCGCTCGCAGATGGAACCGGTGTCAGCCCCTGGAGGAAACAAACAACCTAATGTAATCTCGGTCCATTTCAAACATGTATAGGCATATTTTTCTAAACTATGCGTGAAATGCTACCTAATGGTTTGTAATGATTTAACTGTGTGTGATAATTACATTCACCTTTTGTAAATGTATGTAGGGCGAATGAGAGAGAGAGAACTTTTTCCAATCGGCGGTAAATGACCCAAAACACACTGACAGTAAGTGAGATTTGTGATTCATAAGCCTGTGCAAATGTTAATGCAAAACCGCTAATAACACAGCGACAACGGCACATGTTCACTCAATTGCTAGTACAACGGTGACTCTAGACAAGAGTAAATAAGCCTTAGCCTGGCCAGTCACCCACTTTTCCAACTCATGACAAACTGGGACCCGAATTCTGGGACCAGGAGTGATTTCTCACAGTTCCCGATGGGCGCTTCATGGCTCTTTTCTGGGATGCGAGTCTTAGGGATCCGTTCATTTCAAAGAGCTGCTCAAAAGACTGGCCCTTTTAACATATATGTATTTTATATCTAAGACACGATCGATAAAAGGCACACGTTTTTATTGAATGATCTAAAATTACGATGGGACTGAGCAAAAAGCTTTCTCTTGTGTCGCCTGCTCCGTTGTTGGGCTGATTCTTGTGTTTGTTTGGGGAGTTCTGGGTAAAATTGACTGAAAAATAAAGATCCGTCTCTTTACACAATTCTGAGATCTGGTTCAACCGTTCACCTTAAAGCAGAAGCGTGCTGGCCATAGGGAGAGTCGGGACGTTTTCCCGGTGGGCCGCTTGGTTGCTTTTGGGCCAGGCCATCAGAGTAAAATAATGAGTTAATAACAGATTCACAGTTGTGCTATTCCAGGCTTAAAAGCTTTAACTGGGCTGCAGCAGGAGCCTGGGCTGCTGTTCCAGATATAAACTAAGTAACACAAGCGTAACTGTCAGGTAAATCTATCAACATATCCATCCATCCATCCGGGGCCGGGTCACGGAGGCAACAGTCTCAGCAGAGATACCAAGACTTCCCATAACAAAATAACGACTGATATATGAAATCAGAAAAATGTTTGCATCACACTTTTCATTCTTGTGGTAGGGAGATACCATTTGACGTTGAACTAACTCAGAGGGGTGTTTAAATGGAGCACCCCTCCGCTTTAGTTCAAGTTGGTGCAGTCCAATCCAGCGGAGACAAGTGTCCGCACGAGTAAAGAGGGGAAAAGGCGGTGAAAGGTAGAAAGTGAACAATTAAATATTTGTATCTACATAACTTGGTGCTGATTGTTAGAAAATGTCAATGTGGTGTTTGATCCAGCGACCTCTTGTACTTGAGACCAGCGCTCTATTACTGAGCGATAATTTGGGCCGGTCTACTACCAAATTCACTATGTCAGCCAGCACAGCACGCCCCTGCCTTTAACCTCTTTACCCTCACCTGAACCGAGCACATTTTCTCCAGTTTGGCTTGACGCAAATCTAAAAGCTTGAAAAACTAGCGACAAAAATGAGTGGAAAACGAGGATGAAAACGCGACAAAAACGCGACAAATAAGCAACCAAAGAATAACGTTAACGTGACAAAACGCCGCAAAAGAATAACAGAAAAGAGGCAACAAAGTGACAAGGAAAAGAAGTGAGGACAACGAGACAAAAACGCCAGGAAAAAGATCTGCGTACCATTAGCACGCTGCTAACATGAAGCATCATGTTAGCATTCTCCGTTATTTATGTAATTATGGGCTGTTGAAACACTTTGCTCCACTCCATGTCTTTGTATCTTTCTTTGGTAGAAACCTATATTCATAATTCAACATTTCTTAAAGGAGTTTTGTATAATTAGAGAAAGTTTAGATTTGGTCGTGTTGGTCTAACTCCTCCTGGAACCTTCACCTTAACGTGGTGGAGGGGTTTGAGCACTCGAATGATCCTGGGAGCTCTGTTGTCGGGGGCTTGGTGCCCTGGTAGGGTCTCCCATGGCAAACAGGTCAGACAAAGAGCGGTTCAGAAGCCCCTTATGAGAGACCAACAGGCCCGGTTAGAACCATGAGGCCGTCCTTCTGTGGACCCACCACCTGCAGGAGGAGCCATAGGGGCTGGTGCAATGTGATTTGGGCAGCTCCAACGACTGCCCCCATGACCCGGCAACGGACAAGTGGAAGGAAATGGATGGATGGATGGATGGTGTTGGTCTTAGCCTTCAAAATGAGGCATTACCCTGGCCTATAGGCTGTAAGCTTTCAGATTTGGGTCAAGCTGAACTGGAGAAAATGCACTTGGTTAAGGCGGGGGTTAAGAGGTTAAAGAGCCGTTCGAAAGAGCCGGTCGGTCATGAGCGTCACCTCACTAATGGGCGCAATCGACAAGCATATTAACCAGTCAGTCAGTCATTTCCACCAAACATAAGGATACAGCAACTCATTGGCCACTCGGTTCCGATTTTTAATCAAAGGAGAATTCACAGGTTGATTTACTTTATTTATCGTCTTTACAAGTATTATCAGGATTAACACTAACACCACGCTACAAATGCTGCTCTCTGTTTTTTCACACCTGTCTTCAGGCTTTACGTAACAGTCGACGGCTCTCGTGTTCAGTAAAAGCGGCAGTTCTTTCCCATCTAGAGTGCTGCCGATGCCGCGCTCTTTAATTACGGCCGCTCTCGGGGAGTAAACACAGCGTCTCCTGACATTTCACAGGCAGGAGCGCTTGTGCACATAAAGTACAGGCTGCGGCGAAGCGAGGCGTTTATTTATCTGCGGCTCAAAAATCACTGTGACCAGGGCTCTCGTAAATGTAGAGGACGACCACTGACCTGTATTTTCTGGTGGTTCTCGCTCCAGAATGAGACGGCGTTCTCCGACTTGTAATCATGCACCTGCGAGCACACAGACACAGCACCGTTCAGGAGGACAGCGCTTTTCATTCTGTGTGTGGTTTCTTTGTACAATTTTCACAGATGACAAACTGGTGCTGTTGTTTTTCCCGTCATTTTGAGTTGCTTCACTCGTTTTCTATAAGCGCATTAAACAAACTTTGGAAAGTATATTTGACATTCTTTTAAAGATGCATTATGTAACTTTTTATCCAGGAAAAAGTGTGATATTAGTGTGTATTGTATTTGACATTTCAGTGACGCGGAAGATGTGTATGGGTGGTTAGCCTAGCGCCTTTACTTTCTCTCACAGTGGCGTTTATGGAGAAATCGTTTTCAGGTTCCTAGGTTTTCACTGCTGATTGAACCTTCTCCATGGTTACGCATACATTCCATCTGGAGAACCAACCAGAAACCCTCAAAACAATTGATCCCGGAGCGTCATAAAAGCCACTGTGATGGAACGTAACTTTGGCGATATGCAAACCGCCCATACAGCGTCACTGAAAGGTCAAATACGCACTAATATTTCATTTTATTTCAAGAAAGAAGTGTGCCAGGAACAAAACAGAAATTATACACAATGATAATAAATTATTATGATATTTTCCTCAGATTTCTTAATTGTTGCATCATTTTCAAGTCTTTAACTGTTATAACAATTTATAGGTTGTAAAGAACTGAGAATTGAAGCATTAGGAGGTCATATGTACTGAAATCAAAAGCTATTTCAATCAAAAACATCTCTCTCCACAGTTCAAGTTATATTCTAACATAGGACCCTCTTTGATAGCAGCTTCAAAATTCTTGCATCCATTAAACCTGTGAGTTTTGGGGGAGTTTCTGCTTGGATTTGTTTGCAGGATGTCAGAATAGCCTCTCAGAGCTGCTGTTTGGATGTGAACTGCCTCCCACCCTCACAGATGTTTAGCTTGAGGCTCCAAAGGTTCTCAATAGGGTTGAGGTCAGGGGAGAGTGGGGTCCACATCATGAGTTTCTCTTCTTTAATGCCCATAGCAGCCAATGATGCAGAGATATTCTTTACAGTATGACATGGTGCGTTGTCATGCATGAAGATGATTTTGTTAGAGAAAGCACGGCTCTTCTTTTTGTACCATGGAAGAAAGTGGTCAGTCAGAAACTCCACATATTATTCAGAGGTAATTTTCACATCTTCAAGGAGCCTAAAGGGGCCATTCACCAACATCCACTACTCCATCCATCTGACCATCCAGGGTTACACGGCACTCATCAGTGAACAAGACTGTCTGAAAATGAGTCTTCATGTATTTCTGAGCCACTGCAGCCGTTTCTGCTCGTCAGCTTCAATGAACAGTTTAGGGGAGGCCTAGACGGTTTATGCACAACTGCAGCCTCTGGAAAGTCCTACCAGCAGCTTCAAATACCTGTTCTATTAATCTGATGTGTTTGTCTGGCAGAAACCGTCCTCATTGTGCCTTTATCTGCTCAAACCCGTGTGTGCTCTGAATCAGCCACAAATCTCTTAACAGTACGATGATTACACTTAATCTTTCATGAAATATCGAAGGTTTTCATACCTAGTCCAAGGCATTCAACTATTTCACGCTTTTCATCAGCAGAGTGAAGAATTTACTTTACTTCTTGTGCTGTCCACGGATACATTTTAATAACAAATACATCTTAATGCCTGTTGCCTGTAAGTTTTACCGTATCCGGACAGCACTGCGTATCCATGACTGGAAGAGGAGTTCAGATGCATCGTCAACACTGAGCGGTCAGCTAATTAACACATACCAGTCATAAAGATGACCAAGATTCAGGAGATTAAATTACGAAGATTTATTTCCCTGCACAATTGGAATCTAAGCACAACATTTTGCTTCCCCATTTCCCTGTCTGCCCGCCTCCGTTCCCCCCGGGGAGAGACTGACTGCTTTTTCCTCCCGGGGCAGCCGAGCAGACGTCACATTTTTCCCATCATGCCTAAAACTACGTGTCGTGGTTTCCATTGGTTCCCAAGCCGTCATGTGACGTTTGGCTCCGCCCTTCGCGGCCATTTTATGAGTTTGTGTGTTAGGGACGGTTTTCCTGTCATTTTAAAACATTTGTACAAACTTTTGATTAACATTTCTAAATAGCTAAAAAGGCATAACTTCACATAAAAATATTATAACTCTTCAAGAGAGATCCTTTTTCTTTCCCATATTGCTTGAAAATGTTGGTCTGCTTAATAATGTGGAACGTCCTTTTTCAGTAGTTTTTCCCTTAACTGGACTTAACTGACAACTAATCGTGAGATTGATGATATTCATGTCAGTGATTAAAAGAGCCCTGAGACACAATACCATCCATGAGTTTTTCAATGACAATTTGCATAATACTTTGGAGCATACAAGTTGGACAAACACAAATGTGTTTCAGCATATTGTAAACACACACATTTGTGGTAAAAATACCTTTGTGCACTGTACATCTAGACATTCATAAATTATTAATGCTAAACTAGCAGCTAGTTGCTATTGTGACAGTATTTCTCCTTCGTAAAGATGAGACGTGCTAAACTCAGCCCTGTAAATAAGTGGGATGTTAAATATTAGTTAGAGATGAATTTGGACTTTGGCCCACAACTAATGTTTACAATGTGCCGCTTCAATGGGCCTCATTCATGACACATTCTTTTGCACCCGTTTGTTCTTAAGGTTTACGTATAATGCAGATTTTTGGCATTCACGGAATTTGTTCTTAGCTGAAAGTGTTCTTCTGGAAAAACCATAACAGTCAGGAGACTCTTGCTCACAAAAGAAATCCACAGCTTTAGAATATTATCACGGTCAGAATGGCCCCAAAAACGCCACTTCCTTTGTCATGGTCAATAAGTTATTTCTACAAATGATTTCATTTATGAATAGAATTATTTCAGAGACGTGGTGTGATCATTTACAAGATCACGGTTAAGGTGAACTTATGTTATTTATGATCATGTAAATAGATAAACAAAATAACATACAAATTCTGATAGTTAAAAAAGATTTTCAAAACGATAAGTAGGATATGAGCATGGTGATGATCGGAAGAGTATAAAGGCAAGGAGAGGAGGACAGAGGTCAACAAGCGGAGGACCAAGGAGGAAAGATGAGTGCAGATGAGCAGGTGATGAAAGAAGGAGGAGGAGAAGAGACAGACAGACAAACGGTGGCTCCATGTGATGTTTCTTGTGGCGCAGGTAAATGCAGAAACACTAAGCATTGTCTAAAGAATGAATACTGTGTAAACTAGTATGCGTGATTTGACGTGCTTAAGACGGGCAGTGGAGTAATGTGTCATATGCATATTTTTTTGTAAAAAAATAATACAGGTATAGGGCCTTTGAAGAGTAAATATTTTGGTTCGGCCCATTATCACTGCAGATTAGACAGTGGAACTGGAGGATCCGTGTCAAACACAGCTGAAGTGGTTTAAGAGCTGGCTTTTGTGTAGCTGCTTTGTACAGACCGGTGTGATGCGCTCTCTCAGGGGAACAAAGCCCGGGACGCTGAAGCACTCCTCGGTGACTGAGCGGTACTCTGGCTCACACGGAGCAACCTCCATCTGACGCTCGAGCTTCTGTCTGTAACACATCCACACAACATGCTTCAAGAGCAACTGCTTCCTCAGAACGTTACATCTGAGTCTGATCTGAATAACGCTCCAGCATCTTCTCCAAAACCTGGGGCAAGTTAATCCTTTTGTCTCTTTTTCTCTGGTTTGATTTCTGTTTTGATGTTTCCATTACTTTGCTTGGAATGTGACGTATGACTTTAATTTGACTGTATTTTAGCGTTCATTACGGCTTCCCGTTTAATAGATTTCAAGTCTAGTTTATGGTCGTTCACCAACTCCTCCCTTCTGCGTTGCAACCCAGCGTTATCACAGGAGAAATATCTAGCTGTAGAAAGTTTAAAAAATGTAGGCACCAGGCTTTACAAAAAGTAAAATGCAGTCTAAAGTGCAATGCTTTCTAATGGGAGATTTGCTTGTTCTGCCGCCCCTATATGGAGGTATTACAGCAATGGAGGGCAATGGCGGCCCCTAGCAATGCGGTCATGAAGCAGAGCAACCACCAGTCATTGTTTATTACCCCTCGAGTAGACCACACCCCTTAGTATGAGGCATAGAAATAAAAAGGATACGCGTTGTTCGATCCCAACGTATGCAGACAGTTAGCAAGTAGGCTGGTCCAAGAGACTTTTCAGCGTCCTTTAGCCTGCTCAATGTATTTTTCCTATAGCCGTTAGCATCAAACTGAACTCTGAAACATCTCAAAATATGAACAATCCAGATGTTTTCAGCTGTTGTCAACTACTGACCACATTTAGGGATAAGCCTCATTAAAATCATTAATAATGTACTACAGACATCCTGAGATTTTACTTTAGACACAAACTAGCGTATAATAGTGTCCTCTAAGCTAAATGCTATCTCAAATTCAGTCAAGTTTTTGATTTTGTCCATCCACTGGCCACTAAACATAATCTTATAATACGCTGATGATAAAGAAATCACAGAAATGATATAAATGCCATGAAACAGACTAAACATACCCCCCCATATGTTTATATTGTTCAGTTGCCTCCCTGTTCATTTGTATGGGGATGGAACATTCAATTTAAATGGGTCCGGGATTTGACGACTAAAAATATTTGCGCATTTGTACAGGCTCAGATTGCTAAAGGCATTTCTCTGATTTCTATGGTATGTGGTATCTGTACCTGTTTGAAATGTTCATACGCTGTAGATGTAAATGGTGGGGCTCATCTCACCTTGCGCTTTCGGCAATCTGTTTCTCCAAGAGTTCAAGTCTTCGTCCTGGAGGTGAGATGGTGTGGTGTTAGCAAACAGAAGCTTTCATATGAATAGGATAAGAACGCATAAAACAATCATTCAACTGCTATAAATGACGTGAAAATATGTTACAATTTCAGTTTTATGTGAAAAAGCTAATGCTAACCCTTGAGCCTGACCCCCGGGCCCTGGTGCTGGACGTAGGTGGCCGTCACTGTGGTCACGTCCTCCATCTTGGCTCCCAGCTCCATGGACAGCAGCCCGCGGTGACCGTACTTTTGTATCTGGTTCTGGGTCTCTGCTGTGTCAATGTGGGCCACTGCTCTCTGGACAAAACAGAATTAAAACCAGAGTTTAATTGTTTATAAAACATTTACAGCAGCATACAATTGACTTTGTGTAAAACTACAGTATAGATTAGGGCTGCAACATGTCTTTTTTTAATTTTTTTTATTATGTTTTTGTTTTCTTTTTGAACGATTCTTTAGTCATCCAACTATAATCATCAGCTGGAGTTGAGAGTGGAATCAACTGGGCTTATGTCATATTGCTATGCATCATGGGATTTGCAATAATAAACTAATGGAGATTTGGACAGTGAGTTAGATGTATTTACCAGCAGTGACTCAGCAGCTAACAGAGTTGTTCCACGGCTTCTTATTCCACTTTTTATTCTGTTTTTAGCTAATGTTAGTCTATGGAAAATGTTTGCTAGCCAACATGGCGGATGTCCATGGTAACAGGGAATTTCCCAAACCCTATAGAGTCCGGGAAATTCCACAGTTACCATGGAGATGCGCCATCTTTGCAGCTGTTAGCATACATTTCCATTGACTAACATTAGCTAAAAACAGAATAAAAAGAGGAGAAAAAAGCCGTGGAACAACTCCATTAGCTGCTGAGTCACTGCTGGTAAATACATCTAACACACTGTGGCGTCCAAGTGTTTTAATGTGAACAATAACTCCAGTATTTTACCTTTTAAAATCTCCATTAGTTTACAATTGCTGCTAATCCCATAATGCATAGCGATATGACATCACATTCCCAAACTCTATAGTTAATCAAGTATCTCCCAAATCATTGAACACAGCAGTCAAACAGCAAGTTGCAAGAGACCACACATGATAAATGATGCTAGGACATGCTAGGAGCCAAAATCTGCAAAAAGGTCTGTGTAGTTTGAGAAACTGAAATAATAAATACATTTAAAAAACGGTACCTCTTCTAACCAGTTGGACACCATCCGCTTGCCCGCCTTCTGCTCGTGGTGTTCGCTCATTTTAGGGAATATGTCTTCACGTTAGTTGTTAGCTCCACAATGAGGGAAGAAACCTGAGAGATTTGTTTACATAGCAACACCACGGGCTACCGACAGCATCACCATAGCAACGGCCACCCCTCCACTTTCTTTCTCTTAAGAAAGAGGGGATTTTACCAACAATGCTATTATAAATGAGAAAATGCTACACTTTAATTAGTTAAACAGATAACATAACACCAAAGAGGTCACGCAAAAGACAATAGAGCATGAATATTTTATTGTACTGTGCAGTTGGAGTAGTTTGTATCACTTTGGTCAAAAAAAAAAAGAAATATTATGGACATGTATCATTAATCATTATCATTAATCATCAAAAATAAACATTTAGAAAATAAATAAATAATTTTATAATTTATTTATTTTCTAAATATTTATTTTCTCTGCGTATTTGGTGCTTATTGTGTTTCAGTGTCAAATAAAGTTTTTCAAAAGCTTTCAGCTGGGCTAAATGAATAAAAAAACAAACTACTGTCTTTCACTTTAAATACTGTTGAACCATCAGACTGCTCAGAACCTGGTCATAAATATCTCATATGATTTCATCTACAGTGCCTTTGCGAAAGTACTAATACACCTTGAACTTTTGCACATTTTGTCACATTTACAACCATAAACATAAAGATTTTATTTTGATTGTTTTACTGAAAGTTCACACACAAGTAACAGACAACTGTGAAGTGAAAGCAAAATGATACATGATTCTGTTATTTTTCAAAAAATAGAAAAGTGAAAAGTGGGGCGTGCATAAGTATTCATACAGCATGACTTAATACTTTGCGGAACCCCCTTGTTTCTGCAATAACAGCAGCAAGTCTTCTGGGGTATGACTACAAGATTTGCACATCTAGAGACTGACATTTTAGCCCATTCCTCTTTACAAAACAACTCAAGCTCTGTCACATTAGAAGGAGAGCGTTTGTGAACAGCAGTTTTCAGGTCTTTCCACAGATTATCAATAGGATTTAGGTCAGGACTTTGACTGGGCCATTCTAACACATTAATATGTTTGTTTTTAAACCATTCCATTGTAGATTTAGCTTTGTGTTTAGGGTCATTGTCCTGCTGGAAGGTGAATCTCCGCCCCAGCCTCAATTCTCTTGCTGACTCCAGCAGGTTTTCCTCCAAAATGTCTCTGTATTTGGCTCCATCCATCTTCCCAACTATTCTTACAATCTTCCCAGTCCCCGCTGAGGAAAAGCAGCCCCATAGCCTGATGCTCCCCCCACCATATTTGACACTGGGGATGGTGCACTCAGGACGATGAGCAGTGTTAGGTTTGTGCCATACATAACGTTTTGCATTTGGGCCAAAAAGTTCAATTTTTTGTCTCATCTGACCAAAGCACCTTCTTCCACATGGTAGCTGTGTCCTCCATATGACTTCTATCAAACTTCAAACGGAATTTCTTATGGCCTCCTTTCAATAATGGCTTTCTTCTTGCTACTCGTCCATGAAGGCCAGATTTGTGGAGAGTACGACTTATAGTTGTCCCATGTACAGATTCCCCCAGCTCAGCGGCAGTACGTCGCAGCTCCTCCAGAGTTATCTTAGGGCACTTGGTTGCATTTCTTACCAGTGCTCTCCTTGTTCGGTCTGTTAGTTTAGGTGGACGGCCGTGTCTTGGTAAGTTTGCAGTGGTGCTATACTCTTTCCATTTCCGAATGATGGATTGAACAGTGCTCCGTGAGATGTTCAAATCTTGGGAAATCTTTGTATAACTTAACGCTGCTTTAAACTTCTCCACAGCTTTATCCCTGACCTCTCTGGTGTGCTCCTTGGCCTTCATGATGTTGTTTAGTGACCAATACACTCTGACCATAGCTCTGAGGCCCTCACAGAACAGCTGGAATTATACTGAGTAGATTACACACAGGTGGCCTCTATTTAATGGTTAGGGCAAAGTGTGAACATTCTGCAGTCATTAGGAATGTTATAAAGGCGATTTAATGCACTCAGAAAAATGCTGTATGAATACTTATGCACGCCCCACTTTTCACTTTTCTATTTTTTGTAAAATAACAGAATCATGTATCATTTTGCTTTCACCTCACAGTTGTCTGTTACTTGTGTGTGAACTTTCAGTAAAATATTAAAATAAAATCTTTATGTTTAGGGTTGTAAACATGATAAAATGTGCAAAGGTTCAAGGTGTATTAGTACTTTCGCAAGGCACTGTATGTCGGTACTGTTGTATTATTGATAAGTGATGTCCATATTACATCAGTGATACATCACTTTGTGGTTGACCCATGTCTGCTGTCAGCTGCTCCTGCAATAGGAATATGTTTTATGGAAATGTGCCAGAGGACAGCACTAATGAGATGGCAGAGCAGCTCTACACTATGACACGACTGACATCTGTGACAGCCACATCTTCTGCAGAGGACAAAGGAGTGAGGCTCCGTGAGGAGCCGAGATTAAGGATTCCAGTGTTAGTCTAAACCAGTGGTTCTCCAACTTTTCACACCAAGTTCTGCCTAAAATATCTTAAACATGATCTATAACACAACCTTGTCTCAAATTTAGACACAAATAAATGTGTATTTATCTCACACATATATATATAGAGAGAGATTAAATAATCGAATTCTGCACAGGACAGGACAAGGAGGGCCTGGGGCGCAGATAGACCATTTCAGCTCCTGCACAAGAGCAAGTACTACCTCCAGAGCACCCACTAACAGCCCCCACTCTCCTGTCCTGACGCATCAAAAGGTACTGAAACAGCTTACAAGGAGGGCAAAATATTCCGGTGGTGCAAAAATGCCTATTCGCACAGATACAGTGGGTGTGTTGCTCGAGGTGCACATTAGCAACATTAGCATCGCAGTTCAAACTGTCACTTTTATAACAGCAGAGGGTCAACTGCTGCAGGAGCTGCGTGACCTGGATTGAAGAGGACAACTAACGAGTTAAAAACACAAGAATGGGAAAACCTATTGTAATCTATCCTTTACAGGGTTGGTTAAAATGTCCTATTCAGAGCTCGGAAATTCCGACATCCAAGATCAACTGGAACGCAGGATCGCTCTTAATGTTGTTTGGTCTGTTTTGTTGCCATGACAATGGTGTTCTGTTTGTTTGTGTGTTTGTAACAATAGAAATGGCGTTTGATCCTATATTGCTGGGTTTCAGGTGACATCACAGCGTTCTAAAGGCCTATAATATTATATAGAGGTAAACATATTTTTGAGGACATTTTTGGTCTTGTCCAGAGAGATCATGGACCCAGTGACTGATATTAATGATCATTTTTGTAATTCATTAATTTTCTTAGATACGACTTGTGAAAGTGTAATGCAGTTAATAGGAATAACTGGCTCCTCCCCCACTGGGTCCTGTGACATCATCACATTCTAGAACCTGAAAACAATACGTGCTGTATGTGGACAGTTAGCAAGTCGGCTAGTCTGGGAAACTTTTCAGAGTCTGTTAGCCTGCTCAATGTAGATTTCTTATAGCCATTAGTATTAGCCATCAAACATCGCAAATTATGAACGATGTTTTCAGCCGTTGTCAACTCATCGACCACATATAGAGTTCAGGAATGTGATGTCATAAAGCTAAGCATTGTGGGATTAGCAGCAATTATACGCTAATGGAGATTTTAAAAGTTAAAATACTGGAGCTATTGTTCACATTAAAACACTTGGACACCACAGTGTGTTAGCTGTATTTACCAGCAGTGACTCAGCAGCTAATGGAGTTGTTCCACGGCTTTTTTCTCCACTTTTTATACTGTTTTTAGCTAATGTAACTATGGATTTTCCCGAACTCTATAGTTGAGGTCAAAGCCTACATACAATGGCCACTAAACCTCATCTTATAAGATGTTTATGATAAAGAAACCACAGAAATGATAAAAATGCCATGAAATGGACACAAAATACCTTACCACTTCGCCATTAACTTTTATGGGGAAAGAGGACTTAATTTAAACAGATCCGGGAAGCCGCTGGCTACAAAAGTACACATTTAGGAATAGGCTCTCGTGGCATTTGTATGATTTTTACGGCCTGTAATATCTTATTTTTTACTCTGTGTTTACTTGTGGCATAATGCTATTAATATCAATTTGATGGAACTTGAGGACCACAGAGTTTTCCCTACATAATTCTAATGACTGGCCTGTTTTGATGAGGATGTAGCTTATATAACATAGTTAAAACCCCATAAAGTTACATGACAAGGCGCTGAGGAGTTGCCGAAGTGCCCAGTCCCCGTAAGACTCGACCGCAGAATCTTTAACAGTAAAGCTCTCTGGTATCTCAGCAACACGCTCCAGCTTCAGCTCTCATTTCCACAGTAACAAGAGCAGATAAAATCATCTTCATGTCAAAGGAGTCAATGATAGCACTGTTCACTTGAGGACCATTGTGGCTTTTCAAGCAGTAACAAATGGACTGCTTTTTTCATAGTCCGCATTGACACAAATACAATGACTTTGACTTTGAGGACGGCGGCTTCTGGAAGAAAGAATGATCAACTGAAAAATGAAAAATACAGCTGCTTTGGCAAAACAGAACAATACCGTTGCTAAAGACATTTTTATATTGCAAGGCATTTGGGTAATTGTTATGAATTCTGCGTGGTGTCATTTGATTCATTGTGCATCATATATATACATATATATGTATATATATATATGATATAATTAGGACTAAATAAATAGATGTCAGTTAAAAGCTAAGCTAAAAAGGTGGGTCTTGAGCCTGCTCTTAAATACATGAACGTTCTCTGCGGTCCTGAGCTCCTCCTCAGGTCGTTCCAGAGGCGAGGGCCATAATATTGGAAAGACGCCTCACCGTGAGTCTTTCTGTTGACTTTAGGAATAACTAGGAGACGCCTGCCAGAGGAGCGAAGGAGCCGTGAAGGTTCATAAGGTAAAAGCAGCTCTGAAAGATAAGAAGGACCAATAGTCATGGTCATCTCGGGCACTATACCGTGACCGTATTGAAAAACTAAACAAGATCCAAAATCCCCTCTGAAGAAATCTTTGTTACTAATATGTCAATAAAATAAAACCATACATTTTAATCTGCGTCTATGCCTTATTTAGATTTCGTCGTTGAAAATGTAGGCAATTTTGACCATTTTCATGCACAAAATGCCTTATTTTAATATGAAAACATAAAATAACAGAAAAATGGCAATGCTTTTTTTTCTCATATTTATATCAGTAATGTTAAACAAAAGTTTCAAATTGATGTCTCTACATTTATTTTCTTCCACTATTCACCTGCAGTATCTTGCCTTAATATTGTGGTAATTGATTAGCCGTCATGGCTGACGGCTGCCATTTTGGATTTGAAGGTCAAAAGTCGGTCAAATCATAAATCTGACTTCAAAATTGTATTTCTCAATCCAAAAAGATGCAGAATACATATATTGTATGACATTATAGGCAAAACCATGGTAAAGCTCATTTTCAGAATTGTTGATGGCGGCCATTTTGGATTTAGGGCTCTAAAAAAATTGGCCGCATTTTTGAGAGGGGCATGGGGGCTACATTTTTCATTTATCCTCCATAGATGACAAATCCACTGAACCTCCGCTCTCTCACAGAAGTGCCTGAGATGACCCAACTACAAGACCATTAAGACATTTAAAAACATTAAAATAACTTTAAAGTCGATCCTGAAACACACGGGGAGCCAATGCAGCGACTCTAAAACCGGTGTGATGTGGTCCCGCCTCCTGGTCTTTGTCAGGACACGAGCTGCTGAATTTAGTAAAAGTTGTAAACCTGAGATACTCTTTTTGGGAAGAGCAGGAGGCAGGGCATTACAGTAGTTGATACGATCATCTTTTCACGCAAAATCCATTATTAATTCTTTGTCCATGAGGATAAAAACTATTCTGATTCTGATTGTTCGGAGTTGATGATTTTGTCTGAACACTGAAGGCGCCGTCTGGACTAATGCAGAGGACTAATAATGTTTGATGTTCTGGCAATTTAATGAAGAAAACTCCACAGGCCTGCACTGTCCGGGAATCAAACCTGGGACCTTCTTGCTGTGAGGTGAGAGCAGTAACCGCTTATCTACCGTGCTGCTCACAGCGAGCATTTCCAAAGGTATTTGGATGTTGTTTGTCAAAGCATGAGTCAAGAAGCTTCTTTTGTCTCAAGCGAGCAACACGAATGAATAAAAGGATTGCCGTCATGATTCAGTGTGTGTGTGTGTGTGTGTGTGTGTGTGTGTGTGTGTGTGTGTGTGTGTGTGTGTGTGTGTGTGTGTGTGTGTGTGTGTGTGTGTGTGTGTGTGTGTGTCATTTCAGGGGAATGAGTGAATTACTGACATTGCTCAACTAGAAAGTCTCCCTTCCACATCGGCATGATATCCGCTAGGAGCTGGAGAAAAGAAGAAAGTCTCCAAGCTGTAAACAACTCCTAAAAATACATTGCTAATCCATTAATCATGAGCAAAAGAGGCAACAGGAAAACTTCCTCGGTACGTTTTCATGGGCTGTCAGCTGGTCTCCATGGATACGTCTCTGTGTTGGAGGTTAGAGATGAATATGGCAGGTGTAGCTGAACAGTGGTTTTATATGTGGCCTATGCACAGATATATCGACGATATATCTAACTACTCAGGTTTTAGAGAGTTCTATAGGAACAAATGGAGAATACAGCCTTATGATTTCAAGGTCACAGAGAGAGAAGAGAGAGAGAGCGGTGTCCATGAACCAGCTCTGTGTTTTTATTGTATTGTGGAAATACTTGAACTGTCCTTCTAATGAAAAAGTGACTTGTGGTCTTTTATCTAAAGCAGGGGCAGGCAACGTCCGGGGTCCACAACCGGCCCTCCAGCATAGAACCTCTGGCCCTCCAGATGATTTTAAGGAACATAATTACACAAATCAGATCAAATGCCTTTTAAAGTACTTAAGAAATGTGAAGACTGCTGTCAATTCCTTTCAAATGTCTTAGCAGAACACCCATTTAGGCTATAGGTGTACAACACTGGCATTTGTAGAAAATGATGCTTTACTTCGGCTACAATTGGAGGGTCTGGCCCTTGGTCTTTTGACGATGAAGAAAGTCATTCCTCCACTAAGCAAACCTGCCTCTACAGGAAGTGGCATGTGGAAAGCAACTTTCAAATGAGACTGTGCAGACCAGTGGTTTCCAAAGTGGGGTTGGGAACCCCTGGAAGAGCCTTAGAGCCACTGCAGGGGCCCTCCAAAGACTGACGTCATTTACAAATTAGTTATGGGACCACGGTATGGAACAGCTTCCCAGCAGACATTAGAGACTGTACCACATTTAATTCATAGTATTTAAAACTAAACTTAAAGGTTGGCTGAAGGGGAATCAGACATGTGACCACTGACCATTATCTTTATGTTTTATGTCTCAACTTTAATTGTGTGGATGATCTGTGTGATGATCTTTTGTCTTTAACGTTGTATATGGTCTTTGTATTTTCTCGATCTGCCAGGACTACAGATGGAAAGTAGCCATTGGCTAATTCTGGCATATTTACATTTATATGTTCATTAATATGCATTGTCCCTTTAAATAAATAAATAAAATAAATCTTTTTTTAAAGTAATATAATATTTTACAAATATTACTGTATGTGTGTACTTACAGTAAAGTCCATATTAATAGGTGTAGGTGCAACCTGTAATAATTCAGTGGAGCAGTCATTTCAACTTTCTTTACTACAGTATATATATATATATATATATATATATATATATATATATATATATATATATATATATATA
This sequence comes from Neogobius melanostomus, assembly GCA_007210695.1. Taxonomy (NCBI): domain Eukaryota; kingdom Metazoa; phylum Chordata; class Actinopteri; order Gobiiformes; family Gobiidae; genus Neogobius; species Neogobius melanostomus. Next base: position 161,641 of record VHKM01000542.1, on the reverse strand, counting down.
TATACATATACTTTATAAGTCAATCAAATACAAGTTTGAGATTAATGTTAATGCTTCTTTTGCCACCTGCTGGCCATAAATTGTACACACCCACACTTTCCACATGTGACTTCCCAAGTGCAGTCATTGTCCCATTATAAATGTATGCCTTATCCTTGACCTAAAACATGCAGTAGATATGCACTCTGGGTATGTGGCTCATCACCTGACAGGGATGGGTTCCGGGACAGCTCAGGGCTCTGACAGGTTACCTCTTCTAGCACAAATTTAGCTCTGTCTGAAATCAATGACCCTGACCCTGAAAAAAAACCAATGGTTCTCATCTATGAAGCAAATGTAGAAGCACATGAATAACCATTGTAGGAGAGAGGACTTAAATACACTTTTCACAGTGATTTTAGAGCCATATATAGTTTGGTTATTTTGGGACCCAGAGGGCAATCTGATTTCAGAAGATTTCAGAATAGCATGTTTAATTTCCTGAAGGCTAATTTCAATCAATACATCCGCTAAATCAATTCAACTGGACACATTTTACATGTTTCGAGAATCCTCCAATTCAAAAGTTGACTTTAGACCCTTTGGAGAAAATGATTCTTGAAATGTGTAATGTAAAAGTCCAGTTGAATTTGATTTAGTGGACTCGGTGTAGTGTGTTTAATGTTTTGCCTCTTTTCAGTTTGTGAAAGTGTAATAATGTATAATTGTGTCCCGGCTCTTCACCCCCTTAGATTTATTGGGTTATGCAGATCGTATTCCAACATGGCAACGGCAACGGACGCCAAATGAGTGCTACGACTACTTTTGAAGAGAAATTGAGGGTTCTGTTTAACATATGCATGCACTCTGTATTGTTCTATCAAATAAAGCCTTCAGGCAAGGAATAAATAATAATAATAATAATAATAATAATAATAATAATTGTGATATTGTGGACTCAGCGCAACCCTAAACCAACAACATCTGTAGAGTGCAGGCACATACTGTGACTCTGCAGATAGATCACTTTCTCTGCTGACAACCTCTCTGTCATGGGGCAACTATAAAACCCTTTCATAATAGTAGGCCTGAAGAGGCCAATTATCCTATGAACTGACTTTAATAATGGTATGATCAAAAACATTCAGTGTAACACTGAGCCCTTGCTGTTGCAGTCCCAGTACCTCTGGTTTGGAAGCACTGCTCCAACATTCAGACCTGTGTATCGCTGATTTGTTGAAGACTGACAAAAAGACAATGTGGCTACAGCGTTTTTCTTAATTATGGTGCCGATTATGAAACAGAAAAGGCCATATTAGTGTAACAGTGGTGCAGATAGAGAGTGATCTGAATCACGCAGGTGCACACTGTCATTGTGTCCTTGGGCAAGACACTTCACTCTCCTTGCCTCCAGTGTCTGACACTGATGCATGAACATGAGTTTAAATGGGTGAGTGGTTCCTCAATGTAAAAGCGATTAAAGACAGAAAAGCGCTATATATGTGTGACCATTTACCATTGTAAGGGTTAGCATGGTGTAATAGACCACCTGTAAGTGCAGTTATACAGGCTTGTATATGAGCATATTTACATTGATGCTATTTGCAAAATAACTAATTAGATTAATAAAAGAATAGTCGTTTAAATATAAGTGCCCTTTTACCTGAGAAAAGTTGACTGGACTGATGTTACACACAATGTCCAACAGGTGGCAAAAGATTAACATGAGCCGATTCTTCATCGACTTTATTTTGATATAAAGGTTTTTTAATTTTGTTTCTATTAATCCCCTGGAGCCCCATATACTGTAAATTCACTCTTTTTAAATAATGCCTTTTTTGTCGTAAACTCCAAATACATTTTTATCAATTCACAAATAACAGTGACTAATAGGTTAAATACAGATTTTGTGAATGCAGTGTGTAGTGGTGGCGGATGGGGAGATAAAAGGCGGAAATGGCACCGACAGAGAGGACCTGAAGACAGAGGAGTAACAAACGCAGGAGAGCCCACAGGAGAGCCCACAGAGCGACTGGTGGCCGCGGCGGTACGAGAGTCGCTCATGGAGCCGGAAAAGGACAGAGAACCACCCCGCAGGTGCCCCGTTGGCGTCCCCGGGGTCCTAAGTAGTCTGTTTTAATGCAGTTGACCTGTGACTTTTATCGTGACTTTTAATGTTTTTTATGAACTCGTAACTTTTACTGTATTAGGCCTTTAAATAAATTGGATTGAATTCTTTTTTTAAGCGGTTTGATATCTCTTTTATTGGTTACACCCCCACCTATGCTCTCACTTCACCATTTCCACCAATAGACTCCCGGCCACAACCTGCTAAGTGTCATGGGGGCGTTGTTCTGTCATACGTCCATATCAGTCGTATTTCAGACTTTATACAAACAACCCCACTCACGTACTGATTTGGCTGGCTTGTTGGAAATTAAATATGTATGTATTTTCAACCAAATAAAGGTACAGACACATGGAGATGAACAACGTGGTTCAACAGCCCAAATGTAACCCACACAACAACCATAACGCTAACAGCTTCATGCTACATACTAACAGCTAGCGTTGAGTGTTGAATTTTTTTCAACCAGTTGCAACAGGGTCTGAATGTCAATGTCAGTGTCAACCTGATTTCTATAGCACATTTACAATGCGAAAAGTCCCAAGTGCTTTACAAACTGACAAGAAAAAACACTATGAATGCAGCTAATGGGGAGGAAATGATGTCACCTCCACCTTTTTTCCCCGTGATACTTATTTCAATGAATCTCAACAAAACGCCTTTAGTAAACTCAACTATCCTTAAGGTTAGGTTTGTATGGATTACTTTACAGTGATTAGATGTAAGTTGGTCATTTTTAATGGGTTACATTACAAAATTTTAACAGAACAAAAAGAAAAGAAAAAACAAAACAAACAAAAATAAATAATAATAAAGTAAATACATAAATAAAAATAAAAATGATTACATTTAGGCACTGGAATAGCAGACTGTGATAGAACCAAAATAAGAACATTGATCAACCTTTACCTCAATATTATGCAGTTATCCTAATGGTTAACCTCCTAACCTACGCCCCAACCAAGCGCACCTTCTCCAGTTCAGCTCCAAAACAGCGAAAAAAAAAAAAAAATGTGACAACCGCAACAAGAAATGCAATGAATAAAGTGGCAAAAAGCCACAGAAAACGTAAAAGTGACTAAATGCATCAAAAGAGCGACAAAAATATGACAATGAAAAAGTGGCAAAAGAAGTGTCAAAAACGCCACAAAAGACCGACAAACATAACAAAAACACTACAAAAAATTGGGCAAACCCTTAACAAAGCTCAATGATAAATGCGATAAAAACGCAACCAAAACAAACAAAAAATTAATAAATAAATGTATACAAAATTTTAAAAAGGGACAAAAAATTGATGAGAAAACTCACACACACACAAAAAGAGTGACGACAACACAGCAACAAGGAGAAAGCGTGCTCGGTTCAGAGACGACAACAGAAATATATATATATATATATATATATATATATATATATATATTTAAAATAGTAGTATTAGTATATTAGTAATAAAATGACAAAAAAAATTAAATAAATAAAACAAATCAAAGTAAAAACTTTACATATGCGTTTGTTAGGTGATGGTGTCATCATTCTACCTCCGGGTCCAATGGATACCCTACTTACTTAAAATGCACATGAACGCTCGCTCAACTGGGGAAAACATCTGGAATACTCGGGTCAAAACTAGCCTGAAATCAACTGATATGTTCATTTATTTATTTTTATATATTTATTCACAGGTTGCCCAACATAACATTAGTAGAGCCAAAGACACTTCAACAAAAAAATAAAAAAATAAAAAAATAAAAAATTAAAAGTTAAAAAATGAGAGAGAAGAAAAGAGAAAACAAAAAGTTCATTTATAGTCTAATGTGAGTATTTTAGTTCACTCTGCTGCTTTCTTGAGTTCAGTGTGAGCCGTTGTTGTCCCAGGAGTGATATAATTGCGAGAGTAATGTCTGACATTAATGCTAGCACAAAAGATTATGTAGCCTACATGATATTTTATAAATGAACAAACCAAAGTTGTGCTTTGAGATGTTAACACTACCACCTCAGGCAGCTGCGCAGTCGCACGTATACTGTAGCCAGTCCGTGAGGTAGTCGATGGTCCAGTGAGATGTCCATTCACTCGTGTGTTCTCCAGCTTCCCCCGCAGCAGAAGTCAAAGAATATGACCCTCACTGTGCTCCAGTTTTTCTATCAGCTCCCATGTTTTTATACAGTTATATTTGTGTAAACTACAGCTGTGATTAGAGGCTGGAGTTGGGACAAACAGACAGAAGCGTGCAGTAAACCACATGTACAGTGCTATAATGAGGTCGGGACCTGTTGGTGGAGGTTTCTCTCCTTCACTGTGGAGCCGTGAATATTTGCACACTGAGTCAGCCGCTCGCCCGAAAGCACAACTTGATTAGTGCCTCGACTTTTGAGGAAGCCGGGGAGCTAGCTGTTACCTACCATCGCCATGACGACCGTGTAAGCAGGGGCGACTCTGCTGATGAGACGTGAGGTTAGAGTAACGGGGTACATGATTATTTACCGTGTTTCCTCTTTCACCAACTTCTCCACCACTACTTTAACATACTAAAATATGGATGTATTTTCTACCTGATACAGATACAGAGACATGGAGAGGAGCAAAGTGGTTCACTGGCTCATAGATACATAAATAACAAAGAATGCTAACCATACTTGTGACATTTAGTGCATGCTACATGCTAAAGGCTGTAACTTCGAGTCCTGATTTTTCACTTCTAGACAATTTTCTTAATTTTCTCATACAAGTTGTGAGGGGAAGATGACTCCGTTTTCACAGGGGGTAATTGTAATGTCAGAAATATATTTCTAACATTTGTCATGCACATGTTTAACGGCTGAAGTGAATGTCTGTGCTATGACCTGAATAGTCATCTCAGGTCATGTCACAGATAAAGGCTAGGCCTTGGGGTGATACGTATCATACCCTATCATATCTTGTCAATCTGATACGTGCGATCGCTGTATAATATGCCACTGAGTGTGTAAGAGGGCAGAGCACTGTAAGCTGTCTGTGTTCTCCCTGCGTTTAAGACAATAAATGGCCACTTGATTCAGACTTCAACACTCTTCTCCATTTTTTATTACGTTATTATATATACAAAAATGCTACAACATAACCCCGCTGGGCAGTGTTGCCTGGTGGTTAGCTAACAGAGTAGGCCTATTTTATGTTAACCTGTTTTAATACATGTAAATTATGCAATTCGAGTTGGGAATATTTTCTCCCATCAATCCAAAGTTTTGAGGATTAATGTGAATATAGTCTGCATAGTTTATATTTCCCCCTCCATGAATTATGGGCTGTTGCTTTCTCACAGATCAGTGTTAAATTAAAGTGCATATTGCATCTGTTGTTGATCACCCTGCGTCTGTTTAGTCCTGCTAAGTCTGAATGGCCTAATGCTTCTCTCCACATTCTGTCTAAACTCGACGCGAGTGCAGTCTACTTCATTGGACTAGAGGCTGAACCAGTGTGGGCCTGTAGGAGGCCTGTGGTTTTGTCATTGCCCAACGGTCCGTCAGCTGTCAGTCCAAAACCACAGACAGAATGGAGTCGATCACTGTGGTTCTTTCCTTGCTTTGGTGACTTGCGCCAGGTGAAAAGAGGATTCTGCAGTAAAAGCCATGATAAGGCCCACTGGTTGTATGATGACTGTAATGTCTTTCAGAAACGTTGCCAACTCTGGGACCTAGTTTCAAAATGTATATTCAAAATATAGAGTCGATATTTATAGGTTCAGGAGCAGGACCAAGCCTCAACCAATCAACCTTGCTAGTGAATTACGTGTTAACGATAAGAGAGCCATGGAACAACTGCTTTGACCGCCATGTTGTATGTAACATTGCAAGTTCTGAGACTTTTCCTCTTGTTTCCAATATTCTATCTACAGCATAGTTGGCGCTTCACTGGTTAATGATGAATCCTGGCTACAGGCGTTGTCCCATCAAAAGTAATGATTAGAAAAACATCAAACTTGTCATAATGTACTTAGTAAATTGATTTAGGAACACTTGGCAAACCAGAGCGCGGGCACTTTAGTAAAGTCACATCTCTGGAGGAAAGCTGGCCACCATCAGAGAAAAGCCCCTCGGTCTCCCTTTACTCTGCCCCCTCAGTCTCTCTGGGCCGGGCTGCTGTTGAGGTTGGCGTCCTATAGCGCAGTCCTCTAATCTCACCATCTCTTGGACTAATACCCTGCAGGGAACATTAAGGTTTCTGTTGATGATCTATTCTGTAGATTATACCACACAAAACGCCTGCCACTCAATCATTTCTTCATTCAGTTCATTAGAAAATAAGGTGAAAAAGAAAACATGTCCTCAAAGAAGGCCACTGCCAATCGGCCAAGCACAGCATGAACTCCATCAAAAGGATATTGGTCTACACAGTGTGAACCTCCCGGGTTTATGGGTTGTTTGCATAGTGTTTTCTCCTTTGGTACCACTGCAATGGAAACATTAAGTACAGTGTTGAATTGTGCTATAGTCATTCCACGCTACAAGTTTGTCCGGATAATCCCAGGCCTAATCTTTGTCCAAACAATGTTGGGAAATGGCAGCATCATGGATTACGCAGCAGTAAGGGGCTTTGCAGGTGGATAATCCCTCTTCCTTGTCTTAAAGGGTGCTCATTTAGGATTTGTTTTGTCTCGGTTTTACTTTTGAAAGAGGAGACGCTGTTTGGGAGAGAAGCTCCATGAATCTTCCGGATGTCGTCATTTGCTCTTTCTAAAAACGCCAGGTGCAATGAGTCAGAAGCTTCTCTCTTTCTCCATGTTTGCTTCAGGGCTGTCAGTAAATTACAAAACATGTCATCCAAAAGGTGGAGAAGACTTCTGAAAATATAGCTTACATGTTCTTTTGTTTGATGCAGATTAGTTCCGATGTTGGGACTATATTTACTTTTTCTGTTTACATTATTCATTCCAGGGAAAAAACCTCCAACCTTTATGAACACATTTCCTCTGGTGGAGTATTTCCTTCCAATGCAACGTTTTTTGACATGTCGCCAGTGATTGTGTAACATGTAGTCTTCTTGATATTTACTTATATTCTAATGAACAACAGCATTAAAACTTGAATATTTTCGGTACCTGCTTTATTTTTTTATTTTTATTTTTCCGACCAAAAAATAATAATAAAAACAGCTCCAAGCCCATACAGTTGTCTATGGTATCAATGGTGAGAAAATAATGTAACATTAATGAAAACTGATACCGTACCTCTATTTAAAGAGGGGGTATTGTACGGTAGCGCAGCGGTTAGTGCTCTCGCTTCACAGCAAGAAGGTCCCGGGTTCGATTCCCACCAGGACAGGGCCTTTCTGTGTGGAGTTTGCATGTTCTCCCCGTGTCTGCGTAGGTTTCCTCCGGGTACTCCGGTTTCCCCTACCACCAAAACATGTACAATAGGCCAGGATGAATGATGTGTGTGAATGCATGGAGGTGGTCAGAGGGACCGTTGGCGCAGATGTGTGTAATTGCGACAGCGCTTCTGTCAGTCTCCCCCAGGGGAAACACCACCAAGTATGGAGTGAATGTAAAATGCTCTCATGTAAAGCGCTTTGTGACCATGTCTGTGAAAGGCGCTATATAAATAAAGATCTTCTTCTTCTTCTTCTTCTTCTTTTTTTCAATCACATAGCACCAGTCTATAGCATACTACAATGATGACGTAACCTTCTGTTGGTCTGTATATGCAGTAATTAAAATAACTGCCTTGAATAAAATTGCTCTCTCAAAATGGCTGTACTGAACGTCTTGAAATAGGCCTCTGTCTCTTTAAGAAGCTTTCCGACACGCCCCTTCAGCACACTGCTGTGGCATCTAAACAACACTACTGTGCGGGGAGGGGGCTCTGCTGAGCTGAGGAGCAGTGGTTGGTGGCTTGGCTGGTTTTTACTGATTACTCAAAAATATGTGAATGAGCCAAGCCAACACTCCAGGCATGTGTTTAATGAGGGAATGACATAATAACATGATATAAAGCTTGAAAAGTCGATTTTACATAATACCCCCTTTAAGATGTGGTTAACTGAAATTGAAAACTGTAATATTTATGCAATTCTGTTGATCAATTGAACAATGACAAATAAAGCACTGACTTACGTTACTGACTTACGTTTTGACTTTGTTTTTTTAGTCAAATCATTGTTATCATTATTTAGCCTACAGTAGTTTTCTGTTGACTGAAATCCCATGTAAATTTGGTGTCATGGATAATGTACCATGACCTGTGACCTGGGAAAGTGGAATCTACCTCGTCACCTAGCAACAGTACAATGGGCACATTATTCCAAAAATGTGCCCATATATGGCTTTTCCAAAATCACGTAAGACGATTCCATACTGGAATGTTTTGGTATCGCTATGGTTTCTGTCTGTCACATCTGCTCTCCCAAACATTCATTTCACATCGTGATTCGTTCAGAGCAGCTGTGTGAAGCACATTTCGGACTGTTTTGATACAGTTTTATTTAGTTGTTACAAACCTTTGTGACATTAACGAAATGGAAAACGCCCAAACATGTCCTACAGTGCTACAGAAGGTGCTGAAGCCTTCTCGAAAAAGACTGGCTGATACAGGAGATACAGGGGCTCCATGCCAGCGAAAGACAGTGGAGATGGGAGAGAGATTTTCTCCTTCAGAGAGAAAGATGGCGGCAGGACAGTGACAGGTTCTGGCTGACCGCCTTTCATGCCAGAGAAAAACAATGGTCAGAGGCCCAGTTGGAGAATCAAAGACGCTGGTTGGACTGGAAAGTCCTACATGATCAGCAAATACAAGACTTTGAAAACTCTGCACAAGAGTCCAAAGCGCGGGAGGAGCTACTGCTAAAAGTGTTGAAAGGAGGGAAGAGGGATCTAATAATCGAAATTGAGAAAACCTCTGAAATGTTAATCCCTCAGCCTACAAACACGCAGGGGTTCGAAGAAGTCAAGGTTCAGCAAATATATTTTGACCCAGCGAACACTCCCAACTTTAGCTACGGCCACAAGTCCTACAGTGCTACAGAAAGCACTAAAGCCTTTGCGGATAAAGACAGTCTGATACAGGAGATACAGGCGCTCCGTGCCAGAGAGACACAGTGGAGAGAGGAAAGAGAAATTCTCGTTCAGAGAGAAAGATGGCGTCAGGAGCGGGACAGGTTCTGGCTGTCCACCTTTTATGCCAGAGAAAGACAGTGGTCAGAGGCCCAGTTGGAAAATCAAAGACGCTTTTGTGAATGGAAAATCCAACATGACAAGCAGATACAAGACTTTAAAAGTGCCGCACAAGAGTCCGAAGCGCGGGAGGCAGTACTGTTAAAGTGTTGAAAGAGGAGAAGCATCAATAATACAAATTGAGAGAACGTCTGAAATTTTGATCCCTCCGCCTACAAACACGCAGGAGTTAGGAGACGTCAAAGTTCAACAACATATTTTGAGCCAGCGAACAGTGCCAAAACTAGCTCTGGCCACACTAACCACGCGTTGGTCACATTTGGGGATTTCCCCCCAGAGCTAGAACGATTTCTGAACGATCCTTCAGTGACAGTGGTCGAAATGATGCCACTAAGACCTTCTGAGGATCAGCCCAAGACCGTTATAAAGTCTGAAACGCCTAGCATCAAAATAAAAAGAGAAATCTCAGAAAAATGCCAGCAAAGAAGCAGGTTGTTGAAGGAAAGAAGTTTGTGATACAGAAAGACCTCCAGCAAAGCCACAGAACAAGGACACAGTGGTTCCACACAAGACTCAGGTGAACAGGTTAGTTGACACATGCCAACCAGAGGAGACAAGTATTCCTAACATCCAGTCTTCTGAAACCACCAACTACGTGAGAGAGAAAAATAAGACTCGTAACACGCCAATAGACTTTTATCCACTTAATGGTGAAACGTCTTCAGAGGCTGGAGTTGAAAGATCCCAAAGAGCTCAAAAAGAGTGTGTTCCACAGGAAACCAAACTTATCATAGACAAAGGAACCCCAGCATTAGCCCTCTTGGACCACGGAGCTCAGAAATCCCAGCCTCAGGAGACATTTGTGACTCACATCAAGGACAAAAACACCAGCCTGCTTGCATGCACCACTAAAACTCAAAGACAAAGGAAGAAGGGCAGAATCAGCAGAGAGACGTGAAGACAGTGAGAGTTCACCACATATAGGGCCATACTGCTGTTTTATTAGTTATACGTTTATAAGTTTCAACAAATTAATATGTAAAAAGGTCTAAATTACTTAAAGAAAAAAAAGGTTATTGTATAGACGGTCAAACTACTTGTTCAAAAATATACTTTAAAAGTACAAATAGGCAAATGTGTTGAGTCAAATTCTAAAATATGAAGATATACTTCTCAGGACTAAACACACATTTCAGCTCCCATTGGTTTCCTCTGCGGGCCGGATCACTGAGACAACAAGCGGCTGTCCTCGGAGGAGAGCGTCCCGTTACAGGAGACCAGGGCCCAGATAACGCTGAGCTGAGGAACAACTTAATGCAGGTGCACGGGCGATGCTGCTCGAACGACGGCAGGCCACAGAGCGAGGACCTGCAGCTGCGTTTGGAAGCCTCTGACCCCGGGGTCCTGCACGATGGGGGGGTTTGGGCACCCCTGTGGTGAGCTGACTCCCGAAAAGCTGATTTGTCGTCAGAGAGGTACATTTGCTGCCATTGGTGTGACAGGACCGGTGTTAGGACAGGGGGGTGGTTACAGGACCGGGGGAGGTTAAGACAGTGGGGTGGTTACAGGACCGGGGGAGGTTAGGACAGGGGGTGGTTACTGGACTGAGGGAGGTTAGGGCAGGGGGTGGTTACTGGACTGGGGTGGTGGGGGGATGGGGGAAGGTTCACTCACACCAATGGCATCAAATTTGCTTTTTCTGAGCTCAGTTCGCTAGAGATTTGATAGGCCAGGGCGTGACGGGACGGTGTCGGAAAAATTAGCGAGGGGTAGGACATCGCGGCGGCAAATTAGCGAGGGGTAGGACATCGCGGGGGAAAATTAGCGAGGGGTAGGACATCGCGGGGGAAAATTAGCGAGGGGTAGGACATCGCGCGGGGAAAATTAGCGAGGGGTAGGACATCGCGGGGGATATTAGCGAGGGGTAGGACATCGCGGGGGCAAATTAGCGAGGGGTAGGACATCGCGGGGGATATTAGCGAGGGGTAGGACATCGCGGGGGAAAATTAGCGAGGGGTAGGACATCGCGGGGGAAATTAGCGAGGGGTAGGACATCGCGCGGGGGAAAATTAGCGAGGGGTAGGACATCGCGGGGGATATTAGCGAGGGGTAGGACATCGCGGGGGAAAATTAGCGAGGGGTAGGACATCGCGCGGGGGAAAATTAGCGAGGGGTAGGACATCGCGGGGGGATATTAGCGAGGGGTAGGACATCGCGGGGGAAAATTAGCGAGGGGTAGGACATCGCGGGGGAAATTAGCGAGGGTAGGACATCGCGCGGGGGAAAATTAGCGAGGGGTAGGACATCGCGGGGGGATATTAGCGAGGGGTAGGACATCGCGGGGGAAAATTAGCGAGGGGTAGGACATCGCGGGGGAAAATTAGCGAGGGGTACTGCGTGTAACGAACTGGGCAGCGACAAATGAGCTTTTCTGAGTTCAGTTCCAGATGTGTCACCAAACCACCCCTGTGCAGGACCCGGGACAGGGGCTCCACGCAGCTGTAGTGTACCTCGTTCTGTGGCTGCTGTCGCGGGCAGCATCGCCTTGTTCCTGCATTTAGGTTGTTTCTTCAGCTCAACGGTCTAGGCTCGAGTCTCCTGTGTCGGGACGCTCTCCTCCTAGGACGGCCGCTTGTTGCCTCAGAGCTCAGGCCTGCAGAGGGAATGAATGGGAGCTGCTGGTGTGAGTTTAATCACTCCTGCGCTCGTGCAACTTCAGCACCGGATTTGCAAACCTACACAGAGTTTAGAATGTATGACAAATGTGCGGATGTGGTCAGGAACTGTGTTGTCTTCAGAAGTATATCTTCATATTTTTTAAGCTACAAAAATGCTTTTACTCAAGAAATGAAAAGAAATACTTTGACCACCTCTGCAAATGCAATATGATGGACGAGTAATCTATGAAATCCCGCCCACGTCAGAGGGATATTCCTGTGACATCCCCCATCACTGCGTCAACTCTCTGGAGCAACCTTACCTCTGTTGTTCCATGTATTTCACATCACTCTGTCACCCATCAGGGTTGCGCTGTATCTGTCTCAATCAGCGCTCCGGTTAGCGGCCTTGTGTCGCATAATCATCCCAGCTCAGACCTCAGCTATAAAGTCATCACGTCTATGTTCAATAAAACTCTTCTAATGCAGCTTTGTTTCTGTGAGTCTTTTCAGGTTGAGTTGAAGCAGAATTGATAAAACCCTATTCCATGTCCACTTTTGTGTGTAAAATGCCTCTAAAATCTGTTATCTCAGTATGAGCCCGTCTTCTATTTGTTTGGAACAGAGCCAAGAAATACTTGGGTAAGCACAAAGATTGTTTCATTCAAACACCATTTTCTTTCTCTTTTAATTGATACAAAGCCAATCTTTTTTCCTTCATGGGAACACAATGGGGTTATACATGAACGATATATATTTTTTCCATACCTATGCTAAATTATTTGTCATATAGAACCATAAAACATATTAATAATGTAAATGTATCCCCTTTCCTGAACTTCCTTTAACTACAAAACAGCAGAAAAAACACTTTCCAATTTTCCCAAAATCTTCCCAATTTTTCCACTTTTTCCACCAACTTGTTTTTCTTTTTGTTTCTTTTATTAGTTTTAGTTTCTTCAAAATGACATTTGACAGTCCTGGACGTACCATGTCGCTTGTGCGTATGGCCCAAACGTATCAGAAAACTCACAAAACAAAGTTTTTCCACAATCTCTCCGATTTTGCCAACACGGCTCCCTGATGTTGGGAAACGCAGAGGCCCACACAGCAGCTCAAATTAAATTGGGATGTATTATGCAAAATCGACCAACATGGCAGAGTTTTCTGTGAGTGCGTTCACATCATGGACAATACAGTTTGTGACAGAGTCAAACTGTTTACATATAGCGAACAAAGCTTTTATAAGTTGACTTTAGGCATGTAGGTCATGCTCATTATTGTTGCCTGCTGCTGTAATTTATTGTGCTTATTGAATACATGTATTTTTTTTGGCGGCTCAGTTTGGGGAAAACAAATATTGACAAATGAAGGCTATATAAAGATGTTTATTACTGATAATGCATGAGAAACAAGCTAACCAGTTACTTTGATCATAACCCCTGATCCTAAACCTAACTCCCTGATCAGGAACGGCAAGTAACCAAAGTACCAAAGTAATCCAGGTGAGGATGACACTTGAACGCCACAGGACTGTCCGGCATCAGCAACATAAACCCTCCTTGTCATTTTAAAGAATGGTCATTAGGGATTAGACCTTACAAAGACCTCACACTGTTCCATTGACCAAGCAGCTAACAAGACACAGCTTAAAGAGCGAATACTTGTAATTACAAAGTTTCATTTAGTGAAGCATCATCGCTGTTGTTGGCACAATTGAAAACAGCAGGATTGTCCTAAAATAACATATATTTCCGGAAAAACGGAACAACTATTACGTGTGCGGGTCCCATCTTCGCGGGCGCTATAAAAGAACGTGAAACCAACCGGGATTCAGAGCAGCAGCAGCAGCAGAAGAAGAAGACGTAACCCAAAGATCCGCAGTCGAGATGAAAGCGTGGTCACGATCGAGCGTCCTGGTGGCGGCCCTGATCCTGGAGTGCTGCGCCGCGTTTGCCGCTGTGCCGCTGAGCAAAGGCGACGACGGCTCCCTGGAGCAGGACGCGCTGGCCTCTCTGCTGAGCGACGAGATGCCCGACGGCAGCCTGAGTGAGGCCGAGGTGAGTGTCAAATACTCCGCTAATTTAATCAAATATGGGTACATGGTGACTAGGGCTTCCTCCCCCCGAAACAACTACTTTAACAAAACCTGCTTTTCAATACCTTAACAGTACTTTTATCTATACCTGTGTTATTTTTGCATTAAAATAACAGGCATAAATCGTTCAGGATGTCCTAAAACAGCACAGAAAGCAACACAGGCCTCAGCAGTGTCACCTGCAACTTCATGCAAGCCGAATTCCCACTTAAAGCAGTACTAAGTAACGTGTTTACCTTAATAAATCCTTTCCGTAGTCCCTCTGGGGGTAATCCAAGTGTCAATGGGATGATTGGGGGGTCTTTCATCTCCCCCTGGTGTCTCTGGCCAGAAAACCATGCTTGCAACTTGGCTGCCACCGGGGCGGAGCAACCAATACACACTAATGTAATCATGAAGAAGAAGCTAACAGGCTAACGGGCTAACGAGATATTTTTTCTTAAATTCATGCAGTTCTTATATTTGAAGAGTCTAGTTGCGCTAGGCTAGGGCAAGGCTAAAGCATTTCTATGGTATCAGCTAGCCTGCATTAAAAACAGTCTGACCCACTCCACAGTGCACCTGAGGTAAATCACTTATAACACCAGACTAACCATATCTGTGTCGATAGAATCATTTTTGAAATATAACTGACCTTGTATCACATGAATTACCGCATTTTGAGGGACTATTTTCACGTAGATCACTCCGCCGCTGCGTTAGCTTACAGCCACGAAGCTGATGCTGCTCAAATATAAGTTATTTAAATGCGAAATGGTTAAAATTATTCTATCGACACAGACATTTATATGGTTAGTCTGGTGTTATAAGTGATTTACCTCAGGTGCACTGTGGAGTGGGTCAGACTGTTTTTAATGCAGGCTAACTGATACCATAGAAATGCCCTAGCCTAGCGCCACTAGACTCTTCAAACATAAGAACTGCATGAATTTAAGAAAAAAATATCATCAACCACACTCTGGATAACTAGGAAATGAGGCCCTATGTCAAAAATCCTGAAATATCCCTTTAAGCTCGTGCATGACGGCACTTTGGACCCGGAGTAACACCTTTTTGAGTGACAGTGCAGGATTTTAGAGGCACTTGTGGTGAATAGGTCTGGGCTCATTCTACACATTAGGCTGGAACATGTAGGAGGAGGAATATACTTAATTTAAACATTTTTAAACTCTGTATAGTCCCTATAATCAGCGATACAAAGCGAGAAAGGACATTATTACCTCCTGAGCTGCAGGGACAGGCCGGATCCACATCATAACACTGTTTTATTTCAGCTAAAGTTTTCTAAACATAAGTACTTCACACGTCAAAGATCTGTTACACAGGGTTACACAACTCACTCTGTAACTAATCATTTATGTTTGGTGCAAATCAAACCCATGTTAAAGCGAGATTTATAGCAAGTTTCCTCCCATAACATCTTAGCTTTCATGTCTAAAGTATAAAAATGACACAACTTACCCCGTACGATGCTTATTTTATGATGTTTTGTCGGTATTGAGGCAGAGAGATCCAGGAAGTAGCTACAACATCGCTTCGCCCCATCTGAACCAAACTTTGGGGCTGGTTTTCGCAAAATAATACCATGCATTTAAATCCGGGTCTATCCAGTTAGATTTCTTCACTTAAAATAAAGGCTTTTTATGCACAAAAGTGAAATGTATATGACAGAAAATAAAATGACAGTAATGTTCAGCAAAAGTCTCAAACTGATGTCTCTAAATGTATTTATTTTCCCCCACATTCAATAAAACAGCAATCATGAGCTGTCTACTGTTTTTAAAGGATTTTAAAGGTATTATGTCTAATACATAGTGTATATAGTAACACTCTCTGAACACCTTCCTGAGACAGTCATGTGACCTCGGTTCATATATGTGCGGAAAGAGAAGACGCTTATGTTTCATGTGGATAGATCCGACCATTACAGAGATATTAACCATAAACCAAGTCGAAAATGTTGCCTTTTGATGGTTACCAAATTCGCAGCTGCTCACAGACTTTTTTACACTCTAATAAATACCCCGACCTCCGCAGGTGAGCGCCAGACCCCGGCAGCCACGGGTCATCGTGGTGGCCGACCCCGGTCTTTGGCGGGCGCTCCACAGCGGGACGGGCCTGTTCAAACGGCGGGCGGAAGAGGAGCACCAGGACCCCAACATCCCCATCCTCAGACGGGACACGATGAGGTGCATGGTGGGGCGTGTCTACCGGCCGTGCTGGGAGGTCTAATCTGGGGCTGTCCCGGCCTGTTCTGCTTCCAGCTGCATGTAAACAAAACCCAAAGATGTGTGAAGATAAACAATAAATTTGATGTTTTACTCTACGGCTGTGTTCTATCGTGATGTGACTGTTTTTTATTATCATTATTTGTGACGTATTAGGCAGGCCCTAGGATTGTGCGACTATTAATGCAAAATCAAGCAAAATCAGTGGGGCATTGCAACTTTTCCAAAAGCCCGCAACTTTCCCGTAACTATTCCAATAGTCCGCAATTTCCTTTGCAACTATTCCTTGACTCCTCAACTTTTGCGGAGCTAACGTGAGTTTCTGATCAGTTAAATCCATTTTACCTGTTATATTTGCAGCGCCTCTGCAGGTCATTCAGACTGAAGCCACAGCCAGGACTTTTCCACCTGCTCCCCACCTCCTCTAACTTCATTTTGCTCTTGCTGCTCTCGGTGTAAGAACAAAGTTCTTGCGTCTTATGAAGTATGAATGAGCCTTTAGGAGTCACAGTTCAGTTGAACCGGAGCCGAAGCTAAATGTCCATGTGTGAAATAAACAGACATTCGTTCTTCTGTTCGATACTATTTTATCAGGGTTGTGTGGACTCATGCTGACCACTCATACAGCCGCTGTATATCACTTTTTTTTTCTATAAAAAGTTGCATAAGGCACCTTGAAGGTTATAAGGAGTCATTAGCGACTCGATTCAGATGTTAAAAGTAGGAGAAATTTACACAAATACAGTAAGTAATGGATGTCTGTGTAAGCTCTCAGTCGTACAGGAGTTGTCCATCTTCAATGAAGGTACTTGAGTTTACAGCGGGTACGTCATACGTCTTCTGATACGATTGGCTATGGCTTCGTGCAGACGCATGATAAACATTCGTAGCGCCCAATAAATGACTATGGACAATGGTAAACCACACCTCTCCTACGAGAAAGTGAATTGGTGGTCCCCAGACTAAATATCATTTGTGATTTTAGTCTGGCGTTAGCCATGCTAGAAGAATGGGGTAGTGATGCAAAAACTACAATGTTTTAAAATTAGTGAAAAAATAAATAAAAATGCAAATGGCCACATGTCACAAACATGTTTTATGAGGAATTCCTGGAATATGAAGACATTACAACTTTTCATTTTAAAAGTTGTAATGTAGCGGTCTCCTCTGTGACAGGAGTTTACAGCCCGTCTGCTCCTAAAGACATGCTTCTATTTAACTCAAGCGAACAACCGGGATGTGCGGAAGGGTCTGTGAGAGCTATAGAAATGCATTTAAAGCTGAGAGGTTTTACTCCACTCCTACTTTTACGGGTTGATTCAGGAAGTGCGACGGACAAAACGTCGTAAAACAAGCATCATGAAGGGTCATTTTGGTCTAATTTCTCACTCTGACATTTAAACCAAGATGTTCAAGGAGAAAACTAGCTTAAAAATGTAAACATTTACCACTGTGAGACAAATCGACGTTTTCATCTGCCTTGTCTCGCCTTAATACCAAACAGTAAGGTCTGGAAATTGTAACTTGTCAATGAATAATGAAGGTTCTGCTAATGCCAAGTCTGCTGCAGCTCAAACTACATGAAGAAGTTAATATTTTAAAAGTTCATCTGGCATGTGTTACTGGAGCTCTCAGGAAACACACCCTCGGATACGGTGTGCTGAGGCCCTCGCGGTTGGCGCTGACGGACCATTTCAGCTCATTTTGGGTCGTCAGAGACAGGACATGCCCGGGATGTTTCTGTCTCGGCTCCCCTCGCCTGTTTGTCTTCACGTCTGAGAGGAGCAGCGGTCTCCGGCAGCTGTTTGACATGTGGTCAGCAGTAGACTGGGGTCTGGGTGGGGGTCTGATGGGGCTCATGCAGCAGGAACATCTGGAGCTGAGGCATGAAAGGGAGAATAACAGCATGGCTATAGAGGTGTGTTTGACAGTTGAATGGAGGATGCTCAGCTTACTGACAGTGCCATAAGGTTGGCGTGGTAGAGATGGTAGAGAAGGAAGGTCGAGGTATCAAAACCCCCTTCTGCAGGTACACACTGTCGTTGTGTCCTAGGGCAAGACACTTCAGCCTCCTTGCCTCCATTGTCTGAGTACGTTGGTGTGTAAATGATAGTGTGAACGGGTTCCTTGCTGCAAAAGCGCTTGCCTAATGTACTAGGTGGAAAAGCACTATACAGTCCAGAAAGCTTTACTGAAAACTTTGTTCTTGTTTCTTCTTTTCTTCGTGATCGATTTTTTATTAAACATATTTAGTTTTATGTTACAAGGGCAGAGGAGAAAAATAAATAGAACTTCCTTGCAAAGAGTGAGATATGGCAAGTGAAAAGGAAAAAGAGGAGGAAAATAATTGTCTACATACACATAGGGGTACATTAAAGGCCATATACTCAATTTTTGTATTTTTTTATTTCAAACAGTGAAAGAGGAAATCACAAAATGTAAATGTTAGTTGGGGTACAAACTCATCTTCCCAATACATCTGCAGCATCCCAACTCCCCACAGGGACATGTTCATAAGCACATTTCCCAATCCGCAGGGTCACTCCCCAGGGTCACCTGCACAAAAGTGCCATAAAACTCCAAAATAAGATCTTGAGTGTTTCCTCCACAAACGTGTGAGTTTATAACATACCAAAGGAAGACAAAACAAACTTCATTCCATAACTAGAAAAAGAATCAGATATAGCTACTTTAAATACCTGTACTCCAGACCAATAATTCTCCAATTGCCCCAGCAACTCTCCCCACCCACCCTCCTCCCATTCCCTCCCAACCCTCTTGTTTCTTCTTGTTGCATATTGAAGTTCGACTTAGGACCTTGTTAAGATCGAACCATGCAAACTGTGAAATTTTTTAAAACAACAATAGAAAAAAACAATGATCTATAAACCAATCTAAAAGCTTGTGGGGTAAAAGACTGAGGTGAGATCTAACTTTATTAATCCTGACAGAAAGTCATGTGCCAGAAGGAGCGATGTAAATACATTTAAAAACAGTCAAAATCAAAATAATCATACCTACAGTACTATTGGCTATTTCTATATATGTTTTTGTTATAATAGGCTTTAATGATTATATGAAACTGTGTTGATTGTAATCTGTGCTTTGGGGTGATTTGAATTGAATTGCTGTATTGTTGTCCTTACTCTTGGAATCCACTGGGGGGCAGTGTGTTATAATGCGGAGTCAGATCGCGCTGCAGAAGAAGCATTCAAAGGACATTGATTGGTTCTTCAACAAGGAGACGCCTATTTCCTTTTCCTATAAATTACTTGTACTCAACCGGTTCGGCCTCTTGCCCTGCTGCGTCCCTGGCTGTCCACTGAAGATCATCGTGTAGCCTTTAGCATAGCTTTTGTTTTAGATTGTAAATTCAGGGAATAAAATAATGATTTTGATTTTAAAGAACGAGTCTCCATCTTCTCTCCATTTTTGAACACAACACTACCAATAACCTATTTATACAGAATAACTATAACTTTAGGAAGAGAAATGTAGTTTATGTTCATGCACATGGTATGTCTCTAACAAAGCTGTGGTTAGATGCTCATTTACACAGGGAATCACAATCTGAAAGATGAGAACATTCATTACATTCACAAAAAGAATGGGATGACGCTTGTACTTATTTTGTATCTTTGGAAAGCATTTGGCTGTGAAGTAATGTTAAAGAGGGGGTATTATGCTTTTTTCAATCACATAGCACCAGTCTATAGCATACTACAATGATGACGTAACCTTCTGTTGGTCTGTATATGCAGTAAATTAAAATAACTGCCTTGAATAAAATTGCTCTCTCAAAATGGCTGTACTGAACGTCTTGAAATAGGCCTCTGTCTCTTTAAGAAGCTTTCCGACACGCCCCCTTCAGCACACTGCTGTGGCATCTAAACAACACTACTGTGCGGGGAGGGGGCTCTGCTGAGCTGAGGAGCAGTGGTTGGTGGCTTGGCTGGTGACGAAAGGTCCAGAGGCGTCTCCAGGAGGTGGGGGCGTTCCTAGGAGGACTGAGGCATAGCTACACCTAAAATGGCTGCCGTCTAAGTTTTTACTGATTACTCAAAAATATGTGAATGAGCCAAGGCAACACTCCAGGCATGTGTTTAATGAGGGAATGACATAATAACATGATATAAAGCTTGAACAGGTCGATTTTACATAATACCCCCTTTAAAGTCCCATTTATATGTAACTAATGCGTTATTTCCTGTCCTTATAATATTGCAAATCTTCTCAAAATAAGATGCAGAGAAGTCAGCTGAACTCTTTTCTGCTGATTGAACAGTATTTGGACATTCTTCTCAGAACACTGAGCGTGAGTCAGCAGGCACTCGGCTCTCTGGGAAACCCGCACCTTTTGGGATTTTTAGAGGGACTTTGTTTGGAAAAACGATTGCGCCAGAGACATGCAGCTCCAAGGCCAGACCGGGCGGGCGCTGTGGAACAAATGAGAGCATTTATTAACGTAATGAAGTGTAATTAAGCAGAACGCCTTGTAAAAACACAATGAAGGTGTTAACAGAAATATGATTTGCTGTTTCTGTTATGTCAGCAACAGTATGTCCGACCACCACTTTGCAGATGACACTCAGGTCTACGCGTCACTGATGGCAGGAGGGGAACATGGGCAACGTATGTGTGAGGGTTTTTTTTGTCTCCAAGGCAGTGATCATGTTTGACTTGTCACATTCATGGACAAATGTATGAACTCTTTATGGAGCTTCTGGAAAATGCCTGAGCTACTTACTGGAGACCTCCCAGAGTAGATAATGATCATTTGGACAACCTGGCTGGAGTTGCCTCATAACCAAACGCTGCCCTTGTCTAATTCCACGGATAAAACCTCCATTAATCGCACAGTAATTGCCCTCAGTAGGAACCAGTCTGGAGTTTACCCCCCTTTCGGCTGTCATCGGACCAATCAGGAACGGTGTCAACGCAGACAACATCAATTTGCCTTTTACTGCGTGAAATACCTCGAATGCTGCAACATTTCCACCAGTCTGTAAGACGGCAGGAGACCCGGGCAACATGTTTATATGAGTCCCAAAGGCTGGACAGTTTGAGAGGCTCCAGACAAAACCTTATGTTTTAGAGCCACTGTCTAATCCTTATAGATATTATTTCCAAATGTAAAATATCATTGCTCAGGAACCCAACAGCGATCCAATAGCATTCCATATTACATTAACTAAATAATTTCAGCAATTTGCTGATTGAACTTCGCAAAATTCCGCCCCCTTAGCCAATGTTTGCTAGGTCCGGCAAGAGGTTACCACATATAATGGGGGAGAAGTGCGTGTAAGTGACTCTATGGTGTATTATACCATGGTCTGGGTGAATACTCGATTCTGATTGACTGGAAGGTGTCCGTTAAAAAGTGATAATGTACACCTAGCCCGGAAACAGTTAAGTAAGGATTAAACAACTCTGAGCCGTGCATTAGACGGTTATAATGCACGACGCGGAGTCAAGAACACCACGACGCGCAGCGGAGTGCATTATAACCGTCTAATGCACGGCTCCTCGTTGTTTAATCCGCTTATACCATGGTCCCACAAACGTAACATTTTATAACAAATGTTGTTTTCATTTACTAAACTCGCTAAATATGCCAAACTACAGGGACTATTTTATGTGGCTTTTAAGCGGCCACTGTCTGAACGCTCGTCTCAGAGCGAGCCATTCTCTCGCTGCTGTGAGGATCTCCGTCAGGCTCAACGAAACAACATCAGCACACGCTGCATGGCCAGAATCACAACACAACAGGACTAACCCTGCACTTTTCCGTGGAAGTAAACACCGATATGCGGCACTCCTGGCAGGAGTTATTTCACTTTTACGCTGTTTAACTAAAACTAGTTAGCAACATGTAGCTCAACGAGCTCGACTGTTTATGGAAACAGCTGCAGTGGAGTCGCTTACATCTCGGCCCCACGAACTGAAACTTTTATGTTGACTTTACTAATCCAGCCAAATATGCTTTAAGAGCAGGGATCATTTTATGTACGTCTGAAAATAATGAATAGTGCCTTAACCGTTTACAGTAGAAATGGAAAGTTCATATTTTATTAACAGTAGGCTAACCTAGCTGCTTGCTCTCCTCTACTTCCCATTCATCAAAAGTTTTGTTTTGGCCAAAAACTTTGAAATTAACCACAAAATCCATCTCATTCGTTCATGTCAGTCACTAATGAAGCGTTTGTCTGATTTGTGTTGTGCCTTCTGCTCAGCAAACTCGTGGTGAATCAATTTTCGTCGCTCAGTTCTTTTCAGTGTAGAGTTTGGCAAATCCGCGCTACATCCTTCTGTCTTAAATCACGCTCTGAAGGCGAGCAGTTGGCTCGGGAAACGTAATGGTCAGCAGGGGGCGCTGTGCATGCTTACAGCCAGGGCATCATCAGTCGCACTGGGAATGTCAGCCTGGAAAAGTTCACTGGTTTCACGCAGAAAACAAACCTCTGCAGTGGTATTCCAGTGTTAGCAGCAGCGGCCTCTGAGAGCTACACACGAGGAAGCGTTGCATAACCATGAACCACACACGCAGAATGACAAGCCCCCACGGCGTGCGCTATTTTCTCCGACAAAACAAGACTTTTTCAACCTGAAAAACTGATCAACAATAGGCGTAAGTATAAAACTGCCTTTTTTGCGTGGCATTTGTTTGCTAAAGCATGTGCAAACCAAAGCAGCGGTGCCTCCTCTTCCGCGGTGTTTACCCAGTATGTAAATACACATAGACAAAGTCACGCTCCGAAATCTCTCGAATCAAAAGTTTACGCTTTTAAATATACCATAACTGCTAGCTTAAACATGTAGAGGCTTCTTTCTGGCTTCAACTGAACGATTCTGCAAAAAAGCGAAAATCACCCATTTTCAAAAAATTAGCTTGTTTCTCCATTTGCGAGAAAGTGAGTCTGCCGACTTGTGTCCCTGGAAACCACGGCGGGTCACATATTCAAAATATGTAACAAAGGGAACACTTCAACTATTGGGGCTAAAGCACCTGTGTGCTTTAGGAAATCGGAAAAATCACTGAGCTACCTTAAATGCACCATCATGTGGACTATATGCTCTTGCACCACTCTTCTTATGTCCATCCAGTATTAATTTAAATCTGGCAAGTCTGTGGTCGGGCCCTGCTCTTGCTGTGGAGGAGAGAGAGGCTGCATTGTCTTTGTCTCTCCCACATTCTGTGGCTCAGCGATGTAACATAAACGTCATTATCCTCCAGCATGGACATAATATACAGTATTTAAGCCGCGACGTCCCATGTGCAAACAGCTGGCAGCTCATGAAACTCTTGGCAAACAACATGACGGACGATAAACCTGTATTAGCTTGGCTCTAGTTAGCGTGCATTGTTTATTTAGCTAATTTATCAGCTTTGAACTGCGAGAAATGCTTCCCTGTCCATTCGTTTCTATGGGAGAATATAAGAGGAATGTCTGGTAGCAACGGTTGCTATGTGGTATGATTGGACAATGGCCATTTTGGGGCAGGGTTTTGCGAAACGTTAATTGTGACCGTTACAATTGCTTTTCCGATTCGATTGCAATTTCAAGCAGTACAAAGCAACTTGTTTACCTTAATAAATCCTTTCCGTAGTCTCTCTGGGGGTAATACAAGTGTTAATGGGATGATTGGGGGGTCTTTCATCTCCCCTGGTGTCTCTGGCCAGAAAACCACACTTGCAACTTGGCTGTCACCGGGTCGGAGCAACCAATACACACTAATGGAATCACAAAGAAGAAGCTAACAGGCTAACAGGCAAAGCTAACTGCGGGCTAGCCCCAGTTAAACAGTATTTACAGCCAAGTTTGAGTGAAAAAATTATCTCTATTGTGTAATTAGACGTACAATATCCCTCTCTCCCTTTGTCTTTTCTGTCAGCGTAGTATTTACTCTCACGGACAGTTAATGAGCACAAAAACACAGCATGCTATGACACCTGCAGTGGTGCTTATGGCCTCTAGGGGCTCTAAGTTACTTAGTACTGCTTTAAAAGCATGCAGACTTATTTGGCCAACATTGAAAAGTGATGTAATTTCCTTCCCACTGTGAATGATTTTAGCTCAGTGTGATGCCCCGTTAAAACGGCCATGAGTGAGAGTCGAGACAAGCATTTTACAGGAAGTTTTGTTGTTAACATGTGGGATCAGTTAGTGTGCAATAATGCCGAGGGTAATGCAAACGTTTACAGGACTTGTTCTGTCTAAGTGGAGGCCCGTGTGTGGAGCCAGAATAGTGCCACCCTAATGCTGGCATTAGAAAGAATTTGATATTGTCATTTAAACATTTGAATTTCAATTTCTTTCATATACAAACAAAACTACAATATTTTTATTTTATTTTGGTTGACTGTTATTATTATTCCCTCCTGGAACTGCCACCTTAACGCGGTGGAGGGGTTTGAGCACCCGAATGATCCTGGCAAACAGGTCCTAGGTGACGGGTCAGACAAAGAGCGGTTCAGAAGCCCCTTATGAGAGACCAACAGGCCCGGTTAGAACCATGAGGCCGTCCTTCTGTGGACCCACCACCTGCAGGAGGAGCCATAGGGGCTGGTGCAATGTGACGACCTGGCAACGGACAAGTGGAAGAAAATGGATGGATGGATGTTGTTTTTAATGCTAGTTGTTTTATTGCAACGACAATCCAATAATTTTCAATCAAAGTCGGCCACCAAAATGGAGCAGTCTGCTGAAGTGGATGGACAGACCTTCCAGCTTCCCCCCGTCACTCCCAAAGTGCGAGTGCATCTCCGCTCACGTTCAAACTCTCCCACTCAGCTGCTCCTGTCCGCCAGGTGCTGTTCGCCTCGTGTTTTCTTTGCGTTGCCACACACTCATTTAAACTATCTTCTTGTTGTCTATGGCAGAGGACACTTATATCAGGACAGTAGTTTGGCGAAAAGAAGTGAGCAGAGCTGTTGGGGGGGGGGTAACAGTGTCGTCCTAAACCCCAGATTGACAAATGGTGGCAAATGGTTAGCAGTGGTTCTCAAACAGTGGGGCAGGGCTCGAGTTAAGGTCATCATGTTCCACTTCTGCCCTGCACTACTGCGTGTAACTGTTTTGACTGTCAGTAGGTTCGCCCTTCATTGATTAGAATGCGTATTATGGGCTCCTTAGTGGAGTTTTGCTTAGAGACGAGCACCGGCTCTGCCTCTGCATTTGACCTGATGCTGCTGGTCAGTGACACGTACTGTAGATCTGAGTGTCATCTGCATATAGTTGTGATGGGACAAATTGTTGGTGTGTATTAGCTGACCTAATGGAAGCAAGAACAGATTGAACAGGAGAGGTCCAAGGATCAACCCTTGGGGAACCACCATTTGGTCTGAGACACAGTCATCAACAAAGTTCACAAAGTACTGAAGCCTTGCCGGCGTCCGTGCTTACTCTGTGCAATCTTTTAATTTTCTCTCGGGACAAGGAGTTCAATGAGCAAATTAAGTTTAGCCAGGGGGGTCCATCAATTACTGCACAATTCCACACTGCGAGACTTCATTTGGTCAGTCTACCTTTTCGTGCAAATGTTTGTGAAGGCTCTCAATCATCCAGGGAGTATCC
Source organism: Neogobius melanostomus (assembly GCA_007210695.1). Classification (NCBI taxonomy): domain Eukaryota; kingdom Metazoa; phylum Chordata; class Actinopteri; order Gobiiformes; family Gobiidae; genus Neogobius; species Neogobius melanostomus. The sequence continues at coordinate 135,825 of VHKM01000542.1, read as the reverse complement.
ATCGTAGAAAAGGTGAAATCATCGACTGGAATGGGTTTTGGTACAAAGGTCCAAAGCTGTGGAATTTAAGAACTTAAGACCATATCTGAGTTTATTCACTTCTAGGGTGAAGTCTTGGCTGAAAAACAAACCAAAGCTGTGCCCATTTGACTGTGTTGTGCTGTAGTGTTTCCCGACCATTGGTATGGGGACCCATTTTAATGATATGTTTCAGTAAAAGCTTTAACTTTATTTTTTATTTTAGTAGTATTTTGAAGATAACTCTCTACTAAATACTGAATAATCTATGTTAAGTTGCTATTTTTATTAAAATATTGGCAGGATCCTTGAGTTAGGGGGTATAAATTAATGCTTCGAGGGGTACATGGGACATAAAAGGTTGTGAACCAACTGTTATAATATGAATGTATTTATTATTGTAAATTGTGAAGAAAAGCCCGGGTGCCATGCCATTGGTCCGACAACCCATTAGTCCGACGTCTCATTATTCCAAAAATGTCCCAATGAGCAGAGGTTTCCATTAGTCCAACCCAGTTGTGCTGTGGATTAGAGAGCCATATACTGTACAACCATTGGGCCTAAGTGGACTCTTGCCTGAACCTAATTTTATTTGTCAAGCCCTACTCAATGGGACATTTTCAGATTAGTGAGACATCGGACTAATGGGCCGACCCCGAAAAGCCCAATCAGGGACATGAGCTGCGAATAAGTTTTAGCAAGAAGCTCTTTATGCGTTGTATTTTGCTGCCAACCTGAATTGTAACTACCGTAAATCCTCTAATACTGGCCTGTATTCCATTAGCGGCCGCGTCTCTAACAGTGGCCGGGCTCGCTGCTGGCGGAGACAATTAAAAGCCGGTCTCTAATTTAGGCCGGGGCTGGGGTTGGGTGATAATTTAACTCTATAGGAATTTGTCTCATACTAGTGTAAACAATAACTCACGTGCAGGAAGTAAACAAACTGGAACCCAGGCCGAGAGAGGGAACGCTGCGAAGTGGAGCTGATCCAAGCGTAACTTTGAGACAGATTTAGCCACTTTTCAAACCTTCTGTGACTATTTTGGAAACAGGGCAAGTCCCACGCCTCAAAATAACTCCCCCGATCGGCGCGAGCGTCTCGTCTTCTCTCGGGTCTGTCTCATGATCGATCACAAACACAAACGCTCCGTCTAAACTCGCCTTCACACGAGATAACAACCAATAATCCCAAATCCGCGGAAAAAACGAAAGTAGAGAAATCTGCACTGACATTGATGTCAATGTTCCGCTAACAGCAGCGAAACACTTCCTGTTGTCCCTACAAAATAAAAAGCGTCAATGTTCCAGCCACTGGGAGAGTGTTTGAAATGTTAATTTATAAATGAACCTAATATTTTAGGTTCAAAGGACACAAATCTCTTTTTTCTTCATTTTCCTGGTAGTCCATTTTCCTCAAATAGAAATAAAGGCCTGTCTCTAATTTTGGCCTGGTTCCAATAAAGGCCTGGTCCTCCATGCGCTTGAGTAAATAAAGGCCCCGGCCTATATTAGAGGATTTACGGTATGTTGATTGGACGGCTGGTATCAATGGGCCAGGTCGGTGAAGAATACAAAACGGTCTTTATTAGCCCTTAGACAGTGACCAGTGGATGGCAGTCGCGTATGGTCCAGCGTGTACCCTCTCTGGTCACAGCACGCTGATGTCACGCAGAGGCTTTTCTCTGGACAGACTAGACTGATTGGACTCAACACACACCATGAGAAATCAGGCCAAAACAAAACAAACATGTTGAATATCCCTGATTTGAGATCGGAGCGGTCCCAACGTCCTTCCGAGCACACGAGAGCGGTCTTAACACACCACACACGGCAGGAAGATCTGATAAGATTATTTACGATAATCTGAGTGTCCGTAAAATAGTTCTAAAGGGAGAATCGGGCTAAAATGGGCCTAATTATCCTGTCATGTGAACCACCCTTAAGTTGTGTTTCAGTCACACAAATCTTACACACGGTAGTTTTGGAAACTAGAAGGTCTTGGCTTTCAAATTAGGTATCAGCCAGGCAAATAGGCTGTAAACTCTCCAGTCACTTCGAGATTTGGATCTGCATAATTGCTAACCCAAACTTTAATCATAACTTGAACTCTAAGCTGAAAGGTAACAGGTTAGTGAAAAATGAAAGTGCTGTTAATGAGTGATGGTGATTGAGAATAACAACGGAGCAGAGGCCACACAAGTGAAAGCTTAATGCACTAAAAATGATTTGACAGTGGCGGCCTCTTTTTATTAGTTGTGGAGCAACATTTGATTCACAAACATGTTTTTCAAAGCGTGAAGAAAGATCAGTCCTATTGTAATTTTAGATGATTTGAATTTAAAAGGGCCATCGATCACGTTTTAGATATTGGGTCTTATCTGGCTGGCGTTATTAAAATGTAATATTAAGGCAAGGCAAGGCAAGTTTATTTGTAGAGCACAATTCATACACAAGGCAATTCAAAGTGCTTCACAGTTGCAGAAAATTACAAGAAAACAGATAAAATCAATCAATAAAACATCAACATAAAGTTAATCAGTTACAGTAAAAGGCAAGAGTGCAGATAAAATACTTTCAGTTTTCATATGCACGGGTAAAAAGAGCTGTTTTCAGCTGGATTTGAACATTGTCAGAGTTGAGGCCTGTCTCACATCCTCATGAAGACTGTTCCAGATTTTAGCTGCATGAAACTGAAACGCAGCCTCACCGTGTTTATTATTGACTCTGGGAACAGAGAGAGCTAGTCTTTTGAACAGCTCTTTGAAATGAACAGATCCTAAAGACTTGGATCCTAAAAAGTCCTAAAGAATAATCCCATCACTAGCATTGAAACATGCTTCAAATATGATGGAGCTAATAGAAAACATTTAGAAAAAAATAAAGTATAGTACCTGTGTATATCAATGAACACTATTGATATACAGTAATGGGGGTATAGAAAATACTGATTTATTTACTTACTTACATGTTGAAATTAAGGTTAGTCTGACTAGCGGACACAATGACCTTCGAACGGTTATGAGTAATCTGGCTTAACCTGTAACTATGGATGAATGAATTGAAAAGAACACAATAAAGGGAGTGTTTAAAGCTTCAAAAAGCAATCCACTGTTCTTGAGTCTAATTCTGAAGTTGGAGAAGAAATAGCAGCATGAAGGTCTGTTTCCTTTATTTGTTTAATTTTAACATTGTACACTTTTGGTTTACAATATAGTTTATTATGAAACAGACCGATTTATTGCTTGTGTTAGGTGAAAAATACACGAGAAGAGGACCTTGCAACAATAATCGCATATTTAATCGCAATCGCAATATTGAAGAAAAAAATCGCAATTAGATTATTTTCCAAAATCGTTCAGCCCTAGTATAAAGCGCTCTCTGCACTGCGTCGCGATAACAATAGGCCCTTGCGCTAATAATAATGACGGCTTACACTTGTATTGCACTTTACAAGCCTGTGTTACCAAGTCTCTCAAAGCGCGAAACACTTTGCGAGACTATCAGTGAGCTAATGTTCTCTTGGGGCAGAGTGGATGAAGAGGATGAGATGCTTTGTCTAATTAAGTTCAAGTTTCAGAAAACTCACCCAGATATCTTCCCTTATCTGCTGGTAAACATTGGCTCTGCTGTCTCCATCCTCAAGGTAATCTAACAAACAGACATTTTTAGTATCCTTAAGGCTCATTCATACTGTACTTCAGAAGACGTCTTATGAAGTTACATTACGCTTGTTACGTTACTGCACTACTTTATTATTAAGGTACAGCGTTAGAGCAGTAGCCTGGCCTTTGCCATCTGTAAACTCTGGTCAATTATCATTTCCCTACATGTACGTCTGGGCTTGATCTCAGTGGCTGCGTTTCATCGGTTGAATTTCAACCACCATTCAGCGAGCGGGGGAGGCGGGTGTTGTAGGTGACTTTACGCATTTGCACCGGATTTGCTGGTTGTAGTTTGAAAACAGATCCAATCGTTTCAAAGGAGTTCCCCCCTCCCACCTGAAAACTGAGCTCAATTGTGAAGTTCCAGATGGTAAGACCAGGCTAGAGCAGTGGTTCCCAAACTTTTTTCCTTAAAGCCCCAGTTGGCCCAGTCAGAAACTGCGCCCGTTTTTCAATAAAGGTGCTCTTACACTTTACAAAGTGCATTGGAAATAATAAACACACAACAGACTCAGTTGATTTTGATTAATACAGCTTTCCTCAACCACATACGTTTGTTGATTACATTAGAAGGACCGATACTGCTAAAAGCTAAGCGTTGTTGTTTGTGGGTGAGGGTCAGCTTCATCGTGGTTTTCCTCTTTAGCTTCGCCACCAGCGCTGTTTATTTGAATGGGACAGTGCATATTAATGAACAGACAACTAGTGCTGTAAATATGCTGGATTTAGCTCAAGGCTAATTTCCATCCACAGCCCCATGAGGTAAAAACTACGACACAAACATAAAACACATAAGACAAAACACACAGCACATTACACACAGTACATTACAGACAAAACAGGCAAGGACAACGACTACACAATTCATAAAGTGCATTTCTTTCAAATACCACTCCCTTTGTCCCTCCCACTCACACACCTGTACCTGCTAAATAAATACAAATATGTTCCTGTCTAATTCCTCTTACACCTTTGTTGGCAAAGAAGCCATTCTTTCAGTTGTTTTTTAAAGGTCCTATATCATGCAAAATCGACTTTTGGAGTTTTTAGCCATGTTGTTTTGCTATTTCCTTATCAAAAACACCCCCTGAGCGGTTTTTGGCTTCATTCACGCAGTTCTAAGTAATCCTCCTGAATCCTGCTCTCTGAGCAGCTGCTCCGCCCTCTCCTGGTAAACGACTTTGCCTCATTTACACAGAGTACGTTACGTCCACGGTCCGTTTTACGTACGTCTGCCTTAACAATAGGAATGAAGTAAATCAACGTCCGTTCCGTCTACGGCTCTGCGGCAGGAATACGCATGGATTCTATTTTGACGGACGCCGCAGCGTCATCAAAGGCTTTTTTCTACAGCGCAGTCATTTTTTTATGCTGCATAATGAGCCATGTGCTCGACAAAAGGGAAAAACACTGGATAATGGCCTAGTTATAACATTAACATCAAGGTGGAACTGCTTCTCCGTGTTTCGGTGGGACATTAAACAGCGAAACACCACTTCAGAACAACATAACAACATCTCATGGGAAAAGCTTTGTTCGTGACTCGCGTCTCGTCTCTTCTGAAGATATTCAACCGAAAATGAGCTAAAGCCGGGTCTCTGCACCGTGACTGCGCCGAGACCCATCGCACGGCCTGCCTTTCTTTTTCTCTCACACACGGACTATGATCTGAAACTCTGGGGAAACTCAGAGGACCTACAGCACGTTTGCTTCAGACGTTGGATGTAACGATGGTGATGATCGGAGGTCTACAGAGACCAGGAGAGGAGGACCAGAGGACAACAGACAAGCAGAAGACCGAGGGGGAAAGATGAGGACAGACGAGTGGAGGAGGAGAGAGGAGGACCAGAGGACACACAGACCAACGGTGGCTCCATGTGATGTTTCTTGAGGTGCAGGTAAACGTATAAACACTAAACATTCCCTAAATGAAGTTAAAATGTAGAAATGAATGTAAGCTCTTATAAGTCAGCTGTCATTACTGATTTACATGTGATCAAAAGGCATTATTACATGATGGATTAAAGATGTACGGACACTGTGTAAACTAGAATGCGTGATTTGACGTACGTAAAACGGACCGTGAACAAAACGTACTTGGTGTAAATGAGACGTAAGTTGTGACACTCTGACGTATTGTCAAACAGGAAGTGCCCGACGTCTGTAATGTAATGCCTAATGGCCTGATTTTAATTTATAAAACAGCTTTTTCATTATTTCTGTTGTAAGAAAGAAAAAAATAAATAAATAAGGAAGTCCCCGACGTGTCTGTGACGACGTGTCTGTGATGTCCCGGGAAAGTAAACAAACGCACCCCTGGAGGATCCGAACAGAAGTCGTGTTTGCGAGGAAGGAGCTCTTTCTAACCTACTCTGGACACGCTTGTTCTTTTTTCTTACCCAACGATAATGTCATGGATGCGCGTTTAGTGATATTATATTAGATCCATGGTTTCTACGAGAGGAACAGGACTATTCAACCTTCCTAAAGAAGAGTGCACTCGCCAGAAGTTGGAATTTCTTTCCGGGATTCAGCGACTATATCAACCAACCTGATGGATGCTTGGTGAACCTTGGCCAGAATCAAAGTGGATTAACTTTTATAACCAACGCGAGGGCCATAACGTAAACACCCGACGATGGGGAGGCCAGGCTGAGCGGTGAGTCAATCAAAACGCGTGTTAGCGTGTGTGTTAGCGTGTGTGTTAGCGTGCGTGTTAGCGTGTGTGTTAGCGTGTGTGTTAGCGTGTGTGTTAGCCATTTATGAAACTGTGTTGCACATGTCAACTCCTTATAACTGCATTATGTGAAGTAACTTCACTTTTTGCAGTGATATTTATATTTATAATACTGTAAATGTGGAATGAGCGGAGAGAGGGGCGGAGTTAACTGAATCGAAGCGTCTTGTCTTCCGGGTAGGGAAAATACCCCTAGAAAATACTTATAGTTCTCTCAAAAATGAGTACTCCATAGTGATAGAGGTACAATATATCATATAAATGCCTATACTTTACTTTGGAATGGCTAAAATAGCATGATACAGCTCCTTTAAATGAGACGTAGGTGGTGCTTTCTCTACCTGTCATAGGTAGAGTGTTCCAACAAGCCTTAATGGAAAGCACGTTTTGAGAAAACGTGCACCTCCGAAACTGCTGACTGACTGACTGTTGATCGAGTGCTGGTTGCACGATTTCTTTTTGTAATGAATTCCCTTAGAGGGAAGTTCAAAATAACATGAGTAGTTCTTCCACGATGTGAACACACTCGCTGAAAACTCTGCCATGTTGCTGACTTGCTGTAAAGTTTTGGAGGACACTCTGTGCATGCTCATTAGCACCGGCGCTGTCAGTCTGTCAGCAGCGCAAGAAGTGAGACGAGGGAGATATGGACCCAAACTAACGCTGTTACTGATTAGAAAAAAAGACTAGTACTAGATTACCAGCAAATGCAAAACTAACTCATTACTTTACCCGTTACTCTGAAAACGTGATCTGAGTACTCTAACGCATTACTAAGTAGCGCGTTGCCCAAACACTGATAGTGTGTGATGCATATTTCACCTACAGGTTGAATCAGAAGATACATTTGAGCTGACTGGAGGCAGTTTAATATCTGGAAGAACATTCTCGGGACTCGGAAAACTGTTAACCCAAACAAAGGTATTTCCTTGTACTTGTTTTTTAAATTTTTTTATTCACACATTTGATCTATTTGATTAATTTCAAATTACTTTATTTGTCTTTCTTGGGAGAAACCGCCACAAACACTCAACCCTAACCCTAACCCAGTATTGTACTGGAAGGGAGAAAATATATGAATTTGAATACAGCAAAATAGTTCAATGTGCAGTATATTTGCTTTATGTACCCCTCTCCAGCCCCTGTGCACAGACAATCTGTCACACTTTTCTCCCGCACAGTAAATCCTGACGTAATGCTGTCCATCTGCTGCAGGCCATTATCGTTTAGCTGTAAATCGATCTTCGAGTAGTCCCTTGTGCTCACACCGATTGGTCACCTGATCACATGGCATCTGTCACATGACCTCAGGCGCCTGCAGGCCAGTGCTGAGTCAATATTTATCAGTGGGTTAAGTAGAGGGTCACAGTAGTTAGATGCACTTAGGGAGAGAGATCAATAACAGAATGTGCCTCTGAATGTGCCTCTGTTTTAGATGGTTTCTTTTCTTTATACCATACACTGATCTCAGAAGTTAAGCCAGTTGGGTCACAGTAATGAAAGGATAGGAAAGGGATGTACAGCAGGAACCATATGTTTAAATACACTTTATAAAAAGACACATTTTCATTTTTTTCTCACTGTCTGACATAAAACCAGAATTAACTTTTTTTTTTAGGTCAGTTAGAATTGTTTAATATTATTTCTATTTGCTAAATGCCAGAAGAATGAGAGATAGATTACTATACCTTTAAACAGTTTGGGAAAGCCCAGATGATGATGTCATGTCCTTGGAAGCACAAGTCTGGTTCATCCTTGGGTGTAATTTTAAGACACTTGAAGGTCCAGGTTCATTGGTTAAAACAATGATGGAAATGACCAGTCATCATACAGATCAGAAAGAAGGCGGGTTCTGTGTCCCAGAGATGAACGTGCTGTGTCTGAAATGTGAATATCAAACAAAGAACAAATGCAAAGACCTGGTGAAGATGCTGAACCTGGTAAGAGTTTGTCATTATCCAGAGTGAAACAAGTGCTGTACCGACATGGGCTGAGAGGGAACTCTGCCAGGAAGAGGCTCTTACTACAAAAGAAACATCAAAAAGACAGATTGGAGTTTGCAAATAAAAAAAAGGATAAAGACTTTATTTTTTAGGAGACATTTCCTGTGGTCAGGCGGGGAAAAAAATAATGACCATGGTCAACTCGGGGGTGGCAGCATCATGCTGTGGGGTTGTTTTGCTGCGGGAGGGACTGCTGCACTTCCTCAAAATAGATGACATCATGAAGAAAGAACACTATGTGGAAATATTGGAGCAACATCTCAAGACATCAGCCAGGAACTTAAAGCTTGGGCGCAGATGGGTCTTCCAAATGGACAATTCCCAAAGCATATGGGCAAACTAGTTACAAAGTCAATGTTTTGAAGTGGCCATCCAATCCAGTTGAAAATGTATGGGCAGAGCTGAAAAGGCATAGGCACACGAGGTGGCCTACAGATGTGTCTCAGTTTCACCAGTTCTGTTTGGAGGAATGGACCAAAACTCCTGCCAACTATTGTGAGAAGCTTGTGGAAGGAAATCCAAAACATTTGACCCAAGTTAAAGGCAATTCTACAAAATATTAATGAAATGTATGTAAACTTTTGGTTTTGTAAAAAGTAATTAAAAAAAAACATGTAGAAAATTCTATCTCTCATTCTTCTGGAATTTGACAAATACAAATAATTGTAAAAATTCGAATTGACCTAAAAAAAAAAAAAGGAGTTAATTCTGGTTTCATGTCAGACAGTAAGAAAAAAAAACGGCCTCTTCTTCGTCCGCCATGTTTGTTTACCCTGAAGTCACGTTTGATCTCGAGAGGTTTTGCGAGATTTTCCATCTCACCTGGGAATGTTGGTGAGTAAATCAGTTTGTGTGTGATGTGTTGTTTTTCCAGTGTGGCTGCAGACTGTTATGCCATGTGTGGGGTCTCTAAGGTTTGGAGAATCTGCGGACAATTTTCAAATCTTCCCGTGTGAACCAGGCTTTACATGATTTTGATCATCAAGACAGTTTTTATATCACACAAAGACATTTCCAGTCAATATAAAATGCAATTTGCAAATGATTATCACATTTATCATGGGAACAAAAAATCCAGCACCACTTTAGCAGTATTTACAGCCAAGTTTGAGTGAAAAAAATGATCTCCATTGTGTCATTGAGTTGTCTTTTCTGTCAGCGTAGTATTTACATTTAGCTTTGCCCGTTAACCTGTTAGCTTCTTCTTCATTATTCCATTAGTGTGTATTGCGCCTCTGACCCCGAGGAAGGCAAGTTGCAGTTGTGGTTTTCTGGCCAGAGACACCAGGGGGAGATGAAAGACCCTCCAATCATCCCATTAACACTTGTATTACCCCCAGAGGGACTACGGAAAGGATTTATTAAGGTAAACAAGTCACTTAGGTCACGGACTTTGGGAATGGTTGAATTATCTGAATATGTTTGTTTTAAGACCTAATTCAAATCAAAATAATGGAAATATTTCAGTGGCTCTAAAAATCCAAAACCACTCTGGCACATGCAGAACCCGGAGTTTTAAATTCTCTGATTTCTGAAGAGAATGCAAACACATCAGATCTTATTATTGGCTCATCTGATTTCTCCAGTTCCCTGATGTTTCGTACCATGTAAACGTAGTACGTTTACGCCACGGCAATAACAAAACCGTGTGAGGGAAGCCGTACCAGACGCGGCTAGTTTGCCTACCTGGAGGCTCCCGAGAACGACATGTCCGTGCATCACTGGAATACTGACGAGTGTTTTTCCATTTTAAACATCGGGGCGACTAGGGGCTAAAACTAAAGTTTGCGAGTGGTTCTCGGCGATGTCCTAGAGATCTCATCTCGGCTCCCATCCAAACCGCCTATGATACGCGCTCGCATTTTACTCTACTTTAAGTTTACTTTAGATAGTTAAGAATTATTTAGTATAAACACTGCCAGAGAATGAATTACTGGGTTTCAGGTTTCTCGAATGTGATGATGTCACAGGACCCAGTGGGGGGAGGAGCCAGTTTATCCTATTAACTGCATTTCAACCTGCAAAGACTCAGAGACAGACTGCATTAGAAAGGTTTTATTGAACTTGGATCGTGATTGGGGCTCAGACCCCGGCGGAAGATGGCCGAACGATAGGCAATGCATGGTGTTGATAAATGATGCCAGAATCTTCCCCCGGAGCCTGGACACTGGTGGTGGTAGAACGGGACCTGACGCGCGTCGATGTGACGGGCGGAGCCTGAGTAGAGCCCGGAGGAGGTGGGGCGGTGGAGGGTCGCTGCACAGCTGGGAAACGCCGAGTGATTGACCGGGGAGCTTAAGACGGGGATCCTGCGATGATTGCTGATGCGGAGGTGCGGCTTGCGCTGGGGCCGTGATTGGGTGAAGGCTGCAGGTACGTCTCCAGGTTGAATTTGCGCTGAAGCTGCATTACACTTTCAGTGTCGTATCTAAAAAGAAAATGTTTGAATTATAAAAATGATCATTAATATCATTGACTGGGTCCATGATCTCTCTGTACAAGACCAAAAATGTCCACAAAAACAAAATAATTTTAGCTGCCCCCACCTCATTAGATATTATAGGCCTTTAGAATGCTGTGATGTCACCTGAAACCCAGCAATACACCAAAATAAGCCCAAGGAGTAGTCCGTCACTCAATAGCATCCGTGTGAAACAAGTGAAACATTGGTTCCGCTGCATTTAAAGTTGTACCGAAATGGTTCAATATTTCTGTGAAACGTTGCATCCCTAATGGTTATGGATGATGTAATGAATAAGGAATAATGTTAAGTACTGGCAGTGAACCCTGTTTGTTGGGAAATAAATAATGTCCTGATGCGCGTAAACGATGGGGATACCGATGCTACCGATCTGAAACATCAGTCTGGAGACCTACTAATCATAAAAGCACGTTTTCTTTTTTTGTGTGTGTGGAACTAATTGAGATGTTTTTATTTCATGTCGGTGACGAGTGCTGCCCATCCGTCACATCTGCTGCTGAAAGCACACAGCCTCATCTGATTAGCGCGCACTTAGCTCGGTAAAATTAGGCCCCGGTCCATTGGTTTGGCCTCACAAAACGGAAATGAAGCAGGATGGCTGTGCGCTGATTAACTGTGATGAAAACTCACTGCTGAGGAGGAAAAGCAGTTTATCTCCCCAAGTGTTGAAAGGTCTTGGTAAAATATGGATTGTTTCTTTTTCTGACACAAGTGGCCTACTGTACATGAACATTGCTTTTAGATCCAGAATCCATTCACTGTGCACATTTATAAATGAGTAACAGAGGATAAGTAAGTGATGAATTACCAACATATTACAAACTGCTGAAACACTGCAGGTGAAAAAACTTTTAAAATATTGCTAAATCCACACTGGACCGTTTGGAATCCGTAGGAGCTCAAGTGGATATTGCGTTGCATGAGTGGAACAAAAACCTAATTTTGAGAAAACCAGCCCTAAAGTTTTGTACCGAGTGCGCATGTGCCGCACATTTCTCCGTTCCGGGCGTCTTGCAGAAAGAAAAATACCATATTTGGATTATAGCGTCAGTGTTGTTTTTGGCAGCCCTTTTAGTTTTAGTTTTAGTCTTAGTCTTTTGGACGAAAATGCTTATAGTTTTAGTCACGTTTTAGTCAGACGAAAATTTAAAAGGTTTTAGTCAAGTTTTCGTCAGTTTCATTATAAAAAGTTATAATTAATTTCGATAGGTATTGAAAATTGGGATAAATAATAGTTATCTATTGGCTTTATAGCTTTTGACAAACAGATTATACCACAATAGGCACTAGTAGAAGTGTCATTGTGAACAGGACTTCACCCAAAAGCGCCCGCTCTCCTCGTGCTCTTATCACCGCTTCCAGATTTTTTTTTTATCAACAGCGGTGTCTGCACATAAGTAGCCTCAACTCGCTTTCTGCGTTTCAGACGCTACGGTATTTAAAACTGTCCTGAGCTAGCAGTGCACTGCACGCCACGGGGAGAGAGAGAGAGAGAGAGGTAGAGAGAGAGAGAGAGAGAGAGAGAGAGAGAGAGAGGCGCCGCTGCCCGGCCACATCATGAGAGCTGACGGCGCCGCTCTGTGTCACGTTTACCAGTGTGTTCTCCAGCTCCGCGTATAAACTCTGTTTGTGAACGATCTGACGAACCACTTTCTCTCATTTTAGTCTCGTCTCGTCTCGTTGACGTAAACTCATAGACGTCTCGTCAGGTTTTAGTCCCAAAGAGTTATTTTTAGCTCGTCATCGTTACGTTATCGTCATTAAAAAACGGGGCGTCAACGAAATGACATCGTTATCGTCTTCCTTGACGAAAACAACACTTCTAATAAGCATCAACTCCGGGACCCTTTGCCGGACATGTGGATGTAAAATATGTCAAAATTAGTGAATGAATGAGCGAGGGAAAGCCAGTTGTCAAGCGATGTTGTAACTATTTCCGGGATAGTATCACATCATAAAATAAGCAGGTAACACTTTACATGACGACCCGGTAACTGCTAGGTAATTACCTAGTAATTACAGTAATAACTAGTAATATCAGTATATCTATATAAGAGGTGCTTGCTTAGAAAGCCTACAGCGGAGATGTATGCGCATAATTCTCCAGCTGCCATACCGTGCAGAAATAGCACCTGAGCACTATAGAAGGCTGGGTTTGATCACACTGCAAACAAGACGTAATTTTGCTCTGTCATGTTTTGCTTATAAAATGTATCATGGGCTTTCACCCAAAGCTTTGGACCAATACCGCCCTACACAAAAGGTTCTACCTTACAATGTGCGCCGACCGAACTATGTGCTGCCTGATGGGACGCTGCCTATGGCGGGTATAGTGCGGAGGTCGTGTTTTGTTCTGGCTACACAAATGCTTAACGTCCTGGACTATGACTGTGTCACTCAGCATGGGTCTATGGGGGAATTTAAGGGGTACCTGACAAGCCATTTCAGAAACGAACACTTTGTGAATTTTCCATTTTGTTAGGACCTTTTCTTTTCTTTTCTTTTTTAACTCTTCCAACGGTCTTATGGCCACGGAATCTAAATGTGTATTTTTAAATTAAATTGTTATATTTGTGCATATATTTTAAAATAATAAAGGATATTAAAAAAAAAAAAAAAAAAAAAAAAAAAAGAGGTAGTTCTTGGGTAATTAAAGTAGAAGTTAATAGTAATTCATTACAATAACTGCTAAGTAATTGCGTATCACTTACCCTACACTTTTATTGATATTTATTACTAGTAGTTGCTACTGTAATTACTACTGTAATTACTAGGTAATTACCTAGCAGTTACCAGGTCGTCAAACTGGGTAGTTATGGGACCACTGTGTGAAAAATCAATACTTTCACCTGCCGTGTCTCGCCTTAAACCGCTATCACAGAATGCTTCCATTTTGACTTTCCGCTTTGTTGTGGCATGTCCCGGGCCACACCGCGTTAGCTTGGTGCGTGTTCTCCCTTGGGATGATGAGTGCATCCATCGAAGAGGTCAGTGCGCCCTGTTTCCTGAACACGCTCCTCCCTAACGCGTCCTGGCCTGGCACACCCTGGCCCGCTGCTCTCATCGACGGACTTCACCTCACAGTGCTCCAGGCCGACTCAATTATTCAGCAGGCTCGGCCCACACAGGAAGTGAGGGGAGACCCAAGGGCCGTGTGACGTCGCCTGGAGGAAATGGACCATCTGTTGAGCAGCCAGGCTCTGGACCGTTCTGACCAGTCAGCACAAGCGTTTGATGATTCCATTGTTATGTATGACTTATTATTACCAATTTAAACACCCTGTACTTCTAGTTGTGTCTAAACCCATTATTCTTACTTTATTAAAGCAGTACTAAGTAACTCACGCACCCTAGAGGCCATAAGCATCACTGCAGGTGTCATAGCATGTTGTGTTTTTTACTCATTAATTGTCCGTGAGAGTAAATACTGTTTAAGTGGCGCTAGCCCGCAGTTAGCTTTGCCCGTTAGCCTGTTAGCTTCTTCGTATTAGTGTGTATTGGTGACTCCGACCCGGTGGCAGCGTTTCTTTAATTGTAACTTAATGTGTCTAAAGCGCAATGCATTCCAATGGGGGACTAGCGGCTATATGGAGGTACTACAGCAATGGCGGCCCCTAGTGTCGTCACAAAGCAGAGCAGCCAGCGGCCATTGGTTCATAAGCACGTTTCTCAACTTTCCGCGAGCAATGCTGTCGCAGTAATGTGACAAACAACAGCAACTGGCTGTGAGTTTGCCATTGGTAAAAAGGCTTTAGAATTAGAAAGCAACAAAGGTCATTTTCCACAAACGCCTGTGGTTACAATGCACTGAGAGACAAAACATATTTTATTCCACCATTATATATAAAAAAAAAAAAATCAAGTATTTATGCTGTCTGGTCGGAAGCAAACGACTAAGCCATGCCTGAAGCTACACAATATGAATGATTATTAGAATATTTGTTTGTCTTATAAAACGTATAAAATATTGGCTTGACATTTTGACATCTGGAAGAACTTGTTAAGATTTCAATGGTGGGAACCCGCAAATTGTAAAAGCTTGAGTTATTAGTTTAATGCCCCATAGAAACATGATTATAAATCAATATAAATCTGACCTCCACACTTGTCTAAAAACTGCAATTTGAAGTTTCTTTCTTGTCTTTCCATTATTATTATTATTTTTTTCTTCAGAAATTTGAGCTATTTAAACCAAGATAGCCCAGAATTACAGTATTAGATTACACCGAGGAGCTAAACTCAGTCAAAGCCAGGTCTAAATTCATTCAGCTGAAGCGCGTCTGGAGGAGCATCCGTATCGGGAGCATTAGTGGGCACATTAGCCTGAGTGCCACGTAATGGAGCTGTGGACAGAACCATCTGCTTTCTCATGACATCAGACGCACTGCACAAAATCACATGACTCATTCATCTGAATGAACTTAAAGGGTTTACCGAAATAAAGACCAAACCTGGGGCTCCAGAGTGTGAATAATTAGTTCGAACGCACGCCTCAAAATGTCATTGAAGCGACTAAATATTTCCCCTGGTCGCACTGATACGGCTCATCCTATTGCTGGGTTGCAGGTGACATCACAGCATTCTAAAGGCCAATACTATTATATGGAGGAAAAATTATTTTGTTTTTGAGGACATTTTTGGTCTTGTACAGAGAGATCTTGGACCAAGTGACTGATACTAATGATCATTTTTGTAATTCATACATTTTTTTTTTAGCTATGACTTCTGAAAGTGTAATGCTGTTAATAGGAAATTGGCTCCTGCCCCCCACTGGGTCCGGTGACATCATCACAGAAGTTTGCGTCAGAATGATGCAAAAGCTCAGGCACAAAACTGACTGATCAGA
The DNA here is from genome assembly GCA_007210695.1 of Neogobius melanostomus. Classification (NCBI taxonomy): domain Eukaryota; kingdom Metazoa; phylum Chordata; class Actinopteri; order Gobiiformes; family Gobiidae; genus Neogobius; species Neogobius melanostomus. The sequence goes on along the minus strand of VHKM01000542.1, from coordinate 120,077 downwards.
CTTTAGATTCATGATTTTATCTGAGTTTTCATCATTAGCAGCAGTCACAATCCAGCAGTCATAATGCACTGGGTGTCAAGTTCTCCAAAGGGCACCACATTGAGCCACATGCAGGTTATTGACATTGAGTGGCATTGTACAGTATTCCACTGCTCATTTATATAATTTCAAGACACTTGAAGGTCCAGGTTCATTGGTTAAAACAATGATGGAAATGACCAGTCATCATACAGATCAGAAAGAAGGCGGGTTCTGTGTCCCAGAGATGAACGTGCTGTGTCTGAAATGTGAATGGAGCAACATCTCAAGGCATCAGCCAGGAAGTTAAAGCCTGGGCACAGATGGGTCTTCCAAATGGACAGTTCCCATACGGCCAATACTGGTTACAAAGTGGCTTTAAGGTACTTCCACACCAAACGCTTTTCGCGCATCAAAAACGCGCCTAAAGCCCGTAGTTGGACGCTTGTGCTTACTGAAGTCAGACGCTTGTCACAAATGTCACGCACGTCAGCTCAGAGTGTGTTCGTAGCCATCTTGGAAGTAGCTCTTGCCTAAAACTAGTCTCCCTCTTTGCTACTACCATGTCCTATGGATCTTTAACTACATATCCCATGGTGTACGTGAAATCTCCCTAGTATTTAAGCCTATATCCAGCCCATACGATTGAATATGGGACATATTTTGTGCCGGTAGCAAGTGGCTATTGGCCCGGTTAGCCCCGTTAGCATGTTACAATCGCCAACAGCTCATTGTTGATTAAAAGTCTGCAATAAACCACAAATGTGTGAAGCCCGGCTCAGTGTGTGATCATTGTTAAACGGTTGCTTTATGTAGATGGTGGTTTTATTGACTTTATTTGTGCATATTTCTCGTTTTCACGTGATGACCGGAGATTTAGCTTGTAGCATTAGCTTTCTCCGGGGGTAATGCTACAACAGGCATCCTCGAGGCCCAAAAACATTCCCAGCGCAGATTCAGCCACTCAAATACGTTTTCTTGTCGCCGCTTTTAATCCTGGGTGTTTAGATAAATGAAACACTGATGTGTGTCTTTGTAAAAGTCCCAGAGCTGCTGTAGCTCTGGTTCACAATGAAGCTAATCCCCCGTGACTTGTTTACATCTGCGGGCCGGCATAGGATATGCCCCGGTGGCTCAGCCACAACATATGTCACTGTTGGGGAAAGCTCCTGATTGGTCGACGCTCGGGAATTTCTCCAAAAATTTCAGCATTTCCCAAATCTAGCGTCGGCCACGCTGGACGCCCTGGAGGCGCATCAAAAACTCACCATGCACGAAAAGCTTCAAAACGCGCCGCACAGGAGGCGTGTGACTCGCTGTGGGACCTCTTGATCAATTCTGGTTTTATGTCAGACAGTGAGAAAAAAATGCAAATGTGTCTGTAAACATATGGTTCTCACTGTATGAAGCTGTTACCAAAAAACAATGAGACAGAGGACGCATACAAATGTGTGCCAATGCAAACGATGATACAAAACTAGAGCCTGTGCCGCTTGGGAGACGTCACACAAACATGAGCAAACATGACTTCAGATGCCCTGCCACAACCTTTGGTCATGTAGGGTTCTCTGGAGCCTGTGATCACGGCGGCAAGTAAAAGGAAGGAGAGGGAAGACGTGTCTGTGCTGAAGCAGGGGCGGAGCTGACTCAGGTTCAAGGGGCAACAACTATTATTCATTTGTGTATTTCATAGTGTATTTGATTGTAATAAGCTTCCCCCACACCCAGGGCCGGACTGGGACAATAATTCGGCCCTGGCATTTTTTGGTTTGGACCAGCCCACCCATAGTGGGGAGCGGGGTCAAAATAAAAAAATAAATAGACTGGGCCGGCTCATGCGTGCGGCACATGTGCCACTGATGCGCCTGACACCACCTTTTCAGAGAATCAATAATTCAGAGCAACAGTTGTTTGTCAGTGTCCCTGGGCTCCGTGCCACGAGTACCTATATGGATGAAAATAAGTCTTTAATTAGCAACAGGCTAGCTGCACCTACAGTGGAGTTTGACTCGGTAGGCCAGAGCGGAGAGCTTTTAAGTTGGCCGGAGGCCTCGACGTCGAGTCCAACCGGGAGAAACTGGATGACGGCAGCTACGGCAGCCAAACACACCGCAGTCTACACACATACACCGAGTTAGCATATGCTAGGGTAAACAACTAGAATACTAAAACATACAACATACCTTCACATACGGCCGTGAGGACATGCACACAGAGGGGGAGCCAGCAATTACAGGGGCCCTACAGGGGCACTAAAAGAGCAGTGAATTAGATTTAATATACAAGTTGTTTGATAGTAACTATGAATGGGCTTTACCTGGGAGCGGAACCATGGTATGTGCAAAGCAGGAGTGTTGGAGGTCAGGGGACAGGAAGCTAAACTTGTTTTTTCTTGTTTTTTTTTAGTATACTTTATTAAATTCAAAATAAGCACACAACAATTGCAATAATAAAATGTAAGGTAAGTGAGGAGTGTGCCCTCTGCTGGCTTTTTCTATAACTATAGTTTCATCATCATCTAAATTCCTTGGGGTGTTTGTCTGAAGTAGTTTTAAATGCATGAACAAAGTGGAACGTAAGGTCTTTAACCAACATTTCTGAGAGCACGTGTGCGTGTGTGTGTGTGCGTGTGCGTGTGCGTGTGCGTGTGCGTGTGTGTGTGTGAACTTGTGCACAGGGGGCCATTCCTGCAGCCTGAGGTCAGTGCTGAGATCAGGTTACATGTCCCTGTCTGTGTGTTTATTCCCAGTCACAAAACGCTGTAGCCGTTTTCACACTCACACGCCACGAGCCCGAGCCACACAGGCCCCAGTGTTCAGCAGCACTTTCCCATCAACACTTCAGAGCGCAGGAAGGATGTGGGGCATCTGCGTAAGCCAAATAAGGACTATAGGACTAAACTTTTTTTTTTGCACGGCTCTTTGAGAAGAACAGTTCACACAAGATATCGTGTACAATATTCTGCACAAATGTAATACTGTAAAATAGCATTAGAGCAGAAACTACAAGTGAAAGGCTCATGCCCATTCATAGATACAGAGGGGGGGAAAAAACCTCTCATGGAAATCCCAATTTTTCAACCATTTTCTTGCGGATTCTAAACATATTTAATCCAAGTGCATTTTCTCCAGTTCAGTTTTACCCAAATCTAAAAGGTAACAGCCTATAGGCCAGTGTCACAACTCATTTGAAAGCCAGGACCTGCGAAACTGATCTAAACTGACCTTTTTCCTTGTGTTGTTGCCGTGTTGTCAGCGCAATCTCATTTTTGCCACTTTTTTGTTGCTCTATCATTGGTTCTCATTGCTGCATTTTCAGCTTCGTTTTCTTCTGTTTTTTGTCGCTATTTTTATTGCTTTTTTTCAAGAAGCTTTTAGATTCGGGAAGCCACACTGGAGAAAATGTGCTCAGCTCAGGTGGGGGTTAAGAGGTTAACACACACAAATAAAGTCAAGTAAAAATCAGTGGCGGTTCCCCCTCCTGGAGCCGCCACCTTAACGTGGTCCTGGGAGCTCTGTTGTCGGGAGCTTCGTGCCCCTGGTAGGGTCTCCCATGGCAAACAGGTCCTAGGTGACGGGTCAGACAAAGAGCGGTTCAGAAGCCCCTTATGAGAGACCAACAGGCCCGGTTAGAACCATGAGGCCGTCCTTCTGTGGACCCACCACCTGCAGGAGGAGCCATAGGGGCTGGTGCAATGTGATTTGGGCAGCTGACCCGGCAACGGACAAGTGGAAGAAGATGGACGGACGGAAAAATCGGGACCATATGGATGTTTTTTCACAGCTGATTCTCCAGTAGAAGCAAAAAAAATTCGCTAAAAATACGGCAATCGTGGCTAGCATTAGCATGAAGCTAACTGGGCTGTCGAACCACTTTGTTCCTCTCCATGTCTCTGTATCTTTCAAATATTTACATAATTCAGCATTTCGTTATAGTTTTGGAGTAATAGGAGAATCAGTCAATCAATCAATCAATGGTTTTGTATAGCTCAATATCACTGATCGCCAAGATCGCAGAACGTCCAGTCCTTGTTGGAGCTTCAGTTCTTCTTGTCCAATCCCTGTAGGCGGGGTTCCTCGGGTCGATCTAAACAGGCACTCCCCAGGGGACACCATGTGAATAGTAATGAACAGACTACAGATAAAATAAATATTGTATCATAATAAGACAAAGTTTGCAGTAAGAAGAAGAAGAGGCGCTCAGTGTACCGTACTTCCCACAGCAGTGTTTCTCCTAAGGCAGCTTTACTTCAGGCTGTGGGTTAGAGCTTTACCTAACTGACCTGATCATAAGCTCATTCAAAGAGGTACGTTTTTAGCTTAGTCTTAAATGTAGGGACTGTGTCTGCTTCTTTAACGTGAGCTGAAAGTTTATTCCATAAAACCGGATCTTGGTAGCTAAAGGCTCTTCCTCCTACAGTGATTTTGGAGACCAGAGGAATCACTAGTAGCCCTGAGTTTTGAGAGCGGAGTGCTCTGGTTGGCCGATATGGAACGATAGCGTCTTGGAGATAGAGCGGAGCTATACCTTCTATGGCTTTAAATGTGAGGAGCAGGATTTTAAATTTGATTCTAAACTCAACAGGAAGCCAATGGAGAGACTTTAGCACAGGTGTAATGTGTTCTCTTCTCTTTGTACGTGTTAACAATCTTGCAGCTGCATTTTGAACTAATTGAACTAATTATTTTTGCAATGTTGCACAGGTGAAAGTTTTTGTTTTTTTATCACTTCTCTGTTTTCCCCCTCTGACTGCTGCTGACCATGGGTGATTCATTCATTCATTCATTCATGCAAAGCTGCTCAAATCAAGCTAAACATTTATAATCCAAGTCAAGATTTGTCTTATTTGTGTGTGTGCTTAAAAATCAACTTTCAACTTTGACTATGATGAGCTTTTTACCTGAGGTTTTGGAGCTGGGGTGAGACCGAGGGGTTGGTTGTCGCGTTGCTTTTTATAGCCACACTAGGGGGCGCTGTGGCTTGATATTGTCACTGAACATCAAGTTTAACGTCCTCATTCTCCTGCTGTATAGGGGCTATTTATCACACGGGGCTAAATGTCTCATTGCTTCACTAGAGGGCGCTGTATGCTGGTCCATAATGTGTGTATTTTACTAAACCTAAATAAGGCTTGAATAGGCACATATTAAATAGTGAACTAGCTGAACTTTTGCACATAAGTTTGTAGTGAATAAATGTAGTTTTGTTCTTTATATTGTAAAAGCATTCATTTGTTAAAGACTAGCAGCTCGGTGTTTATGTTACTGTGCCCTGAAAGTCGTAAATGTGCAAAGAATTGTGTCTTTGGTACAACTTTTAGGGTTCGGTGTGTTACCAAATATAAGCAGGTTATTACAGTACATTTGTTCTCTTTGATCGACTTGATTTTACTTGTAGTTTAACTATACTGTTTCTTGCGCTGGAAAACCATCTCAAATAAGATAAATGGCTTGGAAAGTGCCTGAATTGCTAGAATGTATTCTTTTTTAATCATTGTTTTTGGATTATCTTGAAATGAGATTGCGTATGAAGCAATCATTATTTCACTTAAAATCAAAGAAATGTAAGTTTAAAATAAGAAAAACAGATGGTCCAAATTGACTCAAAATCAGCATTACTAAACTTTGACTTCAATGTTTCATCTTAGACAATGACTTTTCCAGCGTGAGTAAATGACATGGTAACTTTTCTTGCCCTGTAAGCCGTATCTTTTGCTTGACGAGGGCGACATCTAGTGGCTAATCGTTGCAACACGTTTTTTCTCCCGCACGGGTAATTATTATTTATTTATTTTTTATGTAAACTCGGAATGCATGTTTTCATATTGGACTTGCTTCACGTGGGAATACTTCAATACTCTTGAATTAATAAACTCTTACTGGTCTGACTTGGCCAGACCAGTTTTCTGAAAACTCAAAAAGGGCCAAAAAGGATGAAAAACAGCTGCTAGTGCGTAGAATGAAAGCGATTAGAGTGGCAGAAAGATAAGGGCGGGGCGAACATGCAGCTGTGCTTCCAAACAGCATCAGGCTTGGGTTTTATGACGGTCATTCTGCCAAGATAAACAGCCACAAAATCGCAACCACCACCAAACAACTATTACATGACATTATTTACACTGTTTTGTGGGTAATATTTAATCATTTTTGAAACAATTTGAACAATATTTGGTAAAACATTTAAAATCAACTTTCCATAAAAATCATGTCATTCCTGTTACCAATTTTGAAAGTGTGAACAGTTTCTGTTCACACTTATTTATTCAATACCTACATAGTTTCAGTGGTACAGCATGTGCTTCTGTGCTAGTTACTGTTAGCTTGCAATTGCAAATTTGTCAAATTTTTTAATTCCTGTTACGATTCTGAGGAAGAGAAATGGGACAAATCCATTCAAAAAATACATAGAGAGACTGAGTTGGCCTCTATACATACCTGAACATATGCTAATTTAAAACAAATATCAAGAAAAATCCTTTATAAAAACACACCGATTTGGCGGAATGACCCATTAAGTATTAAAGGTCCTATATCATGCAAAATCGACTTTTTGGAGCTTTTAGCCATGTTGTTATGCTATTTCCTTATCAAAAACACCCCCAGAGCGTTTTTTGGCTTCATTCACGCAGTTCTAAGTAATCCTCCTGAATCCTGCTCTCTGAGCAGCTGCTCCGCCCTCTCCTGGTAAACGACTGAGCTGTTCAGTTGTGTCGTCACAGCGGAACGGAAGTGCTCTACGTCTGTAATGTAATGCCTTACGGCCTGATTTTTATTTATAAAACTTTTTTTTTTTTTTTTTTTTTGAAAAAAAAAAAAAAAAAAAAAAAAAAACAGCAACTCTCCGACGCGTCTGTGCTGTCCCACGACGCTAATCAAGCGCACCCACGGCTGGAGGAGCCATGGATCCGAGCATAAGTGTTGTTTTTGAAGACTGAGCTCTTTCTAACCTACTCTGGACACCGCCTGTTCTTTTTTCTTACCGATAATGCCACGGATGCGCGTTTGGCTACGAGAGGAACAGGACTATTCAACCTTCCTAAAGAAGAGTGCACTCGCCAGAAGTTGGAATTTCTTTCCGGGATTCAGCGACTTTATCAACCAACCTGATGGATGCTTGGTGAACCTTGGCCAGAATCAAAGTGGATTAACTTTTATAACCAACACGAGGGCTATAACGTAAACACCCGACGATGGGGAGGCCATGCTGAGCGGTGAGTCAATCAAAACGCGTGTTAGCGTGTGTGTTAGCATGTGTGTTAGCATGTGTGTTAGCATGTGTGTTAACGTGTGTGTTAGCCATTTATGAAACTGTGTTGCACATGTCAACTCCTTATTACTGCATTATGTGAAGTAACTTCACTTTTTGCAGCAATATTTATATTTATAATACTGCAAATGTGGAATGAGCGGAGAGAGGGGCGGAGTTAACTGAATCGAAGCGTCTTGTCTTCCGGGTAGGGAAAATACCCCCCAAAAATACTTATATTTCTCTCAAAAATGAGTACTCCATAGTGATAGAGGTACAATATATCATATATATGCCTATACTTTACTTTGGAATGGCTAAAATAGCATGATACAGATCCTTTAAGTTGTTAATACTTTGTAATGACAAATAATAAAGCACCTTTATTTAGTTGGTTGGGACAGCGCATGCTAATGAACACACATTCAGTAATGATGATTATACTTGTATTGCACTTTACAAGCCTGTGTCACAAGTTTCTCAAAGTGCGGACTGTAGCCATGGGCTGAGTAGCATCTGTTGTTCTACTTTCGATGAGGGAGAGTGTACATGTTTTAGCGATAAAGACGCCAGAGCAGCTGAAGAAAACCTACACAGGAGAACATGCAAACTCCACACAGAACGGTCCCGTCTGGGAATGGAACCATGGGACTTCTCACTATGAGGCACAGGTGTTCGAGAAAACCATGCAGTTTCATTTCTTCTCTTTTACGCGTCGTCTCTAAAGCCCCATAACGGCCCTCGACACAACATTTACCTTCAGTTGTCATCTTTGTTTGTTTATTACAGTTTGTTTTGGATCTTTTACTGACTCCAAATTCCTCATCATTTTGAACCAAACCTCTGAGCTCTTCTGCCGGGGAGGCCATCCTACCCTCGCGTTTCTCTGCCAGTGCCTGCTGTCTGCTGAGGAAAACATAAGTGCTTCCCCCGGTGGTCAGGGCTGCAACTACAATACCCACCGGTCCCAGTGTATAACAGCCGACAGCAGTCAGGTAGAGCCACAGGAGCAGGGCCAGATAATCCAATAATCCCAGACGCGGTTTTAACTGTCCACCAAAAAAAAAAAATTCAGTAAATATTTAGTTTCTGTGTGTTTGTGTCCTTGTCGGTAAATGTTGCACACACACACTCACTCAAGGCAACACTGGCACATCAGCAACGGCCCAAACCGTTGCTGGTTCCGTTTCAAACAAATCTCTGGGAGCAGAACAAGAGTCCGTTTGGTGGCGCAGCGGTAGCGCTAAGGTCCAGGGTTTATTTATTTAAAAATACTTTATCAAGTGCTTCGTCATTGCCAATATTCCTTCATAAACCTACACCAGGCAGACTTAAAGGAACAGGCCACCGTTGTTACAAACAGATGTTCTTACCTGAGCTTAGACGAGTTGATGTGTACCTGTCTGGTCTTTGTGCGTGCGCTCAGTCATGCAAATGTTGTTAGCATTTAGCCTCTCCTAGCAAAGGTGTAGCTCCAAACCGGGGTGAAATTAGAAGCTACCAAGCTGTTCCACGTTCCTGTTCCATGTTAAATGACATCTTGCATTGTGTATCAAAATCTCAATCTTTAATCCAAAAACAGTACAACTCAACTAAAACAGACTCTTCCAAACAGCAATAGCAGAGCCACTCTGTATACATTCTCACCATTTATTTGAGCATGAAATAGATTTTGGAAAAAAAACGTTTCTGGCTTTTGAACTGGCGTTCTGAAGCAGAGACATCAGCGTCGTTATTTTGGCAGTGTTCTGGTCCCATTTTGGCCCAATATGCACGTACCTTTTCTGCCACAATGGCAGGGTCTCCCCATCGAGCAGGGTCTATGTTAAGTACCATGTGGAATACACCGCTACTGGTCACACAGCCAATCACACGCGAGCTGAACATATACTTTAATTTGGAATGGCTAAAATAGCATGATACAGATCCTTTAAGGCTGTTCACTAACGGCCAGGTGGCAAAATTGAATATGAAGAGGAAGGGGAAAAAGGACAAGAAGCCTTTTGAGAAGACTCATGTTTATAAAGGTAAGCCAGGGCTTGAAATTGCGACTATTTTGTTCGCATATGCTCCCAAAATTATGCCTTTGCGATCTAAAATGAATCACTCGCATGTTTGCGACTGCAAACAAATGCTCCGGTCCACCTTAAAATAAAACCTTCTCGCGCTACCTTAAACAAAAGCTTGTGTCATTGTTTTCACAAACGCTGCCTGTCAGCAACAGCAAACTTTCTGTTCTAAAATGGTTCGAGAGCATATAGTACAATATGATCTGTTCTCTCTTTTGGCTCAGCGCCGCTGTCATTCCTCCCAGTCACACGCGCTGCCTGGGCCGTCCGGCACCAGCCCAGCCCGTGTTCTCTGCGTGTGCCTGTGCTCCGCCCTCATTCCTCTCCCCGCTTTCACTGAATGAGGCAATGTATTTACACAACTGTAGTCTCTTTATGTGAAAACGAGGACTATATATGTCATTCATAAACTCATTGGGACTGGGGACGATCTCTCAAATGTCGCTCGGATGTCGGGCGGAGAAGCAGCGCAAACTTCAATCCAACCCGCTCGCCCCCTCGTGCAGCGCTGAAAGCGAATCATCGTCGCTCTCGCAAAATACAAAACATAAAGTCACAAACGCAATGTTTAACACGTCTTCAAAGATTCTGGCAAAGGAGTTTGCCGTGTGTTGCATGATCACAGAGTGAGGAGAGTGAAGACGCAGAGAGACGAGACTATGAAGTGCAGTGAAGCAGGGGCGGAGCAAGTCGGGGATTGGGGGCGATTGGGAGGCACACAATCTGGTGTCCCATTGATAATGTTAAAATTTAGCCTAATGCATCTAAAATGCAACAGAAGGCTGGAAGTGGCATGTGATGTTTAAATTCCCTTCATCGCTGTTAAAAGCTTCTCTGTTTGTTTGTTTTTTGGTTGTGCTCCTGAGTTTTTGACTCTGCTCCTAAATTTCAGAAGAAAAAAAGTTAATTTCGAGCCCTATAAGCCCATATAATGTTGAAAAAGGAGAGAAAGTCAGCCCCTTTCAATCTTGATTGGACAAAACATTTATTAACTTGACGGAAAAAATGCAATGCCAACTGTTTACCATTTGCTGTGGCGTTTTTGTATTAATCCAATATGGTAGTGGATGTATTAGGCAACCCATTTTTGCGTTGCTTCATATCACTTTCTTTTCTACTCGTGCAGATAGAGTCATGAAATTGGATTCAACAGCAACAGTGGGCTCAATAAGGCTGTTTGCCTCTGAACACCTTAAACATTCACCACAAAGACGGGGAGGTGGAGATCACGACACTGTTTCTCAGGACTGAAAAACTTCAATCAGGGACAAAGGAGAAGGTGGTGAAAGACTGGTGTGGAGCAAAGGGAGCTGCGGGAGGAAGGAGGAGGTGTAGCCGACCCGTGCCGGACACCACGCTCTGAAACAGGGACAAACCCAGGAGGCGCTGCACCGTTTTAGAGGATCAGACAGTGACTGAAGGCAGCCAGGTTTCCTCCGGGTGCTACAGTTTCCCCGACCTCCAAAAACATGCTGCTCAGGTTGGTCCACAGTGGTGGCGCAGCTCTGGACAAACACCTGAACACAAAATCATTGTACGGTACAACAACAAATAAAGCACATGCTCACTTTATTCCTCAAGCCAGTTATCCATAGCTTTGACTAGTTGTTTGTGTGACAAATAAAAAAATAAATAGCCTGACAACGCCATCCACACAGGTTCGACCCATAAGGACAGAGGCAGCATGTTCTTTTTACATAATCCATTTATTTTTCTGGCCGGAAGACGCCAGTGAGCAGAGTGTGAACCAGGGTGGCTTTTATACCATTTAAACGCTAGCGCCCTCTGCTGCCCGTTTTGATATTTACAGTGCTTATATTTAATAAAGTTATAAAATACAGTTAATAAAAACTGGTATTGTCACATTTTCAGGTTGACCTGTTTTGTCAATGTTTAATAAAAAAGAATTGAATGGGGATTGAATTGTTATTTATTTGTAAAGCTTGTATAGGAGTTCAGAAGTCAATTTGCATAATACATTATTAATTTTGCTCATTATCAGTCCAAACCCTTTTGGATTGTTTGGCTTGATTTCTTTTTACCTGAGACATGGTTCCCACAGTGTTTGAAAAAGGTTAATACTGTCTTCTTAGCTTAAACTATTACTGATTGATTTTTATAGTAAGACAGGTTTGTTTACCTGCTTAACTAGTTTCCTTTCTGTCTTACTCTAGGAACAATCAGTAATGGTTCCCACAGGTCATTGAATTTCCATAGTCATTTCCAGACTTGAAAAGTATGGGAATTTTAGATATTTGTGTGCAAAGTCAGGTAATGTGTAATTTTGGTAATGTGTTGTTGCCCCTTAAAGGTGATATTGATCGTGTTGTGCTAACCTTTAATTTTGGACTGGAAACGTGATCCTGAACATGGAGATTGATTAGTTTAAAATGTCGTGTTTTTCATTTGTTTTTAAGGCGAAAATACATGCAGGCAGTATATTGTAGAAGTATTATAGAGAAGGTCATGGAAATTCTGCGTGTTACCTGCCACTGTCTGAAATGGCATCACGGGTACATGGAGCGTATAGGCCTATAATAATGAACTAAAATATGTTTAAATTTAACGTAGAAAAGATGTCGACAACGACCTCATTTGGACTAGAATTGGCCCTCATCCGGAGGTCCTGGGAACATTAATATGTCCAAAAGACGTTAGAAAAAAGACGTTATCTGGAGTAACAGTCTGCACCTTCAGGGGACCAAAATTGGATGTCCAAAAATGACCCAAAAAAGACGTCGTTTCAACGTGTCTTTGCGCAGTGGGTGCATTATTATGGACATTTTCATTCATCTGTTCATTTAATTCCCTGGATTTGATTTTTGGCTCTAGATTAGCCGCGTGTCTGTTGTGTTTTTGTTAGTCAGTCTGGCTCAGGGGTGAAAGTAGCTTTTTTTTCTTGCCGGTACTATCTCATATATATATATATATATATATATATATATATATATATATATATATATATATATAAATAAATAAATAAATAAATAAATAATATAGTCAGTTTTGGGATACTTTAGTAACGTATTCCACTGCTTAGTCCAAACAGAGTATTCTGAATACTTAGAATACTTTCATGTTGATTTTCATAATGTTAATGCATAAATGCGGCATATGATTAAGAAGATGTTCAGGCTATTGTCACATGCCTGTTACCAACTTATTGACCACTAATGTGAAATGCAAAAAAAGCACTTTCCAAATGCCCAGAGCCCAAAAGGACAGAGCTAAACTTTCCCCCGGCCATTTTGACCCTTTTTGTCTTCTTAATGTTATGATTACGAAACAGACATTTAATGAACTTTGATGTATTCCTTTAATATTACTGTATTCAGTAACTGTACCTGAATACAGTTACCCAAAATGAGTATTCTAAATATTCTAAATACACTACCAACACTGAATATAGCAGTGTTTTCATAACCAGATCTGTTTCAACGGCATAAACATATGCATTTGGTCTTAATTAAATTCCCACAACTTTACTTTCACACGTGTCATCTGCATACTTGCCAACATTGGGTTGTGGAAAATAGGGAGATTTTTTTCCATCTGCGTATTGGCCCAAAGAGCAACGCGTTCCTTTGCTTGGTGTGTGTAATACAGTGTAATACAGCACAAGTACAGAGACCAGTGAACAGGACATTTGTGACGCGTTCCACAACTGCAGAGAGAGATTCAAGAGGGAGAGGCGGCGGACCCAGCGCGGATTTGTTCGCTCCTCCTTTTTTCACAGGTAAACAGAGTCTACACACTGTGAAAGTGTCCAGAAAACCAGAAAAGCCAAAAGAGCCTGTATAAGGGGACTCTCATGTTAATGTGACAGCTTTAAGTGGTGAAGCGCATGTGAGCCGTGGCGCTAACGGCTCTGTTCTGTGATGCGTAAAGACGCATGGAGGGCCCGCAGCCAAATTGGCAAAACTGCGCACACACGGTAACGTTACCGTGTGTGCAGAAAGTTCCGGGACAGAGCAGATGAGATCCAGTCTGCCGAGTCGCTATATTGCATTTAAGTGGCTGAACTTCAGCGCGTTTGAGCTCACGGTGTAATATTATTGGCAGACTACTGTTTTGTGCGTAAGGTGAGAGAGCGCACTTCGCCGTACCAAATATTTTAACGGAACGGACCGTACTGGCTTACTTTCAGCCCTGGTCTGGCTTGAAGCCCATCAGCTGTTTGCGCCAAGAGCTGTGTTACTGAGGAAATAACAGGCCTAAGAATAGACCCCGCTAACTCATTTGTCCACATTTGTTCTCATCTTAGATTTTATTTTTTTATATTCTGCGCAGCCCGTGCTTTCTGGAATGATCAGCCCCCTCCCCTCTGCCCCTTCATTACTCATCAGACATCCTGACGAAATCCACAGGCCATATCAACAGTCAGAAATTGAAGCAGTACCTGGAGAGACGATGGCTACATGGCTGCGTGTTCACACAACTTCTGCAAAGATTTACCGTGCTCTCGGTAAGAACTTATTTTTTGGACTACTTTTCAATGGGGGTTGCAAATCCAAATTTACTGATTATTTTTGTTACAATCAACACATCTCAAAGGCTGTATTTGTTTAAAAGTGTCTTGTAGAGTCTTTGTAGAGACTAAACATCTAGACATGACAGGAAAAGAAAGATATTGTAATACAATATGCTCAGTTACTGACTGTTGAACTGTTGGTATAGACCCTTTAATTGTTTGCAAACATTCCGGGCTTTGCTGGAGGCAGGAAGCTCGATTCCGATCTATTTCCATTGTAGCTGTTGTCATAGTAACGATAAACAAATGTCTAACTGTTTTTGGAAATATCAGATAAACCTTATTTTATCATCTCAAATGTCATTCCTCTTGTTCTTGCACCTTAAGCCACAACAGGACCACATCTTTCAGTTGTAGTTTTACACTTAAAATCGCTAGTTTTTGTTTAATCTTATTTCTCTTGATCACTTCCTGCCTCCAGCTAATGTCACTGATGATGTCAGCAGTTAAATAGAATAGAATAGAATAGAATAGAATAGAATAGAATGCTTTATTTGTCATTACACACAAGCATAATGAAACTTGTTTGGCTCTCAGGTCTCAATAATAAATAGCAAAAATATGAAGACAAAGCTCGGAGACAAAGACAACAGAAACAGCAAAAACAGTAGTAGCAACTGCAATGTGGTGCTAAGATGCTTTAAGGTGTGATGGAGCTAACAGCTTGGTGGTAAAAACTGTTCTTCAATCTGCTGTGTGAGTCTATAACACTCTAAAGCGTTTGCCTGAGGGCAGGGGCTCAAACAGTGAGTGTCCGGGGTGTGTCCTGTCCTTGTAAATGTTTGTTGCCCTCCTCTTCATCCGTGTGTCATAGACAGAGCTGATTGGGACAGCTCCAGTCCCACTGTCCGGCTGGCTGCTTTCACCACTCGCTGCAGGTCTCTCTTCTCAGCCGCTGTGCAGCTGGCAAACCACACAGTCACACAGTTTATCAGAATGGACTCAATTGCACATTTGTAGAAGTTCACCAACAGCTTCTGAGGAAGTTTAGCCTGTTTGTCTCTGTTGTGCCTTCTTCACTAGCGCTGAGGTGTTGTTAGTCCATGTCAACTGGTTAGACAATGTGACTCCGAGAAACTTTAGGCCATCCACTGCTTCCACCTCCTCTCCATCGATGTACAGGGGCTGGAGTGAGATGGTCTTTATCCGCCTGAAATCAACCGTCATCTCCTCGGTCTTAGCGGTGTTAAGGACCAGGTCATTGTCCCTACACCACTGAGTGAGATGCTCCACCTCCAACCTGTAGTGTGATTCATCATTTTTGGAGATGAGGCCAATCAGAGTGGTGTCGTCTGCAAATGTTATCATTGAGTTGGACATGTGGATAGGAGCACAGTCATGCGTGAGAAGGGTGTACAGCACAGGACTCAGGACACATCCCTGGGGCATACCTGTGCTGAGGACAAAGGTGGAATAGGTGTCTTTACCCACCCTGACATGCAGAGGTCGGCTTGTCAGGAAATCCATCCATCCAGCCCCAAAGAGTGGACCTTGGTGACAAGTTTGTGAGGGACTACAGTGTTAAATGCAGAACTGAAATCCAAGAATAGCATCCTGACATAATTAAATGGTCTATACTGAACAGGAGCACTGGCCAGGGTTCGTTGGTGCAGCAGCGTTGGACCTGTGTTAACCGCTGACCCCACCCGAGCGCTCATTGATGAGCAGATCAGGATCAGAGCTCGTGATCTGCCTCCTCTCTCTCCTGTGACGCTGTGGACGCAGATGTACTGTGAGGATGGAGACCTGTGGCAGTCCTACGCTCACTACAACACTGACTCTGACGGCTCTGTCAACTGTGAGTGCTCTTCAAACTATTCAAAACTTCTGTTCCAAAAGCTTTTTTCAATCTTATTCTTCGTATTCTTTAGTAAAAAGAATCTACCAAAATATAATCAACTGTGATCATATCATTTTTAATTATTTCTTTAAGTATTTTGCTCCTAAATTGTTGTATTTTCTTGGTTCTTTGGACTTCTATTGTGCTGATAAATAACAGAAATATAAAACGTTTTGAAGGCCTCTGTCTGTGTGTCAGTGTGCAGAGATGCTTCAGTGGGCGGCTCGTATGTCGGCTGTGAACGGATGGGACTTTTCTGGGCGCTGCAGCCGGCTCCAGGAAAGAGAGAAGGATTGAGGCAAGTGAAAAATACTACTAAAGATAAACAAACAAAATCCAAGACCAATGTTGTAGATTTTAAAATAGGTTTAGACCAAGTAAAGTAAAATGTATACTGTGGTATAGTCACAGAAGCCCTTTCTGCATGCAGCATGTTCTCCATATGTGTCTGCAAAGGTTTCCTTTGGGGGCTCCAAATTGCCCTACTTCTAAAAACATGTACAATAGAGTTCCCTCTGAAGCCAGGCCTCCCTTGAAGAAGAGCTGCTGAAATCTCAGTAGGACTTTCCTTGTTATATTAAGAGCAAATAAATAAACTGTTTATCTAACTTTTATAAAGTAATAATTTGCTGCAGAATAAAATGTGAAGGACTGGCAAGAGCTATATCCTGTAATGCCTAGATCTATTATTCACAATGTGTCAGGGTCATTAATCCTTTTAGAGTTGCTCATTGTCTCCAGGCTGAGGAAGAAGGATGTGCAGACCCCATATGTGGTTAACCTGAGTGTCTCTGAGGGACACGTGTCTCCTGAGGACAGAGGGACACATGGCTCAGAGCTGGCCTCAGTCTCCATCGAGCGCTGGTACATGGCTCCAGGAGTCAAGAGGATTGAGATCAGAGAGCACGGACTCGTGGGCACTTTGTTTATACCGCCAGGTGAGACGTCTTCTAGAACTTTTACAAATACAGTATAAGGGGCAGGTAAAAAAACACTAATACTTCACAAAAGATTAGACAAAAAGTGACCAATGAAGTGGCAAAGATTAAGACATGAGCGGTTGCCAGACAAAATATGCTTTTGCACACATTAAACAATAACAGTCATTTACTCCTAAAAACAATACTTAACCAGCCTCGGTGGTGCTCAGGCCTAAACCGTAACAAAGGTTATAAACAACTATCTAAACTCTGAACAAATATGAAACCAGTTCACGGCACTTTTTCAGTCAACTTCAAGAAATAATACATATTTAAATAGTGCTGCAGGTTGGTCAAATGTAAAGTGATTGACACAATAATCAATGAATGAGGAAATACAATATTTTTTTAATTGAATTCTGATAGGCCCTTGAGTACTGTAGGTCCCCTTTGGATAAGGCGGCCCTGGAGACAATAAAGGCCAAACTAATGTATTTCTGCAGGTCCTGGTCCGTTCCCGGCTGTGTTGGACCTGTGGGGGTCGTTAGGAGGTCTGATCGAGTACCGCTCGGCTCTGTTAGCGTCCAGAGGCTACGCTAGCTTCTTCGTGGCCTATTACGGACCGGAGATGCCAGGCCCACTAGATACTATCAATGTCGGCAAGTCGTATTTTAAGGTGAGGTGGTAATGTTGTTATTCAGTTTCCTTTATATTTAATAATTGACTTTATGTAAATGTCCTTTCCCTTATTATTGCATTATTATTGCAGAAAGCTTATCAGTACCTCCAGGATCACGATCAGATCTGTGGGGACAGAGTCGGGATCATAGGCCTCTCTTATGGCGTTTATCTGGCATTGAGAACCGCCACTACACCTGGAGTCGAGGTACGTCACAGTGAGGAAGATCCTTGGGCAGCCACTCGGAGCGCTATGGAACAGTGCTCTTCTTCTGCAAGTGCAAGGATGTGGACTGAATCAGAAAAAGCACCACAGGCACAGTCCAAGCAACGCTAAGCATATTAGTGAAAATGATGCTTATCCGGTCATTTACAAAAAGACTCACAGCAACTGCAACTCAGCTAGCAATGAGTTTGACTTATGACGCATCACTTAAAGGGGGGTATTATGTAAAATCGACTTTTTCAAGCTTTATATCATGTTATTATGTCATTCCCTCATTAAACACATGCCTGGAGTGTTGCCTTGGCTCATTCACATATTTTTGAGTAATCAGTAAAAAGTTAGACGGCAGCCATTTTAGGTGTAGCTATGCCTCAGTCCTCCTAGGAACGCCCCCACCTCCTGGAGACGCCTCTGGACCTTTCGTCACCAGCCAAGCCACCAACCACTGCTCCTCAGCTCAGCAGAGCCCCCTCCCCGCACAGTAGTGTTGTTTAGATGCCACAGCAGTGTGCTGAAGGGGGCGTGTCGGAAAGCTTCTTAAAGAGACAGAGGCCTATTTCAAGACGTTCAGTACAGCCATTTTGAGAGAGCAATTTCATTCAAGGCAGTTATTTGAATTTACTGCATATACAGACCAACAGAAGGTTACGTCATCATTGTAGTATGCTATAGACTGGTGCTATGTGATTGAAAAAAGCATAATACCCCCTCTTTAAAGCATGTGTCTGAGCAAATAAACATACATTTGTTTTTCAGAGTAGAACTCCCAGGTATATAATTTGTACCTTTATGCGTTTGTGCGTCCATTCACCCTCTTATTTTCTCACAATCGGCCATTTCCCACACGCTGCTGTGTACCTTCACTTCAGAGTGCTAAACAAATTCTACATCACACATTTGAAAGTTACTCTACTATTAATACTAAGGCTAAAGTTGTTTAAAATTCCTAATCTTTTTTCCCCCTACTTTTCCACAGCTGTCCTGTTGTGTTTGCATCAACGGACCAGTGAGAAGTCCCATTCCAATAGCTGACGCTGAGGGGAGATCAGGCCCATTTCATCTGTATGTCACACATTTAGACTGTTTTTTTGTTTGTTTCTGTTTTGTACATTATACGTTATGCACTCTTTTCCCATTTGAAGTAACCAGAAACATGTGACCATTGATGAGCGGGGACATCTTTTCTATAGAGATTACACGCACCCACGTTATATTCCTCCTGAAAATAAGTCTGAGGTAATTGTTTTACCTTTTTGTTTTTATCACATACTGTACAGTTTACAGAAGTTGTTTTGTAAAAAAAAAAAAGGAAAAAAAAGAAGCTAATTATTGATTTGTTGTTAATCAGGTGGAGAAGCTTTCGTGTCCAGTCCTGTTCATTGTTGGTGAAGATGATTTGAATTGCGCAAGTGCAGAAAATGCAGATTCAGTAAGAGATTTTTTTTTTCAATTGGCACTTAGAGGTGCCTTATGCAACGTTTTATTAGTGCGTATTTGACCTTTCAAATTACCTTCATTTTTTTTTACATATAAAGTTTCATTATGCACCTTTGAAGTTCTTTTTTCATGATAGTTAGAGATTATGCAGATTCTATTACCGTATTTTCCGGACTATGAGTCGCACTTTTTTTTTCGTCGTTTGGCTGGGGGGGGCGTCTTATACTCTGAAGTGTATGTGTTGTTTTTTCCTCTTTTTTTAATATATAATTTCACATGCCACTAGAGGGCACTGCAGGCTAATCGAGCAGCAGAAAGAAAGTGTGGAGTGAGAAGTGGAGGTTACTGCAATGATGTAAACCAAAAAAAGCTAATCACGGGCTAAAAGCTAGAGCCACAGCTAGAGGAGCGATTTTCATCTGTTTTTGCTTCATCCGACGCTACATTCTCCTTCCCCCTGTCCGTGTGAACTACTTCTGTTGCAGCCCGTTAGCCAGAGCTGCGAGAGATCAGCCGATGTCAATTAAGCGACGTATCGAAAGTTTGGAAAGAAACTCCAAGCCAATACATCGCAAATAATATACAAATAAGAATTGCCACGTTCATTGCAATGGACTATTTTAATTGACGACACCCCTTAGTCTCTCGTGAACGGAGGGGAAGGGCTAAGCGGAGGGCTAGTAAGGGGTAGAGATTGGGCCTTCCTCTCCATGTTTCCTCGAAGCAGCGTTAACAGACTCTGAGAACTAGGTCATTACGCACGTGCGTCTAGCTCCGCGGCGCGCTATGGTGTCCGAAAAGGGGGGAAAAAAGAGTGTTTTCAGAGCGGGAGCATCGATAAGAGGGATCGATCATGAAGTAGACGTACGGTTCCGATGCTTTGCTCAAACAGAACCGGGTCTACTTGTAGAACCGGTTCTCGATTCCCATCCCTCCCTACTCTGGAGCGACTTATAGTCCAGAAAATACGGTACGGTAACGCTTTAGAATACAGCCCGCGAGTTCCAGGTGTAAGTACGGGTAACAAGAAAGTAATTACACATGTAAGTACAGGTACTCTTACAACGTGTAACAAGGGGGAACAATGTGTAACAAGGCAGTAGAAAGTGTAACAAGGGGGAACAATGTGTAACAAGGAAGTAGAAAGTGTAACAAGGGGAACAATGTGTAACAAGGAAGTAGAAAGTGTAACAAGGGGGAACAATGTGTAACAAGGCAGTAAAACGTGTAACTACGTGTAACTACGTGTCAAGGTGTAGTAAAGGTAATCTAAGAGCAATTAATGGTGCTGAGCTATCACATAGTTGTAGCAAAAGGGACTGTGGTATTATTAATAGTGCATTAATTTTAATGTTGCAAGACAACAGTATTACTGTTGTGAAAGTGAAGACATGACTCTCACTTAATTTTACAGCCTGTGCTGTCCTGTACACATTAGTTACAGTATTCATGCACATTGATAACATGGTCATTTCCCTTGTTTTGCTGTATTTTTGCCTGGAGTCATGTCTTCACTTTCACAACAGTAATACTGTTATGTGATAGCTCAGCACCATTAATTGCTCCGTTTCATTCATACTGTATTGGCTTGGCGATTTTGTTGTGATTATATGATGTCCTTTTGAATGAAATAAATAAATAAAAAAATGAAAAAGATTACCTTTACTACACCTTGACACGTAGTTACACATTGTACTACTTGTTACACATTGTTCCCCTTGTAACACTTTGTACTGCCTTGTTACACATTGTTCCGCTTTGTAACACTTTGTACTTCCTTGTTCCCCCTTGTTACACGTTGTAAGAGTACCTGTACTTACATGTGTAATTACTTTCTTGTTACCCGTACTTACACCTGGAACTCGCGGGCTGTATTCTAAAGCGTTACCTACGGTACTATTTTAATCTGAATAGAAATGGAACCTCAAATGAATGGACAAATCAAAGAATAACATTGGAGACATAGCCACTTAATTGTCTTTTACTATGGTATGACATCACACACATAAGCCCTATAACCCAATTATTACATACATTATTATAGATACATTATTTAGATTAATTTGCATGAATTTTGGCTTAAACAAAGCCTATTGGCTGGGGCCTGGCAGAGATTGACAGATTGATTGGTGCGGCGCTGTATTGGACTGTTGTGAAGGAAAAGGACAAGACAAAGCTCTCGATTCATCGGTCAATCTCTGTTTCTACCCTGTCATGTGGGTCCGAAAGGACAAGATCGTGGGTGCAAGTGGTCAAAATGTGTTTCCTTCGCAGGGTGGCTGGGAGAGAGGAGCTCAGTCACCCAGCTTGGAGTAGAGCCAGCTGATGTGGCTTGGGCATCTGTTTCGAATGCCCTGGAGGGACCATGTTAGGGTTAATGGCAATTCACACCTTCTCTTCTGGACTGGGCAGTTTAGATAGGCCTTTCGCTGGAGTTTTCAGAATGAGAAGAGTGTGAAGAAACGTCAGAAGATAGTGAAATATGAACTGTCCTCAACTCAGTCAACCCGGTGTTGACAGTATTTGAGTATCTCTACGCTATGCTAGTTATTTGCTTCCTGACTGTCCCCTGCATACACTTGTGAACAGGGGTCAATGTGCCAAAATATTAAAGAAACAAAAAACACATTTCCACTCTCAGGCCACTTGTATCAGACAGGGTCCATTGTTTTCACAGATCGTCATTGCATTAACCTTATTTGTATGTTTTACAGTTGGAGGAGACGCTAGAAGCTGCAGGTAAAGGCCACCTCTTAACTCGCTTGTCGTACCCTGGGGCTGGTCACCTGATCGAACCCCGTATTCTCCCAACGCACGGATCACACTGTGGAGCGTCAGGCCAAAGAAATGTAAGTTTGACCACAACATGCAGCTTCTAACCACAGGACAGGCGCATCAAGCCCTGCTGCTTGCATTGTATTGATATTTATTTATAGGGACAAAACATATTAATGAACATCTAAAGAGTCAATCCCTGTTCTGGGGAACAGAAGAAAACTTAAGTTTCATACAAATGTTAGATCCATTCATCCATCTTCTTCCACTTGTCCGTTGCCGGGTCGTGGGGGCAGCTGTTGGAGCTGCCCAAATCACATTGCACCAGCCCCTATGGCTCCTCCTGCAGGTGGTGGGTCACAGAAGGACGGCCTCATGGTTCTAACCGGGCCTGTTGGTCTCTCATAAGGGGCTTCTGAACCGCTCTTTGTCTGACCCGTCACCTCCCAGATAGCAAATGACATTGTTTCAACATTGATTTAGGGTCAGATGGTTGACTTTTGGTTGAGGTTGAAAAAAGAATGTTGATTCAATGCTTTATTACGGGTTCCAGATCAATCATTTAAAAAATAATGTTGAATCAACAGTTTATTACAGATAGCCTTTCAATGGTTGAATTTATAAAGTTGAATCAACACATTTTTACAGATATAAATTCAACCATTGAAAGGCTAACGTTGAAACAACAGTTTTTTACAGTATAAATTCAACATTGAAAGGCTAACTTGAACAACAGTTTTTTACAGATATAAATTCAACCATTGAAAGGCTAACGTTGAAACAACAGTTTTTTACAGATATAAATTCAACCATTGAAAGGCTAACGTTGAATCAACAGTTTTTTACAGATATAATTCAACCATTGAAAGGCTAACGTTGAAACAACAGTTTTTTACAGATATAAATTCAACCATTGAAAGGCCAACGTTTAATCAACAGTTTTTACAGACATAAAGTCAACCTTTGAAAGTGTAACGGTGAATCAATGTTGTTTCGACGAATGGGGTGAAAAGCCCGGGAAATTTGAACTAATTTCACGAGCGCCCTCCTTCTTACATTTTCGCATCTCGGCAGACACAGAGGAGACGGAGAAAGACAAACTGGTAAGTGCTCATACATTTTTAAGGTTTAATTGTCATCTTGGTTGTGATCAGTAAACTAAATGGCCACCGCACACTGTAGGCTATTTATTTGTCATTTGTTTATTATGAGCTGATGTGTATGCCAAGCTAACGTTACTAGCCTATAACTGTTTGCCACCAAAGAAGCTTACATGTTCCACACATCCCAGTAACATAACGGGACATGATTAATGATTAATTCACGATCCATAATAAACTAACCTGATAATAATATCAATAGTAAGTCAATACATTTGTTTGATCTTGCCCCCACAATGTCACCGTTAGTTTAGTTTGGATTCAGTTGGTAATTTTATGTAGGCTAACTGTAGGATTGTGACGCACTTTAACTTGCCTTGTGAATGAACTGTTCTACACAAATAATACATTTACTATAACTTATCCGACGGTTTAATGGGTGATCATTACTTTAGTATTAAGGTGCTGACCTGGTTAATAAAAGAGCAAACAGAGACAGTAACACAAATAAACAAATAAAATGATCCCCTAAATGTTTAGTTGCTCCAATTATTTTATTATCAACCATGATTACTAAACACTACCATTTTTATTTATTTATCGTAGGTGCAGCTGCTGAGGAAAGATCCCAGGAACCAAAGAAATTGTCAAAAGGTAATCAACATCTGCATCTGCTCGACCTTCTCCCATCATCTCCTGATGCTGTTTGCCAGTGGAACTACACACAAACTTTTTTCGGCATTCTAATAATTTTTCCCACTGTCCATATTTTGCCATTTTGTCAACTGTAATTTGCACTTTGTGTCTAAACCCTTGGATTTTAGATTTTTGGATTGTTATAATGCTATTTAAAAATGTTTTATAGATAACATTTTGCTGCAAAAGGAATAAAGTTATTATTTTCAATTAAAATTTATGACTGAATATTGATTGTAACAACTGATTTACAAACATTTTATACACGCTACAATTACCTCGATTAGCCTTCAGTATGATGGCCCTGTCAATTGTACTTTTATGAAACAAGCATTGTACAGTGGTAACATCTTGATAGCTACAAATTGAGGGAATTCACTGCACAAAAATTAAACATTATTTACTCAATGTTGTGGAGATAACTGTTTTATACTTTAATCTACCCCAATATATCACCTCATACAGAAATAAATATTAAGTAATGAGTGTACCATTTCTTTCTGGTGTTATTTGGTCACAAACTCAATCTCCTGCCTTTTCTCCATGTCTCATGCTCTTCTGCTCCAAATGCTTTTAGTTTGTTTGATTTAATTTACTGCACATTCTTTACGGAGGCACTGGTTATGGGTTATACTATATTTATGGAAGCAAAGGCTGAAAAGGTTTTGGCCTATGCACTATTAGGTCGTAATATCTGTCTTAGGACTGCAGGAGGCACTGTCACGCTAAAGGCACCAAAATAACGATTTAAATGGGGCATGCGCTGTAAAGTTTCGTAATGTAAATACCGTGGTAAACTTGGATAAAGTGGCGATTCTGAGTGCTATATGGATGCATAATGTACACAAACAGGAGGAAGTGGATTGTATGCCTCAGATTCATAGTTTGGACAGGTTATGCCTGTGGAAATGACTCAAATGATGACCCGGTGAATGCTGTTTAGAGGCTGATTTATGTGGTGACGCGGTAAGTAGCTCCAATAATCAAAATAACGTTTAAAAAAGGTTGAATATAGGTATATTTCTATAGTTTAATCAATGTTGAATCCATGTTTAAAAAACATCTGAATTTCGACATCTATTCAACTCCTAATCAATGTTATTTGCATGACATTGATTCCATGTCAGAAAAGATCAAAATCAACGTTGTGTTCGACATCTATCATATCGAGCGCTTTCAATCGCAGTTTGTTTGTTTGAGTTTTTATTTCGAGCTAAGGCACAAATCCAAGAAAAAAACAGAAAAATATATATACACAATAAAGAAAAAGAAAAAAAGAAAAAATAATAATAATAATATACATTCTAACTCGAAAAGGAGTGGGAAGAAGACAAGCTTATTGACTCCCACCCCTGTTCATAAACTTAAATAACAATAACTAACAACACTGCATATTTCTTACCATCTTACAAGACAACTATCAACCGAGTTGGTTACATTTCAACAGATGCCATACTGCATTATACCAGGTCAACACTCACAGTATCTCACACTCTACAACCATTGTATTATTTCTGTTTCCCATACCGAATTCATTACCGTGTTGGCATTATCGTTATTCATCATCACCATTACAACCCATATAACATTACTCTGTATCAAAATGTTTGATACATAACATACTCCACATTTATTCATGAAAGGTACATTAATCGCAGACCGATTGATGCTCATAATAACAAGAATGATCTTAATGATGTGTGTTACAAGGGATTCGTTTTTGTTTTTTTGTTTGTTTGTTTTTTCTCTGTGACTGGACCAGCTGCCAGAGGGGAGCAGCCCCCGAGTAACCGACCATCCTTTGTTGAGTGTCCTATACTATGCATTAAAAGAGACAAATGTTTAGGAGTCTGCTGCCAGAAGAGGGTTTCCTCGAGCTGCCGACCCCCACCTGTCTGCCCTGTACTACGGGTTATGTTGAATGCGGAGTACATAGATATGTGCATGATTTACTTCTAGAATTTAATTCCTTTATATTACCATCAGCATCAATAGCCGTACTGCTGTCTGAATCGATTAAGTTTGATTCTAAGAATAATCTACAGATTATTAGGTAATAATCCTAGACTGTTACATTTAAAGTTTAAAGTTAAAATAGTGATGATAACAACACAACAGCAATAGCAATAACAATGGCAATAACAACTGCAATAGTATATTAGTAACAACCACAATATACTTCATTATTAGTTAGATCTGACCTTTAAAGTATACAGCACTTTGTGACACCCATTAGTAAATCAAGTACCCATTTCCTCCTTCTGGTACAATGACCATACCATTTTTTTATATCTTGATTTGAAATGATGATATTTGGACATTGTTTAAATTCTGCCCCCAATTTGTTCCAGAGTTTAACTCCACATACAGACACACACATACTTTTCCTAGTGGAAGACACTGCTTGAACCTTAAAGTTGTCACACCCCCTCAGGTTATATCTCCCTTCTGTGCGTGCAAAAAGCATTTGTATCCTTGCAGGTAGCGCATTTTTGTTGGCTTTAAACAGCAGTTGGGCAGTAGATAAATCAACTAAATCATGCATTTTTAACAGTTTAGACTGCAGAAATAATATATTAGTGTGATCATAATATCCTACTTTGTGTATAATTCTTACCGCACGTTTTTGGAGTATAACAAGGGGGTGTAATGAGCTTTTATAGTTATTGCCCCAAACTTCTACACAGTAATTTAGATATGGCAAAACTAATGAACTATATAACAAAAATAATGCATTGTAATTTAAGAAAAACTTTGCTTTATTAATGATTGAGATACTTTTGGAGACTTTACCTTGTATGTGTCTTATGTGTGGTTTCCAGCTTAATTTACTGTCAATGGTGACTCCTAAGAATTTAATTTCTGAGACTGTATCTAAAACTACACCGTCTATAATTACTGGGTCTGGTTTTCCATTATAATTACCGAAAAACATTACTTTTGTTTTATTTAGGTTGAGAGACAATTTGTTAATGTTCATCCATGTTTTTAATTTCCTTAATTCACAGTTTACGTTAGTTACTAAAGTACTATAATTGTCATTGGAATAGAAGACGTTTGTGTCATCTGCGAAAATCACTAATTTTAATAGTATAGACACGTTAAAATGTCATTAATATATAAATTGAACAGCTTTGGGCCTAAGACAGATCCCTGTGGGACCCCACAACCAATGTCCAAATATCCAGATGTAAACTCCCCCATCTTCACATACTGTTGTCTCCCAGTTAAATAGCTTTGAATCCAGCTCAAAGCCACTCCCCTTATGCCATATCTGTCTAATTTTTTTAATAATATAGAATGATTTAGTGTATCAAATGCTTTTTTCAAGTCAATGAATATTCCAGCTGCATGTTTCTTTCCCTCTAAGCTATTAGTAATCTCTTCTATTGCATCAATGATGGCCATTGAAGTTGACCTTGCTGCTCGAAACCCGTATTGACCTTCATTGATTAGTTTATGCTTATCTATGAAATTATCCATTCTACTGTTATAAAGTTTCTCTAAGATTTGGAAAATTGGGGGAGCAGAGAGACAGGTCTGTAGTTAGTGAAGATGTGTTTGTTCCCATTTTTATGTATAGGTATAACTTTTGCAATTTTCATTTTATTAGGAAATGTTCCTGTTTGAAACGATAAGTTGCATATGTAGGTTAATGGTTTCACGATACTGTATATAATTTGCTTAACCAGTGTCATATCTATATCAAACAGTCTGTAGACGATTTGTTCTTACACCCGTTAACGACATCTATTATTTCTGCTTCAGTTACTCCAGACAAAAACATTGTTTTTGAATTAATGTCTATCAATGACTCCATTTTGATGCTACTACACTCCGGAATCTCTGCTGCCAGATCCGGTCCAACATTTACAAAAAAAGTATTAAATTTTCCACAATTTCATTCATTCTATGATTGTCATTGGTCCCATCAGTGAAATAGTTTGGATATGAATTATTTTTTGCATTACCCTTGATTATAGTGTTTAGTATTTCCCATACCCCTTTCATGTTGTTCTTGTTTTATATAATAGATTGGTATAATATAGTTTCTTAGCCTTCCTTAATATATTGGTCAGTTTATTTTTATATGTTTTATATCTACTTTCAGATTCAACTGTTCTTATTCTAATGAACTGTTTATATAAAGTGTTTTTCTTCTTACAAGCATTTTGTAAACCCTTGGTTAGCCCTTGGTTAGTTCAACGTCATTTTTCAACATCTATTCAATCACAGGCCATAACACTATTTCAATGTTGAAACAATGTCCTTTTGCTATCTGGGCTAGGACCTGTTTGCCATGGGAGACCCTACCAGGGGCACGAAGCCCTCGACAACAGAGCTCAGGATCATTCGGGCGCTCAAACCCCTCCACCATGTTAAGGTGGCGGTTCCAGGAGGGGAAAACATTTTAATATATTTTTATTTAGCATGACACGTCTAATTCTGCATAAGAGTTTCATACCAACGTAAATACTTGCCGTGTACCTGATTCTAAACTCATGTGTTGCAGTGTTTATGGTGTGGGGCGGCCGTGTTGCCCCTCACGCTGCAGCTCAGGAAGACGCCTGGGAGAAGATGCTGCAGTTTATGAACATTCACCTCAGACATAAGATGAGGTGAATGAGGTGAATGAGCATCACCAAGAACAGCAAATGCCAGACAATGAAGCAGGACGACGTGTTTTGCCTATTTTATACTTGGGTCCTGACTTACTACCATTACCTTTGCACAATAAGACATGTATCACTATGAATCTTTCTTACTAAACAGTTAAGTTTATAAAATACAGTCGTTTTAATACCTTGCACGTCAATGTTTTTTGTATGATGTCGTCACTGTTTTTATTGATTCTGACAATAAAGAATAAATACACACACAAGCAAAGATTTTATTTCATTTATCAGACAAGCAAGACTGTGTTTTTGTTTCTCGGCCTTACAGAATTGTTTCGGCGGGCCAAATTTGGCCCACAGGCCCCACTTCGGGCACCCCTGCGCTAATGCATGCTTTTATCACCAGTCGTATCGACTACTTCAATGCCCTGCTCTCTGGTCTTCCCAAAAAGAGTATCTCAGGTTTACAACTTTTACAAAATTCAGCAGCTCGTGTCCTGACAAAGACCAGGAGGCGGGACCACATTACACCGGTTTTAGAGTCGCTGCATTGGCTCCCCGTGTGTTTCAGGATCGATTTTAAAGTTCTTTTAATGGTTTTTAAATGTCTTAATGGTCTTGGTCCTTCTTATCTTTCAGAACTGCTTTTACCTTATGAACCTTCACGGCCCCTTCGCTCCTCTGGCAGGGGTCTCCTAGTTATTCCTAAAGTCAACAGAAAGACTCATGACGAGGCGTCTTTCCAATATTATGGCCCTCACCTCTGGAACGACCTGAGGAGGAGCTCAGGACCGCAGAGAACGTTCATGTTTTTAAAAGCAGGCTCAAGACCCACCTTTTTAGCTTAGCTTTTAACTGACATTTATTAATTTAGTCCTAACGATATATTGTATGTGTATATATATATATATATATATATATATATATATATATGTATATGTATATGTATGTGTGTATGGATGTATGATGCGGGGCGTATTATTTTAAATGCTATCTGTAAAGCACTTTGTGATACCTTTCGGTATGAAAAGCGCTTTATAAAGTTTGATTGATTGATTGATTGAACAGTGTTTCCTTAACTTTGCGAAAGGAGTGAAACAGCGCCCCCAATTTGACGCTGGTGGCCAAAACGTGTACTGCATCCATATTTAACATTGAGAATGAATAGGAGAGTTAGTATTAACCATACAGCGCAAAAGTAGGTCACTCTTTGGCGGGCCAACAGAATTGTTTCGGCGGGCCAAATTTGGCCCGCGGGCCCCACTTTGGGCACCCTGACGTAGAGGAAACCTGGCTGGCTGCCTTCAGTCTTTTCTGAAAGTGTACGCCGCATCCTGGGTTTGTCCCTGAGAGCAGAGGAAAGCTGCAGGACCAGACGGCATCAGTCCCAGGCTGCTGAGGACCTGTGCAGACCAGCTGTCCAAGGTCCTCAGCCACATCTACAACCTGAGCCTCAGCCTGGAGAAGGTCCCCGTCCTGTAGAAGACCTGTGTGATCCCGGTTCCTAAAACAGCGCACGCCAGGGAACCGGCCCACTACAGACCAGTCGCCTTGACCTCCCACCTGATGAAGACCATGGATTTGATTTGATTTTTGATTTATTTATTTGAAAAGGGACAGTGCACATTAATCAACATTTTACAATGTAAATATGCCCGAGTTAGCAGAAGAAGCTAATTTTCATCGGTAGACCCTTTGGCAGATGTCAAAGCCAGCCTAAAAAAACAGAATTAAAATCACACAGCAATTTACAAAATACAATATAGTTACATACATACATACATAGTACATAAAATGAGCCACGTATACATTTTCCAATATAACTAGTGCTCACAAGTCTGTGTCTCCACGAGCCACTCTTTGGCATTCTTTTTAAATGAATTAAATGAGGAAGACTCGCGAATTGATTCAGGCACTGTGTTCCACTGTTGGGAGGCTTGATAAGAAAACACGGCCTGACCAAATGCAGTTTTTCTGAGGGGGAGGACGCAGTCTTCCCTCACTGCCCCTCGAGTTACTCTGGCTGCACTCGATCTGAAGTTTACAAACTCGCTCAGTGAAGGGGGAGCAGAGCCAGTTTTAATTCTATACATTAAACAGATGTTTTTGAATTTTATAAGATTGTCCCAACTTAGCAACTTATATTTCTGTAAAATCTGACAATGGTGATATCTGTAGGGTTTTTTATCCAATGTTTTAAGCGCTTGTTTATATAATGATTTCATGGGATTAATTGATGTGGCATGTGTGTTTGACCAACTTATGATACAATATGTGATATGTGAGAGGATCATGGAAAAAAAGTATATTTTAGCAGCTTGATTTGACAAACAGTCTCTAATGAACCTAAAATTTGATAAACAGAATTTAATCTTATTGCTAGTGTTTTGGATGTGTGTTTTGAAGCTGAGGTTTGAATCAATGTATAATCCTAGGTATTTGAATTCTGAGACTGCTTGTATTTTTTGTCCTGCTATTGAAATATCTGGTATAATGTTTATGGTGTTTTTGGTGTTTTTTGAAAAGAACATACAAACAGTTTTGGATATATTAAGTTGAAGGCAGGATTTTTCGAGCCAGGATGTGACCGACGCCATGGCCTCTGTTAGCTTTGAAGCAACCTCCTCTGCTGTTTTGCCATGTGCAAAGATGACTGTATCATCTGCATACATAAGGGTGTTACAGGTCTTGGATACTGATGGTAAATCATTAATGTACATGCTAAAAGAATAGGGCCAATTATTGAGCCTTGAGGCACTCCGGTGGATAATTGTAATGGATGGGAATTATGATTGTTGATTTGTACGACTTGTGTGCGAGCTGAAAGGTATGATTTAATAAGATTGATATATTTTGTGGAAAAGTTAAAATTCTGAAGTTTCTGTAATAGAATTGAATGGTTGACTGTGTCAAATGCTTTCCGCAGATCGAGAAAAACTGCCCCCACTATTCCCCCTTTGTCTAATGATGACTTGACTTTTTCCAGAAAATAACAAGTTGCTGTGTCAGTTGAATGATTGGACCTGAATCCAAATTGCATTGGATGCAATGAGGAGGAACTGTTATTAAGATGATCAACTATTTGCTCGACAACCAGCTTTTCATATACTTTGGACACAGTAGGTAGAATACTAATTGGCCTGTAATTAGAGGTCAGTTGAGCATTACCACTTTTAAGTATTGGAATTACACGAGCAAGTTTCCATGATTCAGGGAATATCCCTTCACTGATTGACATATTGATGATGTGCGTTAACGGATTGATAACTGATTGACTTATTTGTTTTAGCATATACTGTACGTATCCAGACCATATGCATCCTTAGCTCTTGATGTCTTTAAGAGCGCTATTGCTTTTGCCACATCAGATGTGGATACAGAGCTTGGGTATAGCAGAGGCTCATTTGATACAACTGTGCAACAGGGAGGTACGTTTTGGCTTTGTAAAGGAAACTTTTAGCTATCGTCATCACCGAATCAACAAAGTAATTATTGAGAATCTGAGCCACATCCAATGGATTCTGTAATAGTCTACCATTATTATTTAGCTGTATTGTTTTATGAGAAGAGGTTGCTTTGCAAGTTAGTTTATTGATCTGTGACCAGATGGCTTTAGAGTTACCCTGACAATTATTAATAATAGTTATGAAAAAGTCTGCCTTTGCTTTCCTCAATTGTCTTGTCACCTTATTCCGGAGCGTAGTGAATTTTTACAAATTAATTTTGACTTGTTAGCTACTTTAAGAGCATTGTCTCTTGCTTTCATTAATTGTTTTATAATATCATTGACCCATGGGAAAGAAGACTTTTTACTTTTATATTTAACCTTAATTGTGAACTCATTTACTTTTGACCGTAAGCACTCTGTAAATTTCTGACAGGAAATTTCAAGTTTATTATTTGATAGCAAAGTGCCCCAGTTTATGTTTCTTATTGCAGAGTTGAACTCTTCTTGTTTATTCTTAGGGATACCTATGAATTCCTTTTTTCCAGAATATGCCGAGAAACGTTGTCTAGTTAGTTTTCTTGATATTAGCACCATATTATGATCTGATAGTCCAGTTAGCATGTTATATGTTTTTACAATCCGTTCTGGATGATTGAGTGCTAGAATTGTTTGTGATCCGTGTTGGTCCCTTCACCATCTGGACTAAGTTGAAGCCATTCATAATTTGCAACATTTTTTTTCTTGTTTTATGGTCCATCCAGTTCAGGTTAAAATCCCCCATCACAATAACCTCCTTTTTAAAATCACACTGCTTTAAATGTCCTTGAATTTATCATAAAAATTAGCACTAGCAGATGGTGGTCGGTATACAACAATTATTGTCAGGGACATCTGAGGAGAGAGGGTCATGTTTAACCCTAGGCATTCTAAGTCATTTGAGTTTTGCCATTGAATCTCATTGCATTGTATATTGTCTCTCACATACATCATCACGCCGCCCCCTTGGTGTCAGCTCTGTCTTTTCGGTAGGTAATATAACCCGGAACTGAAACCGCCACAGTAGGAGAGTTTTTATTTAACCAAGTTTCGGATAAGCAAAAATAATCCAGGTTCGACTCTGATATCATGTGGTTTATTTGTTCGCTTTTTGATTTTAAACTGCAAATATTTAGATGCCCGCCTAGTAAACCTTTTGGTTTGGCCTTCGGATCCCAGATTATCCGTGCATTGTTTACAGTGTGCACTATTTTCCACTTCCTGTTCAGCCGTATCGCTTTATTCACCATTACGCGTTTGATAGCGTTAGCGTTGCATGTGTCAGTGCTCACCGCAGCACTTTCGTCGAGTTGGGAAGAGAAGAGCAAATTCTCCGCCATGCCGTCCGAGTCCACGGGAGCAGACACGCCAGCAACGTAGCTCTCCGAAGAACCCCGAAAACCATCCGGACCTCCAGGAACCGTGCACCGCCGATCCCCAGCACCCAGCCTGGCCACGGCATCGGAACAGACACCACCGGTGTCTCTCCACCGCCGAGCCACGCAGACGTCCCACGCAGGAACCACTCCGCAAGGACCACCGCCGCTCCACCGACACCGAAACCACCGCTGCGCCGCCCCCGGTGCCCGCGGGGACCGCTAG
The DNA here is from genome assembly GCA_007210695.1 of Neogobius melanostomus. Taxonomy (NCBI): domain Eukaryota; kingdom Metazoa; phylum Chordata; class Actinopteri; order Gobiiformes; family Gobiidae; genus Neogobius; species Neogobius melanostomus. Next base: position 86,840 of record VHKM01000542.1, on the reverse strand, counting down.
AGACGAACCACAGGTAGGCAGCTTGGGTGGATATACGACTTCATCTGTTGACATGCCGACTGGACCAGGGCATTGGTGAATGTCACCCGACATAAGTAGGCAGAGGCATATGATCATGGCATTGTTGTTTGTCCGTGTTTTACACAGTGTTTCTTTGCGTTTCCTTCTTTGGTAGTATCGATAGGAAACTGTCAAACCGATGGCCAGCGTGTGTTCACCATAGCCGATGACACCATTGATCTTGCTCTGTTGATTGTGCAAGTGCACTTCGCTGTTGAAGTAGTTGTTTAGGCTTTTGTCAGTACATTCATGATGTTTAGAGTTGTTTACCGACAGCTTAAACTTCAGAATGAGTGAGTAAAATAGCAGAGCAACTAACACCCCCGAGCTGCCTGCCGCCATCTTCCCCATTGACCATGGAGCAGCTCATCCTCACCCACCTCCGCTCTGTGGTGAGCTCCACCCTGGATCTGCTGCAGTTTGCCTACAGGCCTAACGACGGAATAGAGGACGCTGTCATCACCCACCTGGAGCTCGCTGATAACGCTGTGAGGGTCATGTTCTTTGACTTCTCCAGTGGCTTCGACACCATCAGACCGGCGCTGCTGCGGGGGAAGCTGGAGGACGCGGGAGTGGATGAACATCTCACTGCATGGACCATTGACTACCTCATAGACCGACCACAGTAGGCAAGGCAAGACAAGGCAACTTTATTTATACCGCGCATTTCGTACACAAGACAACTCAATGCCCTTAGAAAAGAAGATATGCGAAATTACAATCAGGTTGAGTTAAAGGGGGGTATTATGTAAAATCGACTTTTTCAAGCTTTATATCATGTTATTATGTCATTCCCTCATTAAACACATGCCTGGAGTGTTGCCTTGGCTCATTCACATATTTTTGAGTAATCAGTAAAAACTTAGACGGCAGCCATTTTAGGTGTAGCTATGCCTCAGTCCTCCTAGGAACGCCCCCACCTCCTGGAGACGCCTCTGGACCTTTCGTCACCAGCCAAGCCACCAACCACTGCTCCTCAGCTCAGCAGAGCCCCTCCCCACACAGTAGTGTTGTTTAGATGCCACAGCAGTGTGATGAAGGGGGCGTGTCGCAAAGCTTCTTAAAGAGACAGAGGCCTATTTCAAGACGTTCAGTACAGCCATTTTGAGAGAGCAATTTTATTCAAGGCAGTTATTTTAATTTACTGCATATACAGACCAACAGAAGGTTACGTCATCATTGTAGTATGCTATAGACTGGTGCTATGTGATTGAAAAAAGCATAATACCCCTCTTTAAGGTAAAGCACACACATATATATATATATATATATATATATATATATATATATATATATATATATATATATATATATATATATATATATATATATATATATATATATATATATATATATATATATATATATATATATATATATAAACATCAAGACATGGGAAATACACAGCACACAAGGTCATGTGCGGAATTTTTTCTTGGGGAGGGGAAGGACGACCGGCCATTGACCGGGGGGTGGGGCAGAGGAAACGTGTTGAGGCAGACGCAGAACGACGGGGGCGTGGTTAGGGAGGGGGTATGTGTGCGTAGAAGAGATGAGCGGTCCAGCTGCTTCAAACCTCCTCTCTCAGGAGGAAGAGAATTATTCCAGAATAGTTCATAAATTTATAATGAATTAGCTTTTACTTATCTCAGCATTAGTTCAGTTCTCCAGAGCAGGTAGTTCCCTTCACAGTTCAACCCTTTTCCTCCCAAAATATAGTCCAACTAGTGTCCGTCTCCATAGCGAGCTGCCAGGTCGTACATAACAGTTTATCGCTGTGTGTTACTTTCCGGTGTAATTCCATCACTCGGTCATCACTCGGTGAACAGATTCACCTTCCAGCAGGACAATGACCCTAAACACAAAGCTAAATCTACAATGGAATGATTTAAAAACAAACATATTAATGTGTTAGAATGGCCCAGTCAAAGTCCTGACCTAAATCCTATTGAACATCTGTGGAAAGACCTGAAAACTGCTGTTCACAAACGCTCTCCTTCTAATTTGACAGAGCTTGAGTTGTTTTGTAAAGAGGAATGGGCTAAAATGTCAGTCTCTAGATGTGCAAACCTTGTCATACCCCAGAAGACTTGCAGCTGTTATTGCAGCAAAAGGGGGTTCCACAAAGTATTAAGTCATGCTGTATGAATACTTATGCACGCCCCACTTTTCGGTTTTCTATTTTTTGAAAAACAGAATCATGTCTCGTTTTGCTTTCACTTCACAGTTGTCTGTTACTTGTGTGTGAACTTTCAGTAAAAATAATAAAATCTTTATGTTGTAAACATGACAAAATGTGCAAAAGTTCAAGGTGTATTAGTAATTTCACAAGGCACTGTATAATATGTGTTTGTCAATGTAACCAGCGTATCTCACACTGTGATCGAGGACCCCAGACGAGCTGGGGCCACACATCCAAATGCAAACGAAGTCACACCTCTGCCTTTGTCAGTGAATCAACACTCGTGCCCCTGATTGAAATGTGTTGTGGAGACGCAGACTACAGATCTCCTGAGTGAAGTGACACATAAACGCAACAAAGTCGTTATCACACCTTAGGGGCATTTCCACAGGAGCAGACCAGTTCAGTTCACTTGAGACCGTATCTGTAACTGTAAGCAGAATCATTAATACATTTAAAACATCCATTAAGCACAATTTATGATTATAATTATCAACAGAGGGGTCAAGGACATTTATATACTTGTCTCGTGTTGTTTCTAAAGTGATTACTGCCACAGACAGTGGCGCAAAAAGGGCATACGCAATATATGCCTTGCATAGGGGCACCGAAAGGACCGGGCGAGAGAGAAAAAAATATGCCATAGGCCATTTCCTCATAGCTGACATTGGCGCCCCATTGCACCAACAACAGCAAATCATTATTCACTCGTGGTGCCATGCTAACAAGGACCTAGAGATGGAGAGGCAGAAAAAAAAAGTCCTCGGGGGCACAAAACAGAACACGGAAGATTGAGAAGAGAAGAAAGATTGTGTAGAGATGAAAAAAGCTTTTCAAAGTGGCTGAAAAACAGTGGTTAAGTAATGTCTGTGCTTAGTGTTAAGTAATGTCTGTGTTTAGTGTGTTTAGTGTTAACACTTAATTGTTAGGCCATCACAAGGAGCCAGCTTGTAAATATTCAGGTTAGCTTAAACTAGGGGTGTGAACGGTTACAAAAAATGGTAACCGGTTAACCGAAAAAATTGTAACCGGTTAACCGTTTGTTTCAGAAGTGGACCGCAGTTGCGCTATACCAGGGGTCGGCAACCCGCGGCTCTAGAGCCGCATGCGGCTCTTCAGCCTCCTTGTAGTGGCTCTTTGTCCCACTGGAGCAGCCACGAGTATATGTACAAGGAGAACTGGTTCTGATTGAGTTATCCATCGGAACCGTGTGACCCCTTCATTAACGATGCCTCTTATTGATGCCGCTTTGCGCCGCAGCCTCTTTACACTATAAACCTGCAGGCGCGGAGCCGCAGCAGATACACGCACCACTTGCACTTCATCCCAAACGTCTGTTTTAGGATCCGCGCTACACGTTGCAATGAGTCCATCTAAATCTGTTCTCTTTATTTACGCTTATACGTGCAGCTGCTACGTTTTTAGGAACCAAAACAAAGCGCACCTGCTCGTCCGTCCCAGGCGTCTCCCAGAAGGAAATATATCATATTTGGGCGTGATAGCGTCATCACGGAACCCTTTGCAGCACACGTGGATGTAAAAGCTGTCAATATTTGTGAAGGAAATACCCGCTACAGAGCGGTCTTTCGACGCCGGTTTTCTTACTTCCGGGTTCCGTCTGGCTCGCAAGCGGACAAATCATCATAAAATAAGCATCATGCGGGGTGAGTTTTTAGGCCCGAGCGGCCTGCCGTCGCAAGGGCCTATTGTAATCGCAACGCAGTGCGCGGAGCGCACTGTACCTAAGTGCGCGGAGCGCACGAAAACAGCGCGAAGCGCTGTCCCCATGTCAACCGTAACCTCACCGTCTCAAACAGTGACTGCCCACACCTCTGGTGTGGGCCCTTTATACTTGTTATTGCAGGAAAATTAATGGGTAAACGCAACGCAGTGCGCGAAGCGCACTGTACCTAGGTGCGCGGAGCGCACGAAAACAGCGCGAAATGTGTGTTTCGTATTGGGGAAATAAAAAATGGCGCGACAGCGCCACCTACAAAAGTGAAAATACATTACGCCTATGGAGGAGGGGCCAACATCAACTTTGTCGTAGAGTGACGAGATTCGGTACAGACATTTGTCATGTGACGACAAACAAAAAATATTATTGTGGCCACGCCCCCAGACAAACCGGAAGTCCACCATTTTGACAGGAAGGTGGGAAAATGCTGAGTCAGCGTTTTCGCTGACGTCGCATTTGAACGAACTCCTCCTAGGGCGTTTCACCAAATGAGCTCCAAATCGCTCCAGCTCATCTACAGATGTGGGGCATCAAAAGTTATCCAAATTTTTTTGCTAAGTTTTACGGTTTGTGTGCGGCGAAGCCGCAATCTTTACGAAGAATTTTGCCACTTATCGTAAACAACAAAATGCTCCCATTCGCACAAACAAACTCCGATTAAAAATCGGAAATATACATTTTATTGACCTTTCACCCCCGGACACAACACATGTGAAAAAGTGACATTGGGCGCGACAGCGCCCCCTCTAGGCTGAGAACAAAAAATGCATTATCTGGAAAAAATTTGTTTCTCGGAAATGGATAAAATTTGGCACAAAAATAGTTGATGGCATCCCGATCAAAAAAGCCAATGAGACCCATACCGTATTTTGTACGGTGTTGCCATGGTGACGCCCGGGGCCCCCATGTTATCCTAATGGGACTAACACATAAATCTCACATTATACACAATTACAGCGCGTTAGCGCCCTCTGTAAGGAGCTTATGGACAGTGGTCATGGAAGTACGGCCCGTTAGGGCCGTCTGATGCTGCTTGTGAAATAAAAAAGATTTGGGGCGCGCTAGCGCCCTCTGCAGGTTGGAGCCATTATTCACATGGAGAGGCTAAAAAATGTAGTTTGCATGTTTACTGACAAAGATTTATGGCACATCAGGGCAATAAAATGTAGTGTGGCCACATTAGCGCCCTCGGTAGGGTCATGGCGCGGCAATGTAGGCGCTAAAGGAGGCACGGCCCGTGAGGGCCGTTCGATGCCGCTTGCGGCTTTAATGTTATTTTTATTCTCTGACATGAAAACTAAGATGTAAAGGGAGGAAAATAGATACAAATCTCCACTTCGACCACTGCGTGAAAAATCAATATTTTCACCTGCCGTGTCTCGCCTTAATTTCTAAATAATACGTGTTCATTTTGACTTTTTTTCGGTTATCGGTTACTGATTTTTCCTAACCGGTTATGATTTACTAACCGGTTAACCGGATAACCGGTCACACCCCTAGCTTAAACTACTGGTAAAACCACAGGTTTGTTGGCTTGCTGCTGCAACTGTGTAGTCGACTATCCGTGTTGGGGTAACGTATTACAAAAGTAACGAGTTACGAAAATATATTTCTGTTTTCAGTAACTAAGGAATATAACATATTACTTTGAGAAAATACGTTAATATAATTTGAGTTACAAGTTTAAATGTATGAAAAATGAAAAAAAGCTAAACTAAACCCAAATAAAATGCAGCATTACTCTTTTATTAATAATTATTTCTTGTGATGTTTTGGGTCCAACATGATGATAAATTTTGGCCTGTACAACAAGGATAGCATTTCATAAAATGTCGGTTTGATTGCTGTATTGTAAGCCTCCTTAACACAGATTTCATGTCATTCAGGAAGGAGGATGGAAATAAAGAGAAGAACAGAGAGAAAGAATCAGAACAGGAAGGGGAGGGCAACAGGTTGGTCGAATTATATTAGATGGAAGTGTAGGAACAACCACTTGATACCAAGAGATTACTTTCTAAATATTATATTGAAAATTGATGTTGTAATGAATTTATTCAAAGCTAATCACAAGTAGGCTAATGCTTGTATGACTTGTTTGCATACCCTCCAGAAAGTGGGTAGTTGCGCCCCTGGCCACAGACCTCCTGAACACAAATGCAGTAGCGTGTTTGGAGAGAGATGTCATTTACTGGATCACTCCTTAATTCAGTTAAGTTTAATAAAACACTCTTGAAATAAAAATAACCGTCACATATGCAACACACTTCTAGTTAAAGAGACATTTAAACACTAAAGCAAAGTTTAAAAGTGACGTCATTAACCAGATCTTTATACAAGGAAAGGGCTCCCTGTGATCGTGTGCCACAGTTCCATTGATACAGTGTCTGAGTTTGGTGCAGATGTTTTAGGTTCAAACCCCACATGGACCGGCTGTTTATCAGTATCATTTCTCTGCTTACACAAATCTAAAAGCTTCTTGGAAAACGCAACGGAAAAGCAACAAAAAGTTACAAATGTGGCAAAAGGAGACGAACAACATGGTAACAAAAACATCTTAGATCAGTTTTGTAGGTCTTAGCTTTCAAATGAGGGGTTACACTGGTGTGACTCTTGTCCTGCACTTCTGAAGGTGACACAAATAGAATTCCATATTTGTGAAAAAAGTTCTCAAATGAGTAAGATTTAGATTTAAATTCTATGACCTCCCTAAAAACATCAGCATTTGTGAAACATTACTTTGAATAGAGTGAACTGGATAAGTCATGTTCATGTCATGAAGCACATTTGATCTTAAAATATCTGAAGGTCTGACCAACTCATCACGGCTGTTTCTCTCCAGTGTGGATCCTCTTCATGTGTTTTTTGAGATTGCATAATACAGTAAAGGTCTTCTCACACTGCTCACATCTGTATGGCCTCACTCCAGTGTGGATCCACATGTGATTTTTAAGATTTGTAGACTGAGTAAACACATGTCCACACAGGCCACACTCAAAGGGCTTTTCCCCAGTGTGGATCCTCATGTGGTCTTTGAGGTGGCATGCCATAGTAAAGGTCTTCTCACACTGCTCACAGCTGTATGGCTTCTCTCCAGTGTGGCTCCTCATATGTGCTTTGAGGCTGCTTGACATAGTAAAGGACTTGTCACACTGCTCACATCTGTATGGCTTCTCTCCAGTGTGGATTTTCATGTGATTTTTAAGATGTGCAGACGCAGTAAACACATGTCCACACAGGCCACACTCAAAGGGCTTCTCTCCAGTGTGGATCCTCATGTGTGTTTTGAGGTTGGATAACTGAGTAAAGGTCTTGTCACACTGCTCACAGCTGTATGGCTTCTCTCCAGTGTGGATGGTCATATGTGTTTTGAGGTTGGATGACCGACTAAAGGTCTTCTCACACTGCTCACATCTGTACGGCCTCTCTCCATTGTGAATTCTCAAGTGACGTTCAAGATGGTCTGATCGGCTGAATGTTTTCCCACACTGCTCACACTCGTACGGCTTTAGTCCATCATGGACTCTCTTGTGTTTCCTGAGACCTGAATAAATGACTTCCCACACTCATCACAGCTGTAATCCCTTTCCCCAGCATGTATCTTCATGTGTTTTTTGAGATTGCATGATACAGTAAAGGTCTTCTCACACTGCTCACATCTGTATGGCCTCTCTCCAGTGTGGATTTTCATGTGATTTTTAAGACATGCAAACACAGTAAACACATGTCCACACAGGCCACACTCAAAGGGCTTTTTCCCAGTGTGGATCCTCATGTGTGCTTTGAGGGTGGATGACTGAGTAAAGGTCTTGTCACACTGCTCACAGCTGTATGGCTTCTCTCCTGTGTGGATCCTCATGTGTGTTTTGAGGTTGGATAACTGAGTAAAGGTCTTGTCACACTGCTCACAGCTGTATGGCTTCTCCCCAGTGTGGATCCTCATGTGTGTTTTGAGGTTGGATGACAGAGTAAAGGTTTTGTCACACTGCTCACAGCTGTATGTCTTTCCCTGTGTGCGGGGAGTCTGCAGAGGCTGAGCTGGGTCCATTTCTCTGCAGACAGAAACAGGAGTTAGTGTTGTGTTACACACATTATTCAGTAAAACACTAAATGTAAGTTTGCTGCAGACCTGGTGTGACCCTCCCTCTCCCTCTGTTCTCATTCACACATACAGTATCACCCCTCCCCCATCAGCTTACTGTGAATAAGCAACAAATCTGTTTTTAAATCACTGTCTGAGCCAATGGGCGAGGAAAGCCCTTCTCTTTGGTCCTCATGGAGCTGACATTGCTGTAATACCACCCCCTGGTGGATGGCGACTCAAGACACTTTGGAAACAGGATTCCCATGTAGCTTTGGTCCTCGTTTAAACTGCTTAAAAGCCTGGCTCCAAAGAGTTTTTCTTTTTCTAAAAATGTCAATGATCCATGAGACAACGCTGGGCTATAGTTTTAACCACACTGTTTTTGTACATCAGCAGCAAAATGAACAAAATTACCAACTTTTGAGCCAAAAAATGGTGCACAATTTCAGCCAGAACAACAGCTGAAGCTTAAATTCTGGGAATCTGGAATTTAGAGACTGCACTTGTCCATGAGCTGAAACTCTTCTTTCTTTCCTTCCTTCCTTTCCTTACTTCTTTCTCTCTCTTTTTCCTTCTTCCTTCTCTCCTTTCTCCGTTCTTTTCTTTCTTTCCTTCCTTCTCTCCTTCCAGTGTTTCCGTTAGCCGGCTGTAGCTTTTGGCCGATTTGAAAAGCAAATGGCCGGTAAAAATTGTTTCCATCGGCCAAATTGGCCGACAGTAAAAAATATATATATGGAGAGAACAGGGCTGGGCGATATGGCCAAAAAATAAAATCTAGATTTTTTTACTCAGTTTGGACGATTACGATTTTAATCGATTTTTATTGGAAATAAACTTTAAAAAGTCTCCTGATCTTTTATACGAAGAAAACTGCTCAGAGTCCTGCTCATTAATATTTCATAATATAGCCGACAGTTAGGCCCATTAAGAGAAGATATCCCTTTATTTAAAAATTGTTATTTCTTAAATATTCCTTGTCTGCTCTCAAAAATAAAACTTGAAATATTAAAATTAAATTAAAATAAAAAGCCATGGAGTTTTCAAAGGTGTTTTAGTTTTATCCTCATGCCTCTGCTGTGATTGACAACCGTCTCCATGGAGACTCAAGGGGAAGGGGCGGAGTTAAAACGCAACACGCGGCGCAGATGGTAGAGCGGGTCGTCTCATGATCGGAAGGTCGGGGGTTCGAATCTCGCCTCCTGGAGGTGCACACTGTCGTTGTGTCCTCGGGCAAGACACTTCACCCAGCTTGCCTCCAGTGTCTGCGTACATTGGTGTAGGAATGAGAGTGAATGGGTGAGTGGATCCTTACTGTAAAGCGCTTTGAGTGCCTAACGTAGGTGGAAAAGCGCTACAGTGAGGAAAATAAGTATTTGAACACCCTGCTATTTTGCAAGTTCTCCCACTTAGAAATCATGGAGGGGTCTGAAATTGTCATCGTAGGTGCATGTCCACTGTGAGAGACATAATCTAAAAAAAAAAAATCGCAATGTATGATTTTTTTACTATTTATTTGTATGATACAGCTGCAAATAAGTATTTGAACACCTGTCTATCAGTTAGAATTCTGACCCTCAATGACCTGTTAGTCTGCCTTTAAAATGTCCACCTCCACTCCATTTATTATCCTACATTTAGATGCACCTGTTTGAGGTCTTTAGCTGCATAAAGACACCTGTCCACCCCATACAATCAGTAAGAATCCAACTACTAACATGGCCAAGACCAAAGAGCTGTCCAAAGACACTAGAGACAAAATTGTACACCTCCACAAGGTTGGAAAGGGCTACGGGGAAATTGCCAAGCAGCTTGGTGAAAAAAGGTCCACTGTTGGAGCAATCATTAGAAAATGGAAGAAGCTAAACATGACTGTCAATCTCCCTCGGACTGGGGCTCCATGCAAGATCTCACCTCGTGGGGTCTCAATGATCCTAAGAAAGGTGAGAAATCAGCCCAGAACTACACGGGGGGAGCTGGTCAATGACCTGAAAAGAGCTGGGACCACCGTTTCCAAGGTTACTGTTGGTAATACACTAAGACGTCATGGTTTGAAATCATGCATGGCACGGAAGGTTCCCCTGCTTAAACCAGCACATGTCAAGGCCCGTCTTAAGTTTGCCAATGACCATTTGGATGATCCAGAGGAGTCATGGGAGAAAGTCATGTGGTCAGATGAGACCAAAATGGAACGTTTTGGTCATAATTCCACTAAACGTGTTTGGAGGAAGAAGAATGATGAGTACCATCCCAAGAACACCATCCCTACTGTGAAGCATGGGGTGGTAGCATCATGCTTTGGGGGTGTTTTTCTGCACATGGGACAGGGCGACTGCACTGTATTAAGGAGAGGATGACCGGGGCCATGTATTGCGAGATTTTGGGGAACAACCTCCTTCCCTCAGTTAGAGCATTGAAGATGGGTCGAGGCTGGGTCTTCCAACATGACAATGACCCGAAGCACACAGCCAGGATAACCAAGGAGTGGCTCTGTAAGAAGCATATCAAGGTTCTGGCGTGGCCTAGCCAGTCTCCAGACCTAAACCCAATAGAGAATCTTTGGAGGGAGCTCAAACTCCGTGTTTCTCAGCGACAGCCCAGAAACCTGATTGATCTAGAGAAGATCTGTGTGGAAGAGTGGGCCAAAATCCCTCCTGCAGTGTGTGCAAACCTGGTGGAAAACTACAGGAAACGTTTGACCTCTGTAATTGCAAACAAAGGCTACTGTACCAAATATTAACATTGATTTTCTCAGGTGTTCAAATACTTATTTGCAGCTGTATCATACAAATAAATAGTTAAAAAATCATACATTGTGATTTCTGGATTTTTTTTTTTAGATTATGTCTCTCACAGTGGACATGCACCTACGATGACAATTTCAGACCCCTCCATGATTTCTAAGTGGGAGAACTTGCAAAATAGCAGGGTGTTCAAATACTTATTTTTATTTGTGCAGTGTACGACTATTAACTGTATTTAACTGTACTTTGAGAATTGTTCAAAGCTTTGGAAATGTTTTTAACCCAGCTTTATACTTCTCAATAACTTTATCTCGGACCCGTCTGGTGTGTTATTGGACTTCATGATGTTGCTTAGTGACCAATACACTCTGACCATAGCTCTGAGGCCCTCACAGAACAGCTGGAATTATACTGAGAGTAGATTATGCACTGGTGGCCTCTATTTAATGGTTAGGGCAAGGTGTGAACATTCTGCAGTCATTAGGAATGTTATAAAGGCAATTTAATGCACTCCGAAAATGCTGTATGAATACTTATGCACGCCCCACTTTTCACTTTTCTATTTTTTGAAAAATAACAGAATCATGTATCATTTTGCTTTCACTTCACAGTTGTCTGTTACTTGTGTGTGAACGTTCAGTAAAAAATTCAAAATAAAATCTTTACTTTTAGGGTTGTAAACATAACAAAATGTGCAAAAAGTGAAGCGCTGTGAATACTTTCCGGATGCACTGTAAGTTGAGACCATTTACCATTTGTGAAGCAGCAGAGATCGTCAGGAAGTCGACGGCTTCTCCGCTGGTGTCATTTCGCTACGGAGCGTCTAAAGCGCTGCTAAATTGGCCGCACTTAAGGCGGACATGGAGCGGCGGACACCATTTTACAATTTAGCCATTTTTCACATTGTCTGTTTTTAAAAGCATGAATTAATTCGATTTATCGCCCAGCCCTGGGAGAGAATATAGAAAAATATATTAAATACAACATTTGACCCAAATCAGTGACTAACAAAGTGTTTTCGAGACTGCCCTAAATATTTAAAAGGTTCAATATTTCTATCAAAAAAGTTTGACTTACGCCCTTAGCCCATTTTACGAAGCGCAGTTGAAGCGCCTTCATCGCTCTCTGGATATGTTACGCTTTTTCTTCGTGCTTCGTCACATTTTCCAAGAAAACGGCGAACTACAGTTACATTTACTTTTATAAAAGTGTGTTAAGAACTCAGCAGCTAATACTTTTGATTAGGATATTCTGTAAACTTTGTGTGTTCAGTCAGACTGACGCGCTCTCTCACAGCAGCTCTTCCTGAGAGAGTGGCCGGGTTTAGAGGCGCTTCCCTCGGTCAGTCTGCGCAGACGCCTCGGTTCAGTGTTAAGGAATTTTGTATTTGATGTTAACATGGTTCTGTTCATTACCTTTATGGACAGAATTTCTAGGCGCAGCCAGGGGCCGGAGGGTGTCTGGTTTGGGAACCTCAAGATCTCATCTCTGCTGTTTGCAGATGATGTTGTTCTGTTGGCTTCATCAAATCAGGACCTCCAGCGCGCACTGGGGCGGTTTGCAGCCGAGTGTGAAGCGGCCGGGATGAGGATCAGCACCTCCAAATCTGAGGCCATGGTTCTCCACCGGAAAAAGGTGGCTTCCCCGCTACAGGTCGGTGGGGAGTCCTTACCTCAAGTGGAGGAGTTCAAGTATCTCGGGGTCTTGTTCACGAGTGAGGGACGGATGGAGCGTGAGATCGATAGACGGATCGGTGCAGCGTCAGCAGTGATGCGGTCGCTGTATCGGACTGTTGTGGTGAAGAGGGAGCTGAGTCAGGGGGCAAAGCTCTCGATTTACCGATCGATCTACGTTCCCACCCTCACCTATGGTCATGAGATCTGGGTAAAGACCGAAAGGACAAGATCGCGAATACAAGCGGCCAAAATGAGTTTCCTTCGCAGGGTGGCTGGGCGCACCCTCCGAGATCGGGTGAGGAGCTCAGTTACCCGGGAGGAGCTCGGGGTAGAGTCGCTGCTCCTTCACGTCGAAAGGAGCCAGCTGAGGTGGCTAGGGCATCTGTTCCGGATGCCTCCTGGTCGCCTCCCTCGGGAGGTGTTCCAGGCATGTCCTATTGGGAGGAGGCCTCGTGGAAGGCCCAGGACACGCTGGTGGGACTATGTCTCCGAGCTGGCCTGGTGTCGCCTCGAGGTCCCCCCAGAACAGCTGGAGGAGGTGTGCGTGGATCGGGAAGTCTGGGCATCTCTGCTTAGACTGCTGCCTCCGCGACCCGGCCCCGGATAAAGCGGAAGAAAATGGATGGATGGATGTTAACATAATATTACATTAAGTTGAGTTGTTAAATCTGTGGATTTGAAGACAGTCATTGTATTGTTTACTCAAGCGTGACTTGGTGCTCTTGCAAAGCAGACCCAGGTGACTGGTCTGTTGGTTGGGTAAAAGCACTAAACCCCCACAAATGGAAGAAGACAGAGGTCTTATCAGTCACACGCGGTTTACGACCCCCAAAGTTAGTCTGTCCTGTTTCTCTAAGGTGAATCATTGCAGCCCCTTTCAGGAAGGAAGAAGGGGGAGAGTTATGACCCCAAGGGAAGTTACTGAGCAGGCCCCATCCTGACTCAGGGGTCCAGGGGAGGAGGAGGGGTCTCACGATGCCAGTGACATCATGGGAAAGTTTTGCTTTGTGTTGCCTGGAAGGCAGGAAAGTGGGAGTGGCTATATTTTCAATATAGCTGTATGTGATTTTTGTATTGTGTGTGTTTTGAGCTGAGGCTGGCGTGGCGTCAGATTGTCTCAGACTCATCCACCCGGTCCGAGAAATATCGATAAAGAATAAACTTCAATGTTTGACCTTGTGTTTAAATCTGTTTAATTGAAGTTAACAGGGCGTCTTTAAAACTGCTGTGCAAAAATTCCCTAACATTTAGTTAGCGGAGTTCGGAGCCGCTCTAGAGTGCGATGCAGAGCTGGGTCCGTGTTGAAATGCTCGAGACTGACTTTTGATGACTTTAGCATTGTCGATTTGTCCCTACATAATATTTCAGCGGTGAGAGACGTCGCTAATTTTACACCTGAAGCCTCGTTAAAGCGTGGAAGGGCATCTACAGCCCAGGCCTCGCTGTGCAACTGATGTCAGATTTGGACAGTGTTAGGGTTTACCTTCTGTCTGAGTTAAAGTGCAGATGAGTGGGGTACGTCCGCGTGGCACCTGCCGCCTCTATCGTCTCCACACGCACAACTTATTGTTTGGATTTGAGCTGTTGTTGCAAATCTTTCAAATGAAGCTCTGAAGCCAGTTTGAAACCAATTGAATGCTTTTCAGTGACATTTAAGGCCTTATGTGACACAACAGCAGGTTTGCAGCACTGAAATAACCATAAACAACACGAACCTGCACATTAGAGCATTTTTTGGCCTCATAACGTGGAATCTTGTTAAAGAATTCTGTAAATAAAGTTATCATGCGTATTACATCTAACTAGACGAAGTGATCTATGCATGTGCGTGATCGTGTGCAAGAACGAAATTTGACTGTTGCTAAATAAATCAATGTGTGCTGTAAATGGGTGATTGACCTGACGTGCATATTTGTGTCCAAGTGTTATATTTCTTTAAAAAAAAAAATGTGATCTTTTCATTACATGTATCACTTTATTCTACAAAACCTATTTAGTTTAAATATATTTTCATCACATTTCAATAATAAATATTTTTTTAATGTTTTCACACCTCAAACCCCTAAATGTCAGGTGGTGCAACCGTCCAAGCAATGATTAGACTATTAAAGCTTCTGAAAATTGTATTCTCAGCGTAACAATTAAAAAATAAAACATCATGGCATAATTGTATGTTAAATATCTTTCAAATAAGCCTCATTTGTGAATATTCATAGTTTTAAAGCTTTTGAGATCACTAAAAACTTTTGTCCGACAATTTGTAATCTTAAAATATCAGGGTGGCACAACCGTAAGAACAAGGCTTTTATTTTGAAATAAACAATAGTATCAGCAAACAGGAAATAACATCAGCCAGAAGAACAATTTGTCTTTATGTCTGAGTGAAAAGGTTTGAAAATCTCTTTCAAGAATTGAGGAAAAAATAGCTTTTTTCCGACTCATAGGTGTCAGGTGGTACAATTGATTTGATTTGATTATTTTATTTCGAGCTAAAGAAGAAAAGAAAAACAGAAATATATATATACATAATAAAAGAAAAAGAAAAAATAATTTACATTACAGCTCGAAAAGGAGTGGGAAGAAGACAAGCTTATTGACTCCCACCCCTGTTCATAAACTTCAATAACAATAAATAACAACACTGCATATTTCTTACCATTTTACAAAACAACTATCAACCGAGTTGGTTACATATTAACAAATGCGACACTGCATTATACCAGGTCAACATTCACAGTATCTCACACGCTACAACCAGTGTATTATTTCTGTCTCCCATACAGAATTCATTACCATGTTGGCATTACCGTTATTCACCATCACCATTACAACCCATATAACATTACTCTGTATCAAAGTGTTTGAATGATACATAAAATACTCCACATTTATTCATGAAAGGTACAGTAATCGCAGACTGATTGATGTTCATGATAACAAGAATAGTCTTAATGATATGTGTTAAAAGGGATTCGGGGCTTTTCTTTCTTTTTCTTCTTTTCTGTGACTGGACCAGCTGCCAGAGGGGAGCAGCCCCCGAGCAACCGGACCATCATTTGTTAAGTGTCCTATACTATGCATTAAAAGAGACAAATTTTAGGAGTCTGCTGCCAGAAGAGGGTTTCCTCGAGCTGCCGGCCCCCACCTGTCTGCCCTATACTATGGGTTATGTTGAATGCGGAGTACATAGATATGTGCATGATTTACTTCTAAGAATTTAGTTCCTTTATATTACCATCAGCATCAATAGCAGTACTGCTGTCTGAATCGATTGAGTTGGATTCTAAGAATAATCCACAGATTGTTAGGTATTAATCCTAGACTGTTACATTTAAGTTTAAAGTTAAAATAGTGATGATAACAACACAACAGCAATAGCAATAACAATGGCAATAACAACTGCAATAGTATAATAGTAACAACCACAATATACTTCATTATTAGTTAGATCTGACCTTTAAAGTATACAGCACTTTGTGACACCCATTAGCAATCAAGTACCCATTTCCTCCTTCTGGTACTTTGACCATACCATTTTTTTATATCTTGATTTGAAATGATGAATATTTGGACATTGTTTATATTCTGCCCCAATTTGTTCCAGAGTTTAACTCCACATACAGACACACACATACTTTTCCTAGTGGAAGACACTGCTTGAACCTTAAAGTTATCACACCCCCTCAGGTTATATCCCCCTTCTGTGCGTGCAAAAAGCATTTGTATCCTTGCAGGTAGCACATTTTTGTTGGCTTTAAACAGAAGTTGGGCAGTAGAGAAATCAACTAAATCATGCATTTTTAACAGTTTAGACTGCAGAAATAATATATTAGTGTGATCATAATATCCTACTTTATGTATATTTCTTACAGCCCGTTTTTGGAGTATAACAAGGGGGTGTAATGAGCTTTTATAGTTATTGCCCCAAACTTCTACACAGTAGTTTAGATATGGCAAAACTAATGAACTGTATAACAAAAATAATGCATTGTAATTTAAGAAAAACTTTGCTTTGTTAATGATTGAGATACTTTTGGAGACTTTACCTTGTATGTGTCTTATGTGTGGTTTCCAGCTTAATTTACTGTCAATGGTGACTCCTAAGAATTTAATTTCTGATACTGTATCTAAAACTACACCGTCTATGTTTACCGAGTCTGGTTTTCCATTATAATTACCGAAAAACATTACTTTTGTTTTATTTAGGTTGAGGGACAATTTGTTAATGTCCATCCATGTTTTTAATTTCCTTAATTCACAGTTTATGTTAGTTACTAAAGTACTATAATTGTCATTGGAATAGAAGACGTTTGTGTCATCTGCGAAAATCACTAATTTTAATAATTTAGACACATTAAAAATGTCATTAATATATAAATTAAACAACTTTGGGCCTAAGACAGATCCCTGTGGGACCCCACAACCAATGTCCAAATAACCTGATGTAAACTCCCCCATCTTCACATACTGTTGTCTCCCAGTTAAATAGCTTTGAATCCAGCTCAAAGCCACTCCCCTTATGCCATATCTGTCTAATTTTTTTAATAATATAGAATGATTTAGTGTATCAAATGCTTTTTTCAAGTCAATGAATATTCCAGCTGCATGTTTCTTTCCCTCTAAGCTATTAGTAATCTCTTCTATTGCATCAATGATGGCCATTGAAGTTGACCTTGCTGCTCGAAACCCATACTGACTTTCATTAATTAGTTTATGCTTATTTATGAAATTGTCCATTCTACTGTTATAAAGTTTCTCTAAGATTTTGGAAAACTGGTGGAGCAGAGAGACAGGTCTGTAGTTAGTGAAGATGTGTTTGTTCCCATTTTTATGTATAGGTATAACTTCTGCAATTTTCATTTTATTAGGAACTGTTCCTGTTTGAAACGCCAAGTTGCATATGTAGGTTAATGGTTTCACGATACTATATATAATTTGTTTAACTAGTGTCATATCTATATCAAAACAGTCTGTAGACGATTTGTTCTTACACCCGTTAATGACATCTATTATTTCTGTTTCAGTTACTCCAGACAAAAACATAGTTTTTGAATTAATGTCTATCAATGACTCCATTTCGTTGTTACTACACTCCGGAATCTCTGCTGCCAGATCCGGTCCAACATTTACAAAAAAACTATTAAAACTTTCCACAATATCATTCATATTATGGTTGTCATTGATCCCATCAGTGAAATAGTTTGGATATGAATTATTTTTTGCATTACCCTTGATTATAGTGTTTAGTATTCCCCATACCCCTTTCATGTTGTTCTTGTTTGTATATAATAGATTGGTATAATATAGTTTCTTAGCCTTCCTTAATATATTGGTCAGTTTATTTTTATATGTTTTATATCTACTTTCAGAATCCTCTGTTCTTAGTCTAATGAATTGTCTATATAGAGTGTTTTTCTTCTTACAAGCATTTTGTAAACCCTTGGTTAGCCACGGACATTTTGTCGTTTTTCTGTTTTTACTGAATTGGACAGTTTTTATTGTATGCTATACTAAAAATTTCCATGAAAGTATCGTAAGCATTTTCTATCATTCTTGTTATATACCTCGTTCCAATCTTGTTTTATTAAGTCACTATAAAGTGAGTAAACTGAATCCTCAGTTCTTGCGCGTTTATAAAAATATTTTTGAGGTGATTTTTGATCTAACTCATTATCATCATATACCGTGAATACGGGCAGATGATCCGTTATATCACAAACCATTAGGCCGCTGACATTTGTGAACTGCATATTATTAGTGAAGATGTTGTCAATGAGGGTAGCACAGCTCACTGTTATTCTGCTAGGTCTTGTGATAGTTGGGTATAAACTCATACTGTACATCCTATTAATATACTCATCAGTTGTCTTATGTTTATTTGGATTTATCAAATCGATGTTATAATCCCCACAGATAAATAATACCTTGTTACTCAGTTCTGAGAATGTTTTTTCTGCCCAATTTGAAAATATTTCCACGCATGAGCCTGGTGACCTGTATAAACAACTAACTATTATGTTTTTCTTTTTTTCATTGATAATTTCTATTGATAAGCATTCAAGCAAGTTGTTTATTGATGCTGTTATGTTTTTTAATATTTTGAATTTAAATTTGTTGAGGACATATATAGCAACTCCTCCTCCCCCTTTATTGGTTCTGTTTACGTAGTTTAATGTATAATTGTTTAACTCAAATGCAATGCCTTTATCCTCATTAAACCATGTTTCTGATAATGCAATGATACTAAATGGATTCTCAAACTGTTTTAAGTATTCTTTGATTGCATCGAAATTGGCGTACATGCTTCTACTATTGAAATGGATAATTGAGAATTTCCGTTCTGTTTTAACAGAGATGTTAAATTCATTCTCAGTGTAGTATTTGCAATTAATTGCGTTAGATGTTAAGAACAGGTTATCTGGGTCTAACTGATCTTCCAAGCCCAGTGCATTATGTTCGGTGTACTCTGAAGCTTTCAGCTCCAAGAGCTCGCAGTCCAAAATCCTTTGCTGTAATCCTAGGTCACAAAATCCATAAGTTTTCCCCGTGTTTAAACTTGATTTGGTGTACTGGTGCGCGGACGTACAATGAGTTTGTCATATCTCAAGAAGGCTATGTCCCCTCTTTCCCTGGCAGCTCTCCAATCGATGTAAATATTGGAAAATATTATTTTATTATAAAAGTCTTAATTTGTTTTAAAAGTAAATGTTTACCCATGCTAACAAATGCTAAAGCTAATGTAAGAGTCCACATAAAAGGCGATTTAATTTGAAATTAGTTGCTAATGTCAGGTGGTGCAACCAGACAGTCAAGTGGTGCAACTGCAAAAAATGTAAAATTGAAATTACCATCTAAAAATTATAGGGATGCACTGATCCAATACTGGTATAAGTTATCAGAGTCAATACTAGAAAAAAAAATCATATCAGATTAAAATATCCGATTCTGAACCGATAATGTTTTGGGCCGAGACTGAGCACTCGGTCCGAGGTCCTCCTGTTTTATTTCTGATTACAGCATCAGTCAATTACAAATTACAGATGAAATGTTCAGAGGAGAAAGATACTTGGCAAAGATTTGACTTTGTAAACATTTTTGGAAACTATTTAAATTTTAGCAGGGCTCGAAATTGCGACCATTTTGGTCGCATATGCTCCCAAAATTATGCCTTTGCAATCTCAAAATAGAATCACTCGCATGTTTGCGACTGCAAACAAATGCTCCGGTCCACCTTAAAAGAAACCTTCTCGTGCTACCTTAAAAAGCGTGTGTCATTTTTTTCACAAACGCTGCAACAGCAAACTTTCTGTTCTAAAATAGTTCGAGATAGGGCTGGGTGATTTTGCCTGAAAGAAAATCTTCGATTTTTTAAAGAAAAATTCGATTTTCAATTCGATTTTCGATTTTTTTTCTTCAATGCACTTAAAAATGACTGCAGATCAGATATATTGTCAAAAGTGCCACTTTATTGCTGTGATTGTCCTCAAGAGTTAAAATGCGTAAACTATCTCAAAATAATAAGTAAATGAGCCTCTGGCATTAGCGCAGGGTGATATGACACCTGACAAAATACTTCAAAATCAAAGCCTTTTATATAATGGCGCAAATTCATTATACAGCTATTTTATTCTCTTTATTCATCTAAATTCACTTAAATCTCTACCTTCATCTGGAAGAACACAGAAGATAACATGAAGGTGCAGATAATTGTAGCAATATTATTTCATCTCCATCACAGTAAAATGCTCCTGTAACTTCACCTGCCTCTGTGCAGTTTACTTGTGTTTTATTGTCAGGCTGGGGATAGAGTTGTGGGTATTAAGTTAATTAACGCGTTTGGGACATGTGCTTCTGCAACATGAGTCAAATTTATTGTAGTTTTCAAAGGATCCACTATTTCCCTAGTTCTCGCGTCTCTCTCCCGATCGGGACAGGCGCGCGCACGCGCACGCGCACGCGCACACGCACACGCACACGCACACGCACACGCACACACACGAGTTTGTCCTGAGACTTTACGTGAGTGCTCCAGATGAGAAGGATATTATTAGCCTTAAACTGCGTTTGCATTATGGTTTTCTTCACCGTGTTGTTGTTAGCGTCAGGCTAAAAGTTAGGAAACAGTTAGCTAGCTAGCAAGGCAGTGGTTCAACTTGTCAGAGTTCATCCAAGACGCAAATCCTGAGCCCTTTCTTTTTTTTTATTTTTATTTTTTCTTCATTAACTTCATTCAGATCATTCTGTAATCACTTTCCATCGCGCATGTTGTTGTTTTGACGGTGTTACGCGGGGGAGGGGGCATGGCTCACACTGCGCTACGGTAACCCACAAGGACGAAACGCGAAAAAGTAAAAAAAAAAACTGGTGGAAAAAAAACTCGAGTTTGCAAAATAAAAATCGTTTTAGCTACAAAATCGATAAATTCGATTTTTTGCCCAGCCCTAGTTCGAGAGCATAATAGGGTAAACTACGATCTGTCCTCTCGTTAGACTCAGCGCCGCTGTCATTCTTCCTGGTCACACGCGCTGGGCCGACCTGCACCAGCCCAGTACATGTTCTCTGCTTTCATTGAATGAGCCAATGTATTTACTGTAGTCTCTTTATGAGAAAACAAGGACTATATATGTCGTTCATAAACTCATTGGGACTGGGGACTATCTCTCAAATGACGCTCGAATCGATGTCGGGTGGAGAAGCAGCGCAAACTTCAATCCACCCCGCTCGCCCCCTCGTGCAGCGCTGAAAGCGAATCATCGTCACTCTCACAAAATACAAAACGTAAAGTCAAAAACGCAATGTTTAACACGTCTGCAAAGGTTCTGGCAAAGGAGTTTGCCGTGTGTACCGTGATCTATGGAGCTTTCTCCCGCAGCACAGATTGAGGAGGCGATGAAGTGCGGTGAAGCAGAGGCGGAGCAAGTCGGGGGTTGGGGGCGGTTGGGAGGCACAAAATCTGGTGTCCCATTTATAATGTTAAAATTAAGCCTAATGAGTTTTGAAGATCATTGAATCGTTGCAAACAGCTAAAATAATACATCTAAAATGCAATAGAATGCTGGAAGTGGCATGTGATATGTTAAAATTCCCTTCATCCCTGTAAAAAGCGTTGTTTTTTTTGGTTACGCTCCTAAATTTTTGACAGTGCCCCTAAATTTCAGAATTAGAAGCACAAGCGCTACCAACAAAAAAAGTTAATTTCGGGCCCTGTTTGGGAAAAACTTGGTTGCGCCACCTGACACGTTTTTATAGAGAAGCTACAAATACATTAAAAATACATTTAAATACTTTTAAATTTAATTTAACAAACATAACTTGTTTAAACACACAATTATCGACTCAAAAATATGCACGCCATCAGTTTTGAACAAACTTTGTGAAAATATGTTTTTAGACCCCTTATACGTCATTGACCCAAATACCATGACCTTTGAAGTAGTCAGCAGACGGAGGTAAACAAAGAATAATGTGTTACTTATCATACACCTCCCCCAGCCTGGGCGCGTGATGAGCTGTTTGTGGAAACTTCTCGGAAAAAATATAATTATTATTACATTATCATTTAAGTATATGAACAGGGGTGGGAGTCAATAAGCTTGTCTTCTTCCCACTCCCTTTTGAGCTAGAATGTTATTTAAGTTTTCTTTTTATAAATATTTTCTGGCTTTTGTGCCTGTGTTGTGTAGCTCGAAATAAAAAAATCAATCAATCAAAAAATAAAAAATGGCATTTTAACAAGTTTCGGGAGGAGCTGAGTCCAACCCAATGTGAGAGTGTGAGAGAGAGAGAGGGAAGATCAAGTCGACAATATAAATGAGGGGTTTTAAAATGCCTCCTTTGGGTCGACATCACAGTTAAAGTCGCAATAAGTCACAACAAATCAGGACAGACAACAAGTTAGTGATTAAACCATTTCATGTGCTGAAACTCCAGTAGCGCCTGTTCAGTCGGCTCATTGCTTTAGGCACAGCTGGGCAATATATCATCACGATAAGACAAGATCATATCGAAATGGCTGTTTGGAAGATTTTTACAGAATTTGGTTTATTTTCCAATGTCGAGAAATTGGAGTTGAAAATGATAAAGAAAATTGGGGAAAACATTGGCGGGGAAATTGGCAAAATAGGAAGACAATTTGGAGAAAAATATACTAAGAAAAAATTGTGGGAAATAGGGACAATTTGTGAGGAACAGAGACAACATTTGTGGGGGGGAATGGAAAAAACAATGAAAAATTAGGGCGAAAATAGGGACAAAATTGGGGATAAACTAAAAAAATTGTGAGGGAAACGGGGACAAAATTATGGGGAAAATTAAAAACATGAGGAAAAGTGGTAAAAAAAAATAGGGACAATATGTGTGAGAAATCTGGACAAAAACAGGGGGGTAAATTTGTTTTTTTAATTAGAAAAAAAAATAGTGAAGACATTTTGGGGGGAACAAAATTTGGGGGAAATAGGGACAAAACTTGTGAGAAACAGACTAAATTTAGAGAAACATTTTCATAATGGTAAATGGTCTCAACTTATATAGCACTTTTCCACCTACGTTAGGCACTCAAAGCTGTCTGTTTGGTTAAGGCATTGAAGCTTGACTTAAGGACATCTGGTTTTGTGGCAACATTCCTGTTGGATAAATCTTGCTATTCTCTATATTTTGCTTTATCTTACACGTCATAATCTGCTGACTGGAAAGATGTTACTAATGCTTCTGCTTTGAGTTACAGATTTTGGTTTATAAACAGAAACACTGAGCAGCCGTGTGTGTGTCCAAAACCGGGACTGTCTCAAGGACGAGAAAAATGAATACTGTGTAAAATACTGTGTGCTTGCAAATTGTTATTTACTGCTCTGGTATGCAACCCCCTTCCTTTAGACCAGAGCAGTACATTGTATACTAGGGACGTGAAAACTGAATAAAATGCAATGTGAGGCATCCAGAGAACTCAGAGCGGACAAGGGAGGTTTGGCCCCAGCTTCGTTTGTAGCTGAGTCTTAATCTCTGTCTGTCTTTCCTTGCAAGTAAAATGGTAATCTGTCTTGTCTCGCTTTCCTTTATTAATTATTGTGTTTTGTTGGTTACCAGCCCCAACAATTCCTTATCAGTCACACAGTTTTTACGATCTCCAAAGCTTCCTGGACCAAGGTGAATTATTTGTAGTGCCCCAGGAAGCAGGGGGGGCAGGGGGTCTTGGGTTTACGACGGCAGGACGGCAAAGTACCAGCCGGGACGGAAAACAACAGCCCCACCCTGACTGAACAGTTTGAGATTTTCTTTTCTTGTTTTAATTATTGCAATGGATGTGTAGTGGGTCTATGGGGCTCGCTATTATATATTAATGAACTATTAATACTAATAAGTTGGGAATTAATATTGAGTTAAAGCTAATGTGGAAACAAAACACAGGCTAGTGGGGAACAGAAGATCTAGATCTGACTACAGGAGCTGGCTGACAGCAATTTAGTACACAGAAAAGGGCTTCTTTAACCTTAGCTTTACATAAATTCCATGTGTACACATTCTTAAACAATTACATTAATACAGAAGTTCACAAAAATAACCATCAAGTGTTTGACAAACCAGTCAAAAGTGCTATTAAAGTTGCATGAGTTCAATAAACAATAGAGTTCGGGAATGTGATATCATATCGCTATGCATTATGGGATTAGCAGCAATTGTAAATTAATGGAGATTTTAAACGTTTTAAAGTTATTGTTCACATTAAAACACTTGGACACCACAGAGTGTTAGATGTTTTTACCAGCAGTAACTCAGCAGCTAACGGAGTTGTTCCACTGCTTTTTTCTCCTCTTTTTATACTGTTTTTAGCTAATGTTAGTCAATGGAAATGTATGCTAAGAGCTGCAAAGATGGCGCATCTCCATGGTAACTGTGGAATTTCCCGAACTCTATTCAACAGTACCGTGTAATCTAATTATCATTGTGCATGTAAACACACTTAATCTCATAGAACAAGTTCATAAATGGTGAGTTGAAATAACAGACTTTACAATAAACAGGAGATGAACTAAACAACAATTAATATGCTAATGCTAACGCCGCTAGCTAGCTTAGCATGTAGCATTTCATTCATTACATTCACTACTCACCAGTTCCTCTATTTAACGAGTCACGATGGCGGCCACAGACTCCCTGCAGCCAAATAGGAAGCACTAAAAGTTACAATAATCACAACCGTGTAAATGAAGCGTAAGAGCGGATGTTTGTTAAAGTTTGAGACACGGGCCGTTTCTCATCCGTCCTCCGTGTATCCACTTCGTTGACGTCCTCGGTGGTGGCTCCTCCCAAACGGAGGCGAGTGTCCTCTCACCGGCTGTTTCCTCGGCTGCGAGGATAGATGAGAGCAACGTCTACGTCACATCAGTGGCACCAAAAGGTTAACGCCCCCTTTCGGGGGAAAACAGAAGCAAGAGCATCTGAAAACTTTTAATTTACACATGAAAAAACGTTTTCTTTGTTTTATTTCATTATCGAACGTGAAAAGGAAGCCATGGATGTGACCTGTTGTTTCAGATAATTAACAGAGAAGTCGGTTAACGTTTTAAAACTGAGCTGCTAAACCCACTGTGATCATGACTTGTCTGTGACATTTGCCTGTGTAACTTTTTCGCTGGATGCTTTATAATGTCACTACAACAACTTGCTTTTATATTATCATTAAATTAAAATCATACAGCCTACGATGTAGTTTTATAGCTTATGAGAGCAAATGGTATGGTTCATTCAGCAGCTAACCTGCTAATGCTAATGTTAATGTGCGTTTTTAAACCGAGACAATCATTAATTAGGCCTAATGCTGAACAGGTTTGATGAGTTTGAATAATTACTGATTAAAGATGTTACAGAATGTGCATAATACACGGCCACAATGTGGAGCTGTTTCCTCAGTAATGAGCTCTGACATGGACATAACAGATGCTAGTGATCGATAAACTCACTCATAAGTGCCCACAAAAAATAAAAAATCTTCCAATCGTCTTCTGACAGTGACCTGATGTGTCTGTAATCAAGAACGGACATTGTCCTGTAGTTCGGATCACTGGTTTGGAATATTTTATCCTCTGAACGAGAAATAGTCCCTGTTTCACATACACACTAATGCAATTTTTAACTCTCGATTCCCCCAAAAGGGGGCGTTGCCCAGTAAAAGTTCCCGGATGTTGCTCCCATCTATCCTCGGCGTCTCGACCACTTCGGACGTAATTCACGTCATCACAGCGCCGCCAAGTGGTGTTACAATTCACTCAGACCACTCGCCCCCTCGCAGCTCCACTCCTCCGTTTGGCTCATTTACGAAGGATGCACCGGTGGATCCTCCGCTGCCTCGGAGAGCTGAAATTACCCATGATGCACTGCAACACTGTTTTTTTCCTTCCCTTTTCTCGCCAAACTGTATTAGTTTGAAGTTTTGTTCCACATTTGTGCAAAAAAATCATTGTAATAAAAATCATTGGTAGAAGTGTTGTCAGCAAGTAAAGATGTAAAAAGAGGTTTATATAAAGTGAATGAAAGGCCTAATAAATAGGCCTATTTATTGATAAATCAGGCCTATGATTGTTAACATAAGTCTGCAAATGAAGGCAATTAGTGATAAACTGGACCTGCTAAATATATTTGATATTTTAATTGAATTTCTTACAAATCCTTACAGAAATGTTATTTTATTCAGGCCAAAATGTTCGAACAGTAAGAACAGTTTTATAAACTAGTTATAAAACAAGGCAAGGCAAGGCAACTTTATTTATACCGCGCATTTCGTACACAAGGCAACTCAATGCGCCTTACAAAAGAAGATATGCAAAATTACAATCAGGTTAAGTTTAGGCAAAGCACATATAGAAACATCAAGACATGGGAGATACACAGCACACGAGGGCACGTGCGGAATTTTTCTTGGGGAGGGGAAGGACGACCGGCCATTGACCGGGGGGTGGGCAGAGGAAACGTGTTGAGGCAGACGCAGAAGGACGGGGGCGTGGTTAGGGAGGGGGTATGTGTGTGCGGTTATTTACAGTCTGAGAGTCAGTGTTTTGCAAAATATGACCCAGAGAGCTCAGTCCTTATCAGGTTTAGCTCCGTGGTTTGGCCTTGAAGACAAGTGATGACGGCGTAGGAGAGATAAGCGGTCCAGCTGCTTCAAACCTCCTCTCTCAGGAGGAAGACAATTATTCCAGCAATAGTTCATACATTTATAATGAATTAGCTTTTTTCTGCTAACTAGTTCTAAACTAGTTTATAAACAGCTTTTATGCATAAACCAGTAGATTTTGTAAGCATAGATTGACATTGTATTATATGATTTGAAACGTGACATGACGCAGCCGCTCGCTCCGGAGGCCGTTCCAATTAAGCTCAAATGCAGCAGTGAGAGGACACTCGCCTCCGTTTGGGAGGAGCCCACCACCGAGGACGTCAACGAAGTGGACACACAGAGGATGGATCCTTGCAATTGGGAAACAGCCACCGTTTATTATACAGTATAGTTTATAGTACACCTTTTAATTTTGTATGTATGTATATATATCTTTTTATTTTTATTTCTTTTTATTTTATTTTTTTATTAATTTAATAATTTATTTTTATTTTTTCATTTCACTGGGTGGAAAGGAAAAAAATATTGTGTCAATTTTGACATGTTAATTGTGTAATGAAATCTAAAAACTTATGACACAATAAAATAAAAATAAAAACAAAAGATCACAATTAAGCTCAACGCACAGCAGAACACAGCGGGCCGCGGCACGTCCTCTGACGCGCGTCCATGTGGTATTTCAAGCTCTTGGAATGTTCTTGTTGTCACTCCCTCTCTTCTGCAATCTGACTCCACGGTATTGTCCAGGCAGCCGCTCAGACCCCGTTCAGCACCCCTCACCCCTGGTAACTTTTTGCAGAGAACAAAGAGCAATAAAACTCAGAGGCGCACCCAGTTTTAAAGTCAGGCTTCATACCCCAGTATCAAATGAACCTTAAAGCACAGGTTACATTAACACAGTTTCATATATAATCACTAAAGCCTAGTATGATAAAAATATGTATAGAAATATTTCCACAGCTCATACAGCAGGTGTTTCAGGGAGTTCAACAGCATTTTGACTGACTTCGCCCCATTTTGCAATTGGACTTGCGAAAATCTATCCTCAGGACGTCTCAAGAGGAAAAAATAATTGCTAAGGTTACCCTGTAACTGCCTTCCACCTATTGTCACACAGTGACTATGTTTCCCAAAAATGCTTTAAAACGTTTCCCGGCCTCAAATTTTCGCTTGACTCAAGGTAAAATTGGTGGAAGACACTAAACAATGCGTGTTTAGATTTCTCTAGATCCCTGACCTAGCACAAAATCATGCTCTCCCCTCCTAAGTACAGTCTATGAGCGAAAGGAAAACAAACAACCGGCTGCCTGAGCGAGGACTGCGGCTCCCAGCTGACCTTGTTACTGTTTAGCTGTTTAACATAAATAAACAGACCTGGCTCAAAACACACTTGATCTCAGACATAACACTCACCATAACGCAGATTATTTTTCCTCGAATCCCAGCGGTGATGGTCCCAGAAGATTTACCCAGCCTTCCCTTCTCCAGCTGAGTTTCGAGCGAGGTAGAGGTTAGATATGAATATCTCCCCCGGCCATTTCCTTCTGGAACAATCACACGTGGAATCCTGTTCTCGTGACGCCAGTTGTTATGGAATTTTGTATATTAAATAGTAATGTAATAAAACAATGAGAGAGTTAAAGTCTGAATCAAGTGATCATTTATTTTCTAAGCACAGGGAGAACACAGAAGCATGACCGCGGGATCACAAAGTGTTCTGCCTTCCAGCACAATCAGTGCATACACAGTCGTACCATTGACAGTAAATGAGTCGTACACAACAGATGGACAAGAGGTGATAACCCCGGCGCCGAACATACACATGGTATCTCTGTGAGAAGACAAGATAAGAGTTTGCTAAAGTATCTGTGTTGACGCGTTATCCCTGGGACCCAAGGCCTCGCTCAGCACCAGCTGTGAGGTGACCTGAGGACACCAAGGCATTGTAAAACTTGGTGTCAGGACCTGTGAGGGTCACTGAGTTAAATTAGTCACACATATGGGAAATGGTCATCACACATCCTGAGGTAGCACTGCATAGTTACTTCAGCTGTTAAACAGTGTGTGGTGAATCAGAGCAGATGGCAGAACTACATTTCTGACATTACATAACTCAGCTACATTTCTGAAACAGTAATATGTAATACAAACATATTACATTTTTAAAGCTGTAACGACTAATATAGAATATATGACCATTTTAAAGTCACTTGTCCAACACTGTTAACATGAGCTGGAGTTGATTCCATAGAAGCGGAGCTTGGAGCTAAAGGCACTTCCTCCTACAGTGATTGTGGACTCGAGGAATCACTGGTCCATGCGTTTTGAGAGCGGAGTCTCTGATTGGCTGATATGGAACGACAGCGTCTTGGAGATCGATCGGAGCCAAACCCTTTATGGCCTGTAATGGAAATAAATCGATTTAAACAATATTTTCTCCATGATTTAGTCTACGTGATACAGTGCCTTGCGAAAGTACTAATACACCTTGAACTTTTGTACATTTTGTCATGTTTACAACCCTAAACATAAAGATTGTATTTTGAATTTTTTACTGAACGTTCACACACAAGTAACAGACAACTGTGAAGTGAAAGCAAAATGATACATGATTCTGTTATTTTTCAAAAAATAGAAAAGTGAAAAGTGTAAGTCTTCATACAGCATTTTCTGAGTGCATTAAATTGCCTTTATAACATTCCTAATGACTGCAGAATGTTCACACCTTGCCCTAACCATTAAATAGAGGCCACCTGTGCGTAATCTACTCTCAGTATAATTCCAGCTGTTCTGTGAGGGCCTCAGAGCTATGGTCAGAGTGTATTGGTCACTAACAACATCATGAAGGCCAAGGAGCACACCAGAGAGGTCAGGGATAAAGCTGTGAAGTTTAAAGCAGCGTTAAGTTATACAAAGATTTCCCAAGATTTGAACATCTCACGGAGCACTGTTCAATCCATCATTCGGAAATGGAAAGAGTATAGCACCACTGCAAACTTACCAAGACACGGGCGTCCACCTAAACTAACAGACCAAACAAGGAGAGCACTGGTCAGAAATGCAACCAAGTGCCCCAAGATAACTCTGGAGGAGCTGCGACGTACTGCTGCTGAGCTGGGGGAATCTGTACATGGGACAACTATAAGTGGTACTCTACACAAATCTGGCCTTCATGGACGAGTGGCAAGAAGAAAGCCATTATTGAAAGGAGGCCATAAGAAATCCCGTTTGAAGTTTGCTAGAAGCAGGGCTCGAAATTAACTTTTTTTCTTGGTAGCGCTTGTGCTCCTAATTCTGAAATTTAGGAGCACAGTCAAAAATTTAGGAGCGCAACCAAAAAAAACAGAAGCTTTTAACAGGGATGAAGGGAATTTAAACGTATCACATGCCCCTTCCAGCCTTCTGTTGCATTTTAGAAGTATTATTTTAGCTGTTTGCAATGATTCATCAATCTACAAAACTCATTAGGCTAAATTTTAACATTATAAATGGGTGTCCAGCCTCTCTCCAGGAGTTGGGATCCGGAACCCAGGCTGTGTGTGGAGGTGAGCCTGACTATATCTAGCCGGTATCTCTCAACCTCCCGCACAAGCTCAGGCTCCTTCCCCCAGCGAAGTGACGTTCCATGTCCCGAACGCCAGAAGCTGCGCACGCGGACCAGGTCGTCGTGGCACCTGCCTTCGACTGCCACCCAGTCCGCTCTGCACCTGACCCTACGGCTCCCTCTGCGGGTGGTGGGTCCACAGGAGGGCGGGCCCACATCGTCCTTTCGGGCTGTGCCCGGCGGAGCCCCGTGGGCAGAGGCCCGACCACCAGACGCTCGCATTCGAGCCCCAACCCCAGGCCTGGCTCCAGGGTGGGAGGAAAACCTGCTGGAGTCAGCAAGAGAATTGAGGCTGGGGCGGAGATTCACCTTCCAGCAGGACAATGACCCTAAACACAAAGCTAAATCTACAATGGAATGATTTAAAAACAAACATATTAATGTGTTAGAATGGCCCAGTCAAAGTCCTGACCTAAATCCTATTGAAAATCTGTGGAAAGACCTGAAAACTGCTGTTGACAAACGCTCTCCTTCTAATTTGACAGAGCTTGAGTTGTTTTGTAAAGAGGAATGGGCTAAAATGTCAGTCTCTAGATGTGCAAACCTTGTAGTCATACCCAAGAAGACTTGCTGCTGTTATTGCAGCAAAAGGGGGTTCCACAAAGTATTAAATCGTTTTCGGTTTTATATTTTTGAAAAATAACATCATCATGTCTCGTTTTGCTTTCACTTCACAGTTGTCTGTTACTTGTGTGTGAACTTTCAGTAAAAACGTTCAAAATAAAATCTTTATGTTGTAAACATGACAAAATGTGCAAAAGTTCAAGGTGTATTAGTAATTTCACAAGGCACTGTATAATATATGTTTGTCAATGTAACCAGTGTATCTCACACTGTGATCGAGGACCCAGACGAGCTGGGGCCACACATCCAAATGCAAACGAAGTCAACACCTCTGCCTTTGTCAGTGAATCAACACTCGTGCCCCTGATTGAAATGTGTTGTGGAGACGCAGACTACAGATCTCCTGAGTGAAGTGACACATAAACGCAACAAAGTCGTTATCACACCTTAGGGGCATTTCCACAGGAGCAGACCAGTTCAGTTCACTTGAGACCGGTTCATTTAGGGAGGGGCTGCTTTTAGGGTTGTTATGGGAGTTGTCGGCGTGTTCGTTTGTCGGAGAAAAGAGGACACGATTCAATCAATTAATCAATAAAAGAGGACACGATCAAACGAATAAAAGTTTATTCCCTATTCAATTACAATTCTAATACAAATTACCTGAGCGCGTGTCTTCCCTGTCAACAATGGTATAACGGGTCTTACACCAGGAGTTCTGCGACGCCCGCCTGTCCCTTGCGCTCGTACATAATATACATTGATAATATTGAATATGCATGAAGAGGCGTTGCGGGGGGTCCTCCCACTTTTGGTACTTTTCCATCACATACATCTGACTCCTTGACCCCATACAAGATGTTTTTCTGCTCCTTCACCGTCTTTGTTTATTGACAGGAAGTCCACTGTCTGCATTAGTTCCTGTTTTTCAACATGGTTATTGCAGAAAGGCATATAGAGCAAGAGTAGAATATGTTCAGCGGATGTGCATGCGGTCCTAAACCACCCACGCGTATCTGCAACTGTAAGCAGAATCATTAATACATTTAAAACATCCATTAACAGTGTTTGGAATAACGCCGTTTAAAAGAACGGCGTTAGGTAACGACGTTATTTTTTCAGTAACGGAGTAATCTAATTCATTACTTTCCCCGTCGTTACAACGCCGTTAAGTGGCACGTTACATTTAGACTGAATGAGCGCCGCGGTGTCAGCTCACGCAGCAGGAGCAGGGGAGAGGGTGGGCGGAGTCTCACGGAGTCCGTGCAGAGTGTTCGTGCTCTCTGCTCCAAAAACTACGTGTGTCCCAGACCCGCGGCTGGCCCACAGCGCGGTGCGGACACGGGGGAGAATCGATCAGTAGTGTTGGAACTTATTTTTAACCCAAAGACGCGTCTTTCCCCCCCTCGTTGGCCGCGTTGGCACATGTTCTTTTACTCCTGTTCCTCCTCATTCTCTGTGAATACGGCCGTATTAATTGACATTGACATTAATAAAACAGCGACGCAAATACTGGTCAATACCATTCAGTCACAGAGGCCTCCCCCACTCTACCCCCCATTCAGTTCATTCAGTTACTATGAACATATTTTACATGATAGTGCATGAATACAAACACCTCTGTCTGTTCTACTCATTTCAACTGACTTTTGAAAAGTGCAAAATAAAAATAAAAAAATGCTTTGATATAAAGCAATTTTTTTTTAACAGTAACGCAAATAGTTACTTTCCCTGGTAACGAGTTACTTTCATTATAGAGTAATTCAGTTACTAACTCAGTTACTTTTTGGAACAAGTAGTGAGTAACTATAACTAATTACTTTTAAAAAGTAACGTTCCCAACACTGTCCATTAAGCACAATTTATGATTATAATTATCAACAGAGTGGTCAAGGACATTTATATACTTGTCTCGTGTTTTGCGTTGATTCTAAAGTACAGTGGCGCAAAAAGGGCATACGCAATATATGCCTTGCATAGGGGCGCCGAAAGGACCGGGCGAGAGAGAAAAAAATATGCCATAGGCCATTTCCTCATAGCTGACATTGGCGCCCCATTGCACCAACAACAGCAAAATCATTATTCACTCCTGGTGCCATGCTAACAAGGACCTAGCGATGGAGAGGCAGAAAAAAAAAGTCCTCGGGGGCGCAAAACAGAACACGGAAGATGAGAAGAGAAGAAAGATTGTGTAGAGATGAAAAAAAGCTTTTCGAAGTGGCTGAAAAAACAGTGGTTAAGTAATGTCTGTGTTTAGTGTGTCGTATCACAACTACGCAGATGACACTCAGATCTACGTGTCACTGACGGCATGTGAACATGGGCCTGTAGATACACTCTGTCACTGCATCGAACAGATCAGTTTGTGGATGCAAAACAACTTTCTCCAACTAAACTCAGACAAAACTGAGATAATTGTTTTTGGCCACAGACACAAAGACAAAGTGTTATCAGTCACCTTGAGTCTCTCGCTCTAAAACCAAAAAATCAGGTTAGAAATCTAGGAGTAATCATGGACTCAGACCTGAACTTAAACAGCCACATCAAAGCAATAACATCATCAGCTTTTTACCATCTGAAAAACATTGCTAAGATCAGAGGAATAGTGTCAAAACCAGACTTAGAGAGACTCATCCATGCATTTGTCTCCAGCAGGTTAGACTACTGTAACGGCTGCTCACTGGCCTTTCTAAACGAGCTGTTAGAGCTGCAGAACATCCAGAACGCTGCTGCTCGAGTCCTGACAAGAACCAGGAAATACGACCATATTAGTCCAGTGCTCCGGTTTCTGCACTGGCTTCCTGTCACTCAGCGAATAGAATTTAAAACAGCTCTGCTTGTGTACAAGTCTTTTCATGGTTTAGCACCAAAGTACATCTTTGACATGTTAGAGCCGTATGAACCATCTCGGGCCCTGAGAACTTCAGGGAGGGGTCTCCTGGTGGTTCCCAGAGTCAATAATAAACACGGTGAGGCTGCGTTTCAGTTTCATGCAGCTAAAATCTGGAACAGTCTTCATGAGGATGTGAGACAGGCCTCAACTCTGACAATGTTCAAATCCAGACTGAAAACAGCTCGTTTTACCCGTGCATATGAAACTGAAAGTATTTTAATCTGCACTCTTGCCTTTTGCTGTACTGATTAACTTTATGTTGATGTTTTATTGATTGATTTTTATCTGTTTTCTTGTAATTTTATGCAACTGTGAAGCACTTTGAAATTGCCTTGTGTATGAATTGTGCTCTACAAATAAACTTGCCTTGCATTTAGTGTTAGCTGAAGTGGCTGAAAAACAGTGGTTAAGTAATGTCTGTGTTTAGTGTTAACACTTAAGTGTTAGCCATCACAAGGAGCCAGCTTGTAAATATTCAGGTTAGCTTAAACTACTGGTAAACCACAGGTTTGTTGTCTTTCTGCTGCAACTGTGTAGTCGACTATCAGTGTTGGGGGTAACGTATTATAAAAGTAACGAGTTACGAAAATATTTCTTTTTTCAGTAACTAAGGAATATACTTTAGATACTATAGAGGTTCCAATGCCATGTTATGTTTATAGGCTGTTAACTTCCTTGGTGTACATGTTGATTTGCATAGATTTAGGCAGATCTTCTCTATTTTTGAGCTGTCTTATATATCCATTTCCCACATGTATTTCATGTGCCACTAGATGTTTTTATTGTATATATGTACATATGTATATTTTATTCACTATAATCCAGTTCACATTCTTCAGAAAAGGCCGTCAGGATAATATGCAGCGCTGGTAAGAGGGAACATTCTAACCCTCTATTTTTAAAATAAAAAATCATAACAATTCATGATTGGTCAAATTTAAATCCTTACAAATAATGTATAAAGCAAGATATCGATTGCTTCCAAACAATATCCAAAAAATGTTCAGCAATAGAGACGGCACAATTTAATCTCGACGGGTCCAATGAACTTTAAGAAACAAATTATAAGTACTACCCTAAAGCATGTTCATCACTCGCCCGGGTTGATTGCTGGATGAACTCGAGGAGCGACTTGAAAATGTTGTAGCTCATGAAACTTTAAGCAAATGTACAAAGAAAAGGGTATTTAGTAACTTATGCTAAAGAAGATAAACTGAAGGGGTGTTAATCTTACTTACAAAAACTATTCTGAGCTCTGAATGATATTTTGTATTTTTGTATATATAATATATATATATAATAATTATTCTTCTCTCTCCTTTGCTAGATCTGCTTCTCTCTTTGTGTACACTTTCTGTTTGTTTCTGTTATTGTTACACGTAACTTGTTGTTCACGATGTTATGCATTAATTGATCTTTACCACTGTCGGTAACAACGCAATGTTGTCAAGGGAAAAGAATATGAGAAAGGGGGTAAGCATTAACAAGTTATACTTCAACTTACTCCTTTCGAGCTTTCGTCGTCCTTGCTTACCATGCAGTACAGCGCAAATTAATGCCTGTTTGTTTATTTGTTTTATTTTCTAATTTTTTACACAAATAGCTCAAAATAAACGAAAATGAATGAATGAATGAATATTCTGGCTTTGTTTTGTGTTTGGATGTATGTGATACATATGCTTGCCGTTGCCATAGGCGCATTTATGACAGCATCCGTGATGCAGCAGCCACACCCTATATAAGGAGGCTTCTTCATTTGCCTGCGAAGGCCACTGGTCGAACGTCGCAATTTAAATAAAGGAAACCACTGTGTTCGGAGTATACGTGTGAGAGTTTTCCTGTCTACGTCTTGACCTCTATCCATTCTTCTTATGCACCTGTATTCCATAACAACGAGATGGTGTGAAGTAAACCGTCTTTAATTGCTTGTGAAAATAATATTCTAAAAAATTAAAATAAAAACCTCCAATCCAAAACCTTAAATGTGCTTTCAGTCTTCCTTCTGCTCAATAGACGTAAACTAAGGCTAATAAGATTAACATAGCCTTATTGATCTGCACAACTGGAATATTGTACTGTTACATTCAGCTCTTAGAAACACTCACGGCGGTGCAAATAGGGCAGGAAATGTGAAATAAACACACAATCTAGTTTAAAGTAGTGGTTATCTATATACAAGGACTTTTGTGGGACAAAAAGTGTACACAGTACAATAATAATAAGTAAACAGACTGCAAAAAAATAATAATGTCTATAGTCGTATCAGCAGTGCAGTTTAGTGTTAAATACTAATATCTTTATAATAAAAATATAATTGACCGCCCTTCTATGACGTCACAGTTTTGAACGCGTGTCATTTGCGTTTGACGCGGGTGTCAATCAGAGACAGCCCTGATCGTAGTTTTAGTTCTTGGCGCCCTAATGAAACTTATGAATCAATAAATGCTTATCTTATAACCTTAAATCATGGCTGACCGAGTAACATAAGGACATTTATATCATCGTGGACGCTTGGCATCATTTACCCAAGCGGAACTTTGGCCAGAGGAAGTGTGAATTCAGCGTTACGATCCTCCATGGGACTCCGAGCCGCGCGCGCGAGCTCAAGCAACCCCGAGAGAGCGCACCTTGCTGTACAAGCCGGCAAAACCCGGCAAAGAACCGGTAAGCCATGAGATTAAAACCGACCATGACACGGCCACTTGTGGGACAGAATACTGGGAGAACTCGTCCCACGAAGACAGCACGAAGTAGGGGAAAGCTTTAAACTACGTACTCTGTAATGCACATCGATATTGTAAAAGTCCTGAAGAAGAGTTTCTGTGATTGGGTTGGGTCCGGCGCTTGGTTTGTCCTGGATCCATCATATTTGGCTTTGATGAACAAACAGTTCGGCCTCAGGATTCACGCATTATGAATACTGTAGTTCTGCGCTGTGTATGCGTGGCCCCTGAATGCGCTTTGCCTGTCTTGCGAAGGGATTTCAAGCGAGGTGTTGACTGTTGATTTGCATGTCTTTAGCATAGTGTAATTGCAAATTACACAGACGATCCCATTTTTGCATTTTTGGATTGTTTTATGAGTGGCTAACCGAGTGAATGTACTACGTGTTCTTCACAATCAAATCAAAACTTTATTTATAAAGAGCGCTTTTCATCTTACAAAATGTAACCACCAAGTGCTTCTACAGTCGCTTAATAAAATATACATAAACTATCATTAAAATGTCACACAGCAAATACATAAAATAACAACAACCCCACCTCCCTACCCCCACCCGCACACACACAGACACATTATACTAACAGACACGCCCAGTTGTATAAAAGTCTTAAGAAAATGGACATAAAGTGGGGACATAAGGCTGAGTAGCGAATGGACCGAAAGAGAAACACATCCAAGCGGTCGCACCAGGAGCAAGGCCATCGCACAGCACAGAGCGCCAACACCAGGGCGCGGAGACGGGTAGATAACGCGCAAAACCTCCATCCAGGCACCACAGGGAACGCCGCACGGCCACAGCCAACCAGCAGTCCCGGGGCAGAGGGCTCCCTCAGAGGAACACTGGCGAGAACATAAATAAAAGATAAATAAAACAGCTAAAAAACTCGGCTAAAAGTGTGGGCAATAGGCACAAGATAAACATAAATAAATAAATAAATAAAAAATAAAAAAGAGTGAACTAAAGAAATAATTGGTATAGAACTAAAAGAACAGATTAAATAAAGTTAATATAAATTAATATTAGTTAAAGCTAAGCTATTACTATGAAGCTGTCCGATATCGTCAAATGAAGCCCGCGTCCTGGGACTCTCATTCAAAACATTACAAACCCATTGCGTTAATGGAGACGCAACGGGTAACCTTTTGCGTTTCTATATTACGACTAAGGCTAGTGACCGTTCGTCAATTTATGACGCTTCCGGGAGTGAGGACTGTGTTTGCACATATGCAACACACTTCTAGTAAGAGGGAACATTTAACACTAAGCAAAGTTTAAAAGTGACGTCATTAACCAGATCTTTATAAAGGAAGGCTCCCCTGTGATCGTGTGCCACAGTTCCATTGGTGCAGTGTCTGGTTTGAGTGCAGATGTTTTAGGTTCAAACCCACATGGACCGGCTGTTTATCAGTATCATTTCTCTGGTTCGTCATTAACAATCTAAAAGCTTCTTGGAAAAGCAATGGAAAAGCAACAAAGAAAGTTACAACTGTGGCAAAAGAGGACGAAAACATGGTACAAAAAATCTTAGATTCAGTTTGTTAGGTCTTAGTCTTTCAATGAGGGTTACACTGCTGTGACTCTTGTCCTGCACTTCTGAAGGTGACACAATATAATTTCCATATTTGTGAAACAAAAGTTCTCAATGAATAAGATTAAGATATTACATTCTATGACTACCCTAAAACATCAGCATGTTGTGGAAACATTACTTTTGAAATAGAGTGAACTGGATAAGTCATGTTATGTCATGAAGCACATTTGAATATTCTGAAGGTCTGACCAGAACTCATCACGGCTGTTTCTCTCCAGTTGTGGATCCTCTTCATGTGTGTTTTGAGGATGGGACGACAGAGTAAAGGTCTTCTCACACTGCTCACATCTGTATGGCCCTCTCCAGTGTGGGATTCTCATGTGCATGTGAATATTTAAGTGTGCAGACCACAGTAAAAACATGTCCACACAGCCACACTCAAGGGCTTTTCCCCAGTGTGGATTTCCTCATGTGTGTGTTTAGAGCTGGATGACTGAGTAAAGGTCTTCTCACCACTGCTCACATCTGTAATGCTTCTCTCCCGTGTGGATTCTTCATATGTGCTTTGAGGTTGCATGCCATAGTTTAAAGGGTTCTTCTCACACTGCTCACATCTGTATGGCTTCTTTCTCCAGTGTGGATTTTCATGTGATTTTTAGATTCTGCAGACACAGTAAACACATTGTCCACACAGCCACACTCAAAGGGCTTTTTCCCCAGTGTGGATCCTCATGTGTGCTTTGAGGTCTGCTTGACATAGTAAAGTCTCTCACCACTGCTCACAGGCTTGTTATGGCTTCTCTACCAGTGTGGGATTTCATGTGTGTTCTTAGGTGGATGACTG
Source organism: Neogobius melanostomus (assembly GCA_007210695.1). Taxonomy (NCBI): domain Eukaryota; kingdom Metazoa; phylum Chordata; class Actinopteri; order Gobiiformes; family Gobiidae; genus Neogobius; species Neogobius melanostomus. Next base: position 48,094 of record VHKM01000542.1, on the reverse strand, counting down.
AGTAAAGGTCTTCTCACACTGTCACACCGTGTACGGCCTTCTCTCCAGTGTGACATTCTCAAGTGACGTTCAAGATTGTCTGACCGGCTGGAATGTTTTTCCACACTGCTCACCTCGTAAGCTTTAGTCCATCATGGACTCTCTTGTGTTTTCCTGAGACATGAACCTGAATAAAATGACTTCCAGCATGTATCTTCATGTGTTTGAGATCGCCATGATACCTAGTTAAAAGGTCTTCTCACACGCTCACACTGTATGGCCTCTCTCCAGTGTGGCATTTTCATGTGATTTTTAAGATGTGCAGACGCGAGTAACACATGTCACCAGCCAGCCTCAAAGGGCTTTCTCCCAGTGTGGATTCCTCATGTGTGGCTTTGAGGGTGGATGACTGGAGTAAAGGTCTTGTCACACTGCCACGCTGTATGGCTTTTTCCCCAGTGTGGATCCTCATGTGTGTTATGAGGTTGGATGACAGAGTAAAGGTTTTTGTCAATTGCTCACAGCTGTATTGTCTTTCCTTGAGCGGGGAGTGCTGCAGAGGGTGAGCTGGGTCCATTTTCTCTGCAGACAGAAACAGGAATTTAGTGTTGTGGTTACACACATTATCATTAAAACACTAATGTAAGTTTGTGCAGGACTTGTGACCCTCCCTCTCCCTCTGTTCTCATTCACACCATTACAGTATCACCCCTCCCCATCAGCTCACTGTGAGATCAGCACAAATCTGTTTTTAAATCACTGTCTGAGCCAGTGGGCGAGTAAAAGCCCTTCTCTTTGGTCCTCATGGAGCTGACATGCTGTAATACCACCCCCTGGTGGATGGCGACTCAAGACACTCGGGGAAACAGGATTTCCCATGTAGCGTTGGTCCTCGTTTTAAACTGCTTAAAGCCTGGCTTCCAAAGAGTTTTCTTTTTCGTAAAATGTCAGTGATCCATGAGACAAACGCGGGCTTATAGTTTTAACCACACTGTTTTTGTACATCAGCAATAAAAAGGGAAGCTTAAATCTATGAACATCGGAATCTATTAAAGGTGGACATTTCATATTGAAAAGCAAAATGAACAAAATTACCAACTTTTGAGCCAAAAAAAAATGGTGCACAATTTCAGCCAGAACAACAGCTGAAGCTTAAATTCTGGGAATCTGGAATTTAGAGACTGCACTTGTCCATGAGCTGAAACTCTTCTTTCTTTCCTTCCTTCCTTTCCTTACTTCTTTCTCTCTTTTTCCTTCTTCCTTTCTCCGTTCTTTTCTTTCTTTCCTTCCTTCTCTCCTTCCAGTGTTTCCGTTAGCCGGCTGTAGCTTTTGGCCGATTTGAAAAGCATATGGCCGGTAAAAATAGTTTCCATCGGCCAAATTGGCAGACAGTAAAAAAAAAAATATATGGAGAGAACAGGGCTGGGCGATATGGCCAAAAATAAAATCTAGATTTTTTTACTTAGTTTGGACGATTTTTATCGATTTTTATTGGAAATAAAGTCTCCTGATCTTTTATACGAAGAAAACTGCTCAGAGTCCTGCTCATTAATATTTCATAATATAGCCGACAGTTAGGCCCATTAAGATAGATAAGCCTTTATTTAAAAAGTGTTATTTCTTAAATATTCCTTGTCTGCTCTCAAAAATAAACTTCTTAATAAGCCATGGAGTTTTCAAAAGGTGTTTTTAGTTTTATCCTCATGCCTCTGCTGTGATTGGACAACCGTCTCCATGGAGACTCAAGGGGAAGGGGGTGGAGTTAAATGGGTGCTCAGCTCAGAGCAGAGTGAGAGAAAGGCACAGGAGCAGACCCAGGGAAAGTCTGTTTTAGCGGAGGAAAACTCCACCGCACACTCTTAAAACGCAACATGCGGCGCATTGGTAGAGCGGGTCGTCTCTAGCCTGGAAAAATCCAGACTCACCGCTGTACCAGCGAGTGAGTCTGGTCACCGTTGCGTTCAAATCCATTTCCACAGCGGTAGATATGCAAGCAAACAGGAAGCGGAGTAAACCAATCGGCAAAGAAAATTGGCGGGGAAATAGGCAAAATAGGGAGACAATTTAGAGAGAAAAAACTGGAAAAAAAAACTGAAAAAAATTGGGGAAATAGGGACAATTTGTGAGGACAGAGACAACATTTGTGGGGGGGGGGAAATGAAAAAATTGGGGCAAAAATAGGGACAAAATTGGGGATAAACTAAGAAAAAATTGTGGGGGAAACTGGGACAAAATTTTGGGAAAAATTAAAAACATGAGGAAAAGTGGTAAAAATAGGGACAATATTTGTGAGAAATCTGGACAAAAACAGGGGGGTAAATAGGGCCAAAATTAGTTTTTTTTAATTAGAAAAAAAAATAGTGAAGACATTTGGGGGACAGACAAAATTTGGGGGAAATAGACTAAATTTAGAGAAACATTTTTCATAATGGTAAATGGTCTCAACTTATATAGCGCTTTTCCACCTACGTTAGGCACTCAAAGCGCTTTTACAGTAAGGATCCACTCACCCATTCACTCTCATTCATACACCCAATGTACGCAGACATGGAGGCAAGCTGGGTGAAGTGTCTTGCCAAGGACGACCCACACTACCTGCGCCACCGTCACATATCACCATCTCATAATGAGATAGTGAAATACTGGGGAAAAATGGGTAAATAAGAGACAAAACTTTGGGGGGAAAAATAAAAATAAGAAATTCCGAGGAAATGTGTCAAATCTGCCAGAAAATGACAGAAATATCCCATGATTTCACAGCAGCCCAAGGCCGCGCTTCTTCTACTGTGCGGACCCAGAGAGTGGCGACCTCTGCTGGACACGAGCGGGAGGACGCGTTTGTGTGAGGAGATTTGTGAAATTATCATATGTATTGCATTGGTATTGTTGCTAAATGAATTTGTGTTGGTTGAAATGTTAACTTCTTAAACCTTGAGTTGATGTTGGAGGCCAAATGCCAAATGTCTCCTGTCTGTTTGGTTAAGGCATTGAAGCTTGACTTAAGGACATCTGGTTTTGTGGCAACAGTCCTCATCAGTCACACCCGTTTTTACGATCTCCAAAGCTTCCTGGACCAAGGTGAATTATTTGTAGTGCCCCAGGAAGCAGGGGGGCAGGGGATCTTGGGTTTACGACGGCAGGACGGAAAAGTACCAGCCGGGACGGAAAACAACAGCCCCACCCTGACTGAACAGTTTGAGATTTTTTTTCTTGTTTTAATTATTGCAATGGATGTGTAGCGGGTCTATGGGGCTCGCTATTATATATTCATGAACTATTAATACTAATAAGTGGGGAATTAATATTGAGTTAAAGCTAATGTGGAAACAAAACACAGGCTAGTGGGGAACAGAAGATCTAGATCTGACTACAGGAGCTGGCTGACAGCAATTTAGGACACAGAAAAGGGCTTCTTTAACCTTAGCTTTACATAAATTCCATGTGTACACATTCTTAAACAATTACATTAATACATAAGTTCACAAAAATAACCATCAAGTGTTTGACAAACCAGTCAAAAGTGCTATTAAAGTTGCATGAGTTCAATAAACAATAGAGTTCGGGAATGTGATATCATATCGCTATGCATTATGGGATTAGCAGCAATTGTAAAACTAATGGAGATTTTAAAAGTTAAATTACTGGAGTTATTGTTCACATTAAAACACTTGGACACCACAGTGTGTTAGATGTTTTACCAGCAGTAACTCAGCAGCTAACGGAGTTGTTCCACTGCTTTTTTCTCCTCTTTGTATACCGTTTTTAGCTAATGTTAGTCAATGGAAATGTATGCTAAGAGCTGCAAAGATGGCGCATCCCCATGGTAACTGTGGAATTTCCCGAACTCTATTCAACAGTACCGTGTAATCTAATTATCATTGTGCATGTAAACACACTTAATCTCATAGAACAAGTTCATAAATTGTGAGTTAATATAACAGACTTTACAATAAACAGGAGATGAACTAAACAACAATTAATATGCTAATGCTAACGCCGCTAGCTAGCTTAGTATGTAGCATTTCATTCCATTACATTCACTACTCACCAGTTCCTCTATTTAACGAGTCACGATGGCGGCCACAGACTCCCTGCAGCCAAGTAGGAAGCACTAAAAGTTACAATAATCACAACCCGTGTAAATGAAGCGTAAGAGCGGATGTTTGTTAAAGTTTGAGACACGGGCCGTTTCTCGAGGATCCGTCCTCCGTGTATCCACTTCGTTGACGTCCTCGGTGGTGGCTCTCCCAAACGGAGGCGAGTGTCCTCTCACCGGCTGTTTCCTCGGCTGCGAGGATAGATGAGAGCAACGTCTACGTCACATCAGTGGCACCAAAAGGTTAACGCCCCCTTTCGGGGGAAAACAGAAGCAAGAGCATCTGAAAACTTTCAATTTACACATGAAAAAACGTTTTCTTTGTTTTATTTCATTATCGAACGTGAAAAGGAAGCCATGGATGTGACCTGTTGTTTCAGATAATTAACAGAGAAGTCGGTTAACGTTTTAAAACTGAGCTGCTAAACCCACTGTGATCATGACTTGTCTGTGACATTTGCCTGTGTAACTTTTTCGCTGGATGCTTTATAATGTCACTACAACAGCTTCAGCTTTTAGTCTGTTGCTTTTATATTATCATTAAATTAAAATCATACAGCCTACGATGTAGTTTTATAGCTTATGAGAGCAAATGGTATATGGTTCATTCAGCAGCTAACCTACTAGCTGCTAATGCTAACGTTAATGTGCGTTTTTAAACCGAGACAATCAGTAATTAGGCTTAACGCTGAACAGGTTTGATGAGTTTGAATAATTACCGATTAAAGATGTTACAGAATGTGCATAATACACGGCCACAATGTGGAGCTGTTTCCTCAGTAATGAGCTCTGACATGGACATAAAAGATGCTAGTGATCATAAACTCACTCATAAGTGCCCACAAAAAATAAAAAATCTTCCAATCGTCTTCTGACCATAGACCGTTAAAAAGAATAGACAACTCCTCCTCACTCCTCCCCGTTTACCATAATGACCACGTTCGAGGGGGGAAATCATGGCGGATTTACAGACTCCTCCTCCCCAGCTCTGACGAAGCATGTTCCTAATACGGGCATAAGGGCGGATTTTCACTGTAGACTCGGCCCTTGCGTGACGTGTGCTCAAATGTCTGTGTAAATGACCATTAAGTATTTTGCTTTTATTTTATTTTGGCGTTTGCCATCAGCTACAGTTAACTTCCTGTTTAAGAGTCGGATTTTATTTTGAAAGAACCATTTTCCTGCTAATTGTTCACGCGAGCTAGCTTAACGTAAAAAAGGAGAAAAGGAGAAAAAGAAAAGTTACGACAGAGCGAACGAAAATGCATTTCATAATTAGCTACCCCTTTGTAGAGGAACAAGGTACGTTTACAGTGAAATATAAGTACATGTTTTAAATGTTTGTGTTACAAATTGTCAATTTTAAGGCCAAAGCTAAGGTTAAATTTAAGTGAAAGGTTGTAAGAGTATGGAAATTAGCTTACACGCTGTTTTTATTGTGTGTCCCCAGCTCTTACGGTGAATTTTCGGGTTTTTGCCATTAAACCTTAAAATCATCAGTCAAGTGTCTTCCTTCATGCGGGGGGGTATGCTACAGTAAGAGCTTGCCTCCAGGAAGAGTGAGACCTTGTCGCCCGGGAGAAGCACGAGCAACCGAGCCCTGCGAGGACCGCGCTTCACCCCATGTGCTACAACGAGCTACCCGCGGTCTCAAGGAACGGCACGGCGCGGAACAACGAGTTGCAGCAACGGTTTAAGGCTACGGTGACAAGCGATTGCTCTGAACATGGCAAATACAAAAGAACAGAATAAATGAAAAGGACCAACCTGAGGAGTTGCAATCTAAAATGGATGAAACAGTTGTTGAAGCGGTACCAAGGCGATCAGAACGGCATAGTGTGCCCACAGAGAAAATGCTTCAATACCAAAATGATGAACAGTCAAAAGAGAGAAAAAATTATTAACCATTTATGAACATTGGAAAGGTGTGGTAAGAGTCTACAGAGAAGACTTAAAAAGAGATATATCAGATTCACGGTTAGCAGAAATGGCCGATGATATTGAAAAGACAGTATATGACATGACAAAGGCATACAGTGAACTAAGAGAGCGTAATGCACCGTCCCATGTCATAAGGCGCAAAATGGACTCTTGCGAATCAGTGACAAAGGACATTATGAAAATCATTTCTGAGCGTTTAGCAGCCATAGATGAGTATGATGCAGATAGAGAAAAGCAGCGCCTCCATCAGCTCTTAGCCTATGAACATGCTAAGTCCATATTTGGCACTGCATCACAGTCAAGTTACCACTCAGAAGCAAGTATAGCTGCCAAAAGAATTGATGCAGCTGCAGAATTAGCTGCAAAGGAAGCTCAGTATAAAATCACAGAAGAGGAAATTAAACAAAGGGAAAAAATAAGAGAAACGGAAGAGAAACACAGGAAGGAATTAGATGCACAAAAGTCTGAATTAGAGCGTTTACAAGCAGAAAAGGAAAGGCAAGCTGCACGTGCAAAGTTAGAGATTTACGACAAGGAATTAAGAGTTGATATGGACGGTCAGTTAATGGTACATAACAATGGGACCTCTCCTGTCAACCAAAGCTTCGCACAACCAGCACCAGCGCTCTCTACAGACTCATATCATCCACTCCTGCAACAGTATGCATCCATCCCTGTCAGCAATCCTGTACAACAACCATACACTCAATTTGTCCCTCCATCGCCTCCTACAGACATTTCCCAGCTGGCTAAAGCTATCCAAGACAGCATAGCTGTAAACAGAATCCAGTGCCAGTGCCCATGGTGTTTAGCGGAGATCCCATCACCTACATAGAATGGAAGGCTTCCTTCAGCTCATTGGTGGATTGCAAAGGTATATCTCCTGCTGACAAACTGCACTTGTTAAAAAGGTATATCACTGGTCCAGCACTTAAATGTCTTGAGGGCACATTTTATCGCAGTGATGAAGAGGCTTACAAAGATGCATGGAAAAGGCTTGACCAACGCTATGGTCAGCCTTTTGTTGTTCAAAAGGCATTCAGAGACAAATTGTCAAAGTGGCCTAAAATCCACTTCAAGGATGCAGAAGGTTTACGGACATTTTCGGATTTTCTCACGGCCTGTCTCCAAGCAACACCACACGTAAAGGGCTTAGAGATACTAAGTGACTGTGAGGAGAACCAGAAGTTATTACAAAAGATTCCAGAATGGCTCGCAACACGTTGGAATCGTCAGGTCACAGTGGCTCTCATAGAAGGTAAAGATTTCCCCTCCTTCAAGGATTTTGCAGAGTTTGTAGCACTAGAGGCGGAAATTGCATGTAATCCTGTGACTTCTTCATACGCACTCCATTCATGCAGCTCATCCCTGGAAAAAAGGCACACAAAAGAAATTAAACCAAACAGATCTGCAACACAAGTCTTTACAACACAAGTTTCAGTACATGCTGCAAAGTCAAATGACACAAAGTTAAAGGCACAGTGCATGTTCTGCAAAGATGAAAAACATCAGTTGTCAAAATGTTCAAGCTTCTCAGAAAAGTCACTCGACGACAAACGGACATTTGTAAAGGACAATAAATTGTGCTACGGGTGCTTAAAGGTGGGTCACAGTGCCAAGGACTGTCGTCATCGCCACACATGTGACACTTGCAAAGGACGTCACCCCACTTGTTTGCACAATGAGAATCACAAGGCAAATGAAAGACCTCAGAGCTCCACAAACGTCACTCCAATCACAGAGAATGATACTACTGCAGCCACAGCTCTAAACGTCACAAAGGTGGGTCAATCAGGTAGTACCTCCATGATTGTTCCTGTGTGGGTTTCCACTGCCCAGAGTCCGTCTAAAGAGCAGTTAGTGTACGCTTTATTAGACACCCAAAGTGACAACACATTTGTAAGTGAAGAAGTAACTAACCACTTACAAGCAGACTCCCATCCGGTGAAGCTAAAACTAACCACAATGCTTGGAGTTCACATGACGGTCAAAAGTCAGAGAGTATCAGGGCTACGTGTGAGAGGTTATAACTCCGATGTTCAGATTGACCTACCGCCCTCTTACACAAAGGACTATATCCCATTTAACTATGACAACATACCCACAAATGAAACGGCAAAGCAATGGCCCCATCTGTCAGAGATAGTTGATAAGGTACCTCCTCTCCTGAGCTGTGATGTTGGACTACTCATTGGATTTAATTGTCCCAGGACTCTAGCTCCAAAACAGGCGCTACTCGGAAAGGACAATGAGCCATTTGCAATACAGACAGATCTCGGGTGGAGTATTGTTGGTGGTGCCACAACGGAGTCAAATGCAACTGAAACAAGTCTCTGCCACAGAGTTACGGTAAGGGAACTACCTCCCATAACACCTATGGACGTGATCAATGTTCTTGAGTCAGATTTTAAGGACGCAAAGGCAAGCGACAAAACTGTCTCACAAGAGGATCTAATTTTTCTGGACAAACTTAAGGAAGGAATAAAGAAAAACGAAAAAGGACACTGTGAGATGCCTCTTCCATTCAAACAAAGACCACACTTACCAGACAACAGAAGGCTTGCAGAAATCAGACTCGAACACTTAAAGCGAAAGTTCAACAAGGATGAGAAATACAAAAAGGACTATGTTGCATACATGAATAACATAATTGAAAGAGGGGACGTCGAAGAAGTACACAATGAAGGAACACAAGGTGAGCAGTGGTACATCCCCCACCATGGGATTTATCACCCCAAAAAGCCCACAAAACTGCATGTCGTATTTGACTGTTCAGCCAAACACAAGGGAACAAGCCTTAATGATCATCTTCTCCAAGGGCCGGACTTGATAAACAATTTGACAGGCGTTCTCCTAAGATTCAGGCAACATACTATCGCTTTAATGTGCGATATAGAAAAGATGTTCCATCAGTTTCACGTTGATGAAAGGGACAGGAACTATCTACGTTTCCTCTGGTGGAAAAACGGAGATACAAGCACACAACCTCGAACCTACAGAATGAAGGTACACCTTTTCGGTGCGGCATCGTCTCCAGGCTGTGCCAATTACGGACTGAAGTACTTGGCCAAAGAGCACTTCGACTCGTACCCAGCAGGTTCACAGTTTATGGAGAAAGACTTTTATGTCGATGATGGAGTTACGAGCACAAGCACAGTGGAAGGAGCAATACAGTTGGCACAGGAGGCCAGAGAAATCTGCAGCAAAGGTAACCTCCGTCTTCACAAGTTCATTTCTAACAGTCGCACTGTTTTGCAAGGCATCCCTCTATCAGAATGTGCTGTAAAAACAAACACAAAGGACTTAACATTCAAAGACATGCCACAAGAAAGGGCACTAGGCATTCAATGGAACATTGAAAAGGACTGTTTCAAATTTGACAACACACTAAAGGTACAGCCAGCCACACGCAGAGGCATTCTATCCACTGTCGCGTCAATCTACGACCCGCTTGGATTCTTAGCGCCATATGTACTAAACGGAAAGAGGATCTTGCAAGAAATGTGCCAACAAGGTATTGAGTGGGACGACCCCCTACCAAACCCTCTCAAGCCAAGGTGGGAGAGTTGGCAAAGTGACTTTGTGAACCTAGAAAGGCTAAACATACCTCGCTGTTATCTGCCTGCTAGTTTTGGTGAGCCTAAAGAAGTAGAGTTACACCACTTTTCAGATGCAAGCTCAAGTGGTTATGGACAATGCAGCTATCTGAGAGCCAAAAACGTTAAAAATGAGATTCACTGCGCTCTGATAATAGCAAAAGCTCGAGTCTCTCCGACCACTTGTTACAATCCCCAGACTTGAACTCACGGCAGCTGTAGTTTCAATCTCAGTCAGTAACATGTTACGGGAAGAACTGTGTTATGATGTGAAAAGGGAATATTTCTGGACTGACTCAAAGGTGGTACTGGGCTACATAAACAATGACGTACGCCGTTTCCACACTTTTGTAGCCAACAGGGTCCAAAAGATTAAACAAAGTACCAGCCTTCAGCAATGGTTTTATGTACCGTCAGAAGTAAACCCAGCGGACAGTGCTTCAAGAGGCCTAACTGTCAATGAGTTAGTTAAGTCTAGCTGGTTTACTGGCCCCGCCTTTTTGTGGAAAAATGAACTGCCCACACCACAAACCGTTGAGCTGGATCTAGCTCTTGGCGATCCTGAAGTCAGAAAAGTGCAGACAATGTTAACTAAAGTCATAGACACTGCAAGTCTTGCTGAACGTCTAAGTAAGTTCTCGTCGTGGTCCAATGCAACCAAAGCTGTAGCACATCTCATAAGAAGAGCTAAGCACATCAAGTCAAATGCACCTGCTACAGTGAGTGAACAGGAAAATGCTGAACTTGTGATCATTCGTGATGTGCAGAGTCAAAGATATGAACAGGAAATAAAACTGTTGAACAAAGGAAAGCAGCTCCCACATCACAACAAACTGTTTAAATTGGACATTTTCATGGATACAGATGGTCTCCTCAAGGTGGGAGGAAGACTCCAACATGCAACAAGTGACACTTTCAAACACCCAATCGTAATCCCAAAGGATCATAATGCAGCCAATCTCATAATATCTCACTGTCACAACAAAGTAAAACATCAAGGCAAAGGATTCACCATAAATGAAATCAGATCCAAGGGCTACTGGATTCCCGGAATGAGTAAAACAGTTGCTTCATTCATCCGCCAGTGTGTGACCTGCCGCAGACTCCGCAAAGCTCCAGAGGGTCAGAGGATGAGCGACCTACCTCCACAACGCTTAGAGCCCTCTCCTCCATTCACACACTGCGGCATGGACTGTTTTGGTCCATTTATGACTACAGAAGGAAGGAAACAACACAAACGGTATGGACTCTTATTCACTTGTTTTTGTTCTCGTGCCATTCACATCGAGTTACTAGAGGACTTGTCCACTGATGCATTTATTAACGCATTAAGGTGTTTCATTTCAATCAGAGGTGCAGTCCGACAAATACAAAGTGACCAGGGAACAAACTTTGTTGGTGCTCGCAATGAGTTTAAGGCAGCCTTAAATGAACTGGACACTGAGCGACTAACAACTTACCTATCCGAAAGACAATGTGACTTTGTGATGAACACACCCCACTCCAGTCACGCAGGGGGAGTGTGGGAGCGTCAGATAAAGACTGTCAGAAGTGTGCTAAATACCACTCTGTCACTTGCTCATGGTAGGCTCAATGATGCTTCATTAAGGACTTTATTTTATGAAGCCATGTCTATAGTCAACAGCAGGCCCCTGACTGTAGATAACTTGAACAGCCCTAACAGCTTAGAACCACTTACGCCCAATCATCTGCTCCACATGAAATCCAACGCACCACTGCCCCCACCTGGCGCTTTTCCAAAGGAGGATCTTTATGGTAAAAGGAGGTGGCGTCGTGTGCAGTTCCTTGCAGAGCAGTTTTGGAGCCGTTGGAGACGGGAATATGTTCACAACATCATTTCAAGGCAAAAGTGGCACTCACCAAAAGGAATCTAAAGGTTGGTGATGTTGTGTTGGACATGGACGAACTAACGCCCAGAGGCGAATGGAGACTTGCAAGAGTTCTAGAGACTGTCAATGGAAAAGATGGGCTTGTGCGAAGAGTAAAAATCTCACTCGGAGAAAAGAGACTCAATGACAAAGGTCAACGCTCTAGTAAGCTGTCAGTTGTAGAGCGCCCAGTACAAAAACTTGTCTTGTTGTTAGAATGTTCTTAAGGTAACCTCTTTATATGGGTACATTGTTTGAGAAAATTATTTGTTGTTGTTCTGTAAACCCAACGCTCATAATTTTGGTGGGAGTGTAAATGACCATTAAGTATTTTGCTTTTATTTTATTTTGGCGTTTGCCATCAGCTACAGTTAACTTCCTGTTTAAGAGTCGGATTTTATTTTGAAAGAACCATTTTCCTGCTAATTGTTCACGCGAGCTAGCTTAACGTAAAAAAGGAGAAAAGGAGAAAAAGAAAAGTTACGACAGAGCGAACGAAAATGCATTTCATAATTAGCTACCCCTTTGTAGAGGAACAAGGTACGTTTACAGTGAAACATAAGTACATGTTTTAAATGTTTGTGTTACAAATTGTCAATTTTAAGGCCAAAGCTAAGGTTAAATTTAAGTGAAAGGTTGTAAGAGTATGGAAATTAGCTTACACGCTGTTTTTATTGTGTGTCCCCAGCTCTTACGGTGAATTTTCGGGTTTTTGCCATTAAACCTTAAAATTGACAATTTGTAACACAAACATTTAAAACATATACTTATATTTCACTGTTTGCCATTAAACCTTAAAATCATCAGTCAAGTGTCTTCCTTCATGCGGGGGGGGGGGGGGGGGGTATGCTACAGTCTGAATGTACAATATACTAAAGGAGGACCAAACAAATGTCATTCCACTTCTACAAAAAAAAATCTGGTATAGTGTCTTTAATACTAATTATCATTTATTTTCCTCTTGTAGAATAAAGCTCTGAAAAAGCAAGCAATCAGGCTGTCAAGTCCACTGAACTTCTAGATACAGTATGGATCGTAATACTACATTAAATGTATTTTAAAGGGCTTTTTATATATATATATATATATATATATATATATATATATATATATATATATATATACATATATATATATATATATATATATATATATATTGTAGATCAACAATCTCCAAGAGGAAAACCAGAACCTCAAAAGAATGCATGGAGAGGAGAGTAAGAAATTACTTCAGGAGCAGTACAACATGTCAGCCGCTGCCAGAAAGCTTGAGATTGAGGTAAAAACAAAAAAAACGGTGTCTCTCTGATCGCAACTGTGATGGTTACAATAAGCAAATCACAGACTGCATTCATTTAGGGCTTTTAAAGCAGTACTAAGTAACTCTTGCCCCTTGAGGTTATACGCGCAACTGCAGGTGTCGTAGGAAGTTACGATTTTTTAACTTATTAAATGTCTTGGAGAGTAAATACTACGCTGACAGAAAAGGTGAAGGGAGAGAGGGGTGTTGTACATCCAGTTATACAATGGGAATATTTTTTTCCACCTAAACTTGGCTGTAAATACTGTTTAAAGTGGCGCTAGCTCGTTAGCCTGTTAGCTTCTTCTTCGTGATTACATTAGTGCGTATTGGTGGCTCCGCCCCGGTGGCAGTCAAGTTGCAAGCATGGTTTTCGGGCCAGAGACACCAGGGGGAGATGAAAGACCCCCCAATCATCCCATTAACACTTGTATTACCCCCAGAGGAACTACGGAAAGGATTTATGAAGGTAAACACGTTACTTAGTACTGCTTTAACATCATAACTAAATATTCTGCCTCTATGTGGTTGTATTTTGTGCTGAAATGTATTATGTTTTGCAGTTTGATTTTGCAAATCTAATCAAAATCACAATTCTCTATCAAAAGATCACAATTAAGCTCAACGCACACGCGAACGTAGCGGGCCGCGGCACGTCCTCTGACGCGCGTCCATGTGGTATTTCAACACACACAGGAGCGCGCCGTGTCACGGCACTTCAGAGGCTTTTCTCAAACCGTGCGGGGCTTTACACACGTGATTTATACATTTATCATAAATAAAAGAAGACACGTATGTCCGTGTTGTAAGAGAGAGAGCAAACCTGGCTCTTTTTTGTAGGTTAATAGTGAGTTGGCGACAGACACGAGTTTAACAGGCTTCCCCTGATGCCTGAGCCCTGACGATGGTTTCTCTGTCTCCGCGGCTTCTCTCCTCCAGGCAAACAAAGTTCACGGCGGTTTCCCTGTCTGTCACTGACCAGACCCGCCTCTGTGCCTCTGCAGGAGGTTAAAAGCCTGTGTTTTCCTCCATGCCGCAGCGTCTGGATTCAATACAAGGTATGGCCATTGGGATGTCTTTATTGCAAACTGTAGGGGAGACCGGGTATGGTTGTAACACTTTTTGCTTCAGCACCTGTAACTCACTGAATTTTTTAGCTAGAGTTCTCAAACTTTTATACAAAGTCCCCACATTTGTTGACTACAAATGGCACCAATTCAAACCTCTGCAAGAATATCACAGACCTCGTGAGTTGATGTCAAATTCATGGTGGTCCTTTGTTACAACCTACCCCACTACTGGGGTAGGTTGTAACACATGCTGGGGTGAGTTGTAACAGTTAAACAAAAGAACCAAAAACAGAAGCCACGTCATGTGATATGATTCAAATAGAGGTTTATTTCAATAAAAGAACAATCCAAAACAATGTCTCTCTCTCTCTCTAACCTGTCATATGCTTAACCTTACGTAGAGTTAGTCGATAATACAGGTCTGCTGTCCGAGTCAAATAATCAGCCAACACTTCCTCCTGCACCTCAGAGAAAACTCTGTTGATGCTTCAGTGTGACCTACACTGGGATTATCACTGGACCCTGGTCTCTCAGCTTCTGCTGTGTTTTGCAGTATCTGCTCAGTTTTACATGGCAGATCACATGTGCCTTTGCAACTGATCTGACTTGCCCTTCTTTCTGACCACATCAGATGCTTTTTTTTAAAACATTAGCTGGCACAAATCTGTCAGTCTTTCTTTTCCACTGTCTAGGCATTCTGTAAAAGTATTAAAATCAAGTAAGTGTTATTAACTGTATATAGGGAATGATTGTGTTACAACCATCCCCACCCCTGTCAGCCATTGTTTAGTGAGCTCTATTAGCATAATGGTTTGAAATTAGCAGGGGAAATGTGCATCACATTTTGCCTGAGAAACTACAATTTAATCTGATGTAAGTCATATTGTTTTATGTGCAATAGTATAAGCACTAAACAAAATATAGTCTTGGTCAAAAAGTTTACTTTCTTACCTCAAAATCAATTTTTTCTCTATAGAATCTGCATAAACCTGTTTACAACATTGACCATCACCATGTGGGATCAAGGAGGAAGTGGGTAAACACTGATATGATCATTTGATTCCTATCCTATCCCTGAGTGGTGGAATTGGTGGTGTTACAACTCTCCCCATGTTACAACCATACCCGGTCTCCCCTATTAGGTGATGTTCGTGCCCAGTTTACCTCATATTCAAACGTTTCCAACTAGAACCAGTATGATCGCATGGTTCAAGAAAAAGATGCTGAAGTTGAAGTGAATAAGAAAAAGGAGATGAAAGCTGTTGTTCAAGGAAAATCATTGGTATTTAAAACTCAGTAACGTTAGTGTAACATTTGACACAAGTGTGATATCTGTTTTTGCTTTTTTATATGATTTAGAAGAAGGAAGTCTCAAAGCAAAAGAAAGAGAATGATTCTTTGAAGAAGGAGCTTAAAGAACACATGAAAGAGAAGGTATACTAATTGTCTACATCACAGTGTTGTCATTTACCATGAAACAGTATCTAAAGGTGTAATTACTTTGTAGGAAAAACTGCTGGAAGAACTCATCAACCTTAAGAATGAAAAGAAAAACAGCCTGACGCCAAGAGAAAACAAGCAGGTACATATTTTACAGCAAAAACAAACTTTTATCAACAAAAAAATCAAACATCTTAATCTTTCTTTTAGCTACCCATTAGTCATGATAAAAAGGAAGAAGTTTTAAAAACCCCCGTGGAAAGCCTTTTGAAGCTGTACAGATTTGACTTCTCCAAGGCCGGTAAAACCCCCTCTTCAACCAAAGATGAGTGGGCTGCCAATACTTGTGTAAGCTCCCTGCTTTTTTAATTGATATAATGTACTATTTTTATAACTCAGTGCTATCTGTTGTTGTATCTGTATTAATACTCAGTATGTTCTTTTAATGTGAAAAACACAGGAATCTGCGAGCACATCAGTCAGGACATCATGTCGCACAACTCCAAAGAGCATGGTACACACCTCCTCCGTCATAACAATGCAGTGTCTGTATTTCAGTAGTTACTGATAAACTCTTTACTTTTACAGGGTAATCACAGTGAGAAGGTGAAAACACCAAAAGTACAGCAAGCAGATCGGCATCAAAAATTAAAGTAATATAAGCATTTGAATGATCATGTAAAATACATACTTTCAATTTCATTTGTGATATATGTCATTCATCTCTGTTCTTTACAGTCTTACAGAATCCGAACTCCACCGTCTACTGAAAAGAAATGGGACAAAGGGGCCATTGAATTTAGAGATAGTTCAGGTCAAGGAGACCTCTTGGTGAGTGTTTTTTGGATCAACCTTCAAAACTCTTTATGCTGTAATAGTGGCAAAACCAAAGCTTTTTCTTTTTGGTAGATGTTTGCAAATACATCGACCCCCATAGTCTCAGCCTCCCATTCCAATAATAATTTGTTTCATAAGGTAAGATCATACTGTTGTGTCAGGTTTATAAAAGTTGTCTCACTCAGCTATAAAGTTTATGGTTTTGTTATTTTTCAGAGCCATAGTCCTCTTGATATGAAATCACCAAAAACGTTTTAAAGATAGCTGCACTGAAAAGGATGAGAGATGCTGGTTGGACCGCTGTCACAGGCAATGAGAAAAAAAAGACCAATGAAAAATATTTGCATAAAATAATATTTATGCTTTCAAAATGTGCCACAAAAGTTAGTTGTTCTAAAATATGTGTATTGACCATTGTTTATAGTTACAAAAAGAACATCTAATCTACAGGTGTAGATTACTGAAACATGAACTACTGCAGTGTTTATATGCAGCTGTTGCTTAGGTTTGAAATGTGTTAAAGAGAAGTTCTCATATTTATTTAATTTATTAGCTGTATTGTCTTGTTTCAACTTGTTACGGTGGTTGTTCCTTAAACACTTTGAGAAAAATGTATTTCATTATTAATACATTTTCGTTAATAAATAACATTCTCCAATTTCAGTATTGCTGTCAGTGGCATTTTTACTGTTACTATGACGACTTGAAATGATTGTCAGTGAGTTTAACTGTGTTTTAATGAAGGAACTCCATGTGGAACTGGGACTCATCTTGTCCCGCTGGTGGCACATGATCATAGATTGGATGGCCATCGATGGCGGCACAGTAGCACAGCGGTTAGCGCTTGTGCTTCACAGCAAGAAGGTCTGGGTTCGATTCCCACCAAGGCCGGGGCCTTTCTGTGTGGAGTTTGCATGTTCTCCCCGTGTCTGCGTAGGTTTCCTCCGGGTACTCCGGTTTCCCCTACCACTAAAAACATGTACAATAGGCCAGGATGTATGAGAGTGTGTTTGAGAGTGCGCATGGGGGACGACGGATGGAAATTAGCCCAAGGCTACAATCCGGTGTGGCTTGTTCATTAACTTGCACTGTCCCTACCAAATAAACAAACAAACAAACAAAGGCGTAAAGTGTGTCAGGGTCAGCTGTGGACACATCTGAACAAAGGTTTCATATTTTAGTCATTGTGTCTTATTGCAGATTATGGTTATAAAAGCCACTTACTTAAGTTGTCTGTGTTGTTCAGAGGCTGATGCAAGAACTGCAGTTTGTGACTGCATCTGTGAAGCTTGATTGCAACCACAGCAAGTGCAAAGATCCCCAACATTACACTAAAGGTAATGGTCAAATTCCTCTCAGACAGGCTTAGACGCACACCAGGCAAACAAAATGTAAAGTCTTATAGACTACATACTGTATGTCTAGGGCAGTAGTGGTAGCAGGAAACAGTAGTTTTAATGGTAGGAGGAGTAGCAGAAGATGTAGCAGCTGTATTTGTAGTTGAAGGAGGAGTTTTAGTGGTAGTATTTGTTATCGAGGCTCACCTTGTGTTGGATGCACTGACTGTGAGGTGGCATCTCGAGGATAGGACGTACTTTGTCGAAATTGGCAACTGTGTCTCAGACAAAATTTCCATGACCTGTGGAGTCCCCAGGGTCAATCTTGGGACCCCTCTTATTCAACTTGTACATGCTTCCATTGGGTCAGCTAATAAACAGCAACAATGTGTCGTACCACAACTACGCAGATGACACTCAGATCTACGTGTCACTGACGGCAGGTGAACATGGGCCTGTAGATACACTCTGTCACTGCATCGAACAGATCAGTTTGTGGATGCAAAACAACTTTCTCCAACTAAACTCAGACAAAACTGAGATCATTGTCTTGGCCCACAGACACAAAGACAAAGTGTTATCAGTCACCTTGAGTCTCTCGCTCTGAAACCAAAAAATCAGGTTAGAAATCTAGGAGTAATCATGGACTCAGACCTGAACTTAAACAGCCACATCAAAGCAATAACGTCATCAGCTTTTTACCATCTGAAAAACATTGCTAAGATCAGAGGAATAGTGTCAAAACCAGACTTAGAGAGACTCATCCATGCATTTGTCTCCAGCAGGTTAGACTACTGTAACGGCCTGCTCACTGGCCTTTCTAAACGAGCTGTTAGAGCTGCAGAACATCCAGAACGCTGCTGCTCGAGTCCTGACAAGAACAAGGAAATACGACCACATTAGTCCAGTGCTCCGGTCTCTGCACTGGCTTCCTGTCACTCAGAGAATAGAATTTAAAACAGCTCTGCTTGTGTACAAGTCTTTTCATGGTTTAGCACCAAAGTACATCTTTGACATGTTAGAGCCGTATGAACCATCTCGGGCCCTGAGAACTTCAGGGAGGGGTCTCCTGGTGGTTCCCAGAGTCAATAATAAACACGGTGAGGCTGCGTTTCAGTTTCATGCAGCTAAAATCTGGAACAGTCTTCATGGGGATGTGAGACAGGCCTCAACTCTGACAATGTTCAAATCCAGGCTGAAAACAGCTCTTTTTACCCGTGCATATGAAAACTGAAAGTATTTTATCTGCACTCTTGCCTTTTACTGTAATTGATTACCTTTATGTTGATGTTTTATTGATTGATTTTATCTGTTTTCTTGTAATTTCTCTTTCTGCAACTGTGAAGCACTTTGAATTGCCTTGTGTATGAATTGTGCTCTACAAATAAACTTGCCTTGCCTTGCCATTGACAACAGAGGAGTTAGCAGCAGATGTTGTAGTGTGAGAGACACTTGTATTATATTCAGTCTGGTGCACAGATGTTTTCGTCTGAGTCGCAGTGGTGACGTCTGTGCTTTGTGTCGTTCTGTTTGTAAAAGGCACTTATGCAGTCATGGATTCTGAGGCAGGAGAGTGGCTTGATGTTGACGTTGATGCTGCAGATGTTCTTATTGTTGAAGTATTGTTGCCTCCCGCTGCATGGGTTAAAGCCGTACCAGCCATCAGAGTTGTGCTGATGGCCAAATGTTCAGAAGAGTTTATAGAAGGTGCATTTGTTGAATTTATTACAATTTCTTGGCCTGTCACTGTAGACATGTTTTGCAAATTCATTTGCTCATTTTCCGTTGTTGGTTCAGTAAAGGCAACCGATAGGCAACAAGTCAGCATGAGCAACACTGTATCCATGACTTCTAAGACCTGTGGTAAAAGAGGTATCGTTTTCATTCTTATCATGGTTATAGTAACCTCTGTATTACAAATAATAAATGTATGTTCACAACTTGTACCGTACTGGTGTATTAAGTCAATGAAAGCATGATCACCGTGGTCTTGGGGTAAAAAAGTTCACTTGTCAAGTCGACGTGCCATATCATTGTTGCCTCTGAATAACCTGGGAAGAGCCTCGGGAGTGTTTTTCCTGGCAGTGCAGGTAAAAAGAGGGCAGGTCGATGCTTTGTAAACCTCCTCTTTTGTATGTTACCAAGGAGACACAGTTATTGCAAAGACCAAAGCTCAATCCTTCTGCCCCTCCTGCTCAAAGATAACGTTTATTCCCCACGGTAACATGGAAACTCCCATACCAGAAACTGCCCAGATGTATAATATCAATAAGAATTCTATTGAAACTTCGTACAAAAGCTTTAATACCAGTTTTATAGACAGGAAGTAAAAGATGTCACGACACAATTAAAGCAAGCCATAAAAATGCAATGACTGTTCTCCAAAGGAAAATCAAATACATTATATCCCTGTGTTGTGTGTGTATTGACTAAATGACTAAAGCAGACGCTGAGCATCTCAAGGGGAAATTCAGTGAAGGCATTGTTGTCAATTCTGTGAAATATAGAAATGCATTACTACTTGCTTCCACCTTATCTAATACTAGTTAGGAGGAGAAGAACGTAGTCTTTGTCTTATGATTCTGTTTTGCTATTGTTTCAATTAATGTCCTACCTTGAAAAAGTACTGGCAGATCCATCTTGGCCGAGATACAATGTTTAGTGATAAGAACAGACTTGTTTTTCTCAAACTTGCACGTAATGTCTGAAGATAAGGTTAGTTTGTGCGTCTGGACTAGAGGCGGAACTAACAGTATATAGAGGCAAGCACGGGACTTGATCGGCAGACTTCCTGATGTTGTTATGATGTAACTTGTATGTGCGATATTGATCAAATAAAGACTTTTTCGAAAGAATTAATTCTCCTGAGGTATTTTTCTTGAAGTTCCGGACGGGGAATAAGACTGACAATTCCCTGGACGATGATCTTTTCTTTTGTATGCTGTGCCTGTAGAGGATTGGCAAGAAAGCATAATAATACAGTCTATTTTAGAGTCATTATATCATTTAAAATGTAATAGTTGATTTACTAAAACATGACTAAAGCACATAATGTCACCTCTGATGTTCTACAGCCACCGAAGCAGAACAGGTCACTCTTCCTTATAAATAGATTGGGGCTGAGCTTTTCTTGCTTGCAGCCTCCTGAAATTTGACACAATTAAAATCATATTACTATTTTTTTTTTTTTCATTTCATGCTTATGTTTCGAAGTCTTACCTGTGGCAGCGCTGATCAGAAACCCGGACACCATTGTGACGATTACACCAAGGACAGAGAAGTAAAGGTAGGATAGAGAGTACCAGGAGTCTGCCAGTGGTGGTCTCACACTGGAAGAAAAGATAACGCTGTTCATTTTTTGCATGATTTTGCAAAACATCGTGTGGTTTTCTTACAAAGGCAGTGTGGTCAGTGGAGCTGCAGTGGTCCAAGGTGGCTGAGTGGTGTGGTTCTGGCTCATTGTGCTGTTGCATCCGATGACAGTGAGCAGGAGAGGGTTTGTTTTGTCAGCTGTCGGTGGGTAATCTGTGCTCCAATTCCTATCCACAAAGTCAGCGCCAGGCCTATGAGCAGTCCACTGAGACTGCCCTGAAAAATATACATGAGAGCAAGTCATCAGGCCATGGCTGTGGACATGAAGATACTGCTGAAGGTTCACATGACAAAGTATTCTAATGATGCACGATGCGAGGAAAGAATTACGATATTCGATCAATGTTTTGAATATAGCACATTCCATTTCATTGAAACAAAGGTTGTTAGCCTTTTTCCATCAATTTGTGCCAAAATCAGGACCATAACCAGGCTAAACTTGAACTAAATGTGTCTTTTACACATTTGACTCTATATTGAGGCATCTTGTGACGGATGTTGCATCACTGAATATTGCAATAACAATTATTTGTCGATATGTTACACAGGTGGGAAACACCAGAATTCTATTAATGAGTTTGAATTTTTACTTTGAAAATACTGATGTGCTGACTTGGTTTATGATTAATATCTGTAATGACTTGGTTGAACCAAAGGTCTAAAGGTTAGTGTCAGGGGAAGAAAAGAAGTAACAATCTTCTCTGTCAGCAAAGGTGGTGGCATTATACCATTACACAGGCAGCATTGTTTACATGCACTTGAATGGCATATTATTATTTGATTTTATTATCTTATTCCTCACAAAACAATACAATTCAGATTTTGTCAAGAGCTCTGAAATTATGACCCCAATTTCCAGAACATTGTGTATGCAACAGATAATGAATACTTACTATTGAATTAGGTGTGCAGAAAAACATCCCCAATAAGTAAAGCCCGAGGAGAGGACCGCTGATCATGCCGAAAATCACCAGAGCAGTCTGGAAGAGCAAGGCTTTGTAAATGTGTAGTTCCCCGGTTTGACCTAATGGGGGAGCCTAAGAGCTGCAAATCTACTCTTCTTAGTTTACCTGCAAAACACTTCCCATTAACGAAGCAACTCCAGCCATTCCAATGCACAGAGCACCAAAGAATACACCTGTAATTATTGTTAGACTGAACAAATGACTCTGTAGTGAAAACATGCCTGTTTAATGATCATTATCCAAAATGCAGTAAAATATATAGCTTTGTTTCATATTGTAAGCTTATTTGTTTACAATAAAGCCCATAGATTTTAGTCAATGAGATTACAAACAGATTTTATATTGTCTGCCAGTGCCTTAGTTACTCAATGCTGTTTGTGTCAACAGGCTCTTTGAAGCAATTCAATTTTATGAGCAGCACTGCGTGTCCTTGTACGTAACTACATCATAGCATGTAACATGTTGCTTAAGGATTTTTCACAGTGTTAACAATAAATATGTGAAAACAAGAGGAAACATAACCAACTTTGTGTTCCTAAGATAAGATAATGCTTTATATGCACCCGTCTACTGGTATCTTCAAAGACTGCCAAACGAAAGGTGTCTGTTTTAATCACCACTGATAGCGTGTGTTCATAACTTACTCAGACCCATGTTCAACCAAGTCACTCGTTTCTCTGTGCGGTTTTTCCACAAAGGAATAATGAAGTCTTCCATTGTGACTGCGACCAAAGCGTTAATGCTGGAGGATACAGTGCTGCAAAACACGAAAAGGTGTCAAAATTTGCAGAGCTACATTTCGAATGAGGTTCAAGCTTGTAACCTTCAGTGCAATTAGATAGCCTGGTGAGACCAGAATTATTCCCCTCTATATTTTTTGATACAGAGGGGGATCACTCGCTGGTACAGTGGTGAGTCTGGTTCCCAGGCTAGCAATTAGCCACTTTAAGGTGCAGATTCTACAGGTATTACATTTATCATTTAATACATACAGCAAGAATGTAATAACTGCTGTTAATGGTGTCTGAATCCAAAGAATGAAAATCTTAAAAACAAAGTCACATTATTTTACTAGTTCAAAACAATAACAATACAAGCACAAGAATATTGTGTGGCGTAGTAAAAAGTTATTGTCATGGCCTGCTTGCTAATACTTCTCCATATTAGATTTACAGTGTGCTAAAATTTTGTCTACTTACGTAAAGAAGTACTTATACTGTGATGGGGTTTCATTGTTTTTTCTAATGTGATTTTTACCTTTCCTTCATGTGAAAGCCCTCACCTAAGAGTTCCACTGTACGCAGCAGCCACAAACAAGCCAGGGATGCCAGGATAGTCGGCCAGAATGTCCATGACCAGGTATGGAAGCAGCTATATTGATATCCATTTATAAAGTTATTTTAATTGCAATTTGTAAAAAGAAGGAACTTTCTGTTTGTGACTCAGTGAAAGGCTGGCGCAGTTACCTGATCAGAAGTAGCGACATCATCATTTGTTATTGGGTCACACTTCTTATAGATGGAGTACATTGTTAGTCCAGATAACATGGCCAGGCTCACAGTTACCCACAGTCCAACCATGTTTATATACAGAGCCCTGTTGAGAAATGCCCCAATGTTGAAATATGCCCCAATCCAGAGCCATTATCCCTCTGAACACACACAGGCACGGACACTTACATCTTGGCATGTCCCAGCGTTCTGCATGAGATATAGCGCTGCACCTGGGACTGGTTTATTGAGTATATAGAAACCCACATTATGCTTCCTCCAATTACAATCGTCCAAAAAGTGTGGCGCTTCCGAGGGTCTGGGTCAAAGCTTTAACACAATGTAAAAACAAAAATGACCGTATTTCACTGTAATTTGTTTCATGAAGACACCTGTAGATAAGGAGTTGTTTCATGATTGCCATTCAGTGTACTCACTCAAATGTATCTAGCCGCCCCCCTTGTCCTGCGTCCTCAAAGATCTTTGTCAGGCCTCCTTGTAGCACTGCGCCTCGGGCTATAACAGCCACAAACCCAGCCATCATGACCACTACCTGCAAGACGTCAGTCCAGATGACTGCCTTCAGACCTCCCTAGAGCAACAACCAGATAGAAGTGAGTATTTGGTCATACCATCAGCACAGTGTGTAGTGTCTCTCATGACTTTAAAACTCTCTATTACCATTCTCTGTGTTCACCCCTGTGTCCTAATAATAAGAATAAAATATGACCAACCACAGTGCAATAAATAATGCACACTGCTCCTGTGGCGAGAAGCACTCCCATAGATCCAATCCAGTAACTACATAATCAAAATCAAAGTATTAGTTACACAATCACAGTTAGTTGTTAAGACTAAATTTAATTATGTTTGTCTCAAGAAGAAACAATGTCTTACTTTGATTTAGAGCCAGAGCTGGGGCATAGATGACCAGGCCGGTGTACAGTGCCTTCAAAAGTTTGATTACAACATATTTACTCAGCCAAAACAAACTATCAACTTTAAAGTCATCCAGCAAATGAAGATTACAGTCACATACTAAAAGGCAAATATAATTGTTGCACATCAAGAATGATAGTCTTTTCTATAGACTGCAAACAGTAATCTTGAAATATGTCAGTGTTCTTGAAATAAGTAAAAAGCATCAACAACAAATCACGGACATATTTACATATTTCATGAAAATTTTACTTATTTCAAGATTACTTTTTGCAGTGTATGATTTCAAAATAGATAAAATAAAGGTTATAAAGGTTGTTTTTTTTTTACTTACCGTCTGTACAATGTACATTGAAGTCCCGATAATCCGAATGGGTCGACTAAAGCGCATCTCCAAGTACTAAAAAAACATAGATTATAATTCTAGAAGTGGTGTCACTGACCCAGTAGAGTTTGCAAACCCAGCATTTTGCATATTTATACTCTGACCTTTCTGCTCCTTCTAATAAATTCATCATCAATCATTAGCCATGTTAACATTTAATAAAGATCTTTTAATAAAGATTCCAATTCTTAGTTATTATCCACCGCACCTGCTCCATTCACTCTTGTCTTAATGAAGTTTTTTTACTTACCTCATAGGCGCTGGTGATCCCTAATCTGTAGAAGAGAGGCACAAACAACTCTGCTGTGACTATCGACATCAAGGCATATGCAAAGCCAAACAGCCAGAAGGCTGTTCCAAACCGATATGCCTCTGCAGGTGTGCCGATGACTGTGATGCCAGACATGAAGCTGGCAGTAAGAGACATGGCAACTGGCACGGCTGTCATCTGCCGTCCACCCAACAAGAACTCCTCTCTGGATGCCTCCTTTCGACTGCGAATAGCTTGGAAAAGGCCAATGCCAGATGCCCCCACAATAATACCAATAAATACCACATAATCCCACAGTGAGAACGTAGGTACTGGACCTCCAGTCCCCACCATGATTAACAGTGGAGGATTATTAAGATATTTCTTGATAGGAAATGTCAAATAGTTAGCAATAGAGGCCTGACTTGTGAGAAGTAGTATTCTTCGGAGTCGGGTCCATACACAAATTGCACAAAATATGAATTCCTTAAAAACCTACAAAACCAACAAAAATGCAACAATTATGTTCCTCAGGTATTATTTGTCTTCTGTATTGCTGCAAAGTGGTTGTGTTTCATTTCTAGAAAACTAGCTGTTCTCCAGAGGTTTACCTCCTTAAATAGACTTGCTAAGAGCAGAACTTTAGGAATACCTTCCATCATGCAAGACTTCTTGAGAACAGTTTGTGAACTTTTCTTTGATCAAAGCACTTAAAAGTACACAACATTCTAGGGTTCAACTTTGCTCTGGGAAGTTATGCTTAGCTGAGCTGCAAAGGCATACAACATTCAAACACAATCATTTTAGCGCTAGTTTAGAATGGTATATTACTTCTTTTCTTTGACAAATCAGTTTTTTGTACTAGTACATTTTACTGGCAGCTCTTGTTCACACCAATAGTCTTTGAATCATTACCTCAAAAGCTTAAAACACACATAGCTGAGGTAAATTTTTAGCCGTATTACACATAAATGAAATTTGTTAAAAATACAGCTCATTGTTGATGGCTGTCAGTGCCTGTTAGTGCTGCGGTAGGAGGATACCTAGTGGACATAAATTAGCAGCACATGTAAGGTTATTCATTCAGTTCTCCTTATCATGTGCGTCATATCAGGCTGAATTGACTCTTACATTTTCCATGTCATTCTCTTAATGGACACGTCTTATCCACAAAGCCAAGATTATGGGCTCATTATAATTAAAACTGTTTCTAATATATATATAGAACATGTGTTTTATAAGTAAGGGATAATGCACGACGAGGTGTCCATTATCAGAAATAACTGGACTCCGCGGAGGCGTGCTCCAGCTTATACCATGGTCCGGCAAACTGAAACTGTTCATTGGGACCTGTTTGCTTATTTTTTTAAGTCCTGGGCAGGAGTTATTTCCCTTTATAATCAGTTTTACCTGAAACTAGTTCCATCTCAATTGTTTACCGTTACTATGGAAACAGCTGCAGTGGAGTGATATAGAATGTAATTTAACTGTTTTTTAACTGGTGTACATTATCACTTTTTAATGGACACCTTCCAGCCAATCAGAATCGAGTATTCACCCAGACCATGGTATAAGGGTTGTTAAACCAAGGTCTGTCCCAGTTTGCTGTTAGACTTTGCAAGAACAGGTGATGAAGACAGTACTTTTAAATTATAGCTCATTGTGTTCATTTTGTGCTGTCTCCTTACAGGTCCTCCAAAGTATTTTAACATGGAAACTGCCATCTTTAGCTCCTTGCTTTGGGCTGTTTTGTTCAGTCCAGCTGTACCAATGTGCTTACCATCTGACTTTACCCTGTATGTGGAGAAGCCTGAGTGTGACTTCTGTGTGGCAATCAACACTACTATTTGCATGGGATTTTGTCGCACAAAGGTGCATTACAATGACAAAACAATAACAACAATAATTTAGTCCTGTGTCATTTTGTTGTATTCTGGTGTCCAGGACAGCATCGTGAGGAGTGCAGTTGGCCCATTGCTCTATCAGAGAAGCTGTACCTATGACAAAGTGGAGTACCGCACTACCATGCTCCCAGGCTGTAGTGCTAACCCGCTGTTTACTTATCCTGTGGCTCTGAGCTGCCACTGTAGTACCTGCAGGACAGAGAACAACGATTGTGCTCACAGGGCCAGTGCAGCCGGGTCTTGGTGCACCAAACCTGTGCGGCATATCTACCATATCCTGCTCGAAGTGATTACTTAAGCCCTTTTTAAGTTTGTCCCATAGCTGTCTACACTGTGTACTGTTTGAACATGATATGCCCTGTACTATTCAGGTCACTCTGTCTCTGTTGTAGTACAAATGGTTCACATTTTACTATCCTCTTGTAAGTGTCTCCCACACTAACTTTGTTTGTTCCTGAATGTGCTCTAATTAAATTGAAAGCCTTTAAATACATCTTTGACTAAGAGCCTTGGCTTAATCTTAATCACACATCTATATTTACATCAGCGGTCATTGAGGAAGGCACGTGGTTACTGACACACTCAATAAGCTCTAATGCTTTTAATCCCAGCCTGTATCACTTTTGGCTCTGTGAGTTTGTCCTAGAACAGATTTGAATGTGTTGCTTGGTATTTTGGAAACAGATGGTCTCTAATAATAGTCCATATAGTTCAGAATGTGTTGAAGAAAATCATATGGATCTGTGTCATGTGCAGGGTCATTATCTGTAAATTATCAAATCCAATCCAATCCAGCTTTATTTATAATGCACTTTAAAACAACAGGGTTGACCAAAGTGCAGTACACACATCATATAAAAACACAATTAGGTGATACAAATAGATTAAAATAAAATCAGTACAATAAATAAATGGAACCCTATACAGCGCAAAACCAACAGAAGACAATGAATCAATGCAAAGTTAATCAAAGGTTAAAGGCTGAAGTAAAGAGGTAGGTTTTCAGCTGGGACTTAAAAATGGTGAGTGACTCGGCCTGCCTAAGGTACAAGGGCAGTGCATTCCACAATTTGGGTCCAGCGACAGAGAAAGAGCGGTCACCCGCAGCTTCCTGTTTGTTTTGGGCACCACAAGCAAAAAATGATCTGCCGACCTGAGAGCACGAGCGGGAGTGTAGGACTGCAGCAAGTCTGACAGATACCGCGGGGCGAGGCCATGGAGGCATTTATAAACAAATAAAAGAATCTTAAAATAAACACGAAAGCGAACCGGGAGCCAATGCAGAGATTCCAGAATTGGCGAGATGTGCTCGTATTTTTTGGTTCCAGTTAGAAGCCGAGCGGCTGCATTTTGAACGAGCTGTAGCCGAGTTAGCAGTTTGTGGCTGATCCCGAAGTAAAGCGCGTTGCAATAATCAATCCGATTTGTAATAAAAGCATGAATTAAAATCTCAAAATCGCGTTTGGAGAGGGCAGGTTTAACTTTCGCAAGTTGGCGCAACTGAAAAAAGCTTGACTTGACAACAGAACTAATTTGTATGTCAAGTTTGAAGTCCCTGTCCAAGGGTGTGCCCCTGTTCTTGTGTGGGACCCGATACGCACTGCACAAGATCAAAAGTGCCAATTAAGTCTAAGAAGTCTTTAGACAGCGGTTTATCCGGGCAACAAACATGGATGTTAAAGTCTCCCAATATTAATACTCGATCATATTTCGGCATGACAGCAGCCAGGAAGTCAGCAAAGTCTCCCAATAAAGTCTTTATTGTACAGGTGGCCTGTATATTACAGCGCACAACACAGGGAAGGCAGCGTCTAATTCAAACATATCCATTTCGAAGCTGGAGTAGGGGCGCAAAAGTGAGCTGTTTACAAATGTAGTTGTTCCTGTAGAATGTTGCTATGCCTCCCCACAACCAGTTTTCCGAGGACAGCTAAGGTACAGGCACCCAGGCGGTAAAAGTTCACAAAGAGCGCAAGACTCACCAGCAGAAACCCACGTCTCTGTCACGCAGAGGAAATCCAACGCATTTGACACGAAGAACTCCTTCAGGATGAAAGTCTTGTTAGCTAGGGATCTAGCATTCACGATGGCTATCATCGCTGTAGCCAGCGACACTGGTGCGGACTTAGCCGTCAGTGGAGCTCGCTCCAGCTGACGCAGGTGGCGGAGACATACCCCGCGCCTGAGGAGGAGGCGAGAAGAGGCGCGACAATCCGGCGATCCGTAATCTGGGCCAATCACTGTAACAAGACTGGAATTGATGGGATCCAGGGAGAGCCAGGCAACACTTCGGCGATCTGGCAAAGCAGTATATCCCTAGAAGTCGGTTGACAGCCAGCAAGCTGGGCCTTCAGCTTCACCAGTCTACCGCTCCGCTTTCCGCGCCGTCTGCTGCGCACTCTGCGTAAGGGCAGAGCCGGCACCCGCTACAATGCGGTACACTGGAGAGAAGTGGGGGACAAGTTTTCTGTCCATCCTGGCCAAACCTGACCAGATTTTCAAAAGAGGGGCGCAGATTTAAAAGTGTCTGGCGATCATATATCAGAGAGGAGTCCACGTTCAGGGTGACAATAGATAAAAACAGCATAAATACAATAACTGTACGCAGAGACAGACAGGCGGCCACCCACACTGGCGCCATCTTGCTAAATTAGCTAAAGAAATTATAAACGCCGTTGTAATATATTAACTTGGCTACTTTTGACTCTGCCTTTTCTTTGACTCATACACACTTGAGTCACAAACTATGATTCACATACCCACAATTCCTCAGGAGGTTGTGAACTGCTCCTGGCAACTGTGAGTGTAAATGGTCAGCCAACCAGGGACCCGTCTAGTCCCAGGGCCCCTAAGAATAAATCTCTGTAAAAGGAAACGAAACAGAAACGGCAGACATGGCTAGAAATTAACTTTTTTTCTTGGTAGCGCTTGTGCTCTTAAAGGTCCTATATCATGCAAAATTGACTTTTTGGAGTTTTTAACCATGTTGTTATGCTATTTCCTTATCAAAACACCCCAGAGCGGTTTTTGGCTTCATTCACGCAGTTCTAAGTAATCCTCCTGAATCCCGCTCTCTGAGCAGCTGCTCCGCCCTCTCCTGGTAAACCACTGAGTTGTTCAGGTTGTTCAGTTGTGTCGTCACAGCGGAACGGAAGTGCTCTACGTCTGTAATGTAATGCCTTACGGCCTGATTTTAATTTATAAAACAGCTTTTGTTGTTGTTGTAAGAGAGTAATAAAAAAATAAAAAATAAAAAAACTCCGTCTCCGACCGTCTGTGATGTCCCGTGACAGTAAGCAAACGCTCCCGCAGCCGGAGGGTGCATTGTTTCTGAAGACGGAGCTCTTTCTAACCTACTCTGGACATCACCTGTTCATTTACCCAACGATAATGTCACGGATGCGCATTTGGCTCTATTAGATCCATGGTTTGGCTACGAGAGGACTAGTCAGCCTTCCTAAAGAAGAGTGCACTCGCCAGAAGTTGGAATTTCTTTCTGGATTCAGCGACTTTATCAACCAACCTGATGGATGCTTGGTGAACCTTGGCCAGAATCAAAGTGGATTAACTTTTATAACAACACGAGGGCCATAACGTAAACACCGACGATGGGGAGGCCATGCTGAGCGGTGAGTCAATCAAAATGCATGTTAGCGTGTGTGTTAGCGTGTGTGTTAGCCATTTATGAAACTGTGTTGCACATGTCAACTCCTTATAACTGCATTATGTGAAGTAACTTCACTTTTTGCAGCGATATTTATATTTATAATACTGTGAATGTGGAATGGGCAGAGAGAGGGGCGGAGTTAACTGAATCGAAGCGTCTCGTCTTCCGGGTAGGGAAAATACCCAGAAAATACTTATATTTCTCTCAAAAATGAGTACTCCATAGTGATAGAGGTACAATATATCATATATATGCCTATACTTTACTTTGGAATGGCTAAAATAGCATGATACAGATCCTTTAATTCTGAAATTTAGGAGCAGAGTCAAAACTTAGGAGCACAACAAACAAAAAACAGAAGCTTTTAACAGCGATGAAGGGAATTTAAACATATCACATGCCACTTCGAGCCTTCTGTTGCATTTAGATGCATTAGGCTAAATTTTAACATTATAATGGGACACCAGATTTTGTGCCTCCCAATCGCCCCCAACCCCTGACTTGCTCCGCCCTGCTTCACCGCACTTCATCGTCTCCTCTCTCTGCGTCTTCACTCTCCTCACTCTGTGCTGTGGAGCAGAGCCGGTGCTGGCCCTTCTGTCGCCCTAAGTAAAATCACTCGGGGGCCTACAGTTAGGGATGGGCAAAGTGAAGCTTCATGAAACTCCAAAGCATTTGAAGCGATTGTGCCGGAGCCTCGAATCAATCAATCCTCGAAACAATCACTCCACAGTGACATCTAGTTACTTCATTACAACCGCATTTACGGTGTTTCAGGATTCAACCATATGTTATTGATTCATCTGTGAGTGAAATAAAACACATTCTGTTTGATTTTATTTGCCATTAAAACATGGACTCTTCCTGAGTGTGTTATTGTTCACAGTGGTACTAAAAAATAAATCAATGACGCAATTCTCATAAATGTGCCACATTTTTTCTCCAACTCAATACTTCTTTTGCTAATCGATTTTAATAAAAGACATGGTAGCATTAACAATGATTTTAACATAAAAGCGTAGAGGTCTGTAATTCAGATTGACACCTAGCAATCTGTCAGAGCTGGGATTCGTACTCGCGCTACTCAGATGAGCAGTAGTTTAAGCGCAGCAACTTTACCAACTGTGCCACCTGAACACACTCACGCGTGGCACTAAAACACTACACAAACACGGAGAAAGGTTTTCAAAGCCCTTTGGTTTGCTAAAGGTTCGACTCAGACGCCCTCTAGTGAAGTGTTTTGAAACTGTCGCGTTTCATGAAACTGTCAGAATATTTGTGGTTTATCATATGTGTTTACATTTGGTGTATTGCAATGAATTTGTGTGTGATTGAAAATTCATTCTTAAATGTACTCGTAAGCTGTGACCTGCTGAACTAAGCATGTGTTAAAGTGTGACTTCCTTAGGAAGTCAGACCCTTTGGGTAATTAAGAGACCTGTGAGATAAGACAATGCTGTTTATGTTTACACAAAGAAGAATGCAAGCTGTGAAAGTGTGACTTTTGGTTTACGAGGGGCTGTTAGCCCCTGAGAATTATTCTGGAGAGAGATTCACATGACCTGTAATGACCTGTAATAACCTGTCTCCCTTGGTTCAAGGAAGGGGGCAGATACCTATTTTCTTGTAATGTGTGTAAGGAATGTGGGCGTGTGATAATCTGAATAAAAGCTTGAACTGGGAAATGGCACGTTGGGATATGAAGGATGAGCAGCACTGATACAGGCTGCAATAGGACGTGTCATTCCCCTTGCAAGATTGGCTCTGGAGTGATCTGGTGTTTTTAATCTGCTTATTTCTGTAACAGAAGATAACAGAGCGTTTGCTAAACAAGTTGTGCTAAAGAACAGGCGTTAATTCCCTGTCAGAAACACTTCAATCTGAGTCACGTGACATCCGCGTTTTGAACCGTGTTTTGAAGCAGTGTTTTGAAACGCATGTGCCATGAGACTTCGACACGGTGTCGAATCCCGGGCTTCAAGACAGCCATCCATACCTACAGTACACATTCCATGGCTATTCGATGAAGAGCGCATTTATGGTCAAAAACAGTTACACTGTGCAGTAGTGCAGGGCAGAAGTGGAACATAACCTCAATTTGGGCCCTGCCCCATTGTGTGACAACCACTAACCACTAAGCCATTGTCAGACTGGAGTTTAGGACACCACTAGTCTATTTTCCACCACTTTTTACAATGGTAAAAGGTCATTGACCAGTTTGGGAACCACTGACTTTAAAACTAACTGAAACCTGCACCTGATGGTTATATTTTTATCTTACAACTAAGAATCAGCCTGACAGTAATTTGTTTTAGACCGTGCACTTTCCGAGAACTAGAGTTACTGAAATGAACTGCGAGTGGGGATTCAACTCCCATTTGAGACAAAATGCTTTTTGGCTTTTTTCTCTCACCACTATTCACTGCAGGACCTGCAAGATGTGAAATACAAATGAAAGTGTCATTATGATATGTCGGACAAAGGAGGACAGATCACTGACTTTAAGCTCTCGGGGAACATTTTGAATGTATGTGATGTTGTCAAGTACCTTGGCCACATTATAACTGATCGTTTAACAGATGAGGCATTTACAATCAGTGCCGGATGTTTTATGCACAAGCGAACATTCTGTCTGGGAAATTCTCCTCCTGCTCTGTATAGGTGAAACTAGCTCTGTTTCAAGCCTACTGCTCAACTCTGTACACCGCACATCTGTGGGTGAATTATAAAAAGTGCAGTTTTCAGAAACTTACAGTTGCATGCATTGAGAATTTTATGGAAAGAACACTTTGCGTGCTGTCTTTCTTGAGAAACCAATCTATTCACCAAACTACTGGCCTGAACTGTACTCGAAACAACAAGATAGTTGATCGGCCGAGCAGAGTAACATTAGGCGAGCAGCACTCGGGCCGAGATACGGGAGAAACCCGCGCGGGATGCGAGCATGAGGCGAGGCGAACACCGGGAGACGGACCGAGTGGAGACGCGAGCGGACGCATTGGGAGTGACGGGGAAGGCGGTAGGTCTCTCCTGCTCATCCACTTCAGCAGACTGCTCCATTTCGATGTATGTGGCAAAGTAGGCGGAGAGTGAGTGAGCGCTGCCTGTCAAACAGCCTGTCACCGTAACAACGCTCAGTAATCAGTGAAACACCGTGATTTGACTGAGATGCCCGGCCCTTGCAGCAGTGGGGGCCTTAGGCACCTTGCGTAATCTGCGTATAGGAATAACCGGCTCTGCTGTGGAGAAAGCTTCATAGATCACGCAACACACGGCAAACTCCTTTGCCAGAATCTTTGAAGACGTGTTAAACATTGTGTTTGTGACTTTATGTTTTGTATTTTGCGAGAGCGGCGATGATTCGCTTTCAGCGCTGCACGAGGGGCGAGCGGGTTGGATTGAAGTTTGCGCTGCTTCTCCGCCCGACATCCGAGCGACATTTGAGAGATAGTCCCCAGTCCAATGAGTTTATGAATGACATATATATTCCTCGTTTTCACATAAAGAGACTACAGTTGCATAAATACATTGCCTCGTTCAATGAAAGCGGGCAGAGGAATGAGAGCGTTGCACAGGCACACGCAGAGAACACGGGCTGGGCTGGTGCAGGACGTCCCAGGCAGCGCGTGTGACTGGGAAGAATGACAGCGGCGCTGAGCCAAAAGAGAGAACAGATTGTAGTGTACTATATGCTCTTGAACCATTTTGGAACAGAACGTTTGCTGTTGCTGACAGGCAGCATTTGTGAAAACAATAACACAAGCTTTTTAAGGTAGCACAAGAATGTTTTCTTTTAAGGTGGACCGGAGCATTTGTTTGCAGTCGCAAACATGCCAGTGATTCTATTTTGAGATTGCAAAGGCATAATTTTGGGAGCATATGTGACCAAAATGGTCGCAATTTCGAGCCCTGCAGGGTCTTTGATGGAATAGACATTTACACTTGGGTTCACGGAGATAACTTCAAACACCGTCGAAACCCATTTGTCCGCAACCTTCCGTTTCCCTCTCTCGCCACGATTTGCGAGCAAACCCGGTCACTCACGACGAGAGGCGCGCCTTTAGCCTTACGGTTGTAGTTTTCTGTCCGACGGGCCTGTGCTGTCCTACTGTTTCGAAGGGCAATACGCGATGCCTCAGTTAAATCACACCTCAATGCCGCAATAAACTCATGGTGGTCGACGGCGGGGCTACTACCGAGCACATGTTGGAACAACGTCGACTGGTAACTGCGGGACTCTTCCAAACATGAGGTAGAAGGGCGCAAATCCCGTGGTCTCATGCTAAGTCCTAAGATTGGTGAGACATGCACATATGGTTACAATGTCATCCAACATATCAACATGGCTGATGGGTATGACGGTGTTTAATATCTTAAAGTCTTTAAGATGACCAATAACTCTCTCCACGTGCATACAGACTCTTGACAACTGGCGTGAAGTGTCAACACAAGAACCAGGCAACTGAGACTTCCCCATGGCATTCTTAATGTTGCTCCCACAATGGCCAATTCCTCTCCAACAAGGAATCCTCGGTCTGCAAGGACCTCATCTCCATTCTCAAGTTTTTCCAAAAATCCTGAACCCAGAGTTATTATCTTGTCAGAGACACGACCACCCCACCCATCAGACAAAAAAGATATCGCCCCAGCTGGAGTTATTCCAATTAAATATTTTATGGTATTTGGTGCTTGTAATTTGACCAAGTTTCAGCCCTTGCTTTTAGATTATAGGTTCTCTCTATGAAGATTTCTGTGCAGTCTATAATGCAACGACAGTTCTTAAATTTTGGTTTGTTTGCTGTTACTGGATCCTTACTAGGCCAAATTATCAATGGTTTCAAAACTAAGGACAACATGGGGATCCACTCTTATGATTTTGGACACAGTTGAGAAAGGAAGGTCAAATCGTTGTGCCAGGTCTCTATTGGTGAGCCCAAGTCTGATTTTCATTCAAACCAAAATGAGGCGGTTCTCCCAGCTTAACCCACCTTTCAGCACTAATGTGGTTTAAGAATGGTTAGAAGCCACAAGAAAGCTTGAATGGACTGCAATCCAGTAAAAAAACACAGTGTAGAGTCTTTCAATGAATCAAACCCAAATTTTGACAGTTTAAATCGGTCCCGCAGCTGTTGATTCCATAACTTTATAGCCTCAGGTTCCCTTTTCAAAGCCACGTAGTCATCCTGAAGGTGGCGATACTGCATGTTGAGTTGGTCCAAGTCCTTTCTGGGCACAAAGTCATCTACAAGAAAAAAGGAGAAAAAATACTTCATGCTTGAAGTGCAATATCACAAAAGGCACCATCTTAACATTACACAGAGCACATCCTGGTCAATACATTCAGACATGGGTACAACACACCGACACAATTCCCACCCATCCACTGAATTTCGTATACCTGATTCAGCTTCAGCTTGGAGTGTGGAGCTAGTAACAGGTGCCTTCTCCTGCCTTCTCCTAATTTGTTCATATCTATGGAAAATTATACAAAGTATTGTATATCAAAACATTTTAACTATTTTACATATTTTGGCTCCTACTAACCAAAGCTATGCAGTCAGGTTAGAATATTTTACTGACCGAATCATACATACCTTGCTACCTTTGCTGTAGGGTCTGGAGCGCTATGTGGAAAAATAGATAGCACAAAATCTGGACTGTCAGAGTCCATAGATGGTTCTCCTGATAAAAGAAAAATCCCACATTAGTTCAGCTAATTATTGCACAAGTTTCCATTTCAGACATCTCAACCGGGAAAAACTACTACTTAAAGTGGGTCAACATAAAGAAGAATGATACTTGTTAAACTCAATCAGCTGACACTAAACATTCTGCTCCTTTTGAGCCTAAGGTTTACTGCTCAAATAAACAAATAAACTAAAGCAAAGGCAGTATTATGTAACATCCCACATAGCAAAATTTGTCGAATCTGGGCCACACATTCACCTTTCTTCTGGCCCAGATACCGCGATGAATTACGGTCCTACACTGGGCCACCTCCGGTAGCCAGAGTCAAGCCAGAGCCAAGCCAGTGTCAAACCAGATCTCAGACAGAGCTCAGCCTTATGTGCCGGTGTGGAGTCAGATCTCAGACAGAACTCAGCCTTATGTGCCGGTGTGGAGCCAGATCTCAGACGTATGTACCGTGTTGAGTCAGATCTCAGACGTATGTGCCGGTGTGAGCCAGATCTCAGACGTATGTACGGTGTTGAGCAATCTCAGACGTATGTGCCGTGTTGAGTCAGATCTCAGACGTATGTACCGGTGTTGAGTCAGATCTCAGACGTATGTACCGGTGTTGAGTCAGATCTCAGACGTAGTGGTTGAGCAGATCTCAGACGTATGTGCCGGTGTGGAGCCAGATCTCAGACGTATGTACCGGTGTTGAGTCAGATCTCTGACGTATGTGCCGGTGTTGAGTCAGATCTCAGACGTATGTGCCGGTGTTGAGCCAGATCTCAGCCTTGCCTGCCAGTGTTGAGCCAGAGTTCAGCCTTATTTGCCAGAGGTGGCAGATAAGGCTGGAATAAAAGACAACAAAGTGTGTAACTGATGATTGAGATAAATATATTTAAAAATTAAATAAGCAATCATTTAGGATAAAAGTAACAAAACATATATACAATATCACTACACACTCAAAAGAATAACAAATACAAGCTAAATGTATAAATGTAAAAATATTTGTAGAAGGTACAATACATTGGGGGGTAGCAGTAAACAGATATAAATTGCAATAAATATATTTACAAATTCAAAATTGGTCAATTTTATGAAGGGATGCACTATAATAGGAATTTGGACAGATACCAATAATTTCCTGACACCCGATATTGTTAACCGATAAAAACCTGATATTTTATATAAATGAGCAATTTATTTTGTGACAAGAAATCAATTTAACAGTGTGTGAATATAGATCAAATAATGAGATTTTAATTACTTTGCCAGCGAGCTGGAACCGCAGATGCAATACAATTTGAGCTTATAATTATCAAGCCTAATTATCAGCTAAAAAATATATTATTGGGTTATTGGTAATAACACTGGGTAACAAAAAATATTTTTTGAAAATAGTCCAGGGTTTTCCAGCTGAATTTTTTGATGCTCTGAGTCCGAAAATGACCTTGGTTTTGCTCAATCAGGTCAGGATTTTTTGCTACAGAAATTTTTTTTTAAATCGATTTTGCGTAAAAAACAAATTTCTGCGGATCATCAGCTGAGAAACCCTTGACGTTTTTTCCGTTTTCCTCAAGAAATAAAAGTCAACGTATCCAAAGTCATTCAGTTTTTATTTACTCCATCAAATTTGATAAGGAGAATTCATAATATTAGTAAAACAATGAGCGTTACGTGACACAAAATTTTAGAGTTCACGGCATAAATCGGCGTTTCTTCGATTCCCGTGTGTGAGCAGCTGCTGGGTTGTCTCTCTTCAGCGACCAGCAGTAGTCCGCCATCATGACTGCGTCCCACCTTCCCTGGTACCTCTCCTCCATTTGGCGCATGTCCTGATGGAACCTTTCTCCCTGGTCGTCGCTCATCGCCCAAGGTTTCAGGAAACTTCTCCATGTGAGAACAGGAAGTGAACCTTATACTCATCAAACACCCGAGTTTTTGGAAGGCCTTTATCATCTTGCTGACGAGTATGGCGTGGTTTGCTGCCTTCGTGTTCCCCAGGAAGTTGTTCACCACCTGCACAAATGATGTCCACGCGGCACACTCTAGCCTGTTCATGGAGTTTTGGAACTCTATGTCCTTTATGAGCTGCCGTATCTGTGGGCCATCGAAAATGCCGGCTTTCAGCTTCTCAATGGTCAGTCGAGGAAAGGCTCGGCACAGGTAGTTGAAGCACCTCCCATCCTTGTCCAGAGCGCGCGTGAACTGTTTCATTAATCCAAGCTTCATGTGTAGCGGTGGGATCAATATCTTCTCCCGGTCAACAAGAGGTTCGTTTATGATGTTTCTCGCCCCAGGTACTAACTGCTCTCGCGCCGGCCACTCTTTCTTTACATAGTGCTGGGCTCTGTCTCGACTGTCCCACATACATATAAAGCATGGGTACTTCGTGAACCCGGACTGCTGACCAAGTAGAAAGTTCACCATCTTTAAGTCGACGCAGATGATCCATTGGTGCTGCTCATATTGGATTTTGTCGAGCACGTACTTCACTGCTTCATATTTCTCTTTGAGACTTGTGGAGTGCGCAAGAGGGATTGAGGCGAACTGGTTCCCGTTGTGGAGGAGCACAGACTTCAAAGAGCGCTTGTTGCTGTCAATGAAGAGTCGCCAATCTCTTGGATCGTATTGAGGAGCGCCGAGTTTACCAAGAAGACCGGCGACATCTCGGCAGTACACGAGGTCTTCCTCCTGGCAGAAGTAGCCCATGTAGTCCTCATGCCTTCTACGAAAGAAAGTGATACGCGCGTCCTCGCCAAGTAGATTTTTCTCTTTGAGTCTGGAGGCCAACAGCTCGGAGGAAGTCTTTGACAAGCTGAGATCCCGAACCAGATCATTAAGCTCACATTGTGAAAAGGGCTGCGGACCATCTTGTTCCTTATACTCCTCTTCTGCATATCCTCCCTCGTCTGCACTGGTGGCCTCGTCGTCGCTGTCGGGAAGCTCTGTGAACGCTGGTACAGGAATTTCTTCGCAGTGAGCAACTGGACGGCGGGCAGATGGAAGGTCGGGGTACTGGAGGCTGTGCCGATTCTTCCGGTTGATGCCAGTAGTATTGATGGCGCAGAAGTAACAATCCGATGCATGGTATCGCGGTTCCCTCCAAACCATCGGAATCCCAAACTTCAGTGAAGTTTTCGTGCCCTTCGTCCACCGCCGGAGGTATTCCACGCACGTCTTGCACACCGTGTGCGGTGCCCAGGATTTATCTTGGTCACCCAGCTTGACTTTAAAGTAGGCCTCATAGGCGTGCTTTACAAATCCTGTGATATTCTTCCTGTCCACTGACAGCGTGTAATCTCCGCAGATGTAACAGAAAACATCAGGATCATTCCTGCATGACCGTCGCGCCAAAGCCATATCAATCAACTGAATCAATTTGTTTGGCTCGTCAGGTAGGCCTTATGCAAGATATTTGTTGCTATGGGGATGATTCTTTTTTTTAGTATGGTCTGCTTTTGACTTGTTTACGTTACGTCAGGGAGAGGTGAGGAAGTTCGTGTCTTCAGTATGACACGCGTTTGTTTAATTGTAGATT
This sequence comes from Neogobius melanostomus, assembly GCA_007210695.1. NCBI lineage: Eukaryota > Metazoa > Chordata > Actinopteri > Gobiiformes > Gobiidae > Neogobius > Neogobius melanostomus. Next base: position 8,420 of record VHKM01000542.1, on the reverse strand, counting down.
GGCGCGCTTTGTTATATTTTTAGCATGTCGCAGCGCGAATTTAGTGATTGGGTGCCCTCTTCAGTTATTTTCTCCGGGTGTCTGGACAGGGAGGCTATAAATAGGGAGTATCTTGTTGTGTAGCAAATTTATGTTTTTTGTTTAATTGTACCCTCTATGATTTAACTGGATTAGTTTGTTTATAATAAAATATCTCCTCGTCGCTACGGATTTGTTATTGAAACTCTCGCACACACCACACACGTAAAACGTAGACGTGCGTAATCCGTAACACTATGGCTGTATCTCAAAAAGTTGACCTGATAGAGCAAAATGCATGTGATATTCGGACTCAGAACACCAAAATTAGTCTAAATCAGTTGAGAAACCCCTGACCATTTTTTGGCTGTCACTTGTGTAATAATGGCAGATATTTGCCGATAATATCGGCCGGTGATAACTGTTGTGCATCCTTAGCTTAACAGCCAGCGGCGTTGCCAGGCTATTTTACCGGGGCTTCAGCCCCGGATGTTTTCACTCTAGCCCCGAATCCAATTTGATGGACAGATTTTTTGCGCAAAATTACGTCTGTTGCATTGTGCGCTCTGCTCCAAAAAACGTCCTTTCCTCGTGTCCTCGAGCCGTGGCTTGTCATCCCCACAGCGATGTTTGTGACCAGCGTAGAGCAGAATAAGTTGGTGATCATTGATCAATAGGTTGGAAGTTATTTTAATCCAGACGCAGATGAATCGGCAAGACGCGTCTTTCCCCTCTCTCTCTGTGCCTTCTCTCTCCGCTGTGACCGCGGCTCCAAAGAACAAATAGCAGCCCGCTAACCTTCTGTTTGTTTAACTAAACCTATATTTGCTGATGTTTGTTTTATGTTTTGCCTGTGCGTAAAGTCTGATGCTGGCCGCGTTGGCACACGTTTCTTTTACTCCTCTTCCCAGTGGCGCAAAAATGGCATATGCAATATATGCCTTGCATAGGGGCGCCGAAAGGACAGGGGGGCGCCGAAAGGACGGGGGGCGCCGAAAGGACTGATAGTGATGGGTCGGTCGCGAACGAGTCGGTACAAAGAGCCGGCTCTTTTAAGTGAATGATGAGAGTAGAGTCTCACCCGTGAGCCGTTTTTTTTTTTTTTTTAAGTTTACATGTTTATCAAGCTCCACGTGCACCGGTCTGCGCTACACTCACCTCAGAGAGCGAGAGAGAGAGAGAGAGAGAGAGAGAGAAAGAGAAAGATAATGGGGTCGGGGAGAGAGAGAGAGTGAGTGCTGTATGGAGAAGGAGGACGCCGCTTTGTGTCTGCATACCCCCCAGAAAGTGGGTAGTAAATACAGGCTATATTTTGTCAAATGCATTAATAAAACAGCGACGCAAATACTGGTCAATGCCATTCAATCACAGTGGCCTCGGTCGAAGCGTTTGTTGGACCAAGGCATGTGCGTAATGAGCGGGCGGCGGCACTAGGAGAGGAGGACGCCCCATGCGCGAAATTTGTATCGGCCTTAGTGTGTCTTAGTGTAAAAGGCTCTGACACATGTCACGGTTAGGTTGTACAGTTGAGAACATTCTGAGTGAAATGTTGGAGGCGAAACCGTCCGAAACACCAAAGCGAAAGCTGCGATAAAAAACCATGACAAACATGATTTGGACTTACCGGTGAAGTGAAGTAACATAGGCGACATGATCATGGCCTCAGTATTTCCTCTTCAGCTGTTCGACAACCCAAGAAATGGTCCTGATAAACTTGAATTAATCCATAAAAGAAAATAGAATCAACAAAGAGTAAAATCCATAAACTCGATCTGTCCGCTGCCGCAAAGTTTTCTCTTCCAACCAATCCAGAGAGAGAGGGACGCGAACGAAAATCAGGCTGATTGACAATTGTGGCCTCCAATCAATTGAATAAAGACGCGTCAGTCAGGCTGTGGTCCCGCCCTCATGCTGCACGACCTGTGAGCGTGGCCACACCCACACTAACGATATGAGATGGAGAATGATGAAAACGGTTTAGATGTGTTTTTTATTATATATTACAATGAATACAAAACCCAAACAAAATAATTATTTATCTTTATCTTTATCTCTATTATTTATTTATAACACAATAAATAATGAGTAAATAAATAATAAAAGGTACAAATAGGCTAAGCTTACAAATTATGCAGGCTTTAGAATTTGACCTCCCAAATAACTAATTTTGGTGAACATTTAAAGCTGAGACTACTGTGTATATATATATGTTAAAACAAATAACTCATACATTATAATTCACTAAGAATATGCTGTTTATAATTTACAGACAAGACGCACAAACAGAAGACAGATGCTCTAACATGGGTACGAGCACGGCTAACTAAAGTCAACAGAAAAACAGTTTTTGGTTAAACGATAAAGCAGTTTCTTTATCTAATACTTATTGTATGTATTATGTATGTATGTATGTATGTATGTATGTAGTATGATGTATGTCAGAGCACAGAGTCAGAGCACAGAGAGTCAGAGCACAGAGAGTCAGAGCACAGAGAGTCAGAGCACAAGAGTCAGGAGCACAGAGAGTCAGAGGTCAAGAGCACAGAGTCAGGGGCACAGAGTCAGAGGAGTCAGAAGCACGAGTCAGGCACAGGTCAGAGAGTCAGGGCACAGAGTCACCACACTCAGAGCACAGCAGGCAGAGACTCCAGAGCACAGACAAGAGACAGGCAGAAGCCCCAGAGGCAGAGAGACTCAGAGACACACTAAAACTAAAACAAATTATCCACTCCTCAATATCTGTTCAAGACCTACCAAAATTCCACCAGAATGTAGGAAATTGTGGTTATTTTTTCAAAAATTCCAGGTGGGATCCGCCCAGACCCCCCGCTAACTTGGTGTAGTTTAAATCGAACACAGCTTGTTTCTTTAGCCTCCAATCTTTTCAAACCTAAATTCACCCCTTTTAACAAAGCCTTATTTCAGGATGACCTCATTCAGGCCGTCGTCCTCCGGTAAACCCTATCAACAGGCACAGCAATGGAAGCCACCTTTGATGTATTGCCACCTTCAAATTTCTTGCTTCTGTCGCTCCAAAAAGTACAATCTGAGTATACGCCTCACCTGCAGCTACAAAAAATACAAAAGATATATATATTATACTATGATTATATCATAAGCTAATTACCCGCCTAAATCTGTATTACATCATTGGTCAAGCTTATCCAATTACCATCCTCCTTAATTCAATCTTTTGATAACCAATCTCCTTCCCAATTTAATTGCCCCTCATATTAACATATTTGGCAAGTGATGTTGATAGCAGAGTGTCATATTGCTCAGAGCCACTGTCCCGGACATCCCATCCGCCTTTTAAGAGCTAGTGGGTGCCTGAAATAAATTTTGTATTAGATTCTTGTAGGGATCAACAAGCAGATTATGATCCTGACATCACAAAAAATAGACGCTCGACTCAACTTGACTTCCAAGATTTAAAAGCCAATTTACTGATTTAGTTGTTGCACTTGTACCATGAAAAATTCAACCGAACAACGAAAAAAAAGAGCTTCATTGAATGAAGAGAGTAGATTACGCACAAGCTGTTACCTTTCCACTTTTAATCATAAAGCTCAAGCCAGTACGTTCTAATTGACAATTGTCCTGATAGAAGCTTATCGCCTGAAAAATGTCACAACTCTTCTTCAGACAATTGTCATTGAAACTCACTGGGAGCTTATTATTAAAAAGTAATCTTCTCATGATTCGTTTTTGATCCAGACACTAAGAGGATTGAGTAGCGAAAAGTGATGGCGTGTCACATTTAAATGTGAATGAATTAATATAAATTCAGAAAGGAATCATCAGCTAACTGGTCATCACCTACAATTGCTGTCGATTCAGTCGTTTTTTGTCTTGATTAGGCTCAACCGCACAATTCATCCTAAAGATCGTAACTGTACGCAAAGCATTCTACGTTAATGTAATGACGCCAATCGTAAGGAAATCTTTATATTGGAACTAGATATAGCTCACATTTGAAAGAAATATTGTACTAAAAAGTATGCGAAAAATACCTGTATCAGTAGTTAAGCAACAGTGTAATGGGAGAGAAACTAATTGAAAAATACATATTATTATTTACTATGATTAGAATGTAACACCCTCCTTCTTTAGTTTAGTAAATATAGATTCAGAAATTGTTTCTGAAGACATAGAAGTCCTCAATTCATGTGATATATTCGCTTAGATTTTTGGATCTAATCATAATATATGGGGCGGCATTTCACAGACACAAAGCGCTTTGACTATAGAGCACATACATACTAAACGTATGATTAAAAACATAAACACTCTCTTAGAACACGCTTTATTGAACTCATTTTAGCATCAATAAAAACTAAAAACGAGCGCTAACAAATGCAGCCGAGCTCAGCAGATCATCATACATGCGACATGAACACATGTGACACTTTGAGCCATAAAATAGCGTACGAGTGCGCAGCGGTTAGCAGTTTTGTCACAGTTAGAAGGCCGGATTATTAACCCACAACGGCCTAACCGCAGCTCTTGCTCCTACCAGTTGCCACGCGCGGCATTGAGGATGTTCAATGCAGAGTAATGAAATCACCAATGGGTATATAGGTAAGAGATAAACTAGTGGTACTTAGAAACGCTGTAGTGAATCTAATATAACTGTTGCCGGCAGGGAATACGTACATGATGTTAGCATTAAAATCCTCCCTGGCCAGCAACAGGATATTCATTAATATTTATTTATTTATTTGTCAAGAACAGTGCATGCCACATCACAACGAGGTTCGCATAATATTAAATTCACCGAATTGCAGCCAGAGAAATGTCCAATCGATTCCATCCGTACTTCTCCATTTCGCAATCAATTAACACACTCTCCATTCATCCTGGCCTATGTAACATGTTTGTTATAGTTAGGGAAAAAACTAGTTCCAGAGGAACCTACACAACACAGGAGAACATGCAACAACACAGAAAGGCCCCCGCCGAGTGCCCAGGACCTTCTTCAGCTGTGAGCCGTGCGCTAATCCAGTTGCCGCCACCAGCCCCATGCACCTCATAATTAAAAAAGTTCTATTACTTATAATTTAGACAATATTAAAGGCTCAAATTGAATGAGTTGATGTGACAATGTATAATTCTAAAGTACTACTCCAAATAAACACGAGTACTGGAATACTGTTACTTAGAATTAGTATTCTAAATTATAAAGTATAAAAAAATAAAAATAGTATTTTCTGTTCACCTCATCCAAACTACATGTGCCACACGTAACATATACCGCACTAAAGTATATATGGTGGATATTGTTTTGGAAACGAATTACTCAACGGGAATGTTGGAGGTCTGCGTACTTCTGCACGTTCTGTTCCTCTAATTGTCAACATCCTCACAGTTGACTGAGAAACGATCTAGGCAGAATTAAAACTGCCGTCCATCTCAATTCGGCGTTTCCAATTCCCTGCAACTTTTTGTAGATGACTGCGGAGTTGCTCTAAAAGTGATTTTCATGCCAATTAGAACAGTTTTGAAGGAGGCCTGGAATGAAAAAAATATGAAATTAATAAATAGCCATTTGAACAAGTAAAATAATGATCAAATAATCAGATTGGAAATTAACAATTGATCTCTTACTACAGTTCCTCAGTTCATGAGTAAAAAGAAATGGGACCGCGAGCCGAAGCGTCTGACAGGGATTCTGCGTTGTCTTCCCGGTCGGAGGGACATTGTTTAGCCGTCGACGGTGACTGAGAGGCTGCGGTTGTCTGCCGCTGGTCGGAGGACAGCCAAGGCCGTCTCACGTGGACTGCGCGGTTGTCTGCCGGTCGAGGGGAACAGCCAAGGCCGTCTGACGGTGACTGGTCTGCGGTTGTCTGCCCTGTCGGCAGGGACAGTGTAGCGTCTCACGTGGACTGGCTGCGTTGTCTGCCCTGGTCCGGAGGGGAAAAGCCAAGGCCGTCTCACGGTGGACTGGCTGCGTTGTCTGCCCTGGTCGAGGGGGACGCCAAGCCGTCTCACGATGACCTGGGCTGCGGTTGTCTGCCCTGGTTGGGAGGGGTGAGGGTTGGGCTTGTAGCTGTAGCTTCACCCAGCCTCTGAAGGAGGGCTGGGTGAAGGTGAATAGGTGAAATATGAGAGTGAAAATTAGGTCTGAAGTGTCATGCTCAAGCAGAGACAAGACGGGGAGTTGTTTATTAGACATTATAAGAATATAGTAGGTGATCAATTTTGGCATTTAAAACGTAATGGAGGAGGAATTACGGGTGCAGGGGAATGGCTTTACTTCTTAAATCGATCACCACACTCAAATACAGTATTTTATACAACATTCCATAACAAAAATTTTCTGACATGCTAAAAAAGGAACTTAACCTGGTTTTATGTTTTTGAAACGACACCATATCTTCATCTTCCCAGGATGAAAGTATAGTTCTTTTTGCTCTTGTATATAAACCACACAAATTTGCACAATACATAATAGGTCACTCCCCAATACAGATCTACATAAATACTCTGAATCATGAAATAGGCTTGCATTCAAATTAGAATGTGATTTTATAAATTAGTAAGGTGGAGGAGAGCAGGGCCAATACAAGCTCAGATAGTAGAATATCAGTTTGTAAAAATCGCCAAAAACGAAAATTTGTTTTCTCTAATCATATTTTCATGATTGGATTAGATCACAAAACCATGTATATTATTTGTTATTCTAAAGCGCTTTTCCACTGGACACTCAAGCACACTCATCTTTTCGAATATTGCTCACCACTTTTGACACTTTCGAGAAAATAATAGACATTTTGTTCATAATGTCTGAAGAAGAGACATTGAACTTTGTGACAGTTTTTGTGTTTCATGTGCATTTCCTCCAGTAAGATGATATATGAGCCAAAAACAAAGGCATCAAAATACGCATTTAGTCGTTACCGAAGTTACCATAGTTACCGCCAAGTGAATTCAAACTTGCCCTCCAAACTCAATTTTAAACTAGGTTGCTGTTTGGGTCAAAAAATTGCAGGTGACACATCAGCGCCCCGATAAATATCATTATATAAAGAGGTGAGTCACCTGCAACCCAAGCAATAGGCTCTTTAGAATGTTGTGTGTCACGTGAATGCAACTATTGATAACGTAACAAAAGACTCATCAGGTCAATTCTTCTCATCTTAGGATCAGAGTACGGTGCACAATGGAGTATAGTTAGTCCAGTGGTTACTCGAAAAATGTTGAAATGTAGAACAACTCTTCTTCAAGTTACGGATTTTATGACTTATCATATATTTTACAGATAATATTTCATTTATGCCTTGATTTTTTTTAATACCTGCTTTTATAGCCCTGCTCTGTTGTAGGCTTGTGGCTCCGTAGCCTGTATTAGGTGGAGATGCACTCGCGCTCTCTCTTGAGCTCCGTCCCTTCGCCTCATTAGCTCATTGCTTTGGAAATTGTGCAGTATGCGATTGTACTACAAATTAATTGTTTTTAAATTTTTTTTCATAAAGACACATTTTTGTCAACTCACAAAGGAATTTGGCAATAACTTTAGATTTTAGCACACGATATAGTATCAATGTATTCGACAAGGAAAAATGTGCATTAGTAGTTTGCCGAGGTACACTCAATCTACAAAAGAAATGAAAGGGTTAAGATATGAACTTCAAAACTGCTAATACCCAATATGGTGTAATACATATGGTAATACTTCATCCACACAGGTATCCAGTTATATACACATTTTTAGAGCAACTTAGAAAAAAAAACATTGTACTAAATTTGGCAGGTAGGCTACAATGTCCAATGAAATAAAGTGTTACAGCGCACATTTGCAATGCAGGCAAATGTAGAGCCTCAGTCTCACCGCAGCTGTAGTATTTGTTTTTTGTCTTTTCTGACGCCATAGTAAGCTCACACCAAACATTCAGGTTGCGTGCTGAGCGCAACGAGCTGATTAGCCAGGATAATGCTTTTAAAACATTTTATTTTTTATTTTTTATTTTATTTATTTATTAAGTGGGACAGTACATATACATGAACAAATAAAATTATGTGTTCCAGACAGGCTGATGTGAAACTTCACATGAACATTGTACAATCGGCAACCAACAACAGTGCCACAAACAGTACAGGAACAGAATCGACTGCAGGACAAGGAACAAATGGGACAAAAACACATTCCAAATATACTGTACAAGGAACATTAGGGACTCACGGCAAATACAAATGACAAAAGACTGGACAGACAGAGGACAGGACATGGACAGGGAGGACAGGGAAAGGGTGAGGCCAGAAAAATGGAGCGATTTGTATATTTTTAATGTTCAATACATGAAAGGGACTTTTTATTCTGCTCCCAGCACGTGACAGAAGTGGGCATGATGACTGAAAATGCATCAGAGCGTTGACTGGTGTTAGTGTGGAATGATTTAACA